>CM076582.1:700547059-701747059 GCA_034641835.2 Pinus albicaulis
GACATGCAACACCTTCACAGTGGGGGTATGTTGAGTCTCAATTCTGCATCTTTTCCATACACTTTTCTATACCTTTTTCACTCACCCGAACCTCCCAAGTTGTCAATATCATTTGCAAAAGAGCATCTAACATGGTTTTTAATTATATTTTTGTGTTTGCTATTTGATTTAGATTTTGTTCATTCAACTGCGGAATCTTGCCACTTTCCGCAGCTGCTGCAACTTTCCGCAGCTATTTTGTGAAACTCTATGCTACAGGTGTCTACAAGGAAAACGAGCCACATGGGCAGGTCAGGAATGACGTGGACATGGTTCGTGTCCTATTGGTCCAAGCAAACTCATCCAAAGAAGCCGCGGTCAAAGGCGTCCACATGGAAGTCAACCATAGCTCCACGGACAGACTCCGTTCCGGTGGTCAGCGAGTGTTCATATGGTCGCTCGAGCTTTAAGTGAGGACAAGTCGACATCTGTACATGGCTCCATAGTCGAATTCAAGAATCCACTTCTCATAGATTTATTTTCCAACACGGCCATGATCCTAGATCCGTGGACGTAATGGTCTACGTGTTCTACACTAGCATAAACTTTAGGAGACAGTTATATTTATTTTGTTATATATAACGCGTTTGCATACGCATATGGAGTTAGTCCCGATTAGTCTCTGTTAATTTTATTAAGTCTGCTCTGTAATGTAATTATGCTGCCTTTGAGCCGTAATACTACCATACTGTTATGACTGCATTTTTAATATAAGAAGACTCTGTTTTCCAACTTAATTCGTACTTGAAGATCGTTGCCAAGGCCGGTGTAGGGGCCTCGCCGGGGCCTAAGGTTTTGTGCATTAGTGTATAGTTCTTATTTCATTTCTTTAAAGCTCAATGCATATAATCCATTCACATGTTTACATATTTCAATTTTTTTTTCATTTCTCGTTTAAGTAAACTTTCCTGCTTTCCATTTCACTTCTGTCTTTCATGCTTTATGTTGTTAATCACTGATCAGTGTTCTTGTTTCAGGTTATAGATAGGCAGCCCGGGCATTTTCATAGCTTTTTGACTAATGACATGGAATTAACATTGTTCTGCTACTAATGTGTTTTTCCTAGTTTCTGTTTCATTTCAGTATTGCTTTGTTTAACTCAATTTTGCTTAATTGTTTTAGTAGTTAAATTTAGATATATTAAACTACTCATAGCATCTTCAGTTGCCTCCGAAAGCCACAGCTGGACTGATGGTGAGGGATTGTATTATGAAATGTGTAGTTTAGTATTAGTTTTCCTTCTGCAAATTTAAATATATTAAACTCCTCATAACGTCTTCAGTTGCCTCCGAAAGCCACAGCTGGACTGATGGTGAGGGATTGTATTATGAAGTGTGTAGTTTAGTATTAGTTTCCTTTCTGCAAATTAGAAATGTTAACGTTTGAGGGTTCATCTTCAAGCATCTTTGAAAGCTTCAACTGGATCAAGGGTGAGGATCAAGATATGAATGTATGGTTTGATAGAGAAATACGGCCCACTAGTTACACGTTTACCAAGTTGTTTATGGTTACTTCCGAAAATCATAGCCGGATTAATAATGAAGGATCAAGATAAATTGATGTAATCTCGATTTAGATTTACTTTGTTGCAATTTTGAATTTCTTTAAGCATAACATACAGACAAGAATAAAGAATAGTTTGTTTCATGCCTACTAGTTCACTTCTTTTTTTTTGATTTATTAGACTTCGATAAAGATCTTTTCTTTTCATTTCAGCAGTACATTTTCATTTCCTTTCAAGTTTTGTCATTGAAAATTTCAAATTCCTTTTTAAGTTTCAAGTTGGTAAATCATTATAGGGGATATCATTTCCTTGAACAAATATAACCATATTTGTTTTCATTTTAGAATTTCCATTTCACCTTAGAAAACCAAAAACGACAAAAAGTTAAGAAATAGGTTATCTTGCACATATAGTGCGCCGCACTTCATTAGCTTACGAATCCCGGATTGAAAAATTAAATGCAACAATTTAGGATACACTAAATTGACCAAACAAGGGTATTGTATTGTCGATTTTATTATCTAGAGAACTTACAGTCTAACACAATCCAATAGAATTGACTTTAAAACCCAAATAGAGTCAACCCTACTATAGGAGGAAGGGCCTGCAGTAAGAACTTACCATTTTGCAAGAGCTGAGGGCGAGTGTTGTTCTGCAAGAGCTGAGGGCGAATTCTGAGGGAAAATGCTGAGGGCAAATTCTTTTCTACAAGAGCTGAGGGTGAATGTTGTTCTGCAAGAGCGGAGGGCGAATGCGCGCGTGATATCAAACGTTAATGTAGCTATTGCGACGGATACGAAACAATAAAATCATTTTGATGTAGCGCGCATATAAGTTTCGAATTTTTATGTAGCGCGCATATAAGTTTCGTATTTTTATATAGCACGCATATAAGTGTCGTTATATCGACGACGAAAAAAGCGTCGCTATTGCGACAGGTGCCTCCAAACGTCACAATGGAGACACCTAGACATTGTGTCACACTTGCGACGATTGGAGTCGTCTCAATAGCGACGCTTTGGGCCATAGTGTCTCAATTGCGACATCTTCCTCCAAACGTCGCAATTGAGACACTTTTCTAAGTGTCGGTATTGCGACACTTTTCTATAAACGTCGGTATGGCGACAGTTTCGGGTGGGATGGAAAAAATTTGGGGAAATTTTCGACATTTGGTCAAAAGCGTCGGAACCAAGTGTCGGAATTTCCACCAAATGTAGTAGTGCTATACCCCCCTTTTCCCGCACAAAATCCACTACCAATGCAAAACAATGCATTGGTGAACCTAGTGCAACCATCCTGCGCTCAGCAACGACAATATTATGACTAGGAGAACAACAATAATCCTCCAACCACTACAAAAAAGAATCCAAGGAATAAGAAAAAGGGAGACTCTAGACAAGGGGGAAGTAATCAACAATTCCCCTCGTGATCTTAAAAATAACCAAAATCAAAACTAAGAGCCAAATAGTAACTCCCAAGGGAAAAACAAGAGACTGAGTCTAAGGACAAATCATTCTTGTGCCATATGTGGTGAATACGGCCATTACACTCACCATTGTCCCGAACTCCCCGAATTGAAAAAATTCAAGGTAATCGAGGACAAGGGGGACCTACTCAACAACCTATTGTAATGCAGGAACCTTTCCCCCACCAAGGAGTGGTTAACACACAGCAACAACAACCACCCCAAAATGATACCGGAGGAGGCATTCATGAGATTTACATGGCTGGTGAAGACTTTTTCTTCCAAACAAGGAATAGGAACTACGATACACCTCCAGACACCAACCCATTAGGTATAAGTACGATGGCACCTACCGCACCATTAACTATCTCCAAAGTACCTATTGATCCCCTTCCAAAAACACTCAAGGGAACAACCAGGCGCACAGGACATCACTCTAAATTTTCTCATAGCTATAGCATAGTGGATGATTTAGCTGAATCACCAGCTGCTATGTCATTTTTGGAAGTTCTACAATCATTCCCAAGGCAACAGAAAGCCTTAATTTCTGCATTAGGCACAATCGATCCTTCTTATTTAGCCTAATTGTTTTTAACCTTGACAAGGCAAGCCTGAGGCTTCCTTCTCTAGTCGCTTTCCAAATACTAGTTTCAATTTAGAACATCACCATACACCAATGCATCATCAATGAAAGATCATCCATATGTATCATGTCCAAATTAGTTTGGAAAAAGTTAGGATCGCCTAAATTAAAACCATTTGACATCATGCTTGGAGCATACGATGGGCGCCCATCATCCCCCATCGGTCTGTATCAAAACATCCCAGTAAACCTGGCTAGAAATATAGTCCTTATAGACATTGAGGTATTAGACGCACAAGTGGACTACAATATAATCCTCAGACGAAGTTATATGTATTCCATGACTATAGTTAAATCCTTTGTCTTTAGGGTAATGATGTTTCCCCATGATGATTGGATCATCACCATCAACTAGCTCACATACTATGACAAGAAACCCATGACCGCTCTCGATGTCATGCTACCATACGTAGACAAAACCACAGAACCACTCACAAGGTATAAAAAATTCAGCCCAAGCCAGTTCAAACCATCATCCATCCTAGGGTCATTCCTAGGATATCCCCCTATTATACCAGATGGAGTCCCATAAAGCATGGGGGCACCGATGTGCATGATTCTCTCATCAAACATTGAAACTAGCCTAGACATATAAACTAGCAATATGGATGCCAAAGCCACTAGAATGGTATTCCTACAATACTCCATTTCGCAAATGCCATTTTTACATCCCCCACCTAGTTTTGTGTCAAAACAAGTAATGGAAACAATGACATTGCCGAATATGGATTTTGAAATACCCGTGTGGTATTTGGTCACCCCGACCATGCTGGGAAGTCCAGGAATCACCTCTACAGGAATAACCCCTACTGCCCCTCAAGAGGTCATAGCAGTTAACGAAACAGCTATAGTAGTGCCAGCTAACACGGCCAAAAAAATAACCAAAAAGGGAAAAAAGTCGAAACCCCCAAGTTACCTAAGGAATTACAACCTTGTGCATTGTGCGATGTCGTAGGTCATCCTACTAATATTTTCCCGGAGTTAGAAGAATTGAAACCCCTTCTACACATGAAAATAAATTTCGCGACCTTGAATTCACATAAAAAGGAACAGGCCACCAACAAACAAGGGAAAACATTACGCACCAATCATGTGTGTGCCATATGAGATAATTATGGGCATTATACCCATCAATGCCCAGAGATGATGTGATACAGGGATGCCTTGCAAGCCTTAGAACAATATTACCAGGGGGACCCCTCAGCTCCACCCATGCAAATGGACAAGGGATAACCCAAAACCATACTATACGTATGAGAGGAGCCTACATTTTACTCGTATACAGTCACCTCAAAAGCCTAGAGATGGAAAACAGAGGCCATACCACATATCTCAGTTTGCGCAATATGTGACGAGCCTGATCACTTAGTCACATAGTGCCCCGAGTTAAGGGCATTCAACCATTGGTATCAAATCTCGCAAGTTTCCCAAAGTAATTTAGTTCGACATAGATGACATACGTGTCATTTTTGTAGGAGAAACGACATCATGCGGCGTTGTCCCCATATCTACTGATTCTAGTCTATGTTGGATTTCATACAATGCTTCATCGCTGAAAACCCTGACTTAGCTGACTCGGATACGAAATCCACAAACAACACTGCAACTCAAAGGATAGAAGAAACAAGAACCATATTGTATTTTTCGGAGGAGAGACAATCACCTGAACAACCACCCCTTCCCCGTAATCGTCCTCAAGCTCTGATTCAACTCTGCACACTCTGCGATGAATGAGATCACTTCATCGCTAAATGTGCAGCTCTAGATTTATTTCAAAGATGGTACCCGATCAACCTGGTGTACTAAGATGGCCTACGAGTAGTCCAATATTCATGTCGAGTGTGTTCAGATAACCACCCAGTTCTTCATTGTCCCTACATCCCCTTCTTTCGTTCAACAGTAAATTGTTTACACTGGGCCATAACCCATCTCACTACAGAAGAAGAATCAGATTCGAACTCAGTGGAAAGTTTGAAAACCCAAGAGAATGAGGCAACCAGGTCCATCCTCTTCATATCAAAACAAAAATGGCCAACAAGGGGGCATATTTTCATCCCCAACCACCCTCCACGAATAGTCCCAGTTTGCACATTGTGCGACGCATGCAGTCATTTGATCGTTCAAATGCCCATATTTACGATCATTTCGCAAATGGTACCCAATTACTCCAATAGCCCAAAGGGAGTGGAAAACCAAAGAGCATCAATCTCGTCTTATTTTCCAATACAACATCACGCTCGACATTGTACTTACGTTCCCCATTTTCGACCTATATTAGACATCATACGCTCATTGGTCACCAAATATCTGGATGTAACCGGTTTCGAACCTAGGCATGCAGGCGCAATGCGGCCTTCCCCCCATCATCACCAAAACCATAGGAAAGCTAAGGCAACCAATCGTCTTAGCTGGGCACAAAAACATCCAAGAAAAACATGTGTTTTATGCGATAGAAAGGACCACATGGTCAATCAATGTCAGGAATGCAATAAACTTACCAACAATCTTTGCATGGTCACTACCATGCTACATATCCATCTCTCTAATCAAGAGAAGTTCACACGCTGCTATTGCAGGATTTTCTCGCAATTCCACCACACTATGAATTGTGAATATCTCCCAAGGTTACGAGTGGCAAGAGCAGTGTTGTGTCTGGACTCCCCAAAGGAGCCACACCACCCAAGACCGAAGACTCAGAGATAGAAGAAGCACAAAAATTCACCAATGCCCAACCATCTCCAAGCATCCACATCTGGCATGGAGAGTAGTGTTGGTTCTCACACCATCTACACGATAGGTACCTTTACTCCATGCACCATTTTCATGAGACATGAAATAGAGATGTGCCCCATGATGAAAAAATTTCAGCACCTCTGTATTCAACACAACTTCCAAGTAAAGGAAGGTGCGCGTATCTTTAGTACACTGCCAAGAGAGCATGAATTTTCTCTCAAAAAAACAACCATAACGGAAATTCTTCCACCATATAACGTTGACGATACACAACACCATATACGATTCATCTCATTATGCATGGGAACCATGACTCGTGTTGTCTTCTCATATTTCATTGGTGTCGAGACCGCTGGAACTACCACAATGGTAGTAGTACCTTTGACGGTGCAAACCCAACCCATCTGCACCCTGTCAACCTCATCTCATTCCATGGCATCAAACAAAGAATCATATTCACGTATGTCACCCATCACTGTTAGGACTGAACCAATTCCTCATGGAATTTCACAAACCAATTCCCCCTTAGACATCTTGTTTCACTTTGATGAAGATATTTTAGAGGCCATGACAGAACCAGATTGTCTGTGGGACTCAATGCATCACCGCTCATTTTTTCTTCCAGAAAAAACATTCGTGCTTAATAGCCCAAAAACCCAGGATATATACGCCATTTAATCCAAAGACTTCCTTCCATCTCGAAAGGTAGATTGGTTCAAAAACCATATCCCAGTGCTCAATGCGATTGAAGAAGGGAATATGTCGAATATTTCACATACCATTAAGGTGAATATCTCAAGAAAACCAAGAAAACCCAAAGAAATCTTCTTAGGGGAAGCATGATCCCCAGAGGAGGTAGTCGCTTATACAAATTTATTACAAGAGTATAGGGATATCCTCGCATGTGATTATTCAGAAATTCCAGGGCTTAGCCCCACCATCGTAGAACACCACATTGACACTTGGCCTAATGTATCACCAATCTACCAAAAAAAATGTCAATTACACCCATCCAAAGTAGAAGCAATCAAACAAGATATTGCCAAGATTCAAAAAGCTGGATTTATCTACCCAATCATCTACACATCGTGGGTTTCCAACCATATACCCATCATGAAAAAACAAGGCACCATCTGAGTCTGCACCAATTTTTGAGATTTAAACAAAGCTTGTCCCAAGGAAAGCTATCATGCCCCTTTCATCGACCAAGTCATTGATTCTTGCGCCAGTCACAAGGCCTTGTCCTTTATGGACGAATTCTTAGGGTACAATCAAATTCATATCCGACATACAGACTGGTACAAGACGGTGTTCAATACCCTCTGGGGCACGTTCACATATCAAGTTATTCCTTTTGGTCGTAAAAACGCTGGAACCACCTTCCAGCGGGCCATGAATTATATCTTCCATGATCTGGCTCACCTCATCTTAGCTTACTTGGATGACCTCACAGTATGATCCAAGAAATGAGGTGAACATCTGGAGGACTTACAGTTGGTATTCCAACGATGCTGACACTATAAAATACTCTTGAACCCCCTCAAGTGCGTCTTCTACATTAATGTAGGAAGACTATTAGGATTCATCGTATCCCAACAAGGAATCAGAGTTGACCCCCTCAAGGTCTAGGAAATAAAATAAGTGCCACCACCCAAAAATCTCAAGAAACTTCAAAGCCTACAGTGGAAATCAAACTTCTTACGATGCTTTGTCCCCAGCTATGCCACTTATGCGCAAGTTTTTCTATGCCTACTCTTTCAGGGCATTGTGTTCAAATGGGATGATCAAGCTGAAAAGTTGTTTGAGGCACTGAAAGACACATTTTCTTCAACCCCTTTGATCATCCCAACCAATTACGACAAAGACTACACCTTATATCTATCGGCATTAGACACAGCCATAGCTAGGGTGTTAGTCCAAGACGGACCAAATAATAAATAGCACATAATTTATTATGTCAGCAAGAACTTATCTAGCCCTGCTTTAAAATACGAACCAGAAGAAACAACTGCCCTAGCCTTAGTACACGCAATACAAAAACTTCAACATTCCATCATCCTAAGGTCTAACAAAGTCATAGAAACTATCAACCCCATGCGATATATGCTAACCCGTCATATGATGAATCATAAGTACGCTCGATGGGTAGTCATCCTGCAGGTATTCAACCTATAGTTCAACTCCAACATAGTTACCGATGAAACGAGAACTATTACCTCAAAATGGGAACTCTAAAAAAAAACATCAAAAAACCATGAAAAAACAACTCGAAAATAAAATGTTGTATTTGGAATAACCTTCTAATTTTTTTCAGGGTAAATTTTCAACATTTTTAAAAAATGCAAGTAAAAGCCAATTTTTTTGGGTGCAAAAAACACTCTGAAAATGAAACATTGTATTGTGGAATAACTTGGTTTTTTTTTCGGAGTAAATTTTCGACATTTTGAAAAATAGAAGTAAAAGCCAATTTTTTTTTGCAAAAAACCACCCTGAAAACAAAAAGTGGTTAAACAAAAAACCTAGAATAATAAAAAATTATATTAAAAATTTAAAAAAAAAAATTGAAAAAAAAACTAAAAATAATTGCAAAAAGAACAAACTTCATTATATTTTTTTAAATTAAAATTCAAACATTAAAAAAAAAAACTAAAATTTAAGAAACAAAAATAAAATTAAAAAAATAAAAAACATTTTAAAGATTAAAATTTAAAAATATATAGAAATAAAAAATATATATTAAATTAAAAAAAAAAACAAGTTTAAAAAAGAAGGAAATTATAAAAAATAAAATATACAAATTAAATTCAAAAATAAAAAGAAAATGTTTATTAAATTTAAAATCAAAAAAATTAAATTTAAAATAAAAAATTACATTTAAAAAATATATTAAATTTTAATAAATTTAAAAATTTAAAATTTAAAAAAATAAAAAATAAATAAATAAATTACAAATTAAAAAAAAAATAACACTATTTAAATTAAAATTTAAAAAAATGAAAAATTAATTAAAAATAAAAAATGAAAAAAAAAGTTACAATAAAAATATTAAAATATATATATATATATATATATTAAAAAAAAATAAAAAAATTAAAATAAATTAAATTTAAATTTAATATATATATATTAAAATAACAAATTAAATTTAAAAACAAAAATATTAAATTTTAATAAATAAATGAATAAACAAATAAATTTTGAAATAACAAAAATAAATTTAAAATATAAAACAAAATAAAAAAACATTGTTAAAATGAAAATTTTAAAAAGTTTAAAAATCATTTAAAATTGGAAAATGGAAAAAAATAAAATAAATAAAAAATATTAAATAAAAAAATTGAAAAACAAATTAATTTTAAAAAATAAGTTTAATTAAAATAAAAAAAACTTAATTTAAAATATACAAGTTTAATTCAAATAAAAAATATAAAATTTTATGTAGTTAAAAAAACAGAAAAAAAAAATAAAAAATTAAAAAAAAAACAAAAATTTAAAAATAAATATTAAATTTAAATAAATTAAAAAAAAAATATTGAATTTTATAAAATTAAATTAAAAAACTTAATATAAAATTAAATAATAAAGAAAAAAATATGAAAAAACTAAAAACAAAATCAATTAAATTTAAAAAAAAAATACAAAATTTAATAAAAAAAAGTATAAACAAAATTTTTTAAAAAATGATTAAAATTTTAAAAAATAAAAAAAAATGTTTTTGCATTGGGAAATGGTGGCGCCACCTAGGTGGCAGCGGAGGCCAGTTGCTGGGCAGGAGTGGGGCTACAAGGAGCCTCCCCGCCTGCCCAGCGGCGCCACCCTTTCCCAATGCGAAAATATTTTTTTTTTAATTTTTTGTTAATTTTTTTTTTTTTTAATTTCCAATTTTTTTTTTGAATTTAATTTAATATTTTATTTTAAATTTTAAAATTTGTATTTTAATTATTATATTTAATATCTGTTTTCTATTTTAATTTTATATATATATATATATATATATATATATATATTTTTAATTCAATTTTTTATATTTTAAATTTAATTTTTTTTAATTTTTTTGTTTTTTTTTTAATTTAATGTTTTTAAATTAATTATTTTTTAAAATTTGGAATTCAAAATTTATTTATTAAATTTATTAAATTTTAATATTAGAAATCTTTTTTTTTCATTTTAAAATTTTATAAATGTTTTAATTTAAAAAAAAACATTAAATTTATATATATATATATATATATATATATATATATATATATATATATATATATATATATATATATTTTAATTATTTACAAATGTTTTTTTTTCATTTTTTATTTTTGGTTTATAATGATAGTTTTTTTATTTTAAATTTATAATGACATTTTTTTTTTATTTTAAATTTTGTTTTTTTTTTTAATTTGTATTTTTTTTCTTATTATTATTATTATTAATTTAAATTTTTAAATTTGAAATATTTTTATTTTTTGTATTTTCTATTTTAATTTTTTTTAATTATATGGTTTTTTTAATAACTTAGAAAAAATGTTTTTGATGCTTTTTTTTAATTTTTTTGGTTCAATTTTTGTTTTTCTTCTTTAAATTATGTGTTTTTTTTTCTCATTTTCTTTAATATAATTTTCGAATATTTTTTATTTTTTTTGTTTTATCTATTTATTTTTGTTTAAATTTTTTGTTTGTACAAGTTTTTTTTTTTTTTAACATTTTTATTGGTTTTTTTATTGTTTATATATATATATATATATATATATATATATATATTTGATTTTTGTTTATCATGTTTTTCTTATTTTATTTTCATGTTTTATTACCAACATGAAAATCACCACTATTAAAAAAAAGGTTGATGCTGCATCAATATGTTTCAAAATTAGCATGAAAACCACTAACATTTTAAAACAAATATTCATAGTTCATAAATAAAAATACTAAAGTGTCAAAAATATGCACACAAAAAAAACGAGTGATTCTGCATCACCACTTTTCAAAATCGGGTGTTTTTTTTTTCTACCAAAAAAAATAGGTACCAGTTCAGTTACCTATTTCATCGGTAACCATGTTCTCCCCCAAGAGAAAAAAAAACATTAATCCTAGCTGAGTTCATCACTGACCTTCCAAATTTGACTCAAGGATCCCCATTTAACGACTCACTACCAGATGAAAATCTATTCTTAGTGATGAACGAGGATCCTTAGTATGGCAACATCCTCTTATTCTTATGAACCCAAAAGTTCAAACCACAGCTCACCCCCGACGAACAGAGGTGCATATGCCATTAGGACTCCCTGGTACCTTCTCATGGGGGATATCCTTTATCGAAGAGGTGTTGACATTATTTTACGTCGATACCTCACACACGACCAAACTAAGAAATCCCTAAATGACTGCCATAGTGGGGCTTGCGGCGACCACCTCTTAGGGATGGCCACTGCCCAAAAAGTCTCACGAGCTAGTTATTTTTGGCCCACCCTATTCCACGATTTCATTAAAGCAGTCAAAAGGTGTGAGCAATTCTAATGCTTCGCCCACAAGGCAAGATCAGCTCATGCTCCTCTGCACCTAGTCATTGTAGCAAATCCATTTTGTAAATGGGGAATTGACTTTATGACTTGCAACCCTGCGTCGTTTGGAAGCCACAAATACATTATTGTAGTTGTCAACTATTTCACCAAGTCGGCACAAGCCATGCCTACATATGAAAACACGACAGAAGCCACTACTCGGTTTCTCTTCAACCATGTCATCGCACGATTTGGTGTGCCTAAGGAGTTAGTCTCCGACCATGGAAATCATTTCAAAAATGAAATATTCTAGGAGCTATCCCATCATCTAGGATTCAGACATGAGTTTGTGTCTCCATACTACCCCCAATCCAATGGTCAGGTAGAAGTTGTTAACAAAGTACTCAAAACAATGTTATAGCGTATGGTCAACAACCATAAAACTAACTGGAACCATATGATATTTTCAACCTTATGGGAATATCGCACATTGGCTAAATCTTCAACAGGATTCACACCTTTCCAATTGGCATACGAAGTGAAGGTCGTGATTCCCATTGAACGTGAAATCCGCAACTTACTCGCAACTATCAAACTCCTCGATGATACCCAAAATTTAGAGCAACAGTGAGTACAATTAGAGCTCGTCAACAAAAGTTGACAAGAATCTCTGCAACATAATGAGGCTCACAAGAAAAGGGTAAAAACATCATTCGACCACAACATCACCCCTCACTCATTTTCAGAGGGGGGTCTAGTCCTCCACTACGACATTGCAAAATAAGCCTTGGGACCTGGGAAGTTAGAAACATTATGGAAGAGTCCCTACATCATAAAAATTTCCTCCTCAAAGGAGCATACATCCTATCTGAACCCGACAATACATGCCTAGCTAATCCCATCAATGGGTTCTACCTCAAAAACATTCCACCCACAGGGCAGGAAATCTCAGCCTTAGAGATAAGATGAATGCAACATAAATTTCTGAGATGATCACAATCATCATGGACTTGTTCTAAAAAAAATTCTCTTGTGTCACAGATGGATCATCCCCCCATCCACTATTTTTGATTCACTGATGGAGCCTCTCGATGGTCACAAATCTAGCAGCAGCTTCTTGGGCAATATACTCTCTTGATCGGTCATCGTTCCTCACCAACAGAGTATGTATCTAATCAACTACCAATAATCAATCAAAATATGATGCAGTCATCGGGTTGTTGAGTGATGCCTCCAACCAGGGAATTTACCATCTACATGTATTCTTGATTCCCAGCTAGTGGTATCACAGTTAAACCAAGATTTTGAAGTACGGGATTCAAACCTATTTAGGAAATACTTGCATGCACGATGGTTGAGTCGTCATTTTGATCACATTACATTTACACATATACCAATAAATAAAAACCAGATAGTCGATCGCATAACTAACCATATCCTAGAATGGAATGCATCTCATATAAACCATCATCCATAAAAATAAAAGGCATAAAACATAAATATCCATCATAGGTACATAACATCCATAGTAAACACATGTAAACATAAACCCAATAATAAAAATAGACACATCATAAGAACCGAAAAAATATACATCTCGCATATATACATAAAAAAATATCTGAGTCCCAGTATACAAAATAGATCACAACCATCATGTCAATAAAAAATATACACGTCATCAAAATATGGAAGCATCCTCATAATGGGTGTTTTCCCTAACCATACAAAAATCTCTAGGGATAAGCCCCACTTGCTGGGTCCTCTGAACCCACGAAAGCACTCTACGCCAGTATAGGTGTAGCAACCACAACTGCAAGTGTTGCCTTGTGTAAAGTCGAGCAATGCGCCCTCTCTCGAGCAATGCGCCCTCTCCACGAATCAACTAGACCTACAACATGAGCATCAACAGCCTCAGCCGGAGTCTTTGGTGCCAGCTCTCTAATGTCGAAAACAATCGAAAACTCCACAATCACCACCACCCATGCCTCGGCTGAATCAGCACAGGCAAGAAGAGGAGCATCCCCACTTTTAGCTACATTGCTGCTACCCTCTCCTGAGGGACCTCCTGCACCACCCTGTCCCCCAACCGGGATCTGAACAACTCCAAGTGGGACCCTCCTCTGAGGTTGGTGACCCACCAAATGAGCGGTAGGATGCCCTATTGAACCCACATTTTCAAGAGAAACAAAAATAGTATCAGTGTCACCATCAAAGACATATAAATATATACACAATAAAAATCCTCCAAATTCAAAAAACATGAAAATTCATACCTACCAGACCCCATACATAGCCTATAGGAAGACCCATATCCGGATCCCCCCGAAATTTCATCCCTGAATACAGGAAGTCAAGAAACCTCTGCAGGTTCAACTCAAACCACACCTCAACCATCGAATCCCAGTATCGACCCACCTCTCCTCCTCCACCATGGGGCATCACAGGTGCCCACTGACGCATCCTAGGATCCCTCAGAGGACCCAGGGGCACTTCCAAAAAAGGTCAAAGAATCACAACCCTCTCATACATGACACTACAGAGGATACTTGCATAAGTAAAGTCTTTAATAGCTCCCCTATGGGCTTTGTCGAGCTGCGTGACCATGCCCTGCTAAGCATAATGAGCCTAGTCAAAAAATTGACCGACCTGAAGCTGGCGCAAAACTGCAATATGCAGACCAGATACTCGATTGGGCACCGTCAACCTAGATAAGCGAACTATCATTACCAAGCAAGCTCTCTCAACCAAGTTCATTATCATTAGGGGAATTTTGAGGTCTAAAATGGGCCTCATAAGAAAAATTTACAACAAAAATAAACTTTATAACAACCAATAGGATTCAAGATGATGATGTCAACCATGGGGGATGATTCACCATTTTTTAAATAAAAGGGTAAAAATATTAAAAAATAATAAAATAATAAAACTACTTTTTCAACTCGTATTTTCAACTTATCTCCCAAAATTTTTACTCAAATTTCGAGCGAGAGTAATCGTTAGATGCGAAATTTAACTCCTCATCCAAGGAGTACCCATGTTACATACTTTCGATGAACTCTACTACACGAAAAATGAGAAATATATAAAAAATGTGATTGTAATCACGTATTTTTATGCATTTCTCATTTTTCGTGTAGTATGACCCATCGAAAGTATGCAACATGGGTACTCCTTGGATGGGGAATTAAATTTCGCATCCAACGAGTACTCCCGCTCGAAATTTGAGTAAAAAATTTGGGAGATAAGTTGAAAATATGAGTTGAAAAAGTACTTTTTCCATTTTTCCCTCTAAAATTTGATGATGTCATCAAATCTTATTTGATTTTTTCCACTATTATTTTATAATTTCCTTAGGAGGCCCATTTTAGACCTCAAAATTCCCCTAATGAGAGCTCAAATGGATGCATCCCCGGGTGATCGCATCAAGACCACCGTGCTCCTCATCCTCGGCCTAGCGATGGATCTTCACTCCCCCAGGAGGGAGTGGATAGAGAAGGGCCTCCCCCTGAGGCAGTAGACCAGTCACAAAATAGAAATCGGTCTCTGGCTGGATCACGATGTCTCTGCGACACAATACCATAACGCATCGTCTTTCATTCCAACATCAGACTAGGTATCGCAGTAACCCATCCTGGGACCTCAGTAGGTTTTTCTACAAGAAATTTAGTAAACTGTACTGAGTTAGGACCCCCTGAGCATCAAGGTCTTGAGCCATAGCTGCACGGAGATCAGGCCAGTCTCTAAGGCCAATCTCTATCCCACAATATCCTGTGACCAGAGAAAAAACCAAAAAATAGTTTTTAAACCAAAAAATATTACAAGCTTTTCAAAAAAATGACTTCCTCATGCCTGTGAAAAAAATAGGTGCAATTACCACACTATTGTATTAGATACAGATGCGCAGTCCATTACGCATAATTTTTCTTGACCACGAGGGTCTCACGAAAAATTTACCGTTTTTATGAGGACCGCACGGGTCATCCTTGATTGCCCACGCGGCCTAACCAAAAAATGGGTATAGAATCCCTACAAATCCATATTTTTATGGACCCCCCCATTCAAGAAAATGATAAAAATGAAAATCATGTCATTTAAGGTCCTACCTGACACTGACAACACGAATCTCAGGTACTCAGGATGACCACAATGACAAGAGAAGCTCGGGAGCAGGAGCCCAACTCTGACCTCAGAGCCTCAAAAGAAAAAAATGAGTTCAAATGAGCCATATTGGCCCATATATCGCCCTTTTCTCATTATTTTTTAAACCATAACTGGAGCTCAGAGTACCCAATCACAAAACCGTGAGAAACATAGTGATCAACGATTCATCATGTTCAAACTAGGCCCCATAAATCCACACCTCAGGGAAATTCATTTTTAGTCACAACAGGTATGCCCTCTCTTATTTCTTTACATTCAAATTATTTTATTGCTTTACATTCAAATTATTTCAAATATGTTTGAATGAAAAAGATGCTTTTACTTGGGGTATTGGTTGCAGGTATTACAAACATGCAAAATCACCATATGTCCTCGTCGACAAAGGTACAAGAGAAGGCATCATTCTACCCCTAGCATAAAAGGCTCCCCAAGAAGATTTTCATATCCTGACATCATTTATTCAAAGAAATCGACACTAGGTTTCATTTACCTGACCATGTTTATCATCACCCCACATTGCACATGATAAACACACTTGCAGATCGGTAGAGACTTACCCTCTATGGAATCCATCACTCATGTAGACCATGCACCAAAGGTTTGGAGCCATGGAAATAAAACCCCAAGCCCGAGAAGTGCTTCATGTTCATTCATCCATCATACATCAAGTCAGGTTTTACCCATGCAATGTTTAAACCCCTTTCCCAGGCTACCATTCTCACAAGAAGATCGGAAAAATGCACCACCGCATCTCACATTTGGCCTATCACACGCCCATCAGCATAGCCCATCTGTGACATTTTTCATCTCCTTCATCACCCCCGCATCAAGACAACCCAATGTGGCCCCCACCCTCAAAAAAACACATTCCTCACACCATGGTGAAGGATTATTTCATGTTTATAGGGGCACCTGTCTCCGTGCTTGTACATCCAAACTCATTTTATATTTTTTTCGTAAGTGTACAAATATTTTTTAGGAGAGAAATCCCACCCATCCATTTACATTTCTCACTTGGCAGCAGTCCCTAATAACACTTGGTCGGAGCTGTGCATTATTTTACCACACCCAACCATGATACTCATAACAACCATACACCCACCTTGGACGTTCTATTGACCCTAGGGATTTCCTAACTTGAAATTGTTATGAATGTCGCCTCTTGCATTTACAACTTCGACCTCGGTCCACTTAACTACCACCATCATTTATAACCATTTCTCATCATCATGCCTAGTTACCGATCATAATGCGCGCTGCTACATTAGAAACCCTGGTCCTTTGCATCAATACTCATTTCGGTCAGTTGATGTTCCCTTATTGGCGACTGCAACAAATATTTTCCAAGGAGGTGGTACCTTGGATGACTCCTCACATCAATAGGGGTATCCCCAGATGGCACTATGGGAGTCATCATTGCCCATTGATGTCATCGATCCTCTTGACATTCAACTTCAAGATAAGATTTCATTTCAAGAGGTATCATACTTTATAACTGTTTCACTCTATCAGAATTCGTCGAAGACCCGTGACTTGATAAGCATCTCTTTAAGCAATGGCTACACAGGAAGGTCCCCAACAGTCAAAGACCCATGCATACAATGAGAAATTGTTCTAAACAAATGTGGCATACCAACATTATGCATGTGGGCACCACATTCAACCTTATTTAAAATAAAAATTCCCATGAAGGCATCAACAACCGTCGTCATCAACCAATAATAGGTCACTACCAAAAGTGGCATAAAAAAAACCACTATCTGTCAAATAAGGTTAACTAGTCAAAAAATCACGAGCATGGGACATTCCCGGATCGTAGAAATATTTTATTCATTCTATATCTTGCAGGTTTCCAACAGAGCATGGTCTCTTTTTTACTCAAGGCAAGGGGTCTCTCAACTCAGTTCCAAAGCAAGTTACTCTATCTCTCTCTCTCAAAAGTATCACACAGAAAAGAAACCATAATGTATTTCGACTATATAGTTCTTCCTAGACCTCATACATTAGGGGGAAACTATTAACAATGGAAAATAGTATGGGAAAAATACATTACAAATGTCAAGAATAAGGTACAAATAAAGGTTTCGAGAGATGGAATACATTAGGAAGAGCCAAAAATTTAATTCTTCCTAAGGTCAAAGGAAACATTTATGGATAGTGCATAGGCAACAAATTATTTTTGTGCAAAGTGCAACTTTTTCTTCGATAACTACACACAATGCGACTATCCCTTCGATAGTTGTGTGGTCCTAGGGATGTCAGAATTTCACCATCCGAGACCACTTGGAACACTTGGTTAAAAATATTCCCACTCAACCTAACCAAGTACAATCACCTTTGAGCCACCTTGAGGCCTTAATGTAGCACACAGAGGAATGATACCTCCACCTTTGTGTCACCATCCATCTTGGGCCAAGAGAATGAGGGAAAATTTTAAAGTGGTCTATAAAAGCCAACCTTTGGAAGAAAACTAGGAGAAACATTATTATGTTGGCAAAATCGCTCCATAGTGAACCAATTTGTGTTGTCCAACAACATAATGACTGGAAGGACTCAGTTGTTGGCCACCCAACATCTCATTCAAGAGAGAGGATTTCACCACATTTTCGTCGATCTACCATCCTTTGACAGGGAAGAGAGGCTTGCTGAAAACGTGAGGGGAAGAGACCCCCTTGTCTTGGATATTGGAGCTCTGTAGCTCAAAGGATCCACTATAAGAGATTTAGAATTATATATTCTATTACCACCAGCACCTAATAAAGGGATAATTTCTCCATTTTGAGTTATTAGTGTGTTTTCTCTATTGATCGTGTATCTTGTGCATGTTGTTTTGTTTTTGTCTTATTTTTTATGTAGCATGCTATGTTTCCTTTCTAACTTAGCTTATTACATGTTGAACTTGTTCCAATAACGTTTAATTTTTTTTTTTGGCATGTGACTCTTATATAGGTAAGCAACATGCCTACTAAGAAAAGTGGATTTCATATGCCCATGCACTGAATACACTACCACAGGGATATTGGACCATGTGGAAATAGGGCTAAGCGTAGAATGGAGGAAAAGGTTTTGGGGGAAGAGTTGGACCCAAACCCAGTGTAATCTCATGGTAGATTAACTTCCCCCTCCCTTTGATGCACTTGGATGTAGAATTAAAATAATTACCCTCCTTTTGGACTAGATTGGCCATGATTGGCATGATGAAAAAAACAATGTCAATAATTTCATGAACGACTTGCAAAGAAACCAATGGCATATGCAGGATTGTTGGGCTACTTTGTAGAGGGTCAGAGGAGAATATATGAGAAGATGGAATGTCTGGAAGGAAGGTTGACACACATGGAGAAACATATGCACTAAGACTTCAGACACCCCCCCCCCTCCCCCAATCACTAGGCACAAGGCTAGATAATCTAGGTCCAGTAAACTCTTCTAATCCATAATGGTTGTGGGATGCATTCTAATTTTAGGAGTATTTTGGTTACATTAGGCGCTCCAATTGTGGCTATCTATCATGTATTGTATTTTTGTCATCCGGTTTTGTTTAAATATCTTATGGCTAATAAATCCAGTAGGAGTGAGGCTTGAATATTTTCTAGAAAACACTTGATAAGATGTAAATCATTTTTGAATTAATAGAATCCTCTTGAATTACTAAAAAAAAATCCAATTTTCTTTTTACTTTTATTTGATAAAAAATTTATATGTGATATTTGATCAGAAGTTTAATTCATCATCTTCTTCACTTTATAACTCTTTGAATACGAAGTTATTGATTTTTTTTTTGCTGGGAAAAAAATTCAACCTTCTAGGGCCTGAATGAAAGTTCCTTTATGTTTTTAGAGCTGCGGTACTCCTATTTTATGAACACATTAAAATAAATTGAAGTTTAAAACATTAGCATATTCACTTGTGAGTGGATCAACTTTTCTTTCAAGAATGCAAGGAAAGAAATAACAAAATATGTAAAAGTTGAAATTTTAAGCACGATATCCATCCATTCCTTCACAGTAAGAAAATATCATTGAAGTATACCAAAGTGTAGACACAAGGTAACGAATTTCAGATACCAGAGAGCTATTGAAAATTTTCATTCATATAAAATCATAAAGAGCATGAGAAGAAAATTCTCAAGATTCATATCGCTTTAAAAAAGTTTCTAAACAAAAAATTATTTTCACTCTCTAAAGGAGCTCTCGTGAGAGTCAAAAATATTAAAAATTTAGGTTTGGAAAATGTTTGGTGGTTAAGGAATTCAAAGAATCCTGATACTTAATCAAAATTTAAATGCATTCGTCCCAAGGGGGGATTGTAATTGGGCTCCCATTAACCATGATGTAAATAACATGCAAAATTTTTAAGGATGGAATCTTTGTCGATGTTAAATTATATATTGCCTTTACCATTGAAAATGTAGTCATTATAATAATTGTTTGATAGTTATTTCGATTAATGACTTCTTGGAGTGAGTGCCTTGTTGAATTTCCACAACCTTGGGTCTAGGTAAGATTCTTAAATCAATGACGCTACCAAACCAAGAATCTCAACCATAAACTACTTTGCACAACGGAAATATAAAGTAGTAAATCACATATGCACAATATACATAGTTTTTTTAAAATTTTACAATAATGTAAAATCACCAATATTTGTTATATTAAACCAAATATGAATAATACGACAGTCTATGTGTTATGCAGGTAAATCCTCTCTGCAGACAGAGATCCCTCTAGCCCTAGAGTGGGTCTAGAAACAAAGTCACATGCTAAAGTGTTTCTTCCTAATTATTGAATGAACAAGGGACACGGTAGATTGACCTACCTGGAATCCAACATTGTCATTGTTGTTGTAGTAATGGTGGCCTCTCGATCCTGCTTAGGCAAGTCACAATCCGTTCGCCATTACGCTTGGATACCTGCACAAATAACAAGAAAACAAGAACAACATACAAGATGACAACATTTCATTCATAAATATTAATGAGTCAAAGAGGGCTAAACATATTGTGTTAAACAAACATCATAACACAACAGTGGAACCAAACAATAGTCATGTATATAAATGAATAGAAGGAAGAGTTAAAACCGATGCTTTGACATCGCAGTCTCCTCTAGCGAGGTTAAGGCAAATCGCATCTCAAATGCTCATCAGGGAATTCAGATAGGATGAAGGCATGGAATCAAGCTTCCTCAATGTAATTCCTTCTATCTTCTCTATTCATTCAGCTATTTAGTCGTTCAACTATAGTATGTCTAATTCTCCAAGTTCAGCTAGCTTGTACTAAGAGAGATAGCTTCTTTTATAGAGTAAAAAGAGGAGGTTAGGATCCCTACAAATGTGGGAGGGAGACCAATACTTTAGGGAGTTCCCATAAGAGGTGGAAACCATAAACCTAAAGGAGGCATTCCATGGTTTATCAGTTCAACCACTCCCAATGACTCATCCTAGAGGTGGTTGGAGTGGAATCTCCGCCTCTATTTTTAAAAAACATTTCGTAAACAACTTGGCATAGGTGGAAAAATAGGACAGAGCACCAGCTGGCGTGAGCCCAATGTTAATTTTCCTCTTTGGCACAAGGTCATAACAGATTACCCATGCCAAGGAAAAAATAAGGGTTTTTGAGTCTCTGCTCAGGGAATTGTCAACAAGAGGAATGTTATCTCATGTAAAGGGACACAATGATGGTGTTTTCAAGGCATGATACTGCTTATTGGTCACATAAATGATCCTCCAATGGGTGAGATGGGGATTGTAGGGATAATGAAAAAATGTTATGCATTAGATTCCCCCTAAAGCATGAGGTCCGAGGGAGAGGGAGGGGTGAAATGCTTTATGAGAACGTGTTCGAACCAAAAACCGCTGTCAGAAAACCTGCAATTAAAAATACAACTGATATCTCTGATACATGAACATGTGGTATGGGCGCAGCCATCCATAATAGAGTATATATAAAAATTGAGATCCGAGGTATGGACGCATCCATCCAGCAGTAAGGATCAACAAATAGACTCAAGTATGGTCACAACCATCCAATCAAAAGAGTCATGTAATAAGTCATAACAATCCACCAAAATTCGCAGCCTGGATTTTATCAGACAAAATCCAGGGTCTTACGCTACATCTCGACCCAAACAAGTACAAATTCAAGCATGCGAATATATGAGCTGAAGTCAAACATGCAAGAAAATCACCTGATTACCAGCTAATGATGAAAGTTGTTAACATGCACGAGAGAAACCACCAATAATGAAAATGGCTCTCAAGGTACAACTGGTACAATCCACTGGATGTGAACAGTGATCTTGCGTCGAACATCCACAGAATCACTCGAGCGAAGGCCAATGATGTGGACCTTGCATCGAATGCGAAAAACCTGCCATTAAGGCATGCAGGCTCCAAGGTACTAGAATAGAGTCTCTCAATAAAATTCTTTGATAATGAGCTGAAGTCGATGGGAAGTGACCTGATCAAAGTTGGGCCATAATATTTCCCACATAACTGACATGAGATAGAGGAACATGATAATAGTGAATCAATACCAACAGAGAATCAGAGGGAGGTTGAAAACTGCAGAGGCAAACTTCTCTTGAACATATCAGCAGCACGACACTGGATTTGGCAGTATTTGACATCAAAGGATCTGAGGTCATGACGATGTGGAAAAGAACAGATGAAAGGTCAAAAGAGATTACCCAAACCCATGGAGGAAAAAATGACGAAATGAGATGTCCCCAACCCGACACGAATGCAGACAAGTGCCATGTTCAAGAGCAACATACTGCCAACATAACTAAAATTTGGTTCCATTTTCCCCCACCATTTCTGGCGAGTACCCCAATTATGTTTTTAAAACAAGCTTGAAGGGGATAGCATATGATTGTGCTGTAAGTTCATCCTTCGAAAAAATCCAACCTAGTACATTTTATGATCCCTAGGAAGGAGGAACTCGAGTAACGTCATGGCGATGAAATCCAATGTCATAAGGGTTTAACAAGTCTGACAAAGGGAGAACTCGACAACTTTTCATGTTTAGAAAGTTTGAAAAGAAGGCAGAAAAGAAAACTCCTTCATGGCCCTTTTCGTAAATAGTCTCTCAAATCCGAAAAGGTAGAAACCAATATCTAGAAGAACCTCTTAGTCACGATAGGCTAAGGTATTCCTTTTTTGTAAGTAATCCATCCCAACCCGAAAAAGGGGTAAACGTATACTGGTTAGATACTGTTTCGCAGCCATTCAACAAGTTCAAAATGATAAGAGTCTCAGAAATATTTCAATTTTAGAGAGTCAGAAAAGAGCTGAAAGATGAGTCCAGTAGTGACTTTTTCGTGTTTTTACCGAGTCCGAAAAAGTATAAAATTTAACTCGTTACTTCATCACTATGTCCTGAAAAACCTGTTGTTGCACAAGAGACACGTGTAAAACCCATTTTTCGAAAAATTATATAATAAAATAATCGAAAAACATGTCTTAAAACCTAATTAGGGTTGTAAAAAGTTATAAAATGCCAAAAATGGTAAAAAACAATTACTTTCACTTTTTACCTCTTGTGGAGCAAATAGTTACCCATTTTACTATCTGATTTTTGTTGGGAAAAATACTGAGAGGGGGGGGGGGGGGGGGGTGAATCAGTATTTAGGGTATACTCAAATATTTTTACTTTTTCATGCTCTAAAACCCATACACTACTTTACTTGATCAGACTCGCGTATATACGCGGATACCCTTCACAAAACTCGCGTATATGCAGAGATCTTAATATGCAATTAATTCATTACTTAGATCCTTGCATTTATTCATTCATCAGATGTTTATATAGCAACAGACATGTGTAGTAATAACAGAGTAAATCATCACACATAAGCATCACACATGAACACTAGGATTTTAGGTGGAAACCCAAGTCGAGAGAAAACCACCGCTGTCATTGTCTCAGCCTTCAATATTTTATTATAGAGAAAACATCTTACAACATATGCTAGCGCAGCCTCCTACCGAGCACGCAAGCCACCCACCGCGCCGTTTACCACCACCCCTCTCCGGGAAGCGAGCTACAACCCCCTGCTCTCGTTTACCAGCCTCACCTGGAAGGGAGCTACGACCCCCTGCTCTCGTTTACCAGCCTCACCTGGAAGGGAGCTACAACCCCCTGACTGAAGGCTACAACCCTCAGCACCACCATGGACCACGTTTCGTCAATTTTCACACTGGATCCAACAGCGTCAATAGAGCACAACTTGCAGGCCACTTTTCATCATATTTTCATACTGGACCCACTCCACACATTTAAGCTCAATCATACATCAAACTGATACATTGACAGATAGCAGTAAACCAACAGAACAGATCAGACATCTCATACCACAAACTTCAGCAAACCCTAGTTTTGCATACGCGCTTTCCTTTCACTGATACCGCGTATATACGCGCCTTCGACCATACAAACCCGCGTATACTTCTGTACAAATTACAGAGCTAATTTTACTTCCCATACGCGCTTTCTCTTCAGCAAACCCGCGTATATACGCGCTTACTCTGCGGCGAACTAGCGTATAGTTCTTCAGACATTTAGGTCATTGCAATTCTTCAAAACAGATACATCACTCAGATTTTACCCTTTACTTCAGACAGATGTTCGCCTCATCTCAGATCTAATCATTCCATAAACAGATCTAACAGATACAAATACATTCCAGATCTAGATTCCCTTCTTCATCATTTTCTTCTTTGGTGCATCATGCATGCAGATCTATCATTCAACTGTAACCCTTTCCATTTAGATATACTTCAGAGAGAAGTATTCATTCAAGCTCAGACTTCTTGCACACCTTTGCACAATGAATTTATTCTCCTTATATAGGTTTACCCTTTATCAATACCATGAGCCAAAACCACATTACTTTCGATGGTATTCCTGGACGAGGTCACATAGACGAATCATTACTCAATACAATGGGTCAATACCATGGTGGTTACCCCTGGTTTTACATATTTAGAGCGCTTTTTCCCATACATGACTTGGCACGTTATTTCCCACGTGCATACGCTACTTTGTCTAGAAAAATCCGCGTATGCCTTGAGACATACTCTTTTCATCATGTTCTAGCACATACTGACATTCCTTCCATCATTACCTTCTGTACTCATTGTATATACATCATATTTACATCATTTAACAAGTTCATCAAGACATATTCCATCAGGGACAACTTCATCAAGTAGGTTGCCATTATCTTCATCAAGTGGGTTGCCATCAAGGACAACACTCAGCATCATATTGCCAACAATCTCCCCCTTTGGACTTGATGGCAACCACGATGGTGTTTGATCACCACAACAAATACATTAAGAATACAATGACACCATGTCACTCTTGACACCATTCTTTCTCTTTATTCAAACACCATGTCACTCTCCCCCTTTGACATCAAGGGCAAAGGGCGGACAAAAACCAACACAAGGTTTTTCTCCTCATGTAGACATAAGAGCTCTGCATATCTGAAGTGTACTGAAGTTACCATGCTCCCCCTGAGTTCATGCTGAATCTTCAAACATATTTTTCAATGAAGTACATGACTCTATGATCTTCCTATCACCAAGGACTCATACTTACAACAAAGATCCAACCAAGTGGATTTACTTATGAGACTCAAATACCCAACCAAGTGGGTTTACAAATTTGACTCAGCTACCCAACCAAGTGGGTTTACAAATTTTGACAAGTCCTTACATGACTGTAAATTACAATTTTACATCATGGGTCTCAACAAGACCTTTTTATCAAATTACAAGTATGACTTTTTATGACCAATACCAGAAAGACCTCAAGAGAGAGATCATATTTCAGAATCATCATAATGCCAACAATGCATTATACTCAGCAAGACTAGTGCTCCCCCTGAAAATGTGCATCCAAACATCCTTTCCATATGTCCAAGGCTCCTCCTTAGCTTGTGCAATCTGAATACTTTTAACAACAAGTCATCGGCAACAATCTCTGCATGATCTGTCCGGATCTCCGAATCATAAGACTTCCATCATATCCAAAAGATATTCTTCATCAAATAAGCAATCCGGGCTCATCCATAATCTTCAACATAAGAAACCATGTATCATTTCATTAGCATGAGTATAACCAGAATAATGCTAACAGTACAATCATTAGCAGTCAGAATGGTGCTCCCCCTGAACCTCTGCTCATGATCTTCAGCTGTCATCCTAATTCTCTTATCATCAAATGCATACGCGACTGTGTCTGCTAGAACTCGCGTGTATACGCGGCTTTAGTTCACTGAACCCACGTATGGAAAGTGAATTATAGAAAATTTCACATTCCTCCATCTCCCCCTGAATTTATCCTTCATGTATCTGTCTTCTTCATGTCAGATGCTCTGTCAGCAATAATCATAACCAGATTTGCCAAATCAACCATGAGAATCATCATACATCGCTCCCCCTATGACGATACATTACTAAGCTCCATAATGTATCTCACATCACTTCTGCAGTCATTAAGAGAAGTAAGCTTTAGAAGCGTATGACTGCTGTAGGGTCAGAATTCCCTACGTTTCTGACCGGTCCTCCTTCCTTTTCCAAATTTTCTTGAACTTTCTAATTGTGTGCTGGAAATTGTCCACTTTCCCAGATCTGTTCATCCTGCATTCCTTTTCTACATGTCCATACTTGTTACAAGCATAACATTTCATGTGGCCAAAGAAATAAGCATAAGAATCATAATGAGCTTTTCTAATCTTCCTTCTTTTGCAATCAGCTGCTTTATGACCATACTTGTTGCATGAAAAACAATATCCCTTGAAGAAACCAGAGTACCTTTCTAAATAGAATCTGTTTTATTGTGACTGAAATGATCTGCTTCTGCAATTTGCTGCAACATGTCCATGATTATGACATTTAAATCATTCAATATTATTTAATGATTTCCTTTGAGAATTCATGATTGTCGGTTGACCTTTTGTTTGTTTCAACACTTCAGATTTTGCTTTGTCATCCTTTGAATCTTTAGCACTTCCTTGCGAACTAGATTCTCCTTTGACCGTTTCATGAAAATCCAGACCAAGTTTAATAGAAGGAGACCTTTAACTACTAAGAATATTGTCTAGAATCTTAGTACTATCTTTAAACCTCAAGAGCTTATCCTTTTCTTCTAATTTACCTTTGAGAATTTTTACCTCAACTTCCAAGCTCTGGCATTGCTTCTTCATACTTTCTTCAATCCTTTTCCCTTCTTCTACTTGATCATTAAGATTTAGAATCTCTTCTTTCAACCCATTTTCTTGTACTTAAAGATTTTGTAAGAGTTCTTCATTCTTCTTATTCGATGCTTCGAGATCTGCTTTCAGAGAGACGACTTCTGCTTCAAGTTCTTCACTGTGATTGGTTACTTTGTCCTGCAATATTTGATACATTTCTATCTATCCCTTCATTGTTTCTATCTTTCCATTCAATCTAGAGATCACATCCTTGAGGATAGATTCCCTCTTTTTAAATTGATCCCAAAAATTACTTTCATCATTGATCTTGAGATTTGCTTCTAGACTTATATTGTTACTTTCACTATCTTCATCATTGCATGCACAAGTGAGTGGATTACAAGAACAACAATCAATACCTGTTTCCTCTTCTTCATAATCTGCTGCACATGTTTTCTAATATATCTTCTTTTCTTGAATAGCCTTCTTCTTTTGCTTCTTTGCCATGAGCACTAGCAGATCTTGGTCAGAATCTTCTTCATCTTCACTTGACACTTCATTTGCATAATAACTCTTTCTCTTTAAAAATTGTTTCCCTTTATCATGATTATCTTCATAAGGACATTTAGTAGCATAATGACCAACTTTTCCACAAGCAAAAAACTAGAAGGGAAGCTTACCTTTGAATCTTCCAGATCCTAGTTGGAGTTTTCTCACGAAATTTGCTTCTTCTTCTTCTGATATGTAACTTGATTCCTTGACAACCTCCTTTTCTTTTCCTTTTACACATGCCTTAAAAGCAGCTTCTTTGATTTGAGAGGGACCTCCTTGTCTCATTTCATAAGAAGTCAGATTACCATGTAGTTGAACAATAGTAAGAGTTTGCAGATCTTGCCTTTCTTCAATAGCTGATACTTTTGACTCAAATTTTAAAGTCAAAGATCTTAAGACTTTTTCCACCAGAGTAATATCAGTTATGGTTTCACCCAAACTTCTCATACGATTTACAATATCATCTAGACGTAAAAAGAAACTGGCAATACTCTCATCACTATGCATCCTTAAATTTTCATATTCAATTCTGAGAGTTTGGAGTTTTGCACTTTTTACCTTTGTATCTCCTTCATAGCTCATAATGATTTTGTCCCATATTTCTTTTGATGAATTTAGCTGCATCACTTTAGCAAATTCTGGTTCAGACAGGCTTCTTAATAAGACATTGACGGATTTGGCATTGATTTCATATTTCTTCCTTTCTGCTGCATCAGTAGGAATACTTGCCGGATACTGATATCCTCCTTCCACGATTGCCCATACTTCTGCACCAAGACTTTGCAGATATGCTTTTGTTCGTATCTTCCAGAATAATAGATTATTTCCATTGAATAGAGGTGGCCTTATAGACATTACCCCTTCATGACTTCCCATTTCGACGGATCTCCTTCAAGCGATCAAGCTTCTGCAGAAGGACCTGCTCTGATACCAATTGTTGGGAAAAATACTGAGAGGGGGGGGGGGGGGGGTGAATCAGTATTTACGGTATACTCAAATATTTTTAATTTTTCATGCTCTAAAACCCATACGCTACTTTACTTGATCAGACTCATGTATATACGTGGATACCCTTCACAAAAATCGCGTATATGCAAAGATCTTAATATGCAATTAATTCATTACTTAGATCCTTGCATTTATTCATTCATCAGATGTTTATATAGCAACAGACATGTGCAGTAATAACAGAGTAAATCATCACACATAAGCATCACACATGAACACCATGATTTTAGGTGGAAACCCAAGTTTGGGAGAAAACTGATCACGTCGTTGTCTCAGCCTTCAATATTTTATTATAGAGAAAACATCTACAATATACAAGCGTTGTACCTCCTACCAACACTCCGTGCACCCACCTACGCTCACTGTGGCCTCTCCCGGAAGGGAGCTACAACCCCTCTCTCGCTACTCTGGCCTCTCCCGGGAAGGGAGCTAAGCACCGTAGGACCATTTACCAAACTCCTCACTCCGGAAGGGAGCTACTAACCCCTGACTGAAGGCTACAACCCTCAGCACCACCATGGACCACGTTTCATCAATTTTCAAACTGGATCCAACAGCTTCAATAGAGCACAACTTGCAGGCCACTTTTCATCATATTTTCAGACTAGACCCACTCCACACATTTAAGCTCAATCATACATCAAACTGATACATTGACAGATAGCAGTAAACCAACAGAACAGATCAAACAACTCATACCACAAACTTCAGCAAACCCTAGTTTTGCATACGCGCTTTCCTTTCACTGATCCTGCGTATATACGCGCCTTAGACCATACAAACCTGCGTATACTTCTGTACAAATTACAGAGCTAATTTTACTGCCCATACGCACTTTCTCTTCAGCAAACCCGTGTATATACGCGCTTACTCTGCGGCGAACTAGCGTATAGTTCTTCAGACATTTAGGTCATTGCAATTCTTCAGAACAGATACATCACTCAGATTTTACCCTTTACTTCAGATAGATGTTCGCCTCATCTCAGATCTAATCATTCCATAAACAGATCTAGCAGATACAAATACATTCCAGATCTATATTCCCTTCTTCATCATTTCTTCATTGGTGCATCATACATTCAGATCTTTCATTCAACTGTAACCCTTTCCATTCAGATCTACTTCAGAGAGAAGTATTTTTTCAAGCTCAGACTTCTTGCACACCCTTGCACAATGAATTTATTCTCCTTATATAGGTTTACCCTTTATCAATACCATGAGCCAAAACCACATTACTTTCTAGATAGTATTCCTAACCTGGGTCACATAGACGAATCATTACTCAATACAATGGGTCAATACCATGGTGGTTACCCCTCGGTTTTACATATTTAGAGCGCTTTTGCCCATACGTGACTTGGCACGTTGTTTCAAGGCATACGCTACTTTTTTGTATCCAACTGCGTATGCCTTGAGATACTCTTTTCATCATGTTCTACACATACCGACATTCCTTCCATCATTACCTTCTCGTACAGATTAAATATACATCGCATTTACATCATTTAACAAGTTCTATCAAGACATATTCCACTGTGACAACTTCATCAAGTAGGTTTCCATCATCTTCATCAAGTGGGTTGCCATCAAGGACAACACTCAGCATCATATTGCCAACAATCTCCCCCTTTGGACTTGATGGCAACCACGATGGTGTTTGATTGCCACAACAGATAGATACATTAAGAATACAATGACACCATGTCACTCTCCCCATTCTTTAACATCATTCTTTCCCTTTGTTCAAACACCATGTCACTCTCCCCCTTTGACATCAAAGGCAAAGGGCGGACCAAAACCAACACAGGGTTTTTCTCCTCATGTAGAAGGAAGTGTTCTGCAGATCTGATGTACACTGAAGTGACCATGCTACCCCTGAGTTCATGCTGAACCAACAAACATATTTTTCAATGAAGTACATGACTCTATGACCTTCCTATCACCAATGACTCATACTTACATCAAAGATCCATCCAAGTGGATTTACATGAGACTTAAATACCCAACCAAGTGGGTTTACACATCTCAACTCAACTACCCAACCAAGTGGGTTTACAAATTTGACTAGTCCTTACATGACTGAATATTACAATTTTACATCATGGGTCTCAACAAGACCTTTTTATCAAATTACAAGTATGACTTTTTATGACCAATACCAGAAAGACCTCAAGAGAGAGATCATATTTCAAAATCATCATAATGCCAAAAATGCATTATACTCAGCAAGACTAGTGCTCCCCCTGAAAATGTGCATCCAAACATCCTTTCCATATGTCCAAGGCTTCTCCTTAGCTTGTGAAATCTGAATACTTTTAACAGCAAGTCATCAGCAACAATCTCTGCATGATCTGTCTGGATCTCCGAATCATAAGACTTCCATCATATCCAAAAGATATTCTACATCAAATAAGCAATCCGGGCTCATCCATAATCTTCAACATAAGAAACCATGTATCATTTCATTAGCATGAGTATAACCAGAATAATGCTAACAGTACAATCATTAGCAGTCAGACTAGTGCTCCCCCTGAACCTCTACTCCTGATCTTCAGCTGTCATCCCAATTCTCTTATCATCAAATGCATACGCAACTATGTCTGCTGGAACTCGCGTGTATACGCGGCTTTAGCTCACTAAACCCGCGTATGGAAAGTGAATTATAGAAAATTTCACATTCCTCCATCTCCCCCTGAATTTATCCTTCCTGTATCGGTCTTCTTCATGTCAGATGCTCTGTCAGCAATAATCATAACCAGATTTGCCAAATCAACCATGAGAATCATCATACATCGCTCCCCCTATGATGATACATTACTAAGCTCCATAATGTATCTCACATCACTTCTGCAGTCATTAAGAGAAGTAAGCTTTAGAAGCATATGACTGCTGTAGGGTCAGAATTCCCTACGTTTCTGACCGGTCCTCCTTCCTTTTCCAAATTTTCTTGAAATTTCTAATTGGGTGCTGGAAATTGTCCACTTTCCCAGATCTGTTCATCCTGCATTCCTTTTCTACATGTCCATACTTGTTACAAGCATAACATTTCATGTGGCTAGAGAAATAAGCATAAGAATCATAATGAGATTTTCTAATCTTCCTTCTTTTGCAATTAGCTGCTTTATGACCATACTTGTTGCATGAAAAACAATATCCCTTGAAGAAACCAGAGTACCTTTCTAAATAGAATCTGTTTGATTGTGAATGAAATGATCTGCTTCTGCAATTTGCTGCAACATGTCCATGATTATGACATTTAAAGCATTCAATATTATTTAATGATTTCCTTTGAGAATTCATGATTGTCGGTTGACCTTTTGTTTGTTTCAACACTTCAGATTTTGCTTTGTCATCCTTTGAATCTTTAGCACTTCCTTGCGAACTAGATTCTCCTTTGACCGTTTCATGAAAACCCAGACCAAGTTTAATAGAAGGAGACCTTTGACTACTAATAATATTGTCCAGAATCGTAGTACTATCTTGAAACCTCAAGAGCTTATACTTTTCTTCTAATTTACCTTTGAGAATGTTTACCTCAACTTCCAAGCTCTGGCATTGCTTCTTCATACTTTCTTCAATCCTTTTTCCTTCTTCTACTTGATCATTAAGATTTGGAATCTCTTCTTTCAACCCATTTTCTTGTACTTCAAGAGTTTTTAAGAGTTCTTCATTCTTCTTATTCGATGCTTCGAGATCTGCTTTCAAAGAGACGACTTCTGCTTCAAGTTCTTCACTGTGATTGGTTACTTTTTCCTGCAGTCTTTGATACATTTCTATATGTCCCTTCATTGTTTCTATCTGTCCATTCAATCTATAGATCACATCCTTGAGGATAGATTCCCTCTTTTTAAATTGATCCCAAAAATTACTTTCATCATTGATCTTGAGATTTGCTTCTAGACTTATATTGTTACTTTCACTATCTTCATCATTGCATGCACAAGTGAGTGGATTACAAGAACAAAAATCAATACCTGTTTCCTCTTCTTCATTTTCTGCTGCACATGTTTTCTGAGATATCTTCTTTTCTTGAGTAGCCTTCTTCTTTTGCTTCTTTGCCATGAGCACTAGCAGATCTTGGTCAGAATCTTTTTCATCTTCACTTGACACTTCATTTGCATAATAACTCTTTCTCTTTTCAGATTGTTTCCCTTTACCATGATTATCTTCATAAGGACATTTAGCAGCATAATGACTAAATTTTCCACAAGCAAAACACTTGAAGGGAAGCTTACCTTTGAATCTTCCAGTTCCTAGTTGGAGTTTTCTCACAAAATTTGCTTCTTCTTCTTCTGATATGTAACTTGATTCCTTGACAACCTCCTTTTCTTTTTCTTTTGCACATGCCTTAAAAGCAGCTTCTTTGATTTGAGAGGGACCTCCTTGTCTCATTTCATAAGCAGTCAGAATACCATGTAGTTGAACAATAGTAAGAGTTTGCAGATCTTGCCTTTCTTCAATAGATGATACTTTTGACTCAAATTTTGAAGTCAGAGATCTTAAGACTTTTTCCACCAGAGTAGTATCGGTTATGGTTTCACCCAAACTTCTCATACGATTTACAATATCATCTAGATGTAACAAGAAACTGGAAATACTCTCATCACTATGCATCTTCAAATTTTCATATTCAATTCTGAGGGTTTGGAGTTATGCACTTTTTACCTTTGTATCTCCTTCATAGCTCAGAATGATTTTGTCCCATGTTTCTTTTGCTGAATTTAGCTGCATCACTTTAGCGAATTCAGATTCAGACATGCTTCCTAACAGAACATTGACTGCTTTGGCATTGACTTCATATTTCTTCCTTTCTGCTACATCAGTAGGAATACTTGCCGGATACTAATAACCTTCTTCCACGATTGCCCATACTTCTACACCAAGACTTTGTAGATATGATTTTGTTTGTATCTTCCAGAACAATAGATTATTTCCATTGAAAAGAGGTGGCCTTATAGACATTGTCCCTGCATGACTTCCCATTGCGACAGATCTCCTTCAAGCGATCAAGCTTCTGCAGAAGGACGTGGCTCTGATACCAATTGTTGGGAAAAATAATGAGAGGGGGGGGGGGGTGAATCAGTATTTAGGGCATACTCAAATATTTTTACTTTTTCATGCTCCAAAACCCATACGCTACTTTACTTTATCAGACTCGCGTATATATGCGGATACCTTTCACAAAACTCGCGTATATGCAGAGATATTAATATGCAATTAATTCATTACTTAGATCCTTGACTTTATTCATTCATCGGATGTTTATATAGAAACAGACATGTGCAGTAATAACAGATTAAATCATCACACATAAGCATCACACATGAACACCGGGATTTTAGGTGGAAACCCAAGTCGGGAGAAAACCACCGTTGCCGTTGTCTCAGCCTTCAATATTTTATTATAGAGAAAACATCTTACAACATATGTGCTGGCGCAGCCTCCTACCACCACGCAGGCACCCACCTGCGCTCGTTTACCAGCCTCTCCTAGAAGGGAGCTACGACCCCCTTCTCTCGTTTACCAGCCTCTCCTGGAAGGGAGCTACGACCCCCTGATCTCGTTTACCAGCCTCACCTGGAAGGGAGCTACAACCCCCGGACTGAAGGCTACAACCCTCAGCACCACCATGGACCACGTTTCATCAATTTTCAAACTAGATCCAACAGCTTCAATAGAGAACAACTTGCAGGCCACTTTTCATCATATTTTCAGACTGGACCGACTCCACACATTTAAGCTCAATCATACATCAAACTGATACATTGACAGATAGCAGTAAACCAACAGAACAGATCAGACATCTCATACCACAAACTTCAGCAAACCCTAGTTTTGCATACGCGATTTCCTTTCACTGATCCTGCGTATATACGTGCCTTAGACCATACAAACCCGTGTATACTTCTGTACAAATTAAAGAGCTAATTTTACTGCCCATACGCGCTTTCTCTTCAGCAAACCCGCGTATATACGCACTTACTCTGCGGCGAACTACCGTATAGTTCTTCAGACATTTAGGTCATTGCAATTCTTCAGAACAGATACATCACTCAGATTTTACCCTTTACTTCAGACAGATGTTCGCCTCATCTCAGATCTAATCATTCCATAAACAGATCTAGTAGATACAAATACATTCCAGATCTAGATTCCCTTCTTCATCATTTATTCATTGGTGCATCATACATTCAGATCTTTCATTCAACTATAACCCTTTCCATTCAGATCTACTTCAGAGAGAAATATTTTTTCAAGCTCAGACTTCTTACACACCCTTGCACAAAGAATTTATTCTCCTTATATAGGTTTACCCTTTATCAATACCATGAGCCAAAACCACATTACTTTCGATGGTATTCCCGGACGGGGTCACATAGACGAATCATTACTCAATACAATGGGTCAATACCATGGTGGTTACCCCTGGTTTTACATATTTAGAGCGCTTTTGCCCATACGCGACTTGGCACGTTATTTCCCGCGTGCATACGCTACTTTTTGTAGACAAACCCGCGTATGCCTTGAGACATACTCTTTTCATCATGTTCTAGCACATACTAACATTCCTTCCATCATTACCTTCTGTAATCATTGTATATACATCAGATTTACATCATTTAACAAGTTCATCAAGACATATTCCATCAGGGACAACTTCATCAAGTAGGTTTCCATCATCTTCATCAAGTGGGTTTCCATCAAGGACAACACTCAGCATCATATTGCCAACAATTTTGCGGTGACGATTGTGGACAATCTAGCAGACCAATCTCAAATCCGTCAATTCCAGGTAAGATCTGAGATCTTTCTCTTCATTTTGAGTCATTTCTTACTACCTGCAACTTCTAATTCTGAAATATGGTGGAGGAAATATGAAAATTAGGGCATGACGGTTGGTGTGAGTTTCAAGCACAGAGTTGCGCCAACCGCCCAATTTTTTATACTAGGGCGCGCCAACAGTGCTAACCATTTTTGTGCATAATTTAAGATAAAAACTCCATTTATTCACAAATCCAAGTTCCCAAAAGGCTAATATCACTCATATGAATGTGTTTACAGGTAAAAAGCGGTAAAATGGTGATAAAATTGAAATAATGGGAACATAGTGAAGAATACGAGCTTGCCATGGAAAATGAGAGATGCATGGAAGCTCTTAGGGACTGTGGACTGAAGAAGTTATTCTTGAAACTGTGTCTCCATGCTCAACCAGAGCTGTTACAATATTTGGTTAGCATATGGGATGAGGACCAGGAAAAGTTCATCCTTCAAGATCAGGAACTTGAGATTGATGTTTCTGACGTCTAATTTATCACAAGATTGTTGCGGAGGGGAGCAGAACCAATCCTAACTAATACTCGGCCTTGCATGGATAGTATTTCCATGGTCATGGACAGAGTATGTCGAGGGGCATGGAAGGGAACAGGAAGTGGGAAATTTGATATCCAAACTATCCCAGACCTAGCACTAAAATTAGTGCTACATATTATCACACGAGCTGCAGGATCACAAGCACCACACGAAGCAACAAAAACACAGTTACTTCTTGCTGTAGACTGCTTGGCACTGATCATCTACAAATGGGCAAAGGCCGTGACAATAAACATGAAACGCTAGCTAAAAAAGTGCAAGAAGACCAAATTGAAGCAGTTTAGTTATAGGTCTATCCTGGTATTGTTCTTCCTGGAATGACTACCAATCGTTCAATGTCAGGAGGTCATAGTCCTGACAGCACCAGTGAGAGAACCATGGATGGACCGATGGGTGGCTCTGATTCCAAGGGTAGGGGGCAGTCAACAGATGTCCTGGAGACCGGATTTCTTTGATTGGCTTCGCCGACAGTTGATCGTCGTGGTGGACTGGCCCTACTCTTGTACAAATTTTACTGGTGATCCGGACCTCCCACTCCCAGAGGGAGAGGATTGGGAGAAATATTTGGGTAAGATTTATTTTTAATTTTCATGAGTATTATGAATTTTTTGTTTATGTATGTTCTGACTTTAAATCCATGTATTTGCAGATGTCGGCCCAGAGAGACCCACGGGCATGTCTCTGATAGCGAGGCAAATTCCTCGTGATTTCAACCCTCATGGTGAGGGCAGCGAGGAAGAGGAGCTCGCGCACAACCTAGAGAGAATCACACATGGAATCTCAGATTATGCATGATTCAATGATGTTCCTCGTGCCTACCAAAGACATACCGTCAGGGTGTCAAGCCGTATTCACCGCTTGTTGAGGCGGCTTGTACGGGAAGTGACGTGCTATCATGAGCATCACGCCGATTAGACACCTAGGATTTATATTTGTATTTTTGAGAGACATGGGGTCTCAGGATGTAACAGAAACACACATATATTTTTTGAATGTATGATGCACACTGATGCAAACATGTGAGATATATATATATATATATATATATATATATATATATATATACAACTATTTTCCTATATGGATATTTTCACATGATGATGATTTTACAAATCACGCAAATTTCTATCTAATACAATGTTAGCCACTGTATCAGTTAATTCATTCATTCGTCTAGGAATATGTTGATATGTGATCAAATCAAAATGTCTTTCCAAAAAATGAATACGTAAATACAATCTCAAAATGTACAGGTTTCTAACTTAATAATGACCATTGAGTTGTAGAACAACAAGCTGTGAATCTAGATTTACAAGCAATGTGCGTATGCTGAGATTTATCGCCTTGGTTAATAGTTCAAGAACAACACTATATTCAGTGACATTGTTTGTAGTTCATCCTATACAAATACCTTGCAGTTCTATCAATTCACTAGTAGGATCATAGATTACCCAAGCTGCTGAAGACAAATTCCTAGTACTGCGGGAAGCACCATCCGCAAAACCGAGATAAGGGGTAATAGACATCTGCACAAATAAGAAAGACCCAAATAAGTAGGAAAATGCTCGCAAATTACACCAAATCAAATCATGTACAAAAATGAAAAAAACACATATGTACACAAATCATGCATGAATGACTCATGCATAATAGTTTTTGAGATAAAACCCATTTCTGGGTTGTTCTAATGGATGACCTTCGTAAACAATAAGCTCATAGGCCCCATTCTACAATACACATTTAAAAATGTAAGGCCCATGCCACATGGGTTAAAACTTACCTACCCCCAACTTATCATGAGCTTGGTCGTACAGGAGGACGAGATCTCCTTCAATGAAAGAATGAGGAGAAACTGACTGGTCAAAATGAGCTTTTTCCCACTTTTTATGTGCTTCAATAACCAAAGCAGCAAAGCGATGGGTTTCATCTAACCTTTCATGATAAAGGAGACACTCTTCTTCTGGTGAATTTTTCAGCAGTAATTCAACATCCAACTTGAGCGAAGGTATTTCACATTCAATCAGAAGAGTAGCTTCCAAACCATAAACCAACTAAAAAGGGGTGAATTTGGTTGCAATTTTAACTGAGGTTCGGTATGCCTAAAGAGTTGAAGACAAAATGAGATGCCAATTGGATTTATGGATCCCAATCGTACGTTGAAGCATGGTAACAAGAAATTTGTTCATGGCTTCAACCTAGCCATTGACCGAAGGATAGTACGACGTTGAGCTGTCGTGACGCAGACCCAACTTAGAAGTCAACTCGGACACCATGTAATGCCGAAAATGGGAACCATGATCGGTGACGATGACTTGAGGGATACCAAACCTAGCAATAATATGATTGAAAATGAATTGAGCAGATGTCTTACCATCGGCAGCAAGTGTAGGCATTGCTTCAACCCATTTGGTGAAGTAGTCCATGACTACGATAATATAAGCATGCCCCCCGGCCAGTGAGGGTTACACATCATAAAATAGATGCCCCACTTTGAAAAGGGACCAACGGTAATGACATGATGAAGAAGTACAGGTGGCGCATGCATATTGCGTTGATAAACCTGGAAATCATGACATTTACGAACTGCAACAATGCAGTCTTTGAAGATAGAAGGCCAAAAATAACCAGCATGAAGGATCTTCTATGCAGTGGCATAACTAGGAATGTGACTACCACAGGCACCATTGTGAAAATCATTTAGGACTTTCTCAGCTTCCTCGAGGGTCAAGCATCGACGAAGAATGGAATACACTCTGACACGATAGAGGGTATCCCCGACTATACGATAAGGTTGCGACTGATGACGGATGCATCGGCGGGCATCCTTCATCAAATAAGATCTGAAAGTAGAAGTCTGGAGATAAACGATGATATCACCATACCATGGATCGAGGGTTTTAATCAAGAAAATTGTATCGTCTAGTATATATTCCTCAAGACGAGACAGAGGAGAGTCTGAAGGCAGGGAACAAATTAAATCAGCAAAGACAAAATGCTCAAGACAAGTAGACATGGCCCCGAGGCTGGGCATAAACGAGGAATGATGATGACCATCATCCCACGGTATATCCTCAAGAGACATGGTTTCCACGATTGCCTCATCAGAAGGAAACACCTCTTTCAACGGATCAGGAAAATCTGAATCACCAAGCCAGGGGGATTGAGAGTAAATTTCAAGGGATATGCTCAAAGGAGAAATATCAGAGGATGGAGGTTCCGAAGAAACAATGAGTTCACAATAATCAATCTCAATCGGGCTCAAAGGCATCGAATCTCTAAAGGAATCAATCTGTTCAGGCGAAGGAATAATCCATGGGTCATCAGATTGAGAAATCATATGAATCTGAACAATATGTGGAGGAGGAAGAGGAAAAATACCCATGAGGGCAGGACCTTTGAAAATACCTAGCCCTACACTCTCATAGGGAGTGGGAATTTTGTCCACATACGGAACGTTGTTCTCGGAAGAAGAGGTGAGGAAAGGCAATTGATCAACAGTAACAATCTTTCCTTCATGTGGAAATTTCAAAACACGAAAGAGAGTGGACGGAACACACAACATGGCATGATTCCAAATGCGACCAAGGAGAATATTATAATTGAGTTTAGCATCAACAACTTCGACCTTGACATTGATAGTCTTCCCTTTCAAAGTAATATGTAAACTAGCAAAAAAGCCTAAAGGTTTTGATTCTCTTCCATCAAATTCTTTTAGGGCATTTTGTGATGAATTCAGAGCTGGAGAACCAATGGCTTTCCAACACGAGGATGACATGATATAGGTTGATGCACCTTCTTCCACAAATACTCGATGAATATCAAGACCATTAATAACAACTTGAATAATGAGCATAATCTGATGCGGAAGTCGTGGAACGAAATTCTCTAGATCAAAAGCAAGAAGTCTAGCATCGAGAAGATCAATCCTGCCAATCGTAGATAACAAATATCTTCGCTGTGATGGACAGCTCTAAATTACTTCTAATGCGGACATTGCAGATGGCGCCTGAGCCAAATCCTCAACAATATTGTAATGGTGAGTAGCATGGGCGTTGGGATTATAAGAAGACTTACGGAGGACACGTTTGGAAGGTGGTTGCACAACGGATTCAACATTGGGCCTTTCAATCTCAAGAGGACTAGTAACAGGCAAAGGAGGAGTTCTATTAGCAATCTCCTTCCCCATGGCCTGACGAGGTCCAGCATGATCTTTCGACCGAGTAGTAATAGAAACGGTGATCGAACTGTTCATCATGAACACCTGAGAGCCAAACGGGGCAGAGGACTGAGGTTTCTCTACCATATGAGTTTGTTGAGATGGGAAAGGTTCTTTAAGAATGGCCAGAGTTCCCTGGGTGCCTTTGAGCAATCGGCTCACTTCAGACCGTCAAGGAAAATCCTTGGTGAAGTGCTCTTCATCATAAATCAAACAAGGGTATTTCGGCTTGTGTTGAGAACCATCACCAGCACGAGGTTTCTGAGAATCCTATTTTGGGGTATCGACTTTGGCTTTACCTTTACCTTCTTCTTACCTTTAGAAGTATTATCTGTAGGATTTTCCTGAACAACATTAACTTCTGCGGGTTTACCAGAATTCAAGGTAGACTGAGAAGCAACATTATTGGAAGAAGTGGACTTCGGCTTCCCAGAGTTTGAAGATGAAGAATTTTGAAAAGTCTGAGACACAGAACCAATAATACCATCGACGGATGGAGTCGCTGGTGGTTTAGAAGTTCCAAGTTGGGGAGCATCAGGCAAGATATCATATAATGTGCCAGACTAAGATTACACAGGATGAAGGTACTAGGCGTAAGCAATGGCTTGTTCCTCAGTTACACATGCCCCCATAGCTATGTCTTTGGAAATATGATTGATAAAGGAGGTGGTGAACCAATGACTTAGAAGCTGATCAATAATTTCAAATTTGATCATGCGACGACGACGTCGCCACTCATGAATATGATCCGAGATATGAGTAGCTCGGTCCTGTTTCAATGAAGTGAGGAGGTGCGTCCCAGTCTCATAACAAAATGGTAACTGAAAATGCATAAGGAATTCCATGGCTAAAGAATTTAAATCTTGGAAGATTCCATGAAATATCTCAATGTACCACTTTGCAGCGGCACTAGTAATATTTCGCTGGAAAAGACAGAGTCTAATAGAATCGTCAACCCAAGAGTTAGAGGAACACCACAAATGGTAATTCATAACATGTTCTTGGAGGTCTTCACCATACTTGCCCTCAAATTTAGGACAATCACCAGGAATCTTGGTTGGAACCGGAGGCCAATACGGGTTATGAAGAATGGGATCGTTCATCAACTTTGACACATTAGGTAATTCCAACATAGCAAGAAATGGTAATTTGGTATTGAAAGTCATCAAAGGTCTTTGATAAGGACCTGCATGTACATTCCATCCATTCCAAGAAATATTTTTCCCCATACATTTTGTCCCGGAGGATTCGGATCATAGGGATTAGAAGCCAGATAAGTCGGTTGATACTGGGGTTGAGGACCAAGATACTGGGTCGGAGTTGACCACTGATGTCCTTGCTGAGCAGCATATGGAGTCTATTGTGGAATGTAATCTTGACTTTGAGGTTGATGATAGACAGGTTGATTTTGAGGGTAAGGAACCTGAGGTGCAGTATATGAACCTTGAGGGTAGTAAGAACCTTGTGGTTAAGCAAGCGGACCCAGCTAAGCAGGTTGAGCAAGTTTTTGAGCGAGTAGAAAGGGTTTTTAAAATGATGGAACCGACTGAGGAGCAGGTTGAATTGGTTGTTGAGGGCCACCAGGTTGGCCTTGTGGAAAAGGTTGGCCTGATGGTTGCAATGGACCATGTTGTCCCTGATAACTAGGTTGATCCAGAGATGGACCGTAGGGTTGTCCTGGTTGCACAACATTCAGGCCATATTGAGAATGTGGCTATAGTTGTGGTGCAACCAGGTTTTGATGGACCAAGTTTTCCCTGAGGTGGGTATAGTCGCCCCCTAGGAGCATACGATAGTCCTGGTTGATTCGAAGATTGACCGAAAAGACTGAAGGGTTGTCCATGTTGGGCCAAAGGTTTCCCTTGTAAAGGTTGGCCTTGTGGACCATATGGTTGTCCCTGTGGACCAGATGCAGGGCCCTGCTAAGCTAAAGGTTGTCCCACAAGGGGTTTTCCTTGCAAGCCAAAGGGTTTCATAGGTAATGTAGGCCTGAAACGAGAAACAGTCTAATAAGGATCAGTAGGAGGCAAATAAACCAGATTACCATGTTCATCATAATGAAGTGGATATGAATAAACAGGGTTACCAACAACATCATAATGATGAAAAAGAGGATTATCAAGAGCCTGAGGTTGCTGAGAACCCTGAGAACTCTGTTGCTGAACAAAAAACAAATATTCTTCAAAATTAAGACTGCCAGGAATCACAGGGGTAGTGGAAATAACACTAGAAGTAGGCATGGCCTTCGTGGAAGGAGCATAACGTCGGTGAATATCCAACATCTTCTCGTCAAACGCATAGGTAGAAACCATAGGCATGGTAGAGGTAGACGAGGTTTCCATGGCACGGGTTTGTGAACCACCTGGGCTGGGATTAACAGGCCACATAGGATTGAGAAAAATAGACCTGCGGGTGTGAAAAGATCCTGACAACAACAGTTGTGGATGAAGCCACACAGACCGTTGGTCAAACTGGAACAGATGTAATAGTAATTTATGAACTAGGCGTCGAAGGTGATAGTCCTAATGAAGGTAAGACCAAACTCTGAGAAGGAGTTACTGTACTAGATTGCACAATGGAGGCAACACCAGACATAATCTGACTCAAGGACCGATAGCCAGGCGGAAGTGACATCAATGGTGGAGAAGACTGAGTAGAAACATGAGGGACATCTTCTGGAAAAGGCTGATATTCTCCTGTGGAAACATGCATTCCTTCACTACCAATAGGACTAGATGAGTCCATATCTGACTCTGCGATAAGATCTTCAAAAGGAGTATGGGGACAAGGAGGCATAGAAATAGAAAAAAATGGCGAGCCCAACATAATATTAGGAAAATATCCTTCTTCCCCAAAACCAGACCAAGCACAAGAAGGAGGCCAATTGAACTCAACTGGCTCTTAAGGAGGAGATCAAGTAGCAAGAGATAGGATATATGGGAGAATAGGCTGCGAGATCTCGGCAGACCTAGTGGGCTGAGGAGTTTCAAAAGAAACATCTGGGAAAGAACTACCACTAGGAGGCAGTGAGGATGATGAAACCGGTGGTTCCACCACCATTACCGTATATCAAAACAAAAATGGAAAAATAAAAACAATCGAGGATTCCAAGATCAAAACCAAGGAAAAGCAACAGGCCACATAATAAAACTTTAACGGGCGTGTGATTGTAGGTGATTAATTTTTCGACACTGAAACCATATTTTGTTGTTTCATTTTTAAATATTCGAGAAACAGGCCAAAGATGACTCTAGCCACTTTCAATTTTAAACGAGCGTGAAAGGAAAAGTGCTCGATGATCTCTTCTCTTTTAAAGAGTCATGAAAAGATCAAAATGAATACTCTGTAATACTAAGCAAGAGGGTATACTAGGTTTTCGTGAACTGCCATATACACCTTGGTGATCAAATGAAATAGAAATGACCAAGGACTTGACGTACATGCAGGTAGTCTCCTCGAATGCTTTGTTTGGTGTATCACGATTACAAGGCGGCAGACTCGGCTTCCTATGGATAAAATGATTGCAACCTAGAATGGTCTTTCTTTATATACTCGATGGTACAGGGAGCGCAAGTCCATACTAGCGCTGTCTAAAGCCAGATGGCGAATGAAAACTACTATGTTTTAAGATGCCGAAACAAGTCCCTAGCCTAGACCACTAAAAATGTTTCGTTAGGTTTAAATGCTTCCTTAGGTTAATTAAATAAGTTTTAAAGTTGATCTTGAATTACGTTTCAGTTTTAAGATCCTATCGATTTGCAAGCTATATGCAAATGAACATCATTTCCGATTCAATGAATGCTAGTTATGAGAAGGATAGAGAGCTTTCAAACAAAAAGCAAACAATGAGATTATGCGAATAAATCCACTAATTCATCTAACAAAATACGAAAATGAAACTCTTTCCTAGATAATCAGATGCTAGTTATGCAAAAGAGTATATCACTTTCAATGCAAAGAAAGAATGTGAAATATTTTTTTTAATTTTTTCAATGAAAAAAAGTACATGATGCACTAATTACATGAAAAACAAAAACAAACACTATCTTAAGTGTTGTGTAGGAATCAAAAATTGAATTACTCAATAAAGCACGAAACAAACACAATAAATCACTCAAACTAATGTCGCATTCTTTCATACCAAGAGACAATTTTCAAAATGATCCAAAACAAGCAATGTAATCTATATTTGGAGCAAAAGGGCGAAGAACCAATCAAGAAAACAAAATGACTCTTCAACCAAGGGAATCACTCAAAAGATAAAGAAAACTGAGTGAAATCAAGCCACAAATGGGATTGACAACAATCAAACCAACTTGATTTTCGAACAGAAGAATCAGTGCACAAGGACACCTAGAAACCCTAAGGCCTCAATTGACACTGATAAGAAGATGGCAAACAATTGAGAAAAGCAATTCGAAAACAATTAAAATAATCCCAAAGGCAAAATCATGCATAAAAAATAACCCAGAAGCAAGCACAATTGAACAAAAGACTCATCAAGGAGGTCAAACCAATTCCTACAGGGGTTGGCGCGACTATAAGGTTGTAATCCACGCCATACAGGGGTTGGCGTGACTGCAAAAAGAGAAACCTACACCAATTGGCATGACTGTTCAGAGAAAAACCGTGCCAAGCCAGATAACTATGGGAAAAAGAGGAAAAACCAAAACCTAATGAGCAGAGGTCAATCTTGACACTTTGGAGCTGAACAGAGGATGAAAACTAAACAAGAAAACCAGAAAAGAAAGATAACTAAAGCAATGATGAAACTAACTTAAAAAAAAATGAAACAACAAACTTTCACTGATCCCCAGTGGAGTCACCAATTTTTTATGCAGGTAAATCCTCTCTGTGGACAGAGACGATCCCTCTAGCCCTAGAGTGGTCTAGAAACAAAGGGACATGCTAAAGTGTTGCTTCCTAATCATTGAATGAACAAGGGACATAGTAGATCAACCTACCTGGAATCCAATGCTGTCGTTGTTGCTGTAGTAGTGGTGGCCTCTCACTCCTGCTTCGGCAAGTCACAATCCATTCGCCATTACACTTGGATACCTGCACAAAGAACAAGAAAACATGAACAACATACAAGATGAAAAAATTTCATTCATAACTATTAACAAGTATAAGAGGGCTAAACATATTGCATTAAACAAACATCATAACACAACAGTGGAACCAAACAGTATTCATGTATATAAATCAATAGAAGGAAGAGTTACAACCGATGCTTTGACATCGCAGTATCCTCCAGCAAGGTTCAGGTGAAGTGTGTCTTAGATGCTCGTCAGGGAATTTAGACAGGATGAAGGCATGGACTCAAGCTTCCTCAATGTAATTCCTTCTATCTTCTCTAGTCATTCAGCTATTTAGACGTTCATCTATAGTATGTCTAATTCTCCAAGTTTAGCTAGCTTGTACTAAGATAGATAACTTGTTTCATAGAGGAAAAAGAGGAGGTTAGGATCCCTAAAAAGGTGGGAGGGAGGCCTATCCTTTAGGGAGTTCCCATAAGAGGTGGAAAACATAAACCTAAAGGAGGCAGTCCATGGTTTATCAGTTCAACCACCCCCAATGACTCATCGTCGAGGTGGTTGGAGTGGAATCTCCGCCTCTATTTTTAAAAAACATTCCATAAACATCTTGGTGCAGGTGGAAAACTAGGACAAAGCGACAGCTAGCACAAGCCCAGTGTTAATTTTCCTCTTCAGCGCGAGGGCATAACTGATTACCCGCGCCAAGGCAAAAACAAGCCTACAAGGGTTTTTGAGTTTCTGCTCAGGGAATTGTCAAAAAGAGGAATGTTACTCTCATCTAAAGGGACACAATGATGGTGTTTGCAAGGCATGATATCACTTATTTTTCACAGAAATGACCCTCCAATGGGCGAGATGGGGATTGCAGGGAAAGTTAAAAAATGTTGTGTAACACTATGGTATACAAGATACAATGACAAACCTAATGTAATATCTTGTCATGATGGTCCTTCGCTTCCATATTGCTCACTAGTAGTGCCTTATTCCATCAAATCATCTACACATCGAGACTCTAGGAAGGCTACCACCTAACACTGCTACACATCCATTTGTAGAGTATACATGGGATGATCTAATATTCTCTTTGGGTAGGCCTAATCTGAGCTCCAAACTTCTAGGCTAGCAACAACATTCATCCATCAAAGTGTTTCCCTTAGACACCTATCTTCACCCAATATTCAACTGCTCTTCATCCTTCATGATAGCTCCTCTAGGGATAATTTCGGTAGCCAAAATGCTTCCCTCAAAAAAACCTATGGCACCCAATCCAATCACTGTTGAATCTACTTCTAGTATGACACTTCACCACCTCAGAATGTCATAAAATTTGCATCAACAGGATTCTCAACAAAATAATCCAATCTAGTCACACCTTGACCTAATACACCTCTCCAAAACACACTTGTTCACCACGCTGCATTGATGCACTACCGCATCACTGGTTATGGCATCACCTGCAACCCTACTCCTCCATGCAAATCAACAACAAACCCTATAAAAGATACAGTCCTCCAAGAGATAATACCTCCACTCCTACAATGCTCCTTGTAGCCTTGTTTGATCTCAAACACAACTCTTAAAGTAGCCCAGCTACTGGCTATGGCCTATGGCCTAGCACAAAAATTTTTGTAGGCTTACGACCCCCTCAAAACTCCACCACACATCCCTTAAAAAACTCTTGTTTTGTTCATAATTCGTGCAGCCTTCTTTGCACAAAAATTAGCCCTTAACGCACATGAAACAACCCTAAAACCATCCCTTACACAACTCGTTGTAACCTTAGAAACTTGGCCTCTATTACAGACTTCCACACTATCCCTTAAGCTCCTCCACCTTGTCCCTTTGGCTCCCTTTTTCTGTGGCTAAGGCTCCTTCAAATTCAGAGATGTATTACCACTTCTTAGATGCTCAAATGACATGGTTTCTTGAAAAGACACACCTATTGGAGTGCTTTACACCAAGCCTACATGACTTGGCAACCAATAATTACCTTGTCAACTCCAATAATTCATTTCTCTCTAACGAAAACTCAGATTCAGATGATTCTTGATGTGTTGGAATTTTATTTCCAAGCACTATAATCCTAATCCTTCACATGTATATCCAATCCCAGAAGCTTTGGCCCAAATAATGATGGGTGAAAAACTGCACACTTGGGATCCAATCCCAGAAGCTACCCTTGTGGTGCTTTTCCCTCCAAACCCTGAACTCTAGGGCTTGGAGTACCTACAAATATACAAAAATAAACACTCCCTCTTAGCGAGGGAGATACCTACATGACTATGAAGTACTTCACCTTCATCAACATTGCTCGCAACACTTTCCCAACTCCTGGCGCTCACAATCGCAGAAATCCATGTACGGTGAACTACGCCCTTCTCAAAAGTGTCGTTTTCACTGGAAGCATCCTGCTTCTTCTTCTTCTTCTCTTGTATTTATTTCCAATATCACCATGATTCCTTCTTGTCAGATGTGGATGCGCCCTTTCTCCCCAATTATCGTGCACTCTTCTTGGGTTGCAAAGTCTCCCTCTAAATTTAAAAACTCCCTCTAGAACTAGACTCCCTATGAGCCTCTGGAACCTAGACCTTCGCTGAACCTATACCTTCTCCTCTGGAGCCTGCACTTACACCTACTCCTACTTATTTTGAACTTGTACCCTCCCCTGCTTCTTTCCATGATCCACATGCTTTCATGTCAACCTATAGAGGCCATGTTATCTAAATCCAAGTACAATCCCATCACACTTAGAGCCTTTAGGCATGAGTCTTGATTTCCCATCCTATAAAAATACCTTAAACCCCTTCCTCTCCATTATTGAGGCGGAAATCACACTATATATAATTCTTGGTACAAACATTACATTCTGGACCCGCATCATATGTCTTGTCTCCATCCTGATTTGCACAACTCTCGATCCTTGGATCTCCAAATGACTCTTGTCACCCAACACCATGTGCAACTTTGAGTCCCATTTAGCTAGAGTCCCAAAAACCTCCTGTGACCCTGTCATATGTTTCTTCGCACCACTATCAACGTATCAACCATGCTCCTTGATAGTACCCTATGAGAAATAAGAAATCATAACAAAGTCCTCCTCTTCCAATCTCATATAGAGATCATCCATCTCAAATGAAATAGCAACACCAATGACCTACTTTCCTTTCCTCCTCTTCTCATCATCTCCTATATTCACTGGACATCTTGAAGAATAATGAACCATCTCGCCATAGTTGAAACCCTTGACTTTACTCCAGTCCTTCTTCAAATTACCCGTCATTCTCACTGTAAGTGCCACGTACTCATTTGCATTCCTGGATGGATGAATATCCTTGTCTCCTAACTATTTCTAAATGAATTCATCCCATAGTCTATTCCATTCTAACAATTTCTCCCTAGCAATGATTCCTTTGATGAAGGGCTTCCATTCCTCAGTGAACCCTTTCAAGGAAATCCTTACCATCTCTGCATCTAAAACTTTGACACCGAAGACAAAAATCTAATCTCAATCTTGAGCTAACCTCATCAAATACGAATTCATTCCTTCACCCTTTATCATCTTTGTGAACTTAACCTTATCCTCCAATACCAATATTGGGTTCTCGTTCTTATTTTGGAACAAATTCTGAAGAGCCATCCACATCTCATGTGCATTGTTCTTCCTAGAAAAATGAGGTATCAAGGAATACTTCACACCATCAAGGATGATCAACCTCGCATTTGTATCCAAATATTCCCATACTTCCAGCTCCTTAAGGTAAATTTTTTTAGTGTCCAATATTCAGTGATCAAAATGTACTCTTTCAAAATTGTTTAGTAGTGGTCCTAGCTCAAAATTTTATATTTCCAAGTTAGTTTTCAAATAAAACTTTGTTTGTTGAAAATGTTTAGGTATTTAAAAGCTACTCCCTCCAGTCTATTAATGGTTATTTTGATTTCATGAGTCATCACCACCATTATCATCTACAATCTTAGGTCAGTCACCATGTTTTCACCTAGGTCAGTGTCTAGGTGTCTTTCATTTTGCCACCATAAATGTCCAAATTCTGTCATAAAGAAGGAAAAATAAGGGTCATTTACATCATACAAAGTTATCTTTAAAAGGGAGTTAGCTTAGGTAGGAAAATAAAAAATACAATTTATTTTCTTTCAAAATCTTGTTACATTGTAAAATTATTCAAAAAGAAAAGTGTTGCTCAAAAAGGTCATGTTTTCACTAAATGACAAAAAGGGTGTTTTATTGATGTTATAAGAGGAAAACGTCACTTCCTCAATTCATTTTATCTTATTTTTCTCGATAAATTTCATCTCTCACATTCATAATACTCTACCATTTCCAAAGGTGGAAGAAAACTAGAAAAAATTGCAAGAAAACCCATTATGCTACGTTTCTGGAAGCAGTGCGATGTTTGTGGGACGCAGCGTGAAATTCCTGGGGGCAGTGCGACGTTTCTGAGAGGTGGTACTACGCTTCTGCCACAGTGGTACATTTCTGCCCAAAGTGCTACGTTTTTGGGTTGCACTCTTCAAATCATCTACTCAAGTTTAAAAACAACTATACAAACTATTCTCCTTGCCTACGAGATTTTCTTCAGAAGATTTGTCCTATAATTTTGAATTTGAAACATCTTTATTTTGGTCTAAATCTAAATATTTTATTTTATAAATTGTCTTTTATCCTATTTATTTTGAGACCCATTTACCATTTGATGAATCTTCTTATTCCGAGGTTGATAGTGAAGTTTGGTCTAATTTCAACAAATTTAAAGGTTTGGTGGATAAGTTTCAAGTAACTTTAGAAAAAGTTGATTTTCAATACTAGTAGAATGCATTTGCTTCACCACCTATTATTACACCTTCCCACACAACTATATAATTATCTATTCCTTTCATTCCATCATTACCTCTACAATTTTTCACTCCATCAACACCTTTACAACCCCCTCCATTAATCATGGCCAGATTCGCTCTGTTGATCTTACCACAACAATTTACTACACTACCTCATAATGAAGGTCAAAGAGTCCCCCTTTTTGATGGAACATTAGAGGTTACTACTTATTGACACATTGTCAAAGTGGTGGATTTAATATACCTTCAAGAGATTGACAATGATGACGCCAAGATGCGCATCATAGCACAAAGTTTCTCAGGAGAGGTTAAAAAATGGTTCCGCTCTTTCACAGCTAGTTCAATAGCTAATTCACAATAATTGATTGACTTGTTTATGAAAAAATGGGAGGAGAAGAAGAATCCATTGCAAATTCTAGATGATTATAACGCCTTGAAAATGAATCCTACTGAGTATTTACAACACTTTACAGCTAGATTCAATAGAATTTATGATTCTATTCCTAAAAATATCAAGCCTCCTCTAGGCCTTTCTTTACTTCATTAACCTGATGGTTTTGATCCTTATTGTTGGCAATATGATGCAGAGTGTTGTCCTTGATGGCAACCCATTGAATGAAGATGAAGACATGAGATTGTTGACTTGTGTTGTCCTTGATGGCAATCCACCTGTTGAAGTTATTCTTGACCTGATGGACTTGGTAAATGATGTAAATCCGATATGCAATGATGTTCGTTAGCAATATGATGCTGAATGTTGTCCTTGAATGGAAATCTTCTTGATGAAGATGATGGCAACTTACTTGATGAAGTTGTGCTTGACAGAATATGTCTTGTTGATCTAAATCTGATATATCTACAGTGAGTACAGAAGGCAATGAAGAAAGGAATTCAGCATGTGCTAAATCTATGGTGAAAAGAGTATGTCTCTAGGCATACACGGATTTGTCTAAGGGAAGTCGCGTATGCACGCGGAAAATAACGTGCCAAGTCGCGTATGGGAAAAAGCGCTCATAAAGTGCAAAACCAGGGGTAACCACCATGGTATTGACTCATTGTATTGGGTAATGATTCGCCTAATTGACCCTGTCCAGGAATACCATCGGATGTAATGTGGTTTTGGCTCATGGTATTGAAAAAGGGTAAACCTATATAAGGAGAAGAAATTCATTGTGCAAATCAGGAGTGTGGGTGCAAGATGTCTGAGCTAGAATGAATACTTCTCTCTGAAGTAGATCTGAATGGAAAGGGTTACAGTTGAATGATAGATCTGAATGTATGATGCACCAATGATGAAGAAGGGGATCTAGATCTGAAATGTACTTGTATTTGCTAGATCTGTTTATGGAATGATTATATCTGTAATGAGGCGAACATCTGTCTGAGGTAAAGGGTAAAATCTGAAGTGATGTATATGTTGTGAAGATTTGCAATGACATAAAAGTCTGAAGAACCATACGCTAGTTCGCCGAAGAGGAAGCGCGTATATACGCGGCTTTGCTGAAAAAAAAGCGCGTATGCACAATAAAATTAGCTCTGTAATTTGTACAAAAGCATACGTTGGTTCATGTGAACGGAAGTGCGTATATACGCGACATCAGAGAAAGGAAACTGCGTATGCAAACTAGGGTTTGCTGAAGTCTGTGGTAAGAAATGTCTGATCTGTTCTGTTGGTTTACTGATATCTGTCAGTGAGTTATATGTATCTGTTTAATGGTTGACTGTGCTTACAAGTATGGAAAGGGTCCAGTCTGAAAATATGATGAAACGTGGCCTGCAAGTGGTGTCCTGAAAGGAAGCTTTGGATCCAGTGTGAAAATTGATGAAACGTGGTCCATAGAGGTGCTGAGGGTTGTAGCCTTCAGTCAAGGAGTTGTAGCTCCCTTCCAGGTGAGGCTGGTAAACGAGATCAGGCGGTCGTAGCTCCCTTCCAGGAGAGGCTGGTAAACGAGTCAGGGGGTTGGAGCTCCCTTCCAGGAGAGGCTGGTAAATGAGTGCAGGTGGGTGCCTGCTTGCTGGTAGGAGTCTGCACCAGCACATATGTTGTAATATGTTTTCTCTATAATAAAAATATTGAAGGCTGAGCAACTGCAGCGGTGGTTTTCTCCCGACTTGGGTTTCCACCTAAAAATCATGGTGTTCATGTGTGATACTTTGTGTGATGGTTTATTCTGTTGTTACTACACATGTTTACTGTTAACTTAACATCAGATGAATGAAATATTGCACAGAACTAAGTTAATAAATATCTGCATATTTAGATCTCTGCTAATACGCGAGTTGTATGAAGGATATCCGCGTGTATACGCGAGTTTACTAAAGGAAAGTAGCGTATGGGTTTTAGAGAGTGAAAAAGTAAAAAGATATTGTATATGCAGTAAATACTGATTCACCCCCCCCTCTCAGTATTTTTCCCAACAATTGGTATCAGAGCAGGTCCTTCTGCAGAAGCTTGATCGCTTGAAGGAGATCCGTTGCAATGGGAAGTCAAGAAGGAGTAATGTCTATAAAGCCACCTCTATTCAATGGAAGCAATCTGATATTCTGGAAGGTACGAACAAAAGCATATCTGCAAAGTCTTGGTGCGGATGTATGGGCAATCGTGGAAGAAGGTTATCAATACCCGGCAAGTATTCCTACTGATGCAGCTGAAAGAAAGAAGTATGAAATCAATGCCAAAGCAGTGAATGTCTTATTGGGAAGCATGTCTGAATCAGGATTTGCTAAAGTGATGCAACTACATTCGGCAAAAGAAATATGGGACAAAATCATTCTAAGCTATGAAGGAGACACAAAGGTAAAAAGTGCAAAACTCCAAACTCTTAGAATTGAATATGAAAATTTGAAGATGCATAGTGATGAAAGTGTTGCGAGTTTCTTTCTTCGTCTGGATGATATTGTAAATCGAATGAGAAATTTGGGTGAAACCATAACTGATACTACTCTGGTGGAAAAGGTCTTAAGATCCTTGACTTCGAAATTTGACTCTAAAGTTTCGGCTATTGAAGAAAGGCAAGATCTGCAAACTCTTACTATTGTTCAATTACATGGTATTCTGACTGCTTTTGAAATGAGACAAGGAGGTCCTTCTCAAATCAAAGAGGCTGCTTTTAAGGCATCTGCAAAAGGAAAAGAAAAGGAAGTTGTCAAGTAATCCAGCTATATATCCGAAGAAGAAGAAGCGAATTTTGTGAGAAAACTCCAACTAGGTACTGGAATATTCAAAGGTAAGCTTCCCTTCAAATTTTTTGAGTGTGGAAAAGTTGGTCATTATGCTGCAAAATGTCCTTATAAAGAAACATCCTCTAAAGGAAAAGAAGTAGCAAGAAGGAATAAGAATCTATCTAGCACAAGAAAAAGTTACTATATTAATGAAGACAGTGATGGGTCATCTGATAGTGAGGAAGAATGTGAACAAAATATTAAACTACTCATGGCAAAAGAATCTAGAGAAGAAAAGGATACTTTTGTGGATGCTCTGGAAGACAATTATTTTCTTGAAGAAAACAATCAACTCAAAGTAAGCCTAGAAGAAAAGAACATAATCATAGAGACTCTTGAAAATCAGCTTGAAGCAAAGGAAAAACGCATTGAGGAATTGGAGTGTGAAGTAGTAAGTCTAAGGAAAGATAATGAGAAAGCAAAAACTCTCAATCTTAGATTTTCTAAAGGTTCAGAAACCTTAGATGAGATTATCAAGATACAACGGTCTCCTCTTTTAAAAACAGGTCTTGGATATACTGGGGAATCTTCCCAGACTTCAGCACCAAATTATCTGAAAGCAGCCACAGCTGGTGCACTACATTCAGCCACTCAGCAAGGGAACAAAGGATCTTTCCAGGTAAAGCATGATCATCTCAATTCAAAGAACACTAACAAGGAGATCTTTCAAAGAAGCTACAACCAACAGGTAAACTCAAATAAAAGATTTCATGATCGCAGAAATTTCTACTTCAATGGACAATGTTTCTCATGTCACAATTTTGGTCATAAAGCTGTTCAATGTGTTGCATATAAAACCATCATGAAAAGAGAAGCAAGAAAGAAAAGAATAAATATTGAACCAAAGAGGAACACCTATAACAACTTTTCTCCTCTTCAAAACGAAGTTGAATGTACTTATTGCAATAAATTTGGTCATGAAGAATCTGAATGCAGGAGCAAGGTCCAACCAAAAGAACATGTTCCCTCAAGCTCTAAAGTGTGGAAAAAGAAAGAAATACCGGTTGAAAATTGTGGGATAGCATTATTTGCAGAAGGTGAAGAAAATAAATGGTACATTGATAGTGGGTGCTCAAGACACATGACAGGTGACAAAAGCAAACTCCTTACTTATAATGCTCTAGAAAAGGAAAAGAAAGTTACATTTGGAAATGATACTCCTGCTGTAATTAAAGGAAAAGGGTCAGTATTTCTAAAAGAAAAGGTGAAGGCTAATGATGTCATGTATGTGGATGGATTAAGGCATAATTTGTTAAGTGTAAGTCAAATGTGTGATCAAGGAACAGAAGTGGTCTTTAGTTCAAAGGAATGTGTGGTTCGTGATCTTGATACAGGTAAAATCATTATAAAAGGAAAAAGAAATCCTAGCAACCTGTATGTACTGAACGGCATAGATCAATGTTACTTGAGAAATTCTTCAGAAAATTGGCTATGGCATAGAAGGCTGGGGCATCTGAGCTTCTCTCAAATCAACAAAGCAAGCAGACTTCAAGTTGTTCGTGGTCTTCCCAATATTAATCTACCAGAAAGTATCATATGCAAATCTTGTCAATTCGGTAAGCAGACTAGAGTACGATTTAATGCCAAAGAAGGATCATCAAGTGAGCCTCTTGAACTCATTCATACTGACATATGTGGACCTATGAGGAAAAATTCACCACGTGGGGAAGAATACTATATCTTATTCATTGATGATTACTCTAGAATGTGTTGGATCGGGCTCATTAAACACAAAGATGAAGCATTTGAAAATTTTCAGATTTTCAAAGCATTAGTTAAAAATGAATTAGATCTAAAAATCAAGTGTCTTAGATCTGATCGAGGAGGAGAATATACATCAAATGAATTCTTTGAATTTTGTGAAAAACATGGCATAAAAAGACAATTCTCTGTAGCAGGCACTCCACAACAAAATGGCGTAGCAGAAAGAATGAATAGAACAATTCAACAAATGGCTAGAGCTATGCTCGATGATTCTGGAACTCCTGACATGTTCTGGGGTGAAGCATCACATACAACAGCTAACATTCTCAACAAGGCTCATGTTCGGGTAAATAGTGACAAAACTCCATATGAACTCTGGTATGGTAATTCTCCCTCTGTGAAGCATTTTAGAGTTTTTGGAAGTAAATGCTTTATCAAAAATAATGATGAAAAGCTTGGCAAGTTTGAACCTAGATCAGATGAAGGGATATTTCTTAGTTACTCATCCTCAAGCAAAGCATACAAATGTTACAATAAAAGGCTTCGAAAGATTGTTGAATGTATTGATGTTGTTATTGATGAGTCTCCTGCAGCTCCTAAAGAAGAAAAACAAACAACAAAAGAAGATGATGGTGACCTATGTCCTTCTACATCAAATAGAAATGATATAGACAGTGGATCCAATGAAGAACCTGAAGATGATCTATCTGAAAAAGCTCCATCCAGATATGTTCAAAAGAATCATCCTGAATCTCAAATTTTGGGAGACAAGTAATCAGGTGTACGAACAAGGAGAACTCTTGTGGGATCTTATAGTCATCTGGCACTTCTATCCACAATTGAACCACACAATGTCAATCAAGCTAGCAAAGATGAATGTTGGAAGCAAGCCATGAATGAAGAGCTTGATCAAATTGAAAATAATGATACTTGGGAATTGGTACCAAGACCACATGATAAAAATGTCATTGGAACTAAATGGATTTTCAAGAACAAGTTAAATGAGAATGGGGATGTTGTAAGAAACAAATCTAGACTGGTTTGCAAAGGGTATACTCAACAAGACGGTATAGACTTTGAAGAAACTTTTGCTCCTGTAGCTAGACTTGAAGCCATAAGAATGTTTCTTGCTTTTTCAAGTTATAAACAAATCAAAGTTTATCAAATGGATGTTAAATATGTGTTTCTTAATGGTGATCTAGAAGAAGAAGTATATATAGAACAACTGGAAGGATTCATTTTGGGAAATGATGAAAATCTTGTTTGTAGACTTAAAAAGGCTCTATATGGTCTCAAACAAGCTCCAAGGGCATGGTATTATCGTCTTGACAAATATCTTCATCAACAAGGTTTTTCAAAGGGGTCTGCGGATAGCAACTTATACACAAAAGTTGAAAATGATAAACTATTGATTGTAGTTGTATATGTTGATGATATCATTTTTGGGAGTAACGAAGAATCTATGAGTCAAAAATTTGCTTCCATCATGCAGCAAGAATTTGAAATGTCTTTACTTGGGGAACTAACATTCTTTCTTGGCTTGCAAGTGCATCAAACTGCAGATGGTATATTCCTATCACAAGAAAAATATCTTAAGCAAATTCTGAAGAAGTATGGCATGGAAGAATGCAAACCTGTAAGTACACCAATGATAACCGGATGTAATCTTAGTTAACATGATGATTCTCCCCCGGTGAATCAACCAGAATACAGATCAATGATAGGAAGTCTACTTTATCTCACTGGGACTAGACCAGACATTATGCATGCAGTTGGGATTGTTGGATGATTCCAAGCTAATACAAAAGAGTCTCACCTTCAGGCTATTAAAAGAATTTTCAAATATCTACAAGGAACTCAAGACTTTGGTCTATGGTATCCAAAGAATGTTGATCTTACTCTTCATGCTTACACTGATGCAGATTGGGCTAGAATTGTTGATGATCGGAAAAGCACTAGTGGTGGTGCATTCTATATGGGACCCCGGTTAGTATCTTGGTTTAGCAAGAAGCAAAATTCTATTGCCTTATCTACAGCAGAAGCAGAATATGTGGCTGTCGCATCTTGTTGCACTCAACTCCTTTGGATGATGCAAACCTTACAAGATTTTCAAATCAAATGTACACCTCCTGTCCCCATTAAGTGTGAAAATACAAGTGCCATCAGTATTTCAAAGAATCCTGTTATGCATTCGAAGACCAATCACATTCCCATCAAGTATCACTTATTACGTGAACAAGTGCTTGAGCAAAAGGTGAAGTTGGAGTATGTTCCCTCCAAAGAACAAATTGCTGATATCTTTACCAAACCTCTGCCCAGGGAAGCATTCGAGTATCTAAGACAGAGGCTGGGAGTGTTCTCTGCCAGTTAAAAGCACAAATCTGCATAAATTTAGAAGATGGCATTGGATACGCGGATTTTCTGAAACACAGTCGCGTATATACGCAAGTTCATACACAGAAAACCGCATATGTCTGATTGCTGACATTTTTCTGTGTAGAGTCAGCTCTCTTCAGCACAGCTGCAGTGCTTTTTGGTATCTCTGATACTTTTGGTATCTCTGGTGGTGTTCTAGTTCTCATAATTCTATTTATAATGTTTTGATAAAGATGCCTTGATGATTTGTTGGTGCAAGTGTTCATGATACACAAACTAAGGGGGAGCCTTAGTCATATGAAAAGGATGCTTGGATGCACAGTTTTAGGGGGAGCATTAGCTTTACTGAGAATAATGCATTGTTGGCATTATGATGGTTCTGAAATATGTTCTCTTTCTTTTTGGCTTTCCGGTGTTGGTCTTAAAGTTATACTTATAGTTTGATGAAAAGGTTCAGAGAGATTCATGATGTAAAATTGTAATATCTTATCATGTAAGGACTTGGTTTAATTTTGTAAACCCACTTGGTTGGGTAGTCAGAAATAAAATATTGTAAACCCAATTGGTTGGGTAATGAAATAAATTTGTAAACCCACTTGGTTGGGTAGTTGAGTCTCATATGTAAATCCACTTGGATGGATCTTTGATGTAAGTATGAGTCATTGGTGATAGGACATTCATAGAGTCATGTACTTCATTGAAAAATATGTTTGAAATTTCAGCATGAACTCAGGGGGAGCTTGGTCACTTCAGTATATATCAGATCTGCAAAACACTTCTTCCACATGAGGAGAAAATGGGGAGAGTATGTTGGTTTTGGTCCGCCCTTTGCCCTTGATGTCAAAGGGGGAGAGTGACATGGTGTTTGAATGGTGTCAAAGAGAGTGACATGGCGTCATTGTATTCTTAATGTACTCATTCTGTGGTAACCAAACACCACCGTGGTTGCCATCAAGTCCAAAGGGGGAGATTAAAGTTGGCAATATGATGCAGAGTGTTGTCCTTGATGGCAACCCATTGAATGAAGATGAAGACATGAGATTGTTGACTTGTGTTGTCCTTGATGGAAATCCACCTGTTGAAGTTATTCTTGACCTGATGGACTTGGTAAATGATGTAAATCCGATATGCAATGATGTTCGTTAGCAATATGATGCTGAATGTTGTCCTTGAATGGCAATCTTCTTGATGAAGATGATGGCAACTTACTTGATGAAGTTGTGCTTGACAGATTATGTCTTGTTGATCTAAATCTGATATATCTACAGTGAGTACAGAAGGCAATGAAGAAAGGAATTCAGCATGTGCTAAATCTATGGTGAAAAGAGTATGTCTCTAGGCATACGCGGATTTGTCTAAGGGAAGTCGCGTATGCACGCGGAAAATAACGTGCCAAGTCGCGTATGGGCAAAAGCGCTCATAAAGTGCAAAACTAGGGGTAACCACCATGGTATTGACTCATTGTATTGGGTAATGATTCGCCTAATTGACCCTATCCAGGAATACCATCGGATGTAATGTGGTTTTGGCTCATGTTATTGAAAAAGGGTAAACCTATATAAGGAGAAGAAATTCATTGTGCAAATCAGGAGTGTGGGTGCAAGATGTCTGAGCTAGAATGAATACTTCTCTCTGAAGTAGATCTGAATGGAAAGGGTTACAGTTGAATGATAGATCTGAATGTATGATGCACCAATGATGAAGAAGGGGATCTAGATCTGAAATGTACTTGTATTTGCTAGATCTGTTTATGGAATGATTAGATCTGTGATGAGGCGAACATCTGTTTGAGGTAAAGGGTAAAATCTGAAGTGATGTATATGTTGTGAAGATTTGCAATGACATAAAAGTCTGAAGAACCATACGCTAGTTCGCCGAAGAGGAAGCGCGTATATACGCGGCTTTGCTGAAAAGAAAGCGTGTATGCGCAATAAAATTAGCTCTGTAATTTGTACAAAAGCATACGCTGGTTCATGTGAACGGAAGCGCGTATATACGCGACATCAGAGAAAGGAAAGCGCGTATGCAAACTAGGGTTTGCTGAAGTCTGTGGTAAGAAATGTCTGATTTGTTCTGCTGGTTTACTGATATCTGTCAGTGATTTATATGTATATGTTTAATGGTTGACTGTGCTTACAAGTATGGAAAGGGTCCAGTCTGAAAATATGATGAAACGTGGCCTGCAAGTGGTGTCCTGAAAGGAAGCTTTGGATCCAGTGTGAAAATTGATGAAACGTGGTCCATAGAGGTGCTGAGGGTTGTAGCCTTTCAAATGGGGTTGTAGCTCCCTTCCGTGTGAGGCCGAAACGAGATCAGGTCGAGTTCTTCCGTGAGAGGTTGAAATCTAGTCGTAAGTTGGAGCCCTTCCGTAGAGAGTGGGGTCGTGTGCCTGCTGCTGTGTGGGTGCTTGCTTGCTGGTAGGAGTCTGCACCAGCACATATGTTGTAAGATGTTTTCTCTATAATAAAAATATTGAAGGCTGAGCAACTGCAGCGGTGGTTTTCTCCCGACTTGGGTTTCCACCTAAAAATCGTGGTGTTCATGTGTGATACTTTGTGTGATGGTTTATTCTGTTGTTACTACACATGTTTATTGTTAAGTTAACATCAGATGAATGAATATTGCAAAGAACTAAGTCAATAAATATTTGCATAGTTAGATCTCTGCTAATACGCTAGTTGTATGAAGGATATCCGCGTGTATACGCGAGTTTACGAAAGGAAAGTAGCGTATGGGTTTTAGAGAGTGAAAAAGTAAAAATATATTGTATATGTAGTAAATACTGATTCACCCCCCCTCTCAGTATTTTTCCCAACACTTATATGGCTTACTAGCTAAAGGAAAGAAATTTATCAACCCTTGAAGAAATGCAGAGAAATGCAGTGAGCGTGGAAGCTAATTTCATTATCAAAAAGTAAAAAATCAAGATAGAGAAAAGGGTCACTATCAAGGAAGAAACATCTACTTCATCCGAGGGCAAGCTCGACACCTTGATAAAAAACATGGAGAAGATGATGGAAAAAATGGCCATCACTGATTGATAAGCTGAACCCTCCTTTAGAAATTCCAATTTCAGGGGCCAAAATTAGCAGCCTCAATATGGGATCAAGAAAAGGGAAAAAAGGGGTCAGGATCTAGAAAGTCAACATCAAATTCACACTACATTTCAGCAAAACGACACAGAATGTCTTGATGAAGAAGATGAATCCGATGAAGAAGAGATTTCAAGGGAGAATCATTTATTTGAGGAAAATAAACATCCTATTTTCCTCGTTGAAGAAGATCAGTTTTCTGCAAAAATTCATGCATCAGATGATCAACAATATGTCTTGTCAATTGATGATATGTTATCAGTATGAAAAAAATACCACCACAGGGGATATCACAATGCTCTTAATCAAGTACAAAGGTAGTATGGTTTGAGGAATAGGAATGTTCCTATCATCTCCAATTATAAAAACCAAAATTCTCAAACTGATAATCATCATAAAGAGACGACTACTTCAAATCAAAGAAAAGACAAGGGACCTATTGTTCCTAGTCCCGCAAAAGGCAATGAAGCTTCAAAAAAAAATATATATATATATATATATATATAAACAAGTCCAATATGGAGGACAGAAGATGGATATCCCACAAAAATATCCACTTGAGAAGAAATATGCACCATCCAAAGAGGTAGAAAGACATTCTTCCCTTTTTAGTCTTGAAAATGAAATCTCTAAACTGAAATTTTGCATCCCTTTAACTGAAATAGTCAAGAATGAATAGTATAATTTTCAAGTAGCCAGGTTACTTAGGGTAGATAAGATGTATGATATGGTTAACGTAAGTGATGATCACTCAAAAATTTTATTTGGTCCTGATGTTGATGGTGATTTAGAATATAGTGAGGTCCCTCCATTTTATCTTAGCCTCAAAATCCATGATTTAATCCTCCATAATTACATTCTTGATTCTAGAGAATCTCATAACCTTATTCCCAAAGCCATCATGGACATATTAGGCCTACATATCACAATACCTTACCATGACCTTTATTCATTTGATTCAGGCAGAGTGAAATGTCTTGGCCTCATTAAATATCTAGTGGTGTATTTAGAGAAAATCCCAGCCAAGAATGTCTTCATGGATGTTGTTGTGGCTGATATCCCTCCTAGATATGGAATGTTTCTCTCCCAGTCATGGGGAAAAAAACTTATATGTACATTCCAGCTCGACTTTTCATATGCTACAATATTGTTCTTTGTTCAACTCAGAAAAATATACAGGGAAAGTAAAATGAATCACATGATCAGTAGCAGAGAAAAGACTAATAATCACTCCATAAATGCTATTCACATGGATTTATATTATTTTATCTTATTCAATGATCAATTTTCAACATCTTCAGAAATTTTGATGGAAGAAAATACATAAGTTTCATAGTTTTTAAATTATTTTTTAGAAATTGCAAATGCAGGAAATCGATAAAAGATTCCTACGGGTTTGGAACCAAGCTCCCAAAAAAGAGATGAAATAGTGAAAGACATAGAAGTTTTCAGTACATCAGACCTTTCTCAAGAAGCAAGTAAATTTCAGTCATCTGATTTGCATTATCCTGATGAATAAAGTGGTTTGTGGACCATGGACTTCAATGGAGCCTTGGGTAAGGAGGGGGTTGACATTGGAGTATCAATTCACATCCCTATAAATCAATATCATAACATTCCTCCTAATGTTTTAATGTCCTTTTAAAAGTTAGCATTCGGCTATTCAGACAATGAAGCAGAGTATGAGGCTTTGATAGCTGGCTTGAAAATTCTCAAGAAGTTAGGTGCCAAGAAAATTTCTGTGTATGGCGACTTCGAATTGGTAATAAAACAAGTCAAAGGGGAATACCTAGCCAAGCATCCTAGGATGTGAGATTAAAAAAATATGTTTTATATATCCTTAAGACCTTCATCTAGTATACTTTGTCATTGATTCCAAGGGACAACAATGGTATTGCTGATTCTCTTGCCACTTCAGCCAACATGTTTAAAATTCTATTGTATCCCAATAATAAATATTAGATAAATGTAAAACATCATCCTTATGTTCCAGATAATGTTCAATATTGGTAGGTCTTTCAATATGACAAAAATATCAACTTCTTGCAGACAAAAGAGGAATTTGTGAATTTACAAATGGATGACCAAATTTATGAAAATAACCAAGAACTGCATGCAGCATAAATGAAATTACTTCAGTTGAAAGACAAATCCATTCCTAGAGGTATTTTGCCTTTGGAGGAGATTTTTTACCATGAGGATGTTGCATGAAAACTGACCATGCTGCCAAAAAAAATAGGAGTGAAAGATCTTAATATTGGCACTCCTGGAAAGCCCAAGATGGTCAAAATTTCAAAATCCTTGAGCCCAAAGATGAAAGGTAAATATGTAGCACTCATATCTTATTTTTCTGATGTTTTTGCATGGGATTATTCTGATATTAAAATATATGATAAGAATATAATTCAACATACTTTTTCTTTGAAACCGGATCAGAAGCCTTTCCGCCAGAAATTGAGGAGAATGAATCCCAAGATGCTGCCCTCCATTCAAAAAGAGGTAAACATGTTATTTACTATTGGTATTATCATTCCACTTTTCCTTTAAAATTGGATGTCTAACTTAGTGCCAGTAAGAAATAAGGCCAGAGAAATTTTCTTGTGTATAGATTTCCGAAATCTGAATAAAATGTCGTTGAAAGACAATTACCCACTACCAAAAATGGACTATATTCTACAAAGGTTAGTTGGAGCTTCCAAAATTTCATTGTCGGATGGATACTCTATGTATAATCATATTTCAATCCATCTAGATGATCAGGAAAATACAACTTTACAACACCATGGGGTACCTTCATGTACGCCAAAATGCCCTTGGATTGAAAAATGCAGGAGAAAATTTTTAGCGATAAATGGAAATTGAATTTTCCAATGAAAAGGATGTTCTGTTGGCTCGAGGGGGGGTCCAAACCCTGGTTCAAAGGTTAAGTTTTTCCAAAAAACCCCTATAATACTGGTCCTTTCGGCAATGACCTGATTTCGCAGGCCAAAGTCTCACCCGAAGTAGTATGGGAGGGTGATTGAACCAGGCTTCCGCACCCTGAGAGAGAGTAAGTAAGTCATGCAGATCCACGTTCACAACCTATCAGGTTCGCACCAGAAAGATCTATTTGCAGGGTAGTTAACAATATAATCGCAATATACAGAGCTATTATCATGCACAGATCTAGTTAATAACTCCACATCCACGTGCATATCAGCAGTTATCAGCACATATTATCATAACACATCATCAACAGATTATAGTCATACCATAACATAGACAAATTTGCAGCATAAACAAATAACCAACAGTATTCGTAACAGATCCAATAGTTCGCATCAACAGAAATACATTAGATCAGATAACACAGAAATACTTCAACCATATCCACATATATTAGCATCCAAAACCTAATACAATCCGACACAGCCTACGCACACAGCCAACAGGGTCTGCACACAGCAGGACTAAGGATCTCCGCGCACACAGCCAATAGGAGTCGTTACCCTAATGACCCAACAAAAGATCTAACAATTCGCACTTAGCATCAAACTTAATTTTTTCCTACCTTAAGACTCAAAATGTTCATCTATTTATATCGACTTAGCCTACACTTCCAATGGTCCACAAATTGTGGTTTGTGGACTCTTGGTCTACCCTTGACCCATTACAATGCATTCTGGGCTTTAACCCACCCCAAAACCCCTACGTTAGACTAATTAAGACCAAAATTGTACAAAATTGTAAAAAATTCGCAGCTTTTAGGGGACCCTATTCCAATAGTCCCCCAACACAATCTTGTGACTCGTCCTCAGTCACTGTGATGGTGGTGACTCCACCTATGCCTACAATAGTTTGATCGCCTCAACTAGTGGGGGTAGCACTCCACTCTGAGCAGCAGATTTATGAGCAATATCCACTAAATTCTATGAAGTTGGTCCTTCTATTGCAGCTGTGATGCTCTCCAGATTCTGGTTCAATTTTTTAACAATGACATTAATATCCTGGGAGAGTTTGAGGGCTTCATCAGCTCATGGCTTAAGACGGTCACTGAGAGACTTCTTCTTCTGGAAGATTTTTTTTATATCATCCGGAAGGGCATGGCTAGTTCGCAGTCATGCAGGGACCAGAGTAGGCATCGTGGCTTCTAGCTGCTCGAATGATTCTTCCTTTTTTCACGGGTCCTGGTTGATTTCACGCAGGATCGGGTCGCGTTGTACCTTGTTCCATAACTGCATGGTTGTTTCTAGAAATTGGGCACCCTGAGCAATCTATCATGTAATCACATTTGTAGCTGCGATAACCAGCGCAGCTCGCTAGGCCCTTACCTCCGGTGGTGTCTCTCGCTGCAACTTGGCCTGCAAGTCTGCGATCTACTATTCCATCTACATTTTGACTGCCCGAATCTCTATCGTGGAGGCCTTTAATTCTGTGACCAACCCCTCAATATTGGCCTGAGGGTTGGCCGTGGCCGAGATTTATTCTGTAACATCTGCACAGAGTCTACTAATTAACTGTTCCAGCTTTGTTTGTTGCGTGGTCGCTAGGGTATATGCAGCCTGTACCTGGGAAAATTCAACGTTCTTTTCCTCAATTTTCTACTTAGTGACGCTGAGCTGCTAGTGCACTCGATGATCCCTGTGTTGGATTTCTTTGAATAAGGAGGTGTGGAGAACCTGTAATGCTTCATGTGGAAACCTAGCCAAATCCAATTGTACCTACGCACATGCCTAAACCTACGCTCCTAAGTTGGGTGGACTTATCGCGAGGGTTGCACCTAGAAAGGAACAGAGGCATCTTTCTGTTGTAATAAGTGAAACACTGCTAGTTTTTGAGGTCGTTTGTACCTAAACCATGTTGGTTTGCAGCATGTCCATCTTCGCCTGCAGAGCTCGAAGCTCGGCCTGAAGCATGACGACCACGACTTTCTACTTCCCTTCTAGAGCTAGCCTTTTTTCTTCGGCAACCAAGGTGACCACATCTGCAATTTTCTCAAGTTCCCCTTCAGTTAGTGTAACTACTTCATCATGTTCCGATCGTTGGGAGCGCTGCTTCTTTCTTGGCCCCTTAATGGGGTCACCCGTTCACTTTGTACCTCGAGAGGAGTCAGCACCTCCTGCCTCATGTCCTTCAGTACCAAGATCCCATTGTGCATCCTTCTGCACTGCTGTGACCATGCTTTTCCCTATACCCTTACCGAGCTGTGAACCTTTTTGCGACGCAGCTTTAGCACCCTTCCCCGTGCTTTTTCTTGGTCCTCCAATTTCTTTGATGATGGCAAGTGGGGTGACTTTCGGGGTGCTTATTCCTTTAGAGCCCTTCGCACCTGTTTTGAAGCCAAGCTTCTAGTGAGGAGACCACTATGCAACTAAACGATCAATTTATTCATCGACAGCCATATAGGGGAGCGAAAATCATGCAGAATCCTTGCGGCCCTGAATTTGGACATTATGCATAGTCACCTAGAAAGCAACAATGCTTTTATATTTATCATAAATGGCTAGTGACAAACGTGGCCGGGATTTGATAGCTACTACAAGACCACTCTAAAACAATACCCAGAATACTTGGTTGTCTTCGATGCGCTACGCATCCTTAGAGTCCCACAAGTTCATATAACGAGTCCCTTCGCACATGTCTTGGGTGAGCTCAGAGAGGACTGATTTTTCAGGTGCTTCCTAGGCAACTAATGCAATGAGAAGCAGCAACCATGAATAAAAAAAGGCTCATCCCTACTCCTGGGATTCTCAGATATTGGCCAAAAACTTGTTGCACAAGTATTGGGACCAATTGAAGCAAACCCCTTTTCCACATTGGCTTGCTAACAGGATTACATATGCAGGGATGGTAGCGACCTAGCATTTTCACATCATCTTGCATGCCAACAACATGGTACCCATCTGCGTACCAGGGTCACTGATGGATTTGATTATGAAGCCTCGAGTATTTTGCTCCACATGGTAGGTTTTGTGCACATATTCAGTAGTCTCCCATTCATACTTCTTACCAATGCACTCCAAAGGGTCTGGTCCTTTCATGGGAAGACCAATAATTCGGTGAATGAGCGCAGCATCGATGGGGATTTGATCCTGGATCTATAAGAAACCATCATGAACCAGGGAGAGCAACTGACGTACCAAATGGTCTGTGATATTATAGTGGCCAAAGTGTGGCATCCTTAGTAGGTTCAAGAGCCCGAACCTAGCTAGTCCATGCACCCACCGCATGGGGACAATCTTTATCCCATCGTCTTCATAATTCTGTCAAGGTATAATTCGGGTGTCAACTTAGGGAAGGCCTCCAAATTGGCCAAGTCATGATCATAAAATTTCACCTCATGGAGCCTTCCAAAAGGTTCGCCAATGATGGGAACCTCACCCGGGGTCAGCGGCATCTGCAGGTAGGTGCACAGGCCATCAAGGCTCTTCGGCGTACATGTGGAGGGATTGAGGGGCCAAACAAAGGGTGGTAGCCAATTGATTGGTGCAACTGCCTGGGCCTCCTCCTTAGCAGACTGAGGTCACTTTTCCGGATTGGGCGATCATGCCTGGGGTGTCACCTGCGGGGACTTTACATTTCGCGGGGAAGTACGGGGCTTCACCCCAACCCATTTTGTGGGTTTCCCCAACCCCTATGCTTTTTATTTCCCCTTCTTCTTGGCTTGACTTGGCATAGATATGACTTCCTCAGTTTCTGGCTTGATTTCTATGACTTCCTCAGATTCTTGTTCCACCGAGGTCACTGGTTCTGAGGCTTTAGCAGGGTTAGTTCTCATCATCCTAGCGTGGAAGATAAAATCTGGGTTACTACTGTCAGAGGGAGTAGGCTGCTCAGACATGAAAGAGACACAATAGGCACAGAAACTCTTAAAGCAAAAACTCTTCAAGGACAAACACGCGAAGTAAAAACTATTCAAGCGATACAGAACCCTTGTTTGATCTATCCTTCTCCTTTAATAGCCTTTACGATCGACCAATGGTTGGGTAAACCTCACTTGGAACTTACCATCAATTAAATGGTAAAAAATCTCCAGAAATCGCCTCATTAAATTTAAGCCGCCCACTCCTGTCAATGGTAACTTTTTCTTTTTACCTGATTTTACTGTTCCAACAGCTATTTTTTACACCTCCTATGTGCCCAACACACCCCTACGCTCCCTATGGACCTCCTGTGTGCCCAACGCACTTCTGCACGTCCAGCGCACCTGCTATGTTCTGAACATATGGCTGCGCCTTCGGGGCACCCCTCTGAGCTTCCAAACCTGCGACCGCTTCCTATGCGTACCGTGGTACTTTCTGCACTTACCTTCCTTGGTGGATAGAGCCCACTTTATACAAGTACTCCAGCCATATAGTCATTTGATCCGATATGGTTTGAGCCGGATGCCATTGACATAGCCAGGTAGCATATTGCCACGTAGGGTGGCTAATCGAACAACTCCACCATCTGTGATTTCTTTAACTGCATAGGGCCCTAGCCAGTGCTGTTGGAACTTCCCCAGGTGTTTCGAAACTGGCTATCATATAGTAGCACTAATTCACCCTTCGCAAAGGTCTTTTGTCGAATATGTCAATCATGCCATGCCTTATCCCAACCCTTCTAAACTTGTTGATGGAAATTAGAAATGAAGCGATCTTCCTCCAAAGCCACAAACTGTGATAACCGCTCCTCCAGGACATCATGCTTTGCCATATTCGTAAAGGTTGTGATGTGCAGGCTAGGAACAATGTATTCCATAGGAATAATGGCCTCCTTGCCATAAACCATCCGAAACAGAGTTTTCCCTGTCAAATTCTTACAGGTGGTTCAGTAGGCCTAAAGAATAGAAGAGATGCACACTTCCCAGTCACTGTGATCAGCGTTACAGACCTTAGTCAGTGCGTGCTCCAAGACTTTATTAAAATATTCGACCGCTCCATTTTCCTGGGGATGATACGGAGTGATTTTTGCATGATGGATCCGAAATTATTCCATCAAGGCCTGTATTGTTTCATTGACAAATTTCGTACCTCTATCACTCATCAATATTTTTAGACATCCAAATCTAGTCAGAATCTTCTCAAAGATGAAGTGTGCAGTGGTATCTGTAGTGCAATCCTTTACCGCTTGTGCTTTGGCCCACCTAGTTACATAACTAGTAGCATTTATAATATAACGAGCACCTGTCTTCTTTCCGGGTGGGTTGATAGGTCCTACAAAATCGATGGCCCATTTTTCAAATGCTTGTAGGGATATTTGCGATTGAAGGGGCATTTCATCCTTACGGGATGGATTTATGGTTTGTTGGCATGTATCCCAGGCCTTACAATAATCGTGAGAGTCGCTATGCAGGGTGGGCCACCATAATCCAGCTCTCAAGATATTTTTTTCCATTTCTTTCCCTGCGTAGTGACGTCCTGCTACCCCGTCATGGGATTTTTCCAAGATAGCATGCCGTTCATGCTCCAAAATGTACCTTCACAGCACTTCATGAACCCCCATCTTATATAGATGACCTGTGATGATGGTAAAATCTGCAGTGCGTGTTACCAGCTCTTTCTTCTGTTGTACCAAATATTCGGTAGGTGCTACGCCTGTAGTCAGGAACTGGATGATGTCGGGGAAGTGCGCATCAACAACCTTAAGAGAAAATAGCTACGCATCAGGCAATCCATCTTCCAGGTTGGTTGGTTCCTCACCACTCTCAATTCCAGACAAGTGATCCAGCCCAGCATTCAACTTCCTTGGCTTGACAATTATCTCAAATTTGTACTCCTGGAATAACAGTAGCCATCTGCAGATCCCCCCCCCCCCCAACACAAGCTTATTCACCAGATACTTTAAAGCCGAATGATCTGTAAACATATTGAAGTGTCCTCCTAACATATAGTGTCGATACTTCTGTAATGCATATACCATAGCCAAGCCCTCCCATTCTATGGTAGAGTAGTTGTGCTCTGCACCAGAGAGTTTCCTACTAGAAAATGCAACCGTGTGATCAATGTCCCCGTCGCCAAGCTGCGTGAGGACCACTCCTAGGGTGATTCCTAATGCATGTACGTGAACATGGAATTTATTTTCCCAATCAAGGAATATGAGAATAGGTGCAGATACCATCTTCTCCTTGATTAGCTCGAAGTTCTTCTGGCATTTGTCATCCCAGAAAAAAGTAAAATCCTTCTTAAGCAGCTTTTCCATAGGCGTTGTGATCAGCGCGTATCCTTGAATAAACTTTCTGTAGTAGCTTGTATGTTCGAGGATTGAACTCAGTTGTTTCTCAGTTGTAGGTACTGCCAGATTTATGATAACTATGAATTTCTCAGGGTCAACCATCAACCCCTGTTGGCAAACGATATGTCCGAGAAATATTTCGAAAGGTACGTAGAATATGCACTTCTTGATATTCAGATAAATCTAGTGTTTTCTACAGGCATCCAACATCATGCATATGTTCAATAAGTGCTTATTAACCAAGCCGAAGATAGTACAGTCATCAAATTACACCTCCAAAAAGTTGTGGATGAACTCTTTGAACACTATGACTACTACTCGTGAAAAGATAGCAGGGGCATTCTTCAGGTGTGTTTTTGATCTGATGGTACCCTGAGAACCCATCAGTGAATGTGTATGCTTCCTGCCCTCCTACGCTATCAAGGATTTCGTCTGAGAATGGCGTATGAAAGGGGTCATGGACACAGGCATCAATCAGTTTGCGTAAGTCCACACAAAAATTTGTATTTCTCCCTTCGTCTTTTTCTCCTAAACCACCATTAGACTTACCCAGTCTGACTGTTCGACCAGTTCAATGATTCTTGCGGCGAGCATCTTGTCAATTTCTTCCTTGAAATTTTGTTTATACTTAGGGTTCAATCGATAAGGGCACTAGTTCACAGGGTGCGTGTCTGGTTTTAACATGATGTGCATGACCCCTAGGTCCCCTGTGATCCCCTTAAGCTCTGAAAACTTCGTCGGGAATAATTCCTGATATTCTGTGAGTAGATTTGTAATTTTTCCTAATGTTTACTTCTCACAAATTCAGAGGCTTCGTAACATCGACAATGTGGAGCGAGGGTCCTGCAACTACGTGATCTCCCTCCTATTCCGGGATAGAGACATTGCGCGGATATTCATCACATTCTTCAATGGATATATTGTGGCAGTTGACAATATCCTGCATCTGTATTTCCCATGTTGGTGTCCCAATCACTTTGGAAGGGTGTGATTAATTAAATACGAAGGTATCTATATCTTGCAGAGCTTCTTCAAGCACCTTCATGCCCCATGTTAACCCAAATGTGCCTACAAATTCATCCTTTAATGTTTCTTAATGGTGGGTGTGTTGATGTAGCTTCGCATCTAAGTACCATGCGGTGGGAATTGGTCCCAAGGCATGAATAAATAGGTGAACCCATTCTTCTGTAGTCCGGTCACGCCACTTCTCCATCCAAGCGAAAAAATGTTCGCGCGGATCCCCTGTCCCGAGGAATTTATTTATATGCAGGTGAACTGGAGGTTCAAATCATAGGACCATCATGCCCCGACACTCTCCCTAGTCCTGGAATTCCCCCTTATGCGTGTCCCACCACCTCGCAGGTGTTGTGCGCATCGCTAAATTAAGGGCCCATAACCTTTTCTCTCTCAGAACCTCAACTTCAAATGCTCGCAAAAACTCTTTAATGCTACCACATCCATCAAATTAGGGCAGTTCTCCTACCTTGGAGGAGATGCATCAAAATTCCTTGGTGATCCTAAGGCATTGCAGCATAGATACATCATGTAACCGATTCTGCCAATTTTCTATCTCTCCGTCGGAATCAGAGAAACACTTGCTATCCTTTTCCCAATATAGTACACCATTGGTTGTGGGATTGATCCAATATTCGTCGCATGCAGTTAACTTATAAATATGATCCACATCTTCTTCTTCATGCACCAGCTCTGTATATTGTTCTCCTTCTGCAGGGTCTAATGTTACTATCACCCACGTTCCTTCATTTTCAAATACCATGCTTCTTTTCTTTAGGTTGATGATACCTCCCATATCTATGGCCCAGTCCAATCCTAGGAGCACAAGATAGGGGTCCACATCTTCTACAATCTGAATGACCTCGAAGTCAACTCAAACCTTAACTCCTGTGATATCTACCACAATCTTTGATAATCTCCCCAACAGTATGATCTTCTGCTAATTGGCCATGCGTAGCTAGATAGTGAACCATTCCAACTTTGGTTCTCCCATTCACTGCCAAGTTTCATTAGGCAGTACGTTCACATCTGAGCCTAGGTCCAGAATAACTTGATCCATCTTTTAATCACCAATTTGCACAGTTAGCCGCATTTCCCTACTAGTGCACTTCTTATGCTTGTACATTTTGTGCACATCCTTAACTTTCATGGGTGGGGTTGTTATTTCTGCGCAACTATCTATCAAATCTTGGAGGTTTTCTACGGCCTTTGGTTGTGCAGCAGCTTCATACATGCCTGCAAAAATGGCTTGACCTCATCATCTATTTTGAGGTTCATGGGGGCTTGAGGGGTAGATGCCTCAGCCTTAGCAAAGTCTTGACGAGCTGTGAAAAAGGTTTCCTTTTCCTTCTGTAAGTCCAAACCTTCTTGTTTGATGGCTACTTTTCGGATAAGAGGCTCTGCCTCAGCTTTCTCTACAGCTTCCCCGGTGGCCATGCCGCTGCGTGTTATGAAATTAACGTTTGGTCCCTCTTCTCAAGGTTTTTCCTTAACCCTATGTACATTCTGCGTAGGTGTTTGCTGCTTTTCCTGCATTTTGGCTATCATAATCAGGCAGTATTCAATCACATGGTCCAATTGTCTAAAGTACCTGCGGGATTGTCTTGCAGGATTGTACCTGAATTTATTTCAGTTTCCCTAATCTATCATCAGATCGTAAGTTCAACCTACTGATCAGCAAAACCTACACCATTGTTGCTTCAGTTCTGGGACATACACACCTACACAGGGGCAATGGTTAGTATTATGTAGGCCAGCTACATGGCAATCATTGTGCCACAACGTAGGCCACTTGGTCCTGGGCACAACAGACTGGGTCCCCCCGCCTATAGGTAGTTTTCCAGTAGTGGGCACTGATCCTTGGTATGCCCAGATACCCTACATCGTATGCACCATATGTCTGGACTAGCTTCTTTCCCTCGGTCCTTTCATAGATTATGAATCTCCATGTGCATTGCCCCCAGTTGCTCTTGGATTTGTTGTACTCCCAACTGGGTATCATCTCTCGACACAGCTTCCAACTTCATAACAATTTCCAAGGCTTTTTCCTGCGATTCAATAACTTGCTGACCCATAGGTACGCACAGGTGAGGTAGTAACATTGCAATGAACCATTCCTTGTGCTATCTGTCATCATACAAAAATTCCCCTTCTCTGATTTCTTTGTTCAGCCGTTGGTTAGCTTCCCACACAGACTCAGAGGGTCCTTGCTTGAAATATTTTAGATCATTCACTATATGAGAGTAGGATTAAGGCTTCTGAAACTGCGGTTTTAGGGCATTCTTAACCTCTTGAATTTTTTCATTCGCATGCTAAGCTACGTATCCCATATACTATTCTAGGGCTCTTTCTTCAAAGGCAAGGGACAACTGTGCCCTTTTCACAGCATTTTTGGCCACATTCTATGCAGTCCATACTGACTCTACGACAGACCAGAACAGATCCATATCTTCGTCCTGTCCGCCCTTAAAGGTAGGTAGCTTCATGTGCGAGGCCAACTCATCTTTTGGTGGTGGAGGTACGGGTGAGTTATTACCCTTATGCTGATTTTAATGTGGTGTAGTTGGAAGGCTATGTGCAACTGAATCCCTTACTGGACTGTAGATAGATCTATCTCCTTCTTGATTAGTTATATAGTATTTTCCACTCTGTGTTTTACCCTCACTCTGATCAGATCTCATTCACTCTGTATGACTACACAGAATGCTCTTTTCCCACAATAATATCTTAATCAGTAATGGTAAGGTTTTCAGAAACTTACCCTGGAAACCCTTGAAGAACCTCTGCTCTACCTCCGAATAGGACACGAATTTATCGATTGCAAATTCTGTCACAATTCCTCGAAGCACACTGTCCACCCAGTGATCTACCATACGAGTGATGGTGTTATCAGTCTTCTCTAACAACTGGATCAACTCTAGAGTCCATTGTGTGACCCATTCATCCTTCCAACACTTTTGGAAATATAAAAGCCTTGCAAGCCACTCATGAAGCTCGGTTGCAAATTTCACAAAGAAAATTTCATAGATCTATGTGAAAATGTACTTATTCTTCCACTTCTTTGTCGTCAATCTTGTGTTACGATTATCTTTTATCGTAAATTCTTGAAACTATTTTTCAAACCACTCTTCAATTTCTTTCTTCTCAGGTCTCCAATGTTCTCTTGGCATTACCCGATCCCTCTCTCAAAATGCTCCCGGTCCCAGCAACGAAACCATTTTTTGGATCGAGGGGTCCAGACCCAAGTTCAGAGGTTAAGGTTTTCCAACAAACCCCTATACTACTAGCCCTTTCGGCAGTGACCTGCTTGTGTAGGCCAAAGTCTCACCCGAAGAAGTATGGGAGGGTGCTAGAACCAGGTTTCTGCACCCTAAGAAAGAGTAGGTAAGTCAAGTAGATCCACATTCACAACCTATCAAGTTCGCACCAAGCAAATCTATTCACAGGGTAGGTAACGGTATAGTCACAATATACAGAGCTATTATCATGCACAAATCTAGTTAATAAATCTGCATCCACATACGTATTAGTAGTTATTAGCACATATTATCATAATGCACCATCAATAGATTACAATTATACCATAACATAGATAGAGTCGTAGCATAAACAAATAACCCATAGTATTCATAACATATCCAATAGTTCGCATCAACAAAAATACATTAGATTAGATAGCACATAAATACTTCAACCATATCCGCATATATTAGCATCCAAAACCCAGTACAATCCGACACAGCCTGCACACGCAGCCATCAGGGTCCGCACACAATAGGACAGAGGATCTCCACGCACACAGCTAGCAAGAGTCCTTACCCTAACGACCCAACAACATATCTAACAATTCACACTTAGCATCAGTTAATTCTTTCCTACCTTAAGACTCAAAATTTTCATATATTTATATCGACTTAGCCTACACTTCCAATGGTCCGAAAACCGTAGTTTGTAGACTCTTGGTCTACCCTTGACCCATTAAAATGCATTTGGGGCTTTGACCCACCCAAAAACCCCTACGTTAGACTAATTAAGACCAAAAATATAAAAAATTGTACAAAATTCACAGCTTTTAGGGGACCCTATCCCAACATGTCCTCTTGGTCATATTTCTTGATAATACGGATATTTTTTCCGAGACATATGATAAACACTTGCAACCCTTGAAAACAATTTTTCAGAGATATAGGAAATGTGGCATATCACTGAATCCTAAGAAGAGTCTGTCTTTTATGGAGGTAGGAAAATTTCTAGGCCACATCATTTCAAAATATGGCATCTAAATATATATTTCAAGAATTGAAGTGATCTAGAGCTTGGAATATCCTAGAAGAAAGAAGAAGATTTATTCATTCAAAGGTAAAGCCAATTTTCTAAGAAGTTTTGTTCCCAATCTTGTTGAACACTTAAGGAAAATTACTGGCATGCTGAAGAAATATAATGAAGTAAAATGGTCTGAGGAGGAATATAAAACATTCAATCAAGTAAAATTTTCTTTATATCACGCTCCTATTGTTATTAGTCCAAATTACATACTTCATTTCGTCATTTTTTCCTTTTCTTCGGAGCATACTCTAGTTGCTATCCTTATGAAAAATAAAAACCAGAAAACAAAAAAACCCATCGCCTTCTTCAGTAGAACCATTAGAGATGCAACCTCGAAGTACAATATCATTGAAAAATAGGCCTTGCGCTAGTTAAAGCAATGAAGGATTTCCGATTGTAGATTATTCACTCTCATGTGATTTCATATGTTCCAAACACTATTGTCAAATATGTGCTTACACATAATGATCCTGAAGGTCGACATGGAAAATGGATTGCTACTCTGTTGGAGTATGACTTGGAGATCAAGCCTACAAAACTGATCAAGGGACAAGGTTTAGCAAAGCTTATGGTGGACCCCAATCTCCATTCTTTGGACATTAATTTGAATGTTGAATTATATGAGGAGTAAGAGGTTGATTCATTACCTCAGTTATCTTAAATATTTATTTCATTTCCATGGTACATTGTTATTGTTTATGTTTTGCAACACCTGAATAGTCCTCCTAGCTTCCCTAGTAGTAAATCTAGATCTTTGAAATTGAGCACTCTTAAGTATTGCATCTTTAAAAATGATTTGTATTGGAAAGATCTGGGTGGAATTTTTTTGAATTTCTTGGTAGAAGGAGAAGTTGAAAAAGTGATGAATGACATTCATAAAGGTGACTGTGGTGGTCATATTTTCTAGAAGACTAAAACAAATAATGTTTTGAGGGATGGATTCTATTGTCCAAGTTTATTTTCAGATGTGTAATAGACTGTCATGAGCTATCATGAATGTCAATTTTTTCAAGGAAAAATAAAGCTTTTGTCGGTGCCCTTAAAACCCATCGCAATTCAAGCACCCTTCCAGCAATGGGGTCTTAGGTACATTGACGAGATCCATCCTCCTTCATCAACTCAACATAAATGGATACTCACTTCCATTGATTACTTCACAAAGTGGATTGAAGCCATTCAAATGAGGAAAACTATAGATACTATGATTATTCAGTTTTTTGGAAACTAATATCTTGTCTCTATTTGGTTGCCCACAAAAAATTATTACTGAAAATGCAGTTGCGTTGAAGTCCAAGAAAATGATTGACTTTTGTGATAAATATTACATAATATTTGGTCACTCTAAAACATATTATCCTCAAAGAAATGGGTTGGCTAAATCGTCAAACAAATAATTGGTGAATATAATCAAGAAATTGTTGTAAGAGAACAAGAGAAATTAGCACAAGAAGCTCATAAATTCTCTATGGGAAGATAGAGTTAGAACGAAGAGATCAATTAACATGTCACCTTTCCAGCTTGTGTACAGTGTTCACAAAGTGTTTCCCACTTCTTTAGTTGTCCCGAAGATGAAAATTCTGCAAGAGATCGACAATGAACCAAATGATATCCAACGAATAATTAGTCAAATGGTTCATTTACAACAGACAAGAGAAGAAGTTTTCAATCACATTTCAAAACTTCAAGAGAAAATCAAGAAAGTGTATGACAAGAAGACCAAAGTTGATAATTTAAAATTAGGAGATTTTTTTCTTCGGTGGGATGCCCGGAATGTAGAAAAAGGTAAGTGCGGTAAGTTTGAAAATCTATGGAAAGGTCCATACAAGATCACATCATTCAGAGTTAATAAGGAATTCTTGTTAGAATATCTTGGTGGGGAGGAAATTTTGGGAGGACCGGTGAATGGTAGGTTCCTCAAACACTACCTTAACTAAGTTTGAAGAAAAAATTTCACTTTCATTGTAAATATCACTTTTATTTTTTGTCAAGAATAAGAATTTGTTGCAGAAGTTTGAAGCCCGAGGAGAAGGCCATGAGACTTCTATGATCAAATGATGTTTTTCTTTCAAAATTCCAAAAAGTCTAGTCATTTTTTTGAGTCATTTTTTCAGTTTGTCGAAGTTATTTCAGTTTCCAATTTTGACTCCATTTCCAAATGGATGAGGCTACCTGATCTATGGTGTTCTTGACACCTCCTAAAGGATATTCCATCCCCATTTGGAGCTAATGTTAGTGTCAAATATTTAGTGATCAAAATGTACTCTTTCAAATTTATTTAGTAGTGGTCCTAGGTCAAAATTTTATATTTCCAAGTCAATTTTCAAATAAAATTGTTTTCGTTGAATATGTCTAGGTATTTAAAATCTACTCCCTCCAGTCTATTCATGGTTATTTTCATTTCATGAGTCATGTCCACCATTATCGTCTATATTCTTAGGTCAGTCACCATGTTTTCACCTAGGTCAGTGTCTAGGTGTCTTTCACTTCTCCACCATAAATGTCCAAATTCTGACATAATGAAGGAAAAAGAAGGGTCATTTCCATCATATAAAGTTATCTTTAAAAGGGAGTTAGCTTAGGTAGGAAAATAAAAAAGACAATTTTTCTTCTTTCAAAATATTTTTACATTGTCAAATTATTCAAAAATAAAAGTGTTCCTCAAAAAGGTCATGTTTTCACTAAATGAAAAAAATGGTGTTTTATTGATGTTATAAGAGGAAAAAGTCACTTCCTCAATTAATTTTATCTTCTTTTTCTCGATAAATTTCATCTCTCACCTTTAGAATACTGTACCATTTCCAAAGGTGGAAGAAAATGGGAAAAAACTGCAAGAAAACCCATTCTGCTACATTTATGGAAGCAACGTGATGCTTCTGGGAAGCAGCGTGACGTTTCTGGGGGAAATGCAACGTTTCTGAGAGGTGGCGCTACAATTCCACCACATCATTACTTTTCTGCCCAAAGTGCTACGTTTTGGGTTTCACTCTTCAAAACAGCTACTCAAGTTTCAAAACAAATGTACAAACCTTCTGTGGCATCCAAAACCAGTAAGTAGACACTTGAAATGCCTTTTTCAAGTCAATTTATGAGTGAATGATTTATATCTCTCCTCAGGGTTTTTCTCTACTACGTTTTAGGGTTTCTCTTTATTGATTTTTTTTAGCCATTAAAGACCCTTTTCCCCATCTAAAACCTTCACTTATCCTTCAAAAACCCTACCAAAACACCTCCTATTACTTTGAGTCCCCTTTACCCTTGTTTCCATCGAAACCTTAAGTCCCCACTACATTTCCAAAATAAAACCAGAAAATCTATGTGTTTTCCTATTTTGATCCACCTCCCCATACCTATTTCAGAAATTTTCACTTGTAGTCTCAAGCTAACACATCACCCTACCTCCTCAATTTTTTGGGGAATTTTCCTTAACCTCCTATTACCTTATCATAACCCCTAAATCTACCCTATCCATATCCCCTATTTTCCAAAATTAATTGTCCCTACCCACTCATTTCATCTAGGAGGGTTTCATCTTGTTCACAACTACTATAGAGAGTAAAACAAAGGCTCACAAAGGAGGCCACCATTCCAGTTTTGAGCGATCCACATTGCAAGAACTCAATGCCTCCCCTTATGCCAAGAGATGCTTTGAAAACATTGGATGTTTGAGGTTCTGTGAGAGAATCATGGAGGTAGGTTTCCATTCCCCATTGACTACCCTTTTTCCCAATAAATTTAGCAGAGACAAGGCCATCATAGTAGGCATTGAATTCACTCTATCAGCAGAGGCCATCACTTCAACAACATAGATTACAAATGAAGGAGAAGTCTAGTTCAAGGGAAAGGAATTGGACCTTTAGAACTACCCAATGTTCCTAAAACCTCATTGCATAGATGAACCTGAACATGTTTTCCCTTTCAGGCATTTACTTGATAAGTATGCCCCATTAATGAAGCTAATCATGGAATATTTTACATGTGAGGGAATATTTTCAAGAAGGTACCAATACCATGTCAGGTTACTAGTGCACTTCACAGCCACCCAATCACTCAATTTGTCTAACTATCTATTCCAGAGTTTGGTAAAGATGGTGGAAAAGGTATAAGAAAAGGTAAAAATCATCATCCTAGTCTATCGTCATCCTAGTTTATTCCACAATGTATTGGTCAAGTTGATTTTGTTTCACCAACTCTCAGCAAATAATATGTCCCGGGAAGCTTTCATGGAGAAAGTAGCATCAACTCCTACTACTAGTCCACCTATTGTTCATAGCACATCATCAATACAACCAAAGGAAGTTGGATCTTGAAGCATATAGGTAGAGACTTCAAAATAACCTAGGGTTGAGATCACTCAAACCTATGAGAAGGGTAAGAAAATGGTTTTTTCTCCTAAGACCATCATAGGTGTATTGACACCTGAAACTACACTTGAGCAAAGAAAAATAGTGGATCAACCACCTAGTAATGATGGTGAGTCACCATTGCAGCACCATGATGAACAAGAACCCTTAGAAGTTGAACATGAAAAATCAAGTGAAGGATATATCAGTTGAGTAAAACATAAAGGAGAAAGATGAAGAAATAGCAGAGTTGATGGAAGTTTTCTCAATGGAAAACTCTCATATTACATTCGTACAACAAGAGAATTTTCAGTTGAAGGTGAAACTAATCCTCTAAGACAAGCCAAAGTTACATGTTGAGGCATATAAAGGTAAAGGAAAAGAACTATTAGATGATGATCAGATGGAGGATAGAGAATTTGAAACAAAAAGAAGGAGACCAAGGACAACATGCCTTAAGAGGGCGCTTCAGAAAGAAAGCTAACCAACTCCTAAATTAGGTTGGAAAACTTTTGATGAACTAATTATTAATGAAATCAATAATGATAGAGAGTATTGGCTTGACAGAGTTAATGGACACCTTGAGAAGCTTCTGAAGAAATCTAAAAAGAAAAATAATCTCCAAAGAAATATGGAAAATCACTATTGCGCCAGAAACAAAATTTCCCAAATTAGGCGCAAAAAAGTGAATAAAAAGCTTAAGGAAGCTCAAATGAAGCTCAAAGAGAAGGATAACTTAGAAATAATTGCTGAGGTATCCATGGCTCCTTAGCCTATCATCCACAGGTGTCATAGAACAAATTTTGACCAATTTTGAGCATTTTTTATATTTTTGTAAAATTCTAGAAAATTTGTCTCCACAGAAGCATCGCGCAGACGCACGACGCTTTCTCTCAGGGCATCCAAAATAATAATTTCTTATATGTATGGTTTCATATTGATCAGTACAGTGTTTTTGACCAAGTGCGGTGCTTAAGGGGTGAGGTTTGGAAAAACAACTTTTGGAGGTCTTCCTATGGGTGTTTTCTCAAAATTGAAGGTAAATTGGAAACTAGACCCATAAGGCCACTCACCTAAACTTTCATATTTTAATTTTTATGCTTCTAAGTGGGTCAAAATCACCCTTGAACAGGCACACCGTTTCTGCCAGACAGGCACGACGCTTCTGCTAAAGGTGCTACGTTTCTTCATTGGATTCCTTTCAGACAATTTTCATGCCAAGAAAACTCTAGAATTAAATGCTAGTTGTCCCATGATGTGTCATTTGATGTATTTGAGTTTTTTTTTTCCTATATGATGAGGAAATATTTAATTTAATTAAGGGGACACACTCCTAGTCTTTAGCTAAATTTCAATGATTATTTTCAAACTTCCCTAGATTCTAGGAAGTGACTCATCTGATGTAATTATGATTATTTTTGGATAGGATTTCGACCCTATGAGGTGTCACGAACTCTATTTTCTATAATTATTCTAAATCAAGTCTTTTTAGAGGCTTTGTAGTTGCTATTTTCAGTGGAGCTATGGTATAATATTTTGTTAATGAAACCTAAGAAGCTTCTTTATGTTAATTCTTATCAGTTTATAGACATAAATTACGCTTTCCATGTTCTATTTTTTACCATATTTAAATGAACATGTCTCTGATGTTTTGATGAATGAATTCAATTTACTGCTCATTCTGACTCTCTCTCTCTTCACACTATACACAATGAAAAATTAAGCATGACTCTAAGATTTCCTACCTAGCCTCAACCTTACCTATGCAATCTAGCCTTTGATACTAACCTAAACCCTAGACCTGGTTCCCTAACTATCATTCCTATCCATAAAATATCCAAACGAAAAAAAACCCTAATCTACTGAGCATCATAACTAGCCAAAGATCAATATATTCAGTCACCTCATTGGCTTCAAAGTGGCATTCAGAGAGCCCTCTCTCATCTTGGTAGGGATAGATACCTGACCTAAAGGTTGGTTTGTGGTTACCTTCCTTCAGTTCCATTCTCAGCCTTGGGAAATAGGGGGAGTGATAAAAAATTTGGCGTCGTTGCTAGGGATTGATTGCAAAATATTTCCCTGGGAAATTTTCATTAGTTCATTGAAGTTTAGACTTTTGGGTGACAAGTTCTGACATTCAAAGAAGGCTGAGTCAATAAATTCGAGCCAAAGTACAAATTTTCAAGAAAATCTAGCTCCCAAAAGACACACTAGGTCAAATCCACATCCAAATCCCTCACCAATTGTCAATGACCCTGAGATTCTTTTAAGAAAGAAGAAGATAAAGTCTAGGAAAGTTGGAAAGGCTATTCCTCCACTTGTAAAATCAAACTCCTTTCCTACAAGATTTGCTTCAGAATATTTGTCCTATAATTTTGAATTTGAAACATATTTATTTAGGTCTAAAACTTAATCTTTTCTTTCAAAAACTGTTTTTGATCCTATTTATTTTGAGACCCATTTACCATTTTATGAATCTTCTTATTCTGAGGTTGATAGTGAATTCTAATCTAATTTATATTAACTGAAAGTTTTGGTGTATAAGTTTCAAGTAACTTCAGAGAAATATTATTCTCAATACTAGCAACAAGCATTTGCTTCATCACCTATTATTATACCTTCTCACACAACTACATCATCATCTCTTCCCTTCATTCCATCATTACCTCTGCAAGTATTTACTCCATCATCACCTCTACAACCCCCTCCATTAATCATGGCCATATTCGCTCCATTCATCTTACCGCAACAAATCACTGCACCACCTCAAAATTATGGTCAAACATTGCCCCTTTTTTTATGGAACATCAAAGGTTACTACTTATTAACACATTTTCAAAGTGGTGGATTTCATACATATTGAAGAGATTGACAATGATGATGCCAAGATGTGCATCATAGCATAGAGTTTCTCAGGAGAGGTTAAAAAATGGTTCCACTCTCTCACAACTAGTTCAGTAGCTAATTCACAATAGTTGATTGACTTGTCTATGAAAAAATGGGAGGAGAAGAAGAATCCATTGCAAATTCCAGCTAAATATAACACCTTGAAAAATAATCCTACTGAATCTATACAAGACTTTAAAACTAGATTCAATGGAATTTATAATTCTATTCCTAAAAATATCAAGCCTCCTCCAGGCCTTGCTTTACTTCATTGCCCTGATGGTTTTCATCTTGATATGGCTTACCAGTCGAGGGAAATAAATCCATCAACCCTTGACGAAATGAAGAGAAATGCAGTGAGTGTGGAAGCTAATTTGAGTATTGAAAAGTAAAAAATCAAGACTGTTGGTGAGGTAAATCCCCTCTGCGGACAAAGGTGATCCCACTAGCCCTAGAGTGGGTCTAGCCACAAACAAGACACACTATGACACCAATTACCAGTTAAGAATGGACAAAGACTTTGAAGATCACCTACCTCATTTCCTATGCTATTGTGTCATCCAGAAGAATGGCTACCTCCTGCTCCCAATTCAGAAGATCATGATCCGCTGGTTCTCACGCCCGGATACCTGCACATACACAAGAGACGAAGACAATACACAACATACTATTTCAAATTCTAAACTATCAGTCATTCGAAGAAGACTAAATCACATGCATTAAATAAGCATAACACAGAGATGGAAACAATATCATAGTTGAGTATATTAAATTAAAGAAGGAAGAGTACAACCGGGCTTTGACATTGCAATCTCCTCCAACAGGGTTCCATCAGAGCACGTCTCACAAATCTTGTCAGGAATTCAAATGGGACTCTCTCTACAATAGCCTCCTTGGTTCGACCTTCTCTATAATGATTACTCAGCTATAATGTCTCTTCTACAAGTTTAGCTTCTTGGATATATGTTCAGCTACTGTTTAAACTAGTTTGTGTAAAGGGAGAAGGCTTGTTTATATAGAGGGAAAAGGAGAAGTTAGGATCCTTATAATCGTGGGGGGAGTCCTATCATCTTATAATTTTCCATCAACCATTTCCTAAAGCTAGAGATCCGTGGTTTATCGAGTCTAAACACTTGCAATGAGTCATCCTTGAGGTGGTTAAAGGAAACATCCACCTCCAATTTGTTAAAAAACAATCCAAAACAGGCTGGCGCGGGTACAACATAGGGACATAGCGCCAGCTGGCTCGACCTCTAGTGTATATTCTCCCCATTGTTGCGAGAGATGAACTGGCTACCCGAGCCAATGCCAAAACATGGGTTTTTGGGTGCTTTCTGAGGAAATGTTCAACAGGAGAAATCATATCCTTATGCAGAAGGATGCAAAGAAAGTGTTTCCAGAGTATGACACTGCTCACAAGTCATGGGAAAGGCCCTCCAATATGCGGTGTGAGGGATTGCAGGGACGGTGACAAATTGTTGTGTAACAGATGCCCCCTAAAGCATGAGGTCCGAGAGAGGGGGAGGGGTGAAATGCTTTATGAGAACGTGTTCAACTAAAACACTGCCATCGAAAAACCTGCAAGTACGAATACAACTAATATATCTTATACATGACATGTGGTATGGGTGCAACCATCCATAATAGAGTACATAAATAATGAGATCCAAGGTATGGACATAGCCATCCAGCAGTAGGGATCAATAAATAGACTCAGGTATGGTCGCAACCATCCAATCAAAGGAGTCATAATAATTCATAATAATCCACAAAGACCCCGTATCCTGGATTTCATCAGAAAAAACACAGGGTCTTGCGCTCCATCTCAACCTGAACAGAGTACAAATTCGAGCATGCGAATACGTGAGCTGAAGTCAAACATGCAATAACATTTTCTGATTACCAGCCAATTATGAAAGTTGTTAACAGACGCGAGAGAAACCACCAATAATTAAAATGGCTCTCAAGGTACAAAAGGTACAATCCACGGCATGTGAACATTGATCTGACGTCGAACACCCATAGAGTCAATAGATTGAAGGCCAATGATGTGGACCTTACGTCAAGTGCAAAGAACCTACCATTGAAGCATGCAGGCTCCAAGGTACCTGAAGGGAATCTCTAGATCAACTTCCTAGATAATGAGCTGGAGTCGACAGGAAGGGACCTTGATCAAAGGTGGGCCATAATTTTTCCCACATCATCAACACGAGATAGAGGAATATGATGTTTTTGAATTAAGACCAACAGAGAATCAGAGGAAGGTTGAAAACTGCAGAGGCCAACTTCTCTTGAACATATCAGCAGCACGACACTGGATTTGGCAGTATTTTACATCAAGGGATCTGAGGTCATGGTGATGCGGAAAAGAGTAGATGAGCGGTCAAAAGATATTACCCAAACCCATGGAGGCGAAAAAACAACGAGATGAGATGTCCCCAACCCGACACAAATGCAAACAAGTGCCATGTTCAAGAGCGACATATTGCCAACAGGACTACAATATTGGTTCCGTTTTCCCCCACCATTTATGGCGAGTACCCAAATTATTTTTGAAAACAAGCTTGAAGGGGATAGCATGTGCTTGCGATGTAAGTTTGTCCTTCAGAAAAATACAACCTAGTACATTTTACGAGCCCTAGGAAGGAGGAACTCAAGTAATGTCATGACGATGGAGTCTAATGTCATTAGGTTCTAATGAGTCTGACAAAGGAAGAACTCGACATCTTTTCATATTTAGAGAGTTTGAAAAGAAGGCAGAAAATAAAACTCTAGCAGTCCCTTTTTGTAAATAGTCCCTCAGATCTAAAAAGGTAGAAAAATGTATCTGAGAGAACCTCTTAGTCGTGATTGGATAAGGTATTCCTTCTTCGTATATAATATATCCCAGCCCAAAAAAGGGGTAAACGTATACTGGGTAGATATCGTTTCGCAGCTAATTTAACGAGTTCAAAACGACAAGTGACTCAGTGATCTTTTCAATTTTAGAGAGTCAGAAAAGAGCTAAAAGGTGACTCTAGTAGTGACTTTTTCATGTTTTTACTGAGTCTGAAAAAGTATAAAATACAACTCGTCTCTTCCTCATAACCACATAAAAAACCTGTCGTTACACAAAAAGACGCGTGTAAAAAATATTCCATGAAAACAATATGAAAATATATCGAAAAATATGTTTTAAAAGCTATTTTAGGACTTTGAAAAGTTATAAAAGACCATAAATGGTAAAAAATATTTACTTTTCACTTTTACCTCTTTGTAGAGCAACAGTGACCCGTTTACCTTGCGAAATTCAGGCGATGATTTTGAACAACCCAGTGGACCAATCTGGATTTCGTCTGTTTCAGGTAAGAGCCGACTTCATTGGCCAGATTTTAAGCTATATTTTATTACATTCATCTGTCATTTGGGATCCCTTAGGGGAGGATTGTTAAAATATAAGGCTCCGCAGTTGGCGCGGGTTTCGGGCACGGACCCACGCCAATCGACCCTGTTTTACACAGGGGTCGCACCAGGTGGCGTGACTATTAGCCAAATAGTCGTGCCAACCACGCAACCCAAGATCCATTTTAAATACAAGAAAATGCAACCAATAGATTGCAAATTTAAACACCCAAGGAGGTTTATAATGTTCCTATGATCATTTCATGCAGGTGCAAAGTGAAAAAATATGGTGATCGAGTGGAAGGAGAGAGAGCATAGTGAAAAGGATGAACAAGAAATGGAAAATGAACATTGTATGAATGCCCTCAGGAATTATGGGCTCAAAAAGTTCTTCCTAACACCGTGTCTCCGGGCTCAGCCCGAATTGCTTCAGTATCTTATCAGCATTTGGGACGAAGATCAGAAGAATTTCATACTTCAGGACCAAGAGCTTGAACTCAAAGTATCTAACATATATTTCATCACTAGACTGTCGCATAGGGGTGCAGTCCCTATTCTGACTGATACCTGGCCTTCCTGGGAAAGCCTGACAATGGTAATGAACAGGGTGTGCCCAGGGGCACGGAAAGGAACAGGGAGCGGTAAAATGGATATCCAGACTATCCCTGATCTAGCACTGAGAGTAGTGCTACACACTATCACATGGGCCGCGGGATCGTAGGCACCATATGAGGCTACGAAGACGCAATTACTTCTTTCTTCAGAGTTTATGAACCCAAGCATCTTCAACTGGGCTGAGGCTGTAACTATGAACATCAAACGCCAACTCACTAAATGCAATAAGACCAAACTAAATCAGTTTGGGTATGGGTCGATTATGGTATCATTATTCTTGGAATGATTACCCATATTTCAGCGCCAGGAGGCTATAGTCCCGAAGCCACCACTGAGAGAGCCACGGATAGCCCAATGGGCAGCACTGATGCCCAGAGCAAGGGGTGGCCAGCAAATGTCTTGGAGGCCAGAGTTCTTTTATTGGCTCCAATGACAGTTGATTGTCATGAAGGATTGGCCCTACGTCGGAACAGACTTTACCGGAGACCTGGACCTCCCACTCCCGGAGGGAGAGGATTGGGACGAAGAACTTGGTAAGACTCATTTTTTATTTTTATGAGTTTTATGATTTTTTGGTATATATGCATGTTCTGACAGTTAATATCATATGGATGCAGATGTTGGCCCAGAGCGTCCCACCGGTATGTCTCCAATAGCGAGGTGGACTCCTCGTCACTTTGATCCTCAGGGTGAGGGCATTGACGAGGAGTTAGTGAAGAACCTGGAGGGAATCACCCGTGGGGTCATAGATTATGCCCGTTTTGATGACGTACCTGGAGCTTACCAGAGGCACACTGTAGGAGTGCCAAGCCATATCCACCACTTGCTGAGGCGGTTAGTACGGGCGGTGATGTGCTATCATGAGCACCACGCCGACTAGGCATTTAGGCTTTTTATATGCACATTTTGGAGAGACATGTTGTCTCATGATGTAACTGAAACAAACATATATTATTTTTGTGGGTTTTATGATGCACATGGCTTGTAAACAAACGATATATATATATATATATATATATATGTACATCTATTTTATAAATGGGTCTATGTACATATGATGATGTTTGTTACAAATTATGAAAATGCCTAATACAATGTTTATCTAATGTATCAGTTAAATAATCTGCATAATAATTAATGACCCAAGAATCAAGAAAAATTTTCACAAAGGGTATAAAACCTAAAGGTTTCATTTTTATGCAAGCTTGAAAACAAAAGTAAACTATGCTTGAGATTTGGTTTCATGTTCACAAGCTTGAAACAAAAGTAAACTATGCTTGAAAAGCAGGCATGCCCCCCAACATGGTGACTCAATTCGAGGTGTACATGCTACCCAAGCTTTAGTCCATAGGAAATTGAGTGAAGGTTCAAAACATGAGAGTAAGGGAGACTCGATTTGAATTTTATGAGATCTAGAAAAAACTCGAATTGAACGGGAATGTGTTTCATTGTTTTAACGAGGTTGACACACTTAAAAGAACTATCCTCAAAAGTTCCTATTTCATTTTTTAAGGAGCTTGACACAAGAAAATGAACTATTCTCTGACAACCTTTCATTACGATGAATAAGAGGTCATGGATTCCAAGAGGTTCACATCTGATGGGAGAATGATATCTTGAAAATCAGGACCCAATGCCCCCAGTACACGATGCACAATGGCACCATCACTGGATGTGGGCATAGGATAGGTAGCCATGTAATTAACTTGTGGCAACGAAGAGAAAACCAGCGGATAAAGATCTGGAAGGGATGATGGTAGACCAAATGTCATGTAGGACCAATGAATGAAGGCTGATCAATGGTCACGATCTGACCTTTGTGTAGAAAATGGAACACACAAAAGAGGGAGGAGACAACTGCCCCCATGACATAAATAGAGTCATGCCCCAAGAGAAAATTGAAATATAAGGGGTCGGGAACAACCATAACATCAATATGGATGGTTTTCCTTCCCAAAGTAACATGCAACTTTGGAAGGATCCCTAACGGTTGACTGGTTTCTCTGTTAAAAGCCAACAGATTCTGGGTAACAAGCATAAGCGGTGGAGAACCAAAATCTTTCCAATTAGTGGAATATAGAATACTAACAAACACGCCTTCATCTATAATGATGTTGGGTACGACCACATCAAATGTCTGTACCATGATCTCAAAAGGCACATAAGACGGAAGGCAGTATCCGGCAAATCGACTCTAATCAAAGGAAGTGACCAGACTACTTGGAGGGGATACCATTGAACTGAGATGGTTTCCCCCTGGTGTTACCGGAGCAAGAGTAGCATTCTCCTGGAATTCCATCACGGGAATAGGAGGAGAAAATTCTTGAACGACAGGGATGGAAGAATCTCTCTTCAAGTCCGAAGAATCTGAATAAACAAGAATAACATGGGGGGGGGGGGGGGGGGGGGGGGGATAGATCCACTCTCAACGGAAAATACTTGATGAACCATAGATGGGGTCATATCGACTGATTATTTGGCCAATGATTGATTTGGAATAGATTCCTGAATTTGAATTCCCGGAGGAGCGGTATCGAGCAAGGATGACGCTTGACTGATCATGGAATCAACTAGAGAAGGACTCGAAGAAATTTTCTGATAACCAGTTGGAAGGCAGGGTACAGAAACATTGGATTTGTCCAACAATATCTTGGCTTCATCCATATACGGACAAAGGAAAATGGGATGATGCCCTTCACACAACTTATAGGGATTGGTAATCTTGCCCTGTTTTTTATGAGCCTTATCAGATCTAGTCAAATATGTGCTAGCAATATGACTTCCAGAAGCCAAAATCAATGGCGGATGACCGTCAGACCATGCGTCAAGTACCTTGAGAATGCCAGGGCAATCTTGAAGCAGATGGTTACCTTTGCAGAGCATGCAAGGGAATTTGAATTTCCGTGGAAGTTTGGATGGTTCTGTAAGGGAAGGTTTCTTGAGCGCAGCGGCTGCAGTATTAGCCTCTTGCTTATCTGACTTCTTCTTCTTGGTCTTCTTCTTCTTCTTCTTAGCCACTTGGTTACTAGAATCTAGACTTTCACTAGGTGAAGTAGAAGAGGAGGATGAAGAAATAGGCGAAGAAGGGGAGAGGTCCACTTTAGAAGAAACATGATGTTGTTCTGGTGGAGGAGACAGTTGTACAGTGGACGGAACACTCGAGACCACCGAGGTCAAGAATAACCATATATGCAAACCAACAATTAACCCTGGAAGAGACAACGTTGCCATATAAGGAGCACCAACATTTCCAAAAGCAGGAAAAAGGCCAAGGTTCCCTTCGAAAGGGATTCCTGGGTTAGTGAACTCTAGAATCATTTCCATCAGAAACAACTTTAAAACAACACCCTAAGGAAACTAACTTTAACCAAGAATATTTCATGGACAGTTAATTTTTAAAACATTGAAAAAAAAACTCTGTTGTTTCATATTTTAAGAGTCGAGAAACAGGCGAAAGGTGACTATATCACTTTCAGGTTGAAACGAGCATGAAAGGACAAGTGCTCGATGATATTTTCAAATTTATGGAGTCAATAAAGATCGAAAATGGCTGCTCAGGTAGTCTAGGTAAAAGGGTGTGCTAGGTTCTCGTGAACTGCCATATACACCTTGGTTATAAAATGAAAGAAGGATCAACCAAGGACTTGACGTATGTGTAGGTAGTCTCCCCGAATTTTGTGTTCGGTGTATCATGGTTACAAGGCGGCAGACTTGGCTTCCTACGAATAAAAGGATTGCAACCTATAGGGGTCTCCCTTTATATACTCGACGGTACAGGGAGCACAAGTCCATACTAGCACTGTCTGAAGCCAGATGGCGAGTGACAACTGCTAGGTTTTAAGACGTCGGAACATGTCTCTAACTTATACCACTAAATATTTCGTTAAGATTCAATGTTTCCTTAGGTTAATTGAATAAATTTTAAGTTGATCTTGTATTTATGTTTCAATTCCAAGGTCCTACCGAATGTTGGATCTCACAAATCCCTGAATGTAAGCTACATGCCATGAAATACCATTTCGTTCAATAAAGTGTTATCTACAAGAAGGTTAATAGTTTCAAGCGATAGCAAAAAATGAAAACACACAGAAGTATTCACTACAGAACCTGATGCAAACTAATGAGAATGAAAAATCTTTCCTAGAATTCCAAATGATAGTTATGCAAAAGATTTTTCAATTCTACAATGCAAACAAAAAATGCAAGCACAAAATAATTTTTTATTTATTTTTTCAATGTAATAGAGCAAACAGTGCACTAAATAACATGAAAAACAAATCTTCACACTAGTTCAAGAATGCCAATGCAAGAGTCGAAACAAAGAAACTCAAACAACTCAAAATCAAACAAGACAAGAACTCAAACCAATGTCACAATCTCTCAAATCGAAGAAAGATGTCAAAACGGACCCATACAAGCAATGTGAGCTATGCCTGGAGTGATAGGAAGCAAAACTAAATGAAAGAGACAAGACTCACTCAAGACTCATTTCACCAAAAGAAACTACTCAAAATGGATCTAGGGAGCTGAATGCAATCAAGAAAATAATGAAGGTGACTGTGAAACAAGAGACCTGAACTGCAACAGGAGGCTCAGCATACCAAAGCACTAGAAATACCTAAAGCTAGGACGCTGAAAGAAATGGACAAAAAACCGAAGGGAGAAGGCTGATCACAGTCACAAACAAACCCAAAGCACTCAAAACAAATGAAGAAAACACCCAGAGACACCAGGATGGACAAAAAATCCCAAAACAAGGAAAACCCTAGCACCTACAGGAATTGGCGCAACTGTCTGGCTATAATCCGCGCTAGACAGGGGATGGCGCGGGTGATAAACTGGCAACTCGCACCAGTGGGCGTGACTGTCAGGCTAGAAACCGCGCCAATCAAGCCAACTATGAAAAGATGAAAATTTTGGAAAAATAAAGGTCAAAAATAATCCTTTAGGGCTGAAAAGAGGCCAAGACTCAGCAAAACAATCCACAAAGGCAAGTTAAGCAAGAAAATACCAAGAAGAAGATCCAATAGACAAAATACAAACTTGCACTAATCCCCAGTATGGTCACCATTTTGTTGGTGAGGTAAATCCCCTCTGCGGATAGAGGCAATCCCACTAGCCCTAGAGTGGGTCTATCCACAAACAAGACACGTTATGACACCAATGCCTAGTTAAGAATGGACAAAAACTCGGCAGATCACCTACCTTAGGTCCTGCGTTGTTGTTTCATTTGGAAGAATGGCTGCCTCCTGCTCCCGATTCGGCAAATCACGATCCACTCGTTCTCACGCCCGGATACCTGCACATACACAAGAGACGAAGACGATACAAAACATACTATTTCGCATTCTTAACTATCAGTCAGTAGAAGAAGAATAAATCACATGCATTAAATAAGCAGAACACAGAGATGGAAACAATATCAAAGTCGAGTATATTAAATTAAAGAAGGAAGAGTACAACCGGGCTTTGACATTGCGATCTCCTCCAGCAGGGTTCCAGTGGAGCACATCTCACAAAGCTCATCGGGAATTCATACGGGACTCTCTCTACAAGATCCTCCTTGGTTCAACCTTCTCTATAACGATTACTCAGCTATAATGTCTCTTCTCCAAGTTTAGCTTCTTGGCTATATGTTCAGCTACTGTTTCAGCTAGTTTGTGTAAAGGGAGAAGGATTGTTTATATAGAGGGAAAAAGAGAAGTTAGGATCCCTATAATCGTGGGGGGAGTCCTATCCTCTTAGAATGTTCCATCAACAATTTCCTAAAGGTAGAGATCTGTGGTTTATCGAGTCTAACCACTTGCAATGAGTCATCCTTGAGGTGGTTAAAGGAAACTTCCGCCCCCAATTTGTTAATAAACATTCCAAAACAGGCTGGCACGGGTACAACACAAGGACAAAGCACCAGCTGGCGCGACCTCTAGTGTATATTTTCCCCATTGGCGTGAGGGATGAATTGGCTACCTGCACCAATGCCAAAACATGGGTTTTTGGGTGCTTTCTGAGGAAATGTTCAACAAGAGAAATCATATCCTTATGCAGAAGGATGCAAAGAAAGTGTTTGCAGAGTATGACACTGCTCACTGGTCATGGAAAAGGCCCTCCAATATGAGGGGCGAGGGATTGCAGGGACGGTGACAAATTATTGTGTAACAAAGATAGATAAAAGGGTCACTATCAAGGAAGAAACATCTACTTCATCGGAGGGCAAGATTGACACCTTGATCAAAACCATGGAGAAGATGATGGAAAAAATGGCCATCGCTGATAGATAAGTTGAAACCTCCTTTAGAAATCCCAATTTCAGGGTTCAAAATTAGTAGCCTCAATACAGTACCATGCAAAGGGAACTGAGGGTTCAAGATCCAAAAAGTCAACAACAAATTCACACTCCATTTCAAAAAAACTACACAGAAGGTACTGATGAAAAATATGAAGAAGAGATTTCGGGCGAGAATCATTTATTTGAGGAAAATTATCAACCTATTTTCCTCATTGAAGAAGATCAGTTTTCTGCAGAAATTCATGCACCAGATGATCAGAAATATGTCTTTTCATATGATGATATGCTATTAGTACGGACATAATATTACCATAGGGGATATATGAATGCTCCTACTCAAGTAAAAAGGTAGTGTGGTTTGAGGAATAGGAATGTTCCTATCATCTCCAATCAGAAAAAAAAAACAAAATTCCCAAACTGATACTCATCATAAAGAGACAAATACTTCAAATCAAAGCAAAGACAAGGGACTTGCTATTCATAGTCCTGCAAAAGGTAATGAAGCTTCAACCAGCAGCCAAAAAAAATATAAACAATTCCAAGATGGAGGATAGAAGAGGGAGATCCCACACAAAGATAAAATTGAGAAGAAATATGCACCATCTAAAGAGGTAGAAAAACATTCTTCCCTTTTTAGCCTTGAAAATGAAATCTCTAAACGGAAATTCTCCCTCCCTTTAACTAAAATAGCAAGAATGAATAGTATAATTTTCAAGTAGCCAAGTTGCTTAGGGTAGATTAAATTTCTGATATGGCTAATGTAAGTGATGATCACTCAGAACTTTTATTTGGTCCTGTTGTTGATGATGATTTAGAATATAGTGAGGTCCCTCTATTTTATCTTAGCCTAAAAATCCATGATTTTATCATCTATAATGCCATGCTTGATTCCAAAGTGTCTCATAACCTTGTCCCCAAAGCCATCATGGACAGATTAGGCCTAGATATCACAAGACCTTACCATGAATTTTATTCATTTGATTTAGGCAGAGTGAAATGTATTGGCCTCATTAAAGATCTAATGGTGTCTTTAGAGAAAATTCCATCCAAGAATGTCCTCGTGGATGTTGTTGTGGCTAATATCCCTCCCAGATATGGAAATTTTCTCTCCCAATCATGGGGAGAAAAACTTATAGGTACCTTGCAACTCAACTTTTCATATGCTACAATACCGATCGTTGGTCAACTCAAAAATATATATAGGGAAAGTAAAATGAAGCACATGATAAGTAGCATAAAGAAGCCTAATAATCACCCCATACATGTATTTCACACGGATTTAGAGTATTTTATCTTATTCAATGATCAATTTTCAGCATCTTTAGAAATTTTGATGAAAAAAAAAGACAGAAATTTCATATTTTTCAAATTATGTTTTAGAAATTGCAAATGCAGAAAATCAAGAAAATATTCCAAGTAGTTTGGAATCAAGTGCATCATCTCAAAAAAGATATGAAACACTGGAAGAGAGAAATTTTTGGTACAATAAACCTTTCTCAAGGAGCAAGTAAAGTTCAGTCATCTAATTTGCTACATCCCGATGAAGAAAGTGGTTTGTGAACCATGGACTTCGATGAGCCTTGGGTAAGGAAGGGGCTGGCATTGGAGTATGGATTCACAACCCTATAAATCAATCTCTTAATGTTCCTCCTAATGTTCGAATGTACTATTACAAGTTAGCATTCGACTCTTCAAACAATGAAGATGATTATGAGGCTTTGATAGCCGGCTTGAAAATTATCAAGAAGTTAGGTGCCAAGAAAATTTCTATGTATGGCGACTCCGAATTGGTAATAAAACAAGTCAAAGGGGAATACTAGGCCAAGCATCCTAGGATGCGAGCTTACCTAAATGCAGTGTTATATATCCTCAAGACCTTCATCGAGTATACTTTGTCATTGATTCCAAGGGACAACAATGTTATTGTTGATTCTCTTTCCACTTCGGCCAACATGTTTAAAATTCCATTGTCCCAATAAGAAGTATGAGATAAATTTCAAACATCGCCATGTTGTTATAGATAATGTTCAATATCGGCGGGTCTTTCAAGATGAAAAACAAATCATAAACTTCTTGCAGACAGAAGAGGAAGTTGTGAATTTACAAGTGGATGACCAATTTTGTGAAAATGACCAGGAATTGCATGCAACAGAAATGAAAGTACTTCAGTTGAAAGACAACTCCATTCCTAGAGGTCTTGTGCCTTTGGAGGATATTTTTGACCAATACGATGTTGCACGAAAACCAACCATGCTGCCAAGAAAAGTAGGAGTGGAAGATCTTAATGTTGGCACTCCTAGAAAGCCCAAGATGGTAAATATTTCATAATCCTTGAGCCCATAGATGAAAGGTAAATAGGAAATTCTCATGTCTCATTTTGATGATGTTTTTGCATGGGAGTATTCTGATCTAAAAATATATGATAAGAGTATAATTCAGCATACTATTCCATTAAAACTGGATCAGAAGCCTTTCAACCAGAAATTGAGGAGAATGAATCCAAAGTTGTTTCCCTCCATTCAAAAAGAGTTAAACAGTCTTGTTGGTATTATAGTTCCACTTCACTTTTCAAATTGGATGTCTAACTTAGTTCCAATAAGAAATAAGACTAAATAAATTCGCTTGTGTATATATTTCATAAATCTGAATAAAGTGTCGTTGAAAGACAATTACACACTACCAAAAATGGACCATATTCTACAAAGGGTAGTTGTATCTTCCATAATTTCATTGTTGGACAGATACTCTGGATATAATCAGATTTTATTCCATCGAGATGATCAAGAAAAGACAACCTTTACAGCACCATGGGGTATCGTCATGTACGGAAATATTCCCTTTGGATTGAAAAATGCAGGAGAAAATTTTCCATAGCGATGGAAATTTCATTCGCCAATGAAATGGATGTCTTCTTGGTCATATTTCTTGATGATATCTCTATTTTTTCCAAGATATTTGAGCAACACTTGCAGCGCTTGAAAACAATTTTTCATAGATGTAGGGAATTTGGCATATCACTGAATCCTAAGAAGAGTTTGTTTGCTATGGAGGAAGGAAATTTTTTGGGCCACATAATTTCAAAAGATGAAATCCAAATAGATCCTTCAATAATTGAAGTGATTCAGAGCTTGGACTATCCTAGAAGAAAGAAGGAGATTCAGTCATTCAATGGTAAAATTATTTTTCTTAGAAGGTTTTTTCCCAATCTTGCTGAACACTTAAGGAAAATTACTGACATGCTAAAGAAAGATAATAAAGTAAAATGGTCTAAGGAGGAAAATAATTCTTTCAATCAAGTAAAATTTTCTTTATCTCATGCTATTATTCTTATTAGTTTAGATTACACACTTGATTTCATCATTTTTTCCTTTGCTTCATAGCATATTGTAGCTGTCGTCCTTATTCAAAAGAAAAATCAGAATACAAAACAACCCATCGCCTTATTTAGTAGAACCATTAATGCAGACAAGCTGCAATATAATCAGAATACGTGCAGAACTTCTTACCTGGAGGGTCCCAGAACAATTTGAACCAATCCCAAGTGAATCACACTTTGCAACTTATATGATTTACCTTCCCCGCAACTTTTCACTTTTAACAATTTAACAAACTTGCGATTTCATGATTTCGCACTTCGCACACTTTAATACTTTACTTAGTGGTTAACGCCTATTCCATGCGATCTGAAATAATGCACAATGCCGACATGTGGCCCTTCTCCTCATGGCAACGCATACAAAATAACTTACCTTTCGATTTGCGAAATCGCTTCCGGTGCGATTTGATCTCCTCTGTTGGTCTTTGTAGGATCCAATGGTCCACATTGTGTGTTTGCCGGTCTACTTCGAATCACAATTTAAATAACTTATCTTGCAAATTATTAACCACAAATACTAAACCCTGTGATGTGTGAAGTCTTCACTGGGTTGCGACATGATCACCACCGTTGAACAGTTCCAGATCTAATGATCCTCGTTGTTTCTTACAAGTCTGATTGGACTTCTCCTATGCGATTAATACGATATTCACAGTGAAATAAAAATCAGACAGTTTAAAGCAAATAGCCAAATTAAAATACAAATCACTTGGAATTAAATCAGAAATGAAATAACACAGATCCAAGCCCTTGGATGGCTGGATTTTAAATTTTCTTCTCCTCTCTGTCCACTCCTCTATCACACCTCTTTCACACTTCTCTCACACCTATTCCACTCCTCCTTCTCACACCTATTCATGCATATATATATATATATATATATATATATATATATATATATATATATATATATATATATATATATATATATATATATATATATATATATATATATATATATATATATATATATATATATATATATATATACCTAAAAAGTGATTCTTCTTGTCTTTTAATATCTTTCTGTTTGAACCACTCTAACAAACAAATGTTATCCTATCCTCATGATCTAATCTATTTGGTTTAATTTCCTCACAGGGAGAAACCAATTTTCTATTTTATTCCTAATTAATTTATCAAATAAAAAAAAACTAACTCCTCTCATTCAAAACTAAGTAAAATATTAATAATCAATGTTTCTCCATGTCTTGTTAGCCACAACATGTGAACACAAAATCACATTACTGACTAAATCTGGATTCTCCTGCATCAGACTCCTGGGGAAGAAAATATTGATCCATCAATGTTTCAGGATATACATTAAACTTCTGTAACTCTGATGTTGTCATCCAATTGGCATCTTCCACTGGGTGTCCTTTCCATTTGACTAGATACTGATAATAGGTTTTTCCTCTGGTATTCTTTGATGCTATCTTCTCCAGAATGGCTTCCACTTCTTTCTTTATTGTCTTTGGCATCTGTTCCTTCCAATTCAAAGTTTGTTCCTCCTCTTATGTAGATTATTCTTGTATTTCTTTCTATGTTCCTTTATATGGGTACAAATCTGCAATATTAAAGATGGGTGATATCCCAATTCCTACCGGTAATTCAACCTCATATGCATTTGAGGAAAACTTCCTCAAAATTTGACATGGCCCTATCTTTTTCATTTTTATTTTGTTATAAGTCTCGACTGGAAACCTTTCCTTCCTTAGATAAACCATGAATAAATCATCTACTTGAAACTCCCTTTCAGTCCTCTTCATATCAACTCTTTGTTTAAAATTTTGGGTGTTTTTTTGTAAGCTCTTCTTGACATCTTCCTACAATTTCTATATCTGTTATGCAAATTCTTCAGCTTTTTCACTCCTTGAATCTTGTTTACTCAAATATCTAAGTTCATAAACCCCTCTTGGATGCATCCCAAAAACAATCTGAAATGGACTCATTCCAGTACTCTGATTAGGCATATCATTATAGTAAAATTCAACTTGAGGAAGTGCTAAGTACCATTGCTTTGGATTTTTGTAAACCAAACTCCTTAATATATTTCCCAGGCTCCTGTTCACCACTTCAATTTTTCCATCCGTCTGAGGATTATAGGCTGAACTGAAATTGAGGTTTGTACCTATATTCTTCCATAGATTTCTCCAGAAGTGTCCTACGAACTTTTTATCCCTGTCTGAAACAATAATCATAGGCAGTCCATGTAATATTATAACTTTAGAGAAAAACAAATTAGCAATGTGAGTTGCATCACTAATTTTCTTACAAGAAATAAAATGAGCCATTTTAGAAAACCTATATACCACAACATAGATATAATCATGTCCTCTTTGATTCTTTGGAAAACCCAAAACAAAATCCATGCTGACAGCATCCCAAGGTCTATTGGGTATTGGCAATGCCTGATATAACCCAGTGTTTTGGCTTCTTCCTTTGGCATGTTGAAAAATCCTGCACTTCTCAACAAACTTTTTGATGTCAGTTTGCATTTTTTGCCAATAATAAAAAACACTTACTCGAGCAAATGTTTTATCCTGTCCGAAGTGTCAAGACAGTCCTCCACTGTGTTTTTCCTTAATTATATTTTTCCTCATGGAACACTTAGGTATACAAAGTTTATTATTCTTGAACAACAATCCTCCTTGAATAAAGTAATCTAACCACTGGCTTCTATTATGAATCACTGGATTCTTAATAGCTGCATATATCTCTTTGAAATCCATGTCTTCCTCATACATGTCAATCATCTCTTCAAACCCCAAAATTCCAATCTTAAATTCCTGCAGAACCAAATTTACTCTACTTAAATCATCAACAACTTTGTTTGAATTACCATTTGTGTGTTTGATTACAAAGGTAAAACTCTGCAAAAAATCCACCCACTTTGCATGCTTTTGGTTCAACTTTGGCTAATTATTTAGGAACTACAGTGCATGGTTATCTGAATACAACAAAAATTATTTGGGCAACAAATATTGTCTCAATTTCTTCAAAGCCTGCACAATATTATCAAACTCCTTATCATATGATGAATAATTCTTCTTTGCTTCATTTAAATTTTCACTGAAATAAGCTATTGGTCTCTTCTCTTGACTCAAGACAACTTCAATTGCTATCCCACTGGCATCAGTATCAACTTGGAATATTTTATCAAAATTTTGCAAGGCCGAAACAGGTCTTTCAATGATATTATTTTTCAACAACTTGAAATTTTGATCTGTTGCTTCTGTCCATTTAAATGGTTGATTTCTCTCCTTTATTTTTTCAATTATTGGTGCATAGATCTGACTAAAACTTCTTATAAAATTTCTCTAAAAACTTGCAAGACCATGAAAACTCCTTACCTCAAATACACTTCTCGAAGTTGGTCAATCTAGTATTAGCTGAATCTTTTTTGGGTCCATCTTCAAGCCTTCTTCTGAGACTATAAATCCCATGTAAATGATCTCCTTCTTCATGAAACTAACTTCTTTAAATTTATGAGCAAATTCTCCTTTTTCAAAGTACTTAACACCATCTTGACATGCTCCAAATGTTCTTCCTTACTCTGAATAAAAATCAGAATGTCATCAAGATATACTATCACAAAATTTCCTACATACTCTTTCAAAACCTCATTCATTAGTCTCATAAATGTGCTTGGTGCATTAGTGAGCCCAAAAGGCATCACTAACCACTCATAAAATCCACTGTTAGTCTTAAAAGCAGTCTTCCATTCATCTCCTTCTCTAATCCTTATTTGACGGTATCCACTCTTCATATATATTTTAGTAAAATACTTTGACCCACTTAAACAATCCATCAAATCATCTATGTGTGGAAATGGAAATCTATACCTGATAGTGATCTTGTTTATGGTTTTGGAATCAGTACACATGTGCCACTCACCTCATTTTTTTGGACTAAGCACAATTGGTACTACACATGGACTAAGAATTCCTTTGATTAGTCCTTTATCTAACATCTCCTGTACCTATCTTCTAACTTCTTCATTCTCCCGAGGGGTCATTCTATATGTAGCTTTGTTTGGTAAACTTGCATCGGGTATTAAATCTATGTGATGACTGATACTTCTGATTGGTGGAAATTTACTTGGTAATTCATCAAAAAATATATCAACATCATCATCTAACATATTTTTAATTTCCACAGGCAGATTGTCTAAATTTTTAGAAGTCACAATTACCTTGGGTTTACCCACAATAGAAAAATGCATTTCTTTCTCATTTTTTACTTCTTGCAGCAACTCCTTTCCACTAATCAACATAACGTTATTCTCAGTTGTTCCTTTATCTGCTTCATCCTTCAAAGTTAGCAATGAGTTCTTATTTCCATCCTTCTCTATGGTGTAGGTATTTCTTTTGCCATCATGAATTGATTTTCTGTCAAATTTCCAAGGTCTTCCCAACAATACATGGCACATGTCCATTGGCATCACATTAGACAATATGAGATCCTTATATGTACTAATTTATATCTCTACTTTGCACTGCTATGTCACCAAAATTTGATGTCCCTTCTATAGCCACGACACTCTATAAGGAGTAGGGTGTACCATCTTACTCAACCCCAATTTCTCAACCATCTCTGTGGAAACAATATTATCAGTGCTTCCACTGTCAATCACAACTTTGAAACACTTTTCTTTACACTTGCATATAGTCCTGAATATACTCTTCCTCTACGCTGACTCATTTGATTCCTTCTATGCCTTAAGCAATACTCTTTTGAGCAATAAAGACTCTCCTGCCTCAGGTGGTTCTTTTTTTCCCGTGACCTGAGGATTTTCTTCCTTTGCTTCAGCTACATTCACATTCTACTGATTTGTTGGTTTGTTATGAGGAAAATCCCATGATCCATGTCCCCATTCTCCACATGTGTAGCACCAAATTTATCTTCCTTGTCCTCTGCCTCTTGGTGAAAATATCCCTCTACCAAAGTCTCCTCTCTATGATGGCCTGCTACTCGACCCTCTTGTTTCATTCTGAGAGTGTTGAAATCTTGATCTAAACGTTCCTCTTCCTCTTGCTGGACATTTACCTCTATTCCTCTGACTTTTCTTCCTCAACATTTTCTCATCTGCCTTCAAAGCTGCTTGGTAGGCATCCTCAATTGTCTTCAGACTCAACAAACTGATTTCATCCTGTGCGTCATACCTTAACCAATTGATGTAGCTGGCTACTTTCTCCATATCATCTTCAGCATGTACTGCTCTAATGCTTAGCTCGTAAAACTCCTATGTATACTCCTTGACAATCATTCCTTTCTGCCTCAAATTCTGCAATTGCTTGAAAAGATTCAATTGATAGTCCTTTGGCATAGGGAAAATTTTAGGGGCTAATATTTGCAGGTGGGCTAATTTTCTATATTTTTTCCAAAAAAAATATTCGTCAATTTCCATTTCTTCTAGAAATAATTCGCCCAATTTTATAGTATGAAATTATTTTACCTTAAAAATCACCAAGATCTTATATATACTAATACAATATAATCATAAATTTATATATTTTAAGAAAAATATCATCAAACATTTTATAAATTTTCTATTAGAGATTACTAAGATTCGCCAAGGTTTCTAAACTTTTAAATGGATATCCATTCTTAAAATTTTCCCTTCTTTGGCATAAAATTATTCTTCAACTTCCTTATCATTTTATCCCACTGCTTGATCTTAGGCTTTCCTTTTCCAAATCTGGATGTTTGTAGTTCATCCCACCAGATAGATGCATGGCCCTTCAACTTCGTAGCTGCATACTTTACTTTCTTCTTATCTTCGATCTCTTCCAAGTCGAAATACTCATCCATTGAACTGATCCAATCCATCAACTCTTCCACATTAATTTTCCCCTTGTATGAAGGAATCTATATTCTCGGTTTCCCACTAACCTTTGCTAATATCTTGAAAACTTTAGTTGCCTCGTCTTCTACCATTTCTTCTTCCTTGGAAGTTTCCTCTACTGCGCTAACATCTCCTTCATCACGTGCTCTACTCTGAGCAGTATATATTGTCTCCATTCTTGTACGAAGATGTTGAATCTCATATAGAAAATATTCATTAGCTTTTGGCCTTCCCTGACATATGCCGACTCCTCTCCTGGGTGGCATATTTGCTCCAACCTTCGAGAACAGAACTCAATGTCTGCTCTGATACCAAATGATGCAGAAAGTTGCAATATAATCAGAATACGCGTAGAAACTCTTACCTGGAGGGTCCCACAACACTTTGAACTAATCCCAAGCGAATCACACTTCACAACTTATATGATTTACCTTCCCCGCAACTTTGCACTTTTAACAATTTAACAAACTTGCGATTTCATGATTTCACACTTCACACACTTTAATACTTAACTTAGTGGTTAACCCCTATACCATGCGATCTGTGATAATGCACAATGCCGACATGTGGTCGTTCTCCTCATCGCATCACATACAAAATAACTTACCATGCAACGACCTTAACACTAAGCTCTAAACTTTGCGATTTGTGAAATCGCTTCTGGTGCGATTTGATCACCGTTGTTGGTATTTATAGGATTTGACGGTCCATACTATGTATTTTCCAATCTACTTTGCATCACAAGTTAAATAAATTATCTTTCGAAGTCTTAACCACAAATATTAAACCCTGCGATGTGCGAAGTCTTCACCGGGTTGTGATATGATTCCCATGTGTATATGTGCTAGATCTAATGGTCCTTGCTGCTGCTTGAAAGTCAGATTGGCCTTCTTCTGTGCGATTAATACAATATTCAATAGAGAAATAAAAGCGGACAGTTTAAAATAGATAGCCAAATTAAAATACAAATCACTTGGAATTAAATCAGAAATGAAATTACACAGAGCCAAGCCCTTGGATGACTGGATTTTACATTTTTTTCTCCTCTCTATCCACTCCCCTATCACACCTCTCACACACTTCTCTCACACCTATTCCACTCCTCCTTCTCACACACACACACACACACACACACACACACACATATATATATATATATATATATATATATATACCTGAAAGCGGTTCTTCTCATTTTTAAATAGCTTTCTGTTTTAACCACTCTAACAAACAAATGCTATCCTATCCTCATGATCTAATACATTTGGTTTAATCTCCTCACAGGGAGAAACCAAATTTGCTATTTTATTCCTAATTAATTTAGCAAATCAAAATAGACTAACTCCTCTCATTTAAAACTAAGTAAAATATTAATAATCAATGTTTCTCCACCTCTTGTTAGCCACAACATGTGAACACACAATCAAATTTATGGCTAAATATGGATGCTCCTACATCAACCATTATAGATGTTGCCTTGAAGTACAATATCATTGAAAAACATGCCTTGGTGCTAGTTAAAGCATTGAAGGATTTCTGAGTCTATATTCTTCACTCTCATGTGATTGCATATGTTTCAAACACTGCTATAAATTATGTGCTTACACAGAATGATCCCGAAGGTCAGCGTGGAAAATGGATTGCCACTATGTTGGATTACAACTTGGAGATCACACCTACAAAATTGATCAAGGGACAAGGCTTGGAAAAGCTTATGGAAGACTCCAATCTCCATGCTTTGGACATTAATTTTATTGTTGCATTATTTGAGGCGCAAGAGGGTGATTCATTACCTCGAGTATATGAAATATTTATTTCATCGCCATGGTACACTGATATGGTTTATGTTTTTCAACACCTTAATCATGCTCCCAGATTCCCTAGTAGTAAATATAGATCTTTTAAATTGAGGGCTCTTAAGTATTGTATCTTTAACAATTATTTGTATTGGAAAGATTCGGGTGGAGTGGTGTTGAATTTCTTGGTAGAAGAAGTTGAAAAAGTGATGAATGAATTTCATAAAGCTGACTGTGGTGGTCATATTTTCTAGAGTCTACAACAAATAATATTTTTAGGGCTCGCTTCTATTTCCCAAGTTTATCTTTATATGTGTATAAGACTGTCATGAGCTGTCAAGAATGTCAATTTTTTCAAGGAAAAATAAATCTTTTGTCACTTCCCTTAAAACCCATCGTAGTTCAAGCACCCTTCCAATAGTGGGGTCTTGATTTCATTGGTGAGATCCATCCTCCTTCATCATCTCAACATAAATGGATACTCATTGCCATTGATTACTTCACAAAGTGGATAGAATCCATTCCAACTAGGCAAGCTACAGATACTATGATTATCCATTTTTGGAAAGAAATATCTTGTCTCATTTTAGTTTCCCATAGAAAATTATTACTGACAATGCAACTGCCTTTAAGTCCAAGAAAACTATTGAATTTTGTGATAAATATCACAAAAGACTTGTTCATTATACAACATACTATCCTCAAGGAAATGTGTTGGCTGAATCATCAAGAGAATAATTGGTGAATAAAATCAAGAAATTGCTACAAGAGAATAAGAGAAATTGGCACAAGAAGCTCATAAATGATGTTTGGGCAGATAGAGTTAGCATGAAGATATAAATTAACATGTCACCTTTCCATCTTTTGTATGGTGTTGACACAATGTTTCCCACTTCTTTAGCCGTCCTAGTGATGGAAATTCTACAAGAGATCGACAGAGAACCAAATGATATCCAACGAAGAATTAGTCAAACTATTCATTTACATGAGACAAGAGAAGAAGTTTTCATTCACAATCCAAAACTTCAAGAGAAAATCAAGAAAGTGTATGACAACTTAGACCAAAGTTGATGATTTCAACGTAGGAGATGTTTTTCTTTAGTGGGATGCCCAGAATTAAGACAAAGGTAAGCACGATAAGTTTGATAATCTATGGAAAGGTCCATACAATATCACAACATTCAGAGGTAATAATGCATTCTTGTTAGAATATCTTGATGGGAAAGAAATTTTGGGAGGACCGATGAATGGTAGGTTTCTCAAACACTACCTTACCTAAGCTTGAAGAAAAAGGTTCATTTTCATTGTAAATATCACTTTTATTTTTTGTTAATAAAAATAATTTTTTGCAGCAGTTTGAAGCCCAAGGATAAGACCACAAGACTTCTATGATTAGCTGATGTTTTTTCTTTCAAAATTCCAAAAAGTCCAGTCAGTTTTTTGAGTCAGTTTTTTAGTTTGTCGAAGTTATTTTAGTTTCTAGTTTTGACTCTGCTGCCCAATGGATGCGGCTACCTGATCTATGGTTTTCTTGAAACCTCCTGAAGGAGATGCCATCCCCAGCTGGAGCCAATTTCAGTGTCCAATATTCGGTGATCAAAATGTACTCTTTCAAATTTATTTAGTAGTGGTCCTAGGTCAAAATTTTATATTTCCAAGTCAGTTTTCAAATAAAATTTTGTTTGTTGAGTTGTCTAGGTGTTTAAAAGCTACTCCATCCAGTCTATTCATGGTTATTGTCATTTCATGGGTCATGTCCACTATTATAGTCTAGAGTCTTAGGTCAATCACCATGTTTTCACCTAGGTGAGTGTCTAGGTGTCTTTCATTTCACCACCATAAATGTCCAAATTATATCATAAAGAAGGAAAAATAAGGGTCATTTCCATCATACAAAGTTATCATTAAAAGGGAGTTAGCTTAGGTAGGAAAATAAAGACCGGGGCGGAACGATGCGTTTGGGCGGGACTGTGAGTTTTTTGAATGGAGCTGGGTGTGCCTCGGGATTCGATGGACAGAACAGTTCTCTGTCTGCATCTGCGCAAGGCGGTCTCGATTCAACAGAACCTGTTTGCTCCAGAGCCGGAGGTTTGTCAGATGGTTTATTAAATGGAACGGTGGAGCCCCCGATTCTATCGGATGGGAGATTGTCGCCGTTGTTTTTCCACGCAGGGCTCGAGGGCAGGACGGGAGGCTATAAGCCTGGCCTGAATACGCTTAATGCTTTGAAGGGGCATGAACCTATGCTTTCTTTGAACAGGGGGAAAGTATCCACCCACGTTGTGAACGAGGCCTTGGGTGGCTTACCGAGAGCTTCCTCAACTGACTATTACATTGATCTGGACCCCTCTACACCTGTGGTCAGCAATGTCGACGGTTCTGGGGAGACGGCAAGTGTACGAGCCTCTCATTGTCCCATAAGCTGGGCAGAACAGAGCGGAGTAAAGGTTGCTGAAACTTTCAAAGGGACAGGCCCAAATACATGTCAAGAGTCTGAAGTGCCGAAGCAGAGGCGTAGAAACAAAAAATGGATTAAGAAAAAAACTGCTGAGCACAGTTATGTCCTGGGTGAAGACATAGGGTGGGAACAGGTCTCAGTAATGGTTGAAAGAACTCTGGTTGGCAGGGCTGTGGGTAGGCATTTTGCCCTGAAAACTATAGTCCATTGGGCTGATGCGCATTGGAAATCCGGCATTGGTTATGTACCTGAGGTGGTCTCACTTTCAAAGGGGTGGTTCGCCTTCCATTTCTTGTGTTCTGATCATCTCCAGTGGGTGACACAACGATGCTGGTCTGTAGATAACTCCCCTCTGCTCTTTAAACCTTGGCATCCGCTCTTTGATGCCAGCAGGGAAAGGGTGGACTCGGTCCCACTGTGGGTTCGTCTACCTGGGTTACCCCTTCACTATTGGACAGAGGAGCACCTATGTGGTATAGGTAATACCATTGGGGTTTTCTTAGAGGCTGACCTCTCCTTTATCAAGACGAAACTCAGGCGGGTAGCAAGATTTCCGGTGATGATTAATATCAGAGAGGGTCTTGCAGAAACTATGAATCTCCGTTGGGGGCCTTATGATATTAAGCAGATCCTTGACTATGAAAAGGTTCCGTTTCGATGCCGACGGTGCCATGTCTATGGACATCCAACATCCGAATGCAGCTCTGCTCTTAGATTTGTCAAAAGGAGGGATTCAGATCCTCATATGGAGGCTTCTCAGAGGAAGGAGGCAGGTTTTGTTCCTCACAGCCCACAAACAGTTCCTTATTCAGACCACACAAGTGCTGAGCAGGTCTTTCCAGATGACTATGGTTCTTGTCTGATGTCTGAGGCAGATCTTCAGGGGCTGAGTGTTTTCTCTGGCCCTTCTACTGGGCAGGAGGCTCCTTTCCAAGGTGCTGGGGGTGGAGAGATCGATGTAGTGGAGGTTCATAGACGACATGTTGGAACAGATTTTTACCTGAAGGAAGATGTTGTGCTGAATGATGTTTTCTCTGTGGTGAATCGAATACTTTTGGGCTCTTATCCATTTTCTCCTGCCTTAAACTTCTCTTTATACTTGTTTCAGTCTGCTGTTTCGCTTACAGTCCTAGGTAGGAAGGATGCTGGTGGAAAGGTCTCTAGTGCTGTTCCAAAAATTACCTCACAGCCTATTTTGCTGCATGCTCTCCAAGAGAAGGTTTCTGTATCAGTTTATGACCCAGGTGAAAAGCTGTCGATTTCTGTGGTTAATACAGCATCTTTGGGCTCTGGTTATAACCTGAGATCAAGTGCCAAAAAAGGAGCTGGTGGATTTGGGATGGGAAAATCCCCTTCTGCTCGGGGTAGGGGTAGGATCTCTTTTTTGGCAAAAGCACAGGACCGAGCTAAGTTGGATGTTCATGATGGGAGGCAGATTTCGATTGACAGGGCGCTTAGAGCAAGCCATTCCCTGAAGCCGGGTGTTTAATGAAGATAATGTCATTCAATTGCAGGGGTTTGGCAGGTCCCCATAAGAAAGCTGCTTTCCGGAGAATTATCTTTCTGCAATGTCCTGATATCATTATGCTTCAAGAGACTTTAGGAGGTGGGTTGGTGGTCAAAGCTAGACTGGAGGGTTGGCTGCCTGGCTGGTCTTTTGAGTCCTTGGATGCTAGAGGGAGGTCGGGTGGTTTGGCCATCGGGTGGAATGAAAAAACAGTTCAATCACAAACTCTCTGGGGTATGGAGTCGGTCCTGGGAATTAATTTCCTGTCACTGGAGCTTGGTGAAGTATTCAATCTCTTTAATATTTATGGCCCTTATCAGGACCGTATTCCTTTTTGGGACTCTCTCTTGAATAACTCTTTAATCAAGAGAGACTCTGTAATTTTAGGTGGAGATTTGAATTTTTCTTTGGGACAGTCAGAGGTATGGGGACCTCATGCACATATCGACTCTTTGACTGGTTACTTCACTCAAAAATTGGAGGAGAATCACTTGTTGGACATTGAGCCCATCAAGCTGAAACCTACTTGGAGGAATAATAGATGTGCTGATGACAGAATAGCCAAGAGACTAGATCGCTTTTTGGTGGCTGAGCATATTGTGGATAGGCCTTTTATGATTAGGCAGTGGATTGGTAGTGGGGGTGCTTCTCACCATTTTCCTATCTTTCTTGAGCTAAAGATCGGGCCTAGGCAGCCCCCTAGCCCTTTAAAGTTCAACAACATATGGCTCAGGGATGATTCTTTCAAAGCTTTAGTTCTTGACTGCTGGATTCCTTTTAGGGAGGATAGTCCTCTTTCTGCTACCTTCCAGTTTGCTGAAAACCTAAAGCGTTTCAAGGTTGCTGTGAAGGGTTGGTCGGCTGCTAAGAGACAGAGGGAGGATGTGGAATTGAAACAGGTGGAAGAGGATCTCCGGTTGCTTTATGAGGGCATTGGGGGTGGATTTCAATCCCAAGATGAAAAAGATACACTTATTTCATTGGAAAAAAGAAGGAACTCCCTTCTTATGGATAAGGAGGAATCTCGGAGGTTGAAGAGCAGGGCCACTTGGCTGGCTAGTGGGGATGAGAATACAAAAAATTTTCATGCATATGCTCGCGGCTGGAAGGCTGCTAATACTATCTGGACATTAAGAGATGGTCAGGGCATTGAGCATACTTCTTTTGAGGCCAAAGCTAGATTGGGGGTTGATCATTTCAAGGACCTTTTTAAGGCGCCAGCACATGCTTCACTAGCGGAAGTGATAAGGGTTGCTCAATATTTTCCGAGATTTGTGGAGGAGGCTGATAACAGATCTTTGATGGCGGAGGTCTCTGAAAAAGAGCTAAAGGAGGTTCTTCAAAGCTTTCAAAAAGACAAAAGTCCGGGGCCTGATGGGTGGTCAGTTGAGTTTTTCCTGGCTCTTTATGACATTTTAGGGACTGATCTGCTGAAAGTTGTGGAGGATACCAGGATTTCTGGGCGGATTCCTGCTTGCTTCAACTCCACATTCATAGCTCTTATTCCGAAGGTGGATAACCCTCTTTCTCTGGCTGATTTCCGTCCAATCTCTTTGTGCAACTGTATCTATAAAGTGATAGCCAAGGTGGTTGCGAGAAGACTCAAAGGCATACTGTCTTCTCACATTTCCGGTGAACAATTTGGTTTTTTGGAAGGTCGTCAAATTCATGAAGCAATTGGGACCGCACAAGAGGCTCTCCATAGCATGAAGACCAAGAACCTCAAAGGGACTGTGCTGAAAATAGACCTATCCAAAGCATATGATCGGGTAAGTTGGTTATATATTCGTATGCTTCTTACTCACCTTGGATTTGGTATCGGTTTCATTCGATGGATTATGAGTTGTATTACAACCGTTTCCTTTTATGTTCTGCTCAATGGGGCGGCATCCCCTTTTTTTCATGCTGAAAGAGGGCTGCGCCAGGGCTGCCCCCTCTCTCCCCTCTTATTTTTATTGGTTGCTGAAGGTTTGAGTAGAGCTCTTCATGTGGCAAAGAGACAGGGTACTTTGAAGGGCATTCAGGTGGCTCCAAACCTTTTCATCTCTCACCTTCTTTTTGTTGACGATGTTCTAATTTTTTGTTCTGGGTCGGTCCGTGATGCTATTACGGTTGGTGAGATCTTGGAACTGTTTGGCAAAGCTACGGGTATGGAAGTGAATGCTGGGAAGTCTTCTATCTCCACTCATTCGTTGAGGGATGAGGAGAGACGTGAGTTCTCGCGGATCTTCCCCTATACTGCAGTTGGTTTGGATGCTGGCCTGAATTACTTGGGTTTCCATTTAAAACCCAATGATTATAGGAAAACTGACTGGAACTGGTTGCTCGAAAAGCTGGAAAAACGATTGAAAGTTTGGTCACACAAATGGTTATCCCGTGCTGGGCGGTTGACTCTAGTTAAGTCGGTCCTGGAGGCTGTTCCGGTGTATTGGTTGTCTTTTTCGTGGATTCCCAAGGGTATTTTGGAGGCTGCTAGGCGGATTTGCTTCAGATTTTTGTGGAGTGGTAAACAGGATTCTTTGGTGACCCCTTGGGTTCGGTGGGAAAAAATTGCTGTTCCAAAAGCGTTGGGTGGTTGGGGTCTGAAAAATATCTTCCTCTTTTCTCAGGCCCTTGCTGCCAAGGGTGGCTGGAGGCTCATCAATGGTGACAGTCTATGGACCCAGGTGATTTCTCACAAATATATTGCTCCTTTTTCCATTGTGGATTGGATAAGGTCTCCTGGGAAAACCTTTGCTGGGGGCTCGGTGATTTGGAAGGCACTTGTTAAATCTTTTCACATTTTGGAATCTAGTCTGGCTTGGGATGTGGGAAATGGTAGGAAGCTGCGGGTGGGTGAGGATCCGTGGATGGGCAGTACACTCCAGCACCTCCTTCCTAGGCGCACGGTTGAGGCTTTAAGGCAGCAGGGGATTACCTTTCTCTTCCATCTTGCTGATCCGGTGCGGAGGAGGTTCGGTATCCAATCTTGGTTATAGGCTTCTTCTTTTGGGCTGGAGGGTGTTGATGAAAGGGCTCTGGCGGTATATATTCGTGCACTAAAACAGGCTCATCTTGTGCTTTCGGATAGGGAAGATAAGATCGCTTGGGATTTTGACCCCTCAGGGATATACTCCCCTCGGGTTGGCTATCAAAAGCTTAGTGAAGGGAATGTTCTGGGTGAGGTGCGTTGGTGGTGGAAGATTCTCTGGAAATTGAACTGTCCTCCTAAGACACGCCTTTTTATGTGGTGTGTCCTTGAAAATAGAGTCCCTACCTGGGACGTGCTGCAAAACAGATGTTTTCAGGGCCCTGGATGGTGTTGTTTGTGCAAATCAGAGGTTGAATCAGTTAATCATCTCTTCCTCAGCTGTTCTTTCATTCAAGGCATTTGGTTGGAGTGTTCCAGGCTTTTGGGATTACGGTGTAGATGGGAGGGCATTTCTGTCTCTCATGCCTGGGAATCTTGGTGGCTGTCTACAGCTGAGCTGAACTTAAAATCACTGCCTCTTCTAGTTATATGGGGTTGTTGGTTGGCTCGTAACCGGATTCTTTTTGATGGATCTGTTAGTACTCCTGAGATTGTCGGTGCCATGACGGTGGGGCTGCACTCTGCATTCCCTATTCATATTCGTGTTGCCAATCAGAGGGAGATCCTCATGATGGAGATAGATAGGGGAAGGCCATGGGGTTTTTTTGATGGCGCTATGCAACAACATCTCTGTGGGGGTGGTGCCCTGTTGTTTCTCTCAGATTCACACTGGTATGAGATCTCTGTAGGGCTGGGGGGAGGGACAAATAATTTTGCTGAGCTGCTGAGTCTCAAGATCCTTCTACTGTTCGCTCTGGAGAAAGGTTGCAGGCAGCTAAATGTTTTCGGGGACTCATTGAACGTGATAAATTGGATAAAGGGTGTACAGAACTGTAGAGTTCATCTTTTACAAAATCTGTTCTGTTCCATTGGAGTGATCCTTCGTTCCTTTGCCTCTTTCTCATGTCAACATATCTATCGTGAAAATAATGAGAAGGCGGATCAAGCTTCTAAGAGGGGGCTGCTGTTGGATGAAGGCATCTGGAGGGTCAGAGAACATATAGAGGGTGTTATCTCTGAATATTTCCACCCATCATTATTCGATTAGTGGCTACCGGTATTTGCTTTGGCCTGTTCTTTATCTACTGTCTCATCCTCTCAGTGGGAGGTTTGTATAATGTTATTCAGAGGAGGGTGGACTATTATCTTCATCTGATGGTTGGTATTCATATATGTCGAGAGATCTCCTTCAAAAGGTGTGTTGACTCTACTTTTCTGGAGGAAGTGGGCCACTTTCTCTTGTTTGAACTTCTGGGGGGCTTCCGGCTGACAGTAGTCTCCAGGGACTATGTATACACCTAGGTGGTATCCAAATATGAATCTCATTATACATCCTTTAGTGGGTCGATGCCTTATATGGCTTCAAAACTTCCTTTGTTTTTCTCGGACAGATTCTGAGGTCAGAATGACAGATTGCTTTGGGTCAAAGTAACAAGACTGGCTACACTTTTTTCCTTTGACGGATTGACAGTAAATGTGCTTTCACTGCTTTTTGTGCCTGGAGAGGGTGTATCTGATTGCTGATCTTCACATTGTTGGATTTTTTCTATGGGCTGGTCTCAGTGTCTTTGGGCATGGACAGTATGCCAGATGGTTTTGGGTAAATGTCTCAAGACTGGTTTCAAATTTTTCTATGACAGATTGACAGAAAAGGTGCTTTCTCTGGGTTTTGTGTTTGGAGAGTGCGTTTTTTAGATTCTGATCATTCATATTGATGGTTTTTCATCTTTGGGCTTTCCCTGGCCTCGTAACTTCCCCTGTTTATTTTCCAAAGGGCGTTTTTGCTGGCTCTGGTTATGATGCATTCGTATGGGCTCTGTCTCTGACTGAACGTGGTGATGCTTTTTTAACAGAACCGGTCTCTGACAGAAGGTGGCTCTGTCTCTGAGGATCGTGGTGGGTCGTCCTTTTGCAGCGCTGTGGTTGTATTTTTCGACTCAGCCTATTGTCTTGTGCAGCGCTGTAGTGTTCCGCTGCTCTGTCATCGACTGACTGTATATCAGCAACCATAAACAGTACTGTTTGTTAGCAGAGGAACGTTGTTTGACAGATTATGATCAGCGCAGTGTATTTCATTGTTTTTCTAATTGTTTCCTGGACCATGCATAGTATCACTATGTATCTGTCCCTGTATACAAACTACAGGGTTTGTATTTCCGAATACATAGAAATGTGTTTCTCACCATGTAATTTTATAACTCACCTGCAGTAAATAAAATTATGCTTTTTTCTCGAGGAAAAAAAAAAAAAAAAAGGAAAAAAAAAAAGAAAATTTTTCAAAATCTTGTTACATTGTCAAATTATTCAAAAAGCAAAGTGTTCCTAAAAAAGGCCATGTTTTCACTTAATGAAAAAGGGGTGTTTTATTGATGTTATAAGAGGAAAATGTCACTTCCTCAATTCATTTTATCTTCTTTTTCTCGTTAAATTTCATCTCTCACCTTTATAATACTCTATCATTGCCAAAGGTTGAAAAAAACCGAAAAAAAATTGCAAAAAAACCCATTCTGCTATGTTTCTGGAAGCAACACAACATTTTTGGAAGTAGCGTGACATTTCGAGGAACAATGCGATGTTTCTGAGAGGTGGCGCTACGCTTCTACCACAACGCTATGTTTCTACCCAAATTTCTATGTTTTTGGGTTTCACTCTTACAATCAGCTACTCAAGTTTCAAAACAACTGTACAAACCTTCTATGGCCTCCATAACCAGTAAGTGAACACTTCAAATGCATTTTTCAAGTCAATTTATCACTGAATGAGTTATATCTCTCCTTAAGGTTTTCCTCTACTACATTTTAGGGTTTCTCTTTCTTGATTGGTTTTATCCATTAAAGACCCTTTTACCACCATCTAAAACCTTCACTTATCCTTCACAAAACCTACCCAAACACCTCTCCGTACTCACAGTCCCCTTTACCCTTATTTCCATAAAAATCCTAAGTACCCACTACATTTCCACAATAAAACTAGAAAATCTATGTGTTTTCCTATTTTGACCCACCTCCCCATACCTATTTCAGAAAATTTCACTCGTAGCCTCAAGGTAACACATCACCCTACCTCCTCAATTTTTGGGGAAATTTTCCTTAACCTCTTATTACCTCATCACAACCCCTAAATCTACCCTATCCATATCCCTTGTTTCCTAAATTAACTATCCCTACCGACTCATTTCATCTAGGAGGGTTTCATCCTATTCACAACTACTATAGAGAGTGAAAATAAACCTCACAAAGGAGGCAACCATTCCAGGTTTGAACCATCTACATTGCAAGAACTCAATGCCTCCCCTTATGCCAAGAGATGTTTTGAAAACACTGGATGTTTGAGGTTTAGTGAGAGAATCATGGAGGTAGGATGTCATGCCCAATTTACTACCATTTTTTCCACTAACTTCAACAGAGACAAGGCCATCATAGTAGGAATTGAATTCAATCTTTCAACAAAGGCTATCACTTTAGCAACATGGATTCCAAATGAAGGAGAATTATAGTTCAAGGGCATGGAATTGGACCTTGAGAACTACCCAATGTTCCTAAAACCTCATTGCAGAGATGGACCTGAAAATATTTTCCCTTTTAGGCATTTACTTGATAAGTATGCCCCATTATGAAACTAATCATGAAATATTTTACATGTGAGGGAATATTTTCAAGATTGTACCAATACCATGTCAGGTTGCTAATGCACTTCAAAACTACCAAATCACTCAATTTGTCTAACTATCTATTTAGGAGTTTGGTCAAGATGGCGGAAAAGGTACAGAGCAAAGGTAAAAATCCTCATCCTAGTATATTCCACCATGGTTTGGTCATGTTGATTTTTTTGCACCAACTCTCAGCAAACAATATGAACTAGGAATATTTCATGGAGAAAGTAGCATCAGCTCCTGCTACTAGTCCACATATTTTTCATAGCACAACATCAATACAACCAAAGGAGGTTGGATCTTCAAGTAGGTGGGTAGGAAAAGACTTCAAAATCACCTAGGGTTGAGATCATTAAATCCTATGAGAAGTGTAAGAAATGGTTTTTTCTCCTAAGACCATCAAAGGTGTATTAGCACCTGAAACTTTACTTGATCAAAAACAAGCAATGGATCATCCACCTAGTCATGATGGTGAGTCACCATTGTAGCACCATGATGAAAAGGCACCCTTATAATTTGAACATTGTAGAGAAGGTGAAGGATTATTCATTTGAGGAAATCATAAAGGAGAAATATGAATAAATATTGGAGTTGAGGGAGGTTTTCTCAATGGAAAACTCTTAGATTGCATTCCTACAACAAGAGAGTTTTCAATTGAAGGTGAAAATACTCCTCCAAGACAAGCCAAAGGTACATGTTGAGGCAGATAAAGGCAAAGGAAAATAACTATTAGATGATGATCAACTAGAGGATGCAAAAGTTGAAACAAAATGAAGGAGACCAAGGACAAGAGGCCTCAAGAGGGAACTTAAGAAAGAAATAGAATCAACTCCTAAATCAGGTTGGAAAACTTTTGATTAACTAATTCTTGATGAAATCAATCAGGATAGAGAGTATTGGATTAAAAAATTCAATGGACACCTTGAGAAGCTTCTGAATAAATCTAAAAATAACAATAATCTCCAGAGACATATGGAAAATCACTATTGCGCCAGAAACACAATTTCCCAAATCAAGCTCAAACAAATGAAAAAAAACCTTAAGGAAGCTCAAAGAGAAGGATTAATTAGACCTCCTTGATGAGGTATCCATGGATATTTAGCTTATCATTCATAGGTGTTAGAGAACAAATTTTGACCAATTTTGAGCATTTTTTATATTTTTGTTGATTTTTGCAAAATTCTGGAAATTTTGTCTCCAGAGAAGCATCGCGCAGAGGCGCGATGCTTTCTCTAACGACATCCAAATGAAGAATTTATTATATGGATGGGTTCATATTGATCATTACATACCATATTTAGAATTTTTTTTCCATGAAAATCTCTAGTTTTGGAGAAAAAAATCATAAAACTACCTTATTTTCATGCTTCTGCCAATGTTTTTGACCAGGCGTGACACTTCTGGAGTGAGGTCTGGAAAAACAAATTTTGGAGGTCTTCTTGTGGGTTTTTTCTCAAAATTAAAGGTGCATTGGACACTATACTCATAGGGATACTCAGTCCAACTTTCATATTTTCATTTGGATGCTTCTAAGTGGGTCAAAATCACCCTTGAACAGGTGCGACGCTTCTGCTAAAGGCACTACATTTCAAGTTGGATTCCTTTCAGACAACTATCATGCCAGGAAAAATATAGAATTTGATGCTAGTTGTCCCATGAGCTATGATTTGATGTATCTGAATTTTTTTTGCCTCTATGATGAGAAAATATGTAATTTAATGAAGGGGACACACACTCCTAATCTTTAGCTAAATTTTAGGTATTATTTTATAACTTCCCTAGATTTTAGGAAGTGACTCATCTGATGTAATTATGATGTCTTTTGGATAGGATTTAAACCATATGAGGTGTCATGAACTCTATTTTATATAAGTAGTCCACATCAAGTATTTTTATAGGTTGGATTTGGATAGTTTTTATTTGCAGTGGTGCTATTGTACAAGCTTTTTTTAATGAAATCAAAGATAGTATTGCAAATATAGTATTGAGACTGTAGTGGTATGCCTTTGAGAATTTTTTTCTCTCTATGAAATTATCATGTTGAACGTTATGTTATCCATATTTCACATATATGCTTCTTTATGTTAATTCTCATCAGTTTATAGATATAAATCATGCTTTCCATGTTCCTTTTTTTATAAGATTTAAATGAACATGTATATGCTCTTCTGATGAATGAATTAAAATTAATGCTCATTCTGACTCTCTCTCTTTTCACCCTATACACAATGAAAAATTAAGCATGATTCTAAGCTTACCTACCTTGCCTCACCCTTACCTCTGCAATTTGGCCCTTTAAATCTAACCTAAACCCTAGACCTAGTTCCTTAACTGTCATTCCTATCCGAAAAATTACAAACAAACAAAAAACCTAATCTACTTAGCATCATAACTAGCTTAAGATCAATATATTCAATCATCTCATTGGCTGAAAAGTTACATTGAGAGAGTCCTCTCTGGTCTTGGTAGGGCTAGCTACTTGACCTGAAGGTTGGTTTGTGGTTACCTTCCTTTAGTTCCATTCTCAGCCTTGGGAAATGGGGGGAGTGATAACAAGTTGGCATATTCATCTCTTTCATGGAAAAATCCTAGATCCTGTTGACTTGTAAGAAAAACTTGATCCTTTCCTTCCAAGGGTTATAGTTGGAAAAACCTTCCAACCTGTCCTCATACCGAATACTTGCCTGCAACTTCGAAATTGTAGTGACTCCTTCACTCACAATGTAACCAACTCCCTCTTACGTACTTCGCTGCAAAAAATATGATTTACTGACTTCCAAAGTAGCCCAGACACACTCATATACCATGTTGAATTCCATCACCTTGGGTCTATGTTAGAGTCTTAAATCACTTATGCTACCAAACCAAGAATCTCAGCCATAAAATACTTTGCATAGCGGAAACATAATGTAGTAAATCACATATGCACAATATATATATATATATATATATATATATATACATATATTTTTAAAAATTGAACAATAATGTACAATCACCAATCTTCGTTATATTAAATCAAATATGAATAATACAATATTCTATGGTATACAAGATACAATGACAAAAGTCTCGTCATATTTTTTTATCTTCGGTTCTTTGCTTATGTACTTCTCACTATTAGTGCCTTAGTCCATCAAGGCATATACACATTGAGACTCTAGGAGGGATGCCACCTAACAATTTTGCATGTCCATCTATAGAGTGTACATGGGATGATCCAATTTGCTCTCTAGGTAGTCCTAATCCTGAGCTCCAAACTACCAGCCTATAAACAACTTTTTTCTATAAAAGTGTTGCACTTCGGCACCTATATTCACCCAATATTCAATTGTTCTTCATCCTTCAAGATATCTCATCTAGGGCTACTTTTGGTAGCCAACACGCTGCCCTCCAACAGACCTATGGCACCCAATCCAATCACTATTAAATCTGCTCCTAGTATGACACTTCACCACCTTAGAATCTCATACACACGGCATCAATAGGATACTAAACAAACTGATCCAATCTAGTCACACCTTGACCCAATACACCTCTCCAAAACATTGTTGTTCACCACGTTGCACTGTTGCACTACTACATCACTGGTTAGGGTATCACCTACAACCCTACTCCTCCATGCAAATCAACAACCAACCATCTAAAAAATATCGTCATCTAAGAGATAAGCCCTCCACTCCTACGCTGCTCCTTCTAGCCTTGTTTGACCCCAAAAACAACTCTTAAAGTGGCCCAGCTACTAGCTATGGCCTACAGTTTAGCACAACATCTGTTGTAGGCTTGCGACCCCCTCAAAACTTCACTACAAAACCTTTAAACAACTATTGTTTTTTGCATAATAGTTGCGGCCTTCTCTTCCCAGCAACCAATCCTTAACGCACATGAAACAACCCTAAAACCAACCCTTACACAACTCACTGTAACCTCATCAAGTCAGCCTCTATTACAGACTTCCACGTTATCCCTTTGGCTCCCTTTTGTGGTGGCTAAGCCTCCTTCAAATTCAGAGATGTATTTCCACTTCTTGGATGAAAAATGACATGTTTTAACCCTTAATTTATAGACATACAAGGGGCTCCAATGAATCATTAAGAAACACACCTATTGGAGTATTTTACACCAAGCCAACATGACCTGGAAACAAACAATTACCTTTTCAACTTCAAAAATTCATTTATCTTTAACGAAAACTCGGATTAACGCGATTCTTGATGCATTGGAATTGTATCATCGAGCACAATAATCCTCATCCATCACACATCATATCTCCATCATGTTTTTTTCCCAAATAATGATGGGTTTAAAACCCCGCACTTGGGTTCCAAGCCCAGAAGATGCCCTTAGGGTGATTTTCCTTCCAAACCCTGAACCCTAGGGCTTAGATTTCCTCCCAAGATACACAAATCAACATGCCTTAACCATCAATATTTCATCAGAGGAATTTTGATATCCATTTTTACACACTAATTAAATATTTCCTCAATTTCTTGGGCGTCCTCTTAAAATTGTGAAATTCTATGTAACTACTTTTTAATTTTTTCTTCATAAAAATAAATTATGTTGTGTAATTCTGACCCCATTAACTCATTTACATCATTCAAATCAACCTTCAATATATCTTTTGTAATTAACAAAATAACCTCTTATCATACAAAGACCATGTAGATCATTGACAACTTTGATTTCCTTGAGAAAGACATCACTTCCTCTATCTTTAATTTTATTGCATTCATAAATTATCTCCTCTAGTATATTGATTTTTGCAGACCATCCAAATTGGATTTGCTTTAGTATTTTGGGTCTAGGAAGATTATATTCTGATCGACGTAACTATCTGAGTGAATTCACCTTTTGACTAAAAACAAAAAATCTATTATCTCCAAAATCTCGATCATGCTTGAGGTCTTTCTTAAGCATGTCAATAAAGAAGGAAATTTGACGCAACAACAGTTGAAAGTCAACCCCATGGAGAGCTGGTCAACTTTGGAGTGTCAGCAACTCCTGTCCGAAACCCCGTTCTTTGGATTCCACGTGGCTTCTCTTGCTATTTAATTATCAAATTCGGAGAATTTGATAAATAATACTATCCACCAAGTTTGAGCTTTAAATTATATTCCCGAACCTTATATTAAAATTCAACGCTCTCCGCATAAATGACTCATAACAGACCTTGATTTTGGGTCCCGCCTCCACAATCAATAGCCAATCAAATGTACGCCCGTACCTTAGGTTAAGTTCCATGCATCTTCGTTGTGCGACCACCGTCCGATGACTCTGTGCCAAATCGACGGCCCTCGACGATATCGCTCAGCGTCCTCGTACTAACTTTAACGTGCGATGAGAATACGGAAAGGCGGTTTTGCGCAGGTCCACTTCGCCACATGTTGATTCCTCTATGGAATCACTCCCCCCCTCAGGAAATACCACTTATTCACCAAAAGCAATGAGATATGGGCAATCCGCCTTTGCAAATCCGCTTGTGGTTTTTGTACAGTATTTAGCTACGGTTCACGCTGGTTGCACGATCTTCCTTGTCCATCAACTCACATCTAGACCATGGTTCCGGGTTCGAAAGCAACAACTCTGTTTCTTTACAAAGCGGAAAATCTTCCAATTAAATGGCGTTCACGACCACAATTCCTCTGCACAGACTTGGCCTGTGAGTAGTATTGATTAACAAGATTTATTCAGATAAATTACAGAGAAACAACAGACAGAGATATGTAGAATTCATACAAGAGTTCAATTACACATGCACAAAATTCATCACTTCGCAATTAAACAATCTCTTCACAATTAAGGATTCGAACCGTCTTTATGAAAAATGCACACAGAAATTATTTAATTGGAAGCAATCGACAACACACAGAGTCTTATTGTAGAAATCTCTTTTCCTCTTGCTCTACCTCTATACATCCGAGGGATTACATTTATATACATCAACATATGTCCTTTCGATTCCTCTGTGAGGACCATTATGGTAGTTCAAGAGCCTAATTAAAATTATTCGGAAACTAAAACATGACAGATGGACTAACCATTCGACTTCTACAACTCTAACTGATCTAATAATAAAATCAGCTAAGGTATTGACACCTAGCTGTAACAATTCAAATTTTTTCAAACCCTCCTAGCCACAACATGTGGACAAAACTCCTACATTGCTGGCTAGTGTCTAATGCCCCTGCATCAGACTCCCGAGGGAAATTTTCTTCATGGGCTCCTGTCCATGAGCTCTTCCACTGACCTGTCAGACTTCTGCAACATTTCTTCAGTCATCCAAGTGGCATCTTCCTCTGGCTTATCCTTCCATTTGATCAAGTACTGAAAGTACTCTTGTCCTCTGGTCCTTCTGAATGGTCTTTTATCCAATATCTTCTCTGGTTGCAATGGCTGTGCTGGAGGTAGCCGCTCTTTCACTCAATCTGTTCCTTGTCTGCTGATCCTTCTTCTACACCATCATCTTCATACTTGTACAAATCTGAAACATTAAAAATGGGAGATATTCCAACATCAGGAGGTAATTCAATCTCATAAGCATTTGCAGAAAACTTTCTAAGTATCTTGCATGGCCCAATCTTTTTGAACTTCAATTTGTTATACTGCTTCTTTGGAAATATCTCCTTTCTCAAGTGTGCCAAAACCAAATCTCCTACTTCAAAGTGAACTTATTTTCTGCTCAAGTCTGCTCTACTTTTGTATCTGATGCTGTTGCCTTGTAGTTTCTATTTCACTTGTTCATGTATGGCCTATATCTCTGAAGCAAATTCCTCACCATCTGCACTCCTTAGCTCTGCCTTTCCTAGGTTTCTTAACTCTGATATTCCTCTGGGGTGCATTCCATAAACAATATGAAATGGACTCTGCCCTGTGCTCCTATTTGGTGAGTCATTATATGCATATTCTGCCTGGGGAAAAATATGATCCCACTGCTTGGGATGCTCTCCTGCCAGACTTCTCAATAAATTTCCCAGACTCCTATTCACTACCTCAGTTTGTCCATCAGTCTGAGGATGATAAGCTGAGCTGAAACTTAGTTTGGTACCAAGTTTCTTCCACAGTGTCCTCCAAAAGTGACCCACAAATATGGTATCTCTTTCTAAAACAATACTCTTGGGCAACCCATGCAATCTAACAAATTCTTTGAAGAACAAGTTAGCAACATGGGTGGCATCACTAGTTTTATAGCATGGAATAAAATGTGCCATTTTGGAGAGTCTATCCACTACAACAAAGAATGCATCATTCCCTCTCTGAGTCTTGGGAAATCCTAGAACAAAATCCATACTCACCATGTCCCAAGGCCTGTCTGGAATAGGTAAGGGAGTGTACAATCCTGCATTCTGGCTCCTTCCTTTAGCATATTGAAATATTTTTCAATTCTTCACAAACTTGTCCACTTCTACTCTCATGTTGGGCCAGAAATAAAAGTGACTCAGCTGCTCATAAGTCTTATCCGTACCAAAGTGTCCAGCAAATCCACCACTATGCTTCTCTTTGATCAATTTTTCTCTCATGGAACATTTTGGTACACATAGTTGGCTTCTTCTGAATAACAAGTCCTCCTGTAGGAAATAATCCAGCCACTGGCTTCTATCTGTTAAAAAAGGGTTACTACATGCCTCAAATTCTTCCTTAAAATCTGGATCTGTTTTATATAATTCTTTGAGAAAATCAAATCCTACAACTTCAAAATTTTCTTCTTGAACAAGCATGTGCCTCCTACTCAAAGCATCAACTACTTTATTGGCTTGGCCACTTATATGTTTCAAAAAAAAATTAAAAATTTGGAGATACTCAACCCATTTAGCATGCTTATGTTTCAACTTGGGTTGCTTTACAATATACTGCAAATCATGGTTGTCAGAATATAATACAAATTCCCTGGACATCAAATAATGTCTCCACTTCTTCAGTGCCTGAATAATTGCATAGAATTCCTTCTCATAAGAGGAATACTTTCTTCTGGTGTCATTCATCTTTTCACTGAAATATGCCACAGGCCTATCATCCTGACTCAACACAGCTCCAATGGCCTCCCCACTGGCATCACATTTTACTTGAAATGGTTTAGTAAAATCAAGGCAGAATCAAAACAGGCTTCTTTGTTATTTTTTGCTTCAGCAGCTTAAAATTTCTTTCTGCTTCAGCAGTCCACTTAAATGGTTATTTTCTCTTCTTTATTGACTCAATTATGGGTGCATTAATCTTACTGAAGTTTCTTATAAACTTTCTGTAGAAACTGGCAAGTCCATGGAAACTTCTTACCTCAAAAACATTCTGGGGTGAAGGCCACTCCACAATTTCCTTAACCTTTTCTGAGTCCATCTTCAATCCTTCTGCAGAAACAACAAACCCCAAATACACCAACTCTTCCTTCATGAATGAGAATTTCTTTAGATTTATCAGCAGTTTCTCCTGGTGCAGCTTCTTCAAGACATTATTAAGATGCCTTAAATGTTCTTCTTTAGTTCTGCTGAAAACTAATATATCATCCAAATACACTATCACAAATTTACCAATGAATTCTTTCAATACTTCATTCATAAGTCTCATAAAAGTGCTAGGTGTATTTGAAAACCCAAAAGACATTACCATCCATTCATATAGTCCTTCATTTGTTTTGAAGGCAGTTTTCCACTCATCACCCTCTCTTATTCTAATCTGATGGTATCCACTCTTCAAATCTATCTTTGAGAAATATTTAGCACCACTCAAATAGTCCATCAAGTCCTCAACTCTGGGTAAAGGGAATCTGTACCTGATTGTGATCTTATTGATTGCTCTAGAATTAGTACACATCCTCCAGCCTCCATCTTTCTTTGGGCTCAATACTGCTGGTACAGCACATGGACTCAGACTTTCTCTAATCAGCCCCTTGTCCACCAACTCCGGTACTTGTCTCTTGATTTTCTCATTTTCCTTGGGAGTCATTCTGTAGGCTACCTTATTTGGCAGATTTGAACCAGGGATAAAATCTATCTGATGGTTGATCTTCCTCACAGGTGGCAGCTCATCAGGTAAATCATCCACAACAATGTCACAGTAATTGTCTAACATCTCTTGTATCTCTACTGGTAAATCAGAAATATTTTTAGAAGTAAGAACTACTTTAGGTTTGCAAACTAAAGCAAAACTTACCTCTTCTTCTTCTATCTGCTGCATATATTCCTTCCCACTCAGCAACAAGGTCTTTGGATCAATCACTCTGCTCGATGGCTCTCCTTCTTCCATGGGTATCAATGTATGATGTACCCCATCCTTGAAGAACTTGTAAGTGTTCTTCTTGCCATCATGCACTGCTGCTCTATCAAACTGCCAAGGTCTACCCAGTAGTATATGACACACATCCAAGGGCATTACATCACACAATACCTTATCTTTATATTTTCCCATTTGCAGCTCTATCTCACACTGTTCTTTCACAACCAGCTGGTGCCATTTATGCAGCTAGGACACCCTGTAGGGAGTTGGATGCTCCCTTGTCTTCAACTTCAGCTTTTCTATTACCTCAGTGGAAACCAGATTGTCTGTACTACCACTATCAATGAATAGCTAGCAGCACTTCCCTTGGACTTTTCATATGCTCCTAAACAAAGTCTTCCTTTGTGCAGGTTCAGTGACCTCTTTGGCTTGCTTCAACAGGACCTTATTTACCACTAAGGATTCTCCCCTCTCTGGAAGAATTTCTTCTTCAATCTCTGCTTCTTCTCTAGCCTGGGCAACAACAACATTCCTTGGACCAGCACCCACATTCTCTGGACATTCATAGTGCTTGTGTCCCACTTTCTGACATTTATAACACCTCAATTCTCTAACCCTTCCTCTGTCTCAGCCTCCTCTTCATTTTCCTCTGTAAGAACCCCTTCTGCCCCTTGCATCATCCTCTATAAATGCATTCTGAGGTGAGCTACTATTATCTCCATCCCTGGGTGTAGCAGGCTTTCCTCTACCACCCTGACTTCCCTTCCCACGAAAAGTACCTCTCTTCTTGGCAGACTATTTCCTCAGGAGTTTCTCCTCTGCTTTCAAGGCCATCTGATAGGCCTCTTCCACTGTCTTAGGAGACAGAAGACCAATCTCATCTTGGATCTCCATCTTGAGACCATTCACATATCTGGCATTCTTCTCTAGTGTGTTTTGGAATTTCCCAGCCCTTATGCTTACTCTGTAGAATTCCTCTGTGTATTCCTTTACTATAAGAAACCTCTGTCTCAGGTTCTGCATTTTCTTGTACAATGTCAGCTGGTAATCACTAGGTAATAATTTACCTTTTAATTTAGCCATCATTCTGGTCCAGCTCTTGATAGGTTGCTTGCCAACTCTCCTCCTTTCTGCCTGCACTCCATCCCACCAAAGTGCAGCATGTCCTTTCAGCTTTGTTACTGCAAACTTGACCTTTTTATCTTCACTTATTTATTCATAATCGAAGAACTTGTTCAATTCATTTATCCAGTCCACCAGCTCCTCTAGATTCAGTCCCCCTGCATAGCTTGACACTTCAATTCTGGGCTTAACTGCAGACCCCAAAACAGTTCTAAGGAGCCTCATGTCAGGAGGAATTTCAACATTTTCTTCTGCTTCTTCTGTCTCAGGTTCGTTGATGTCTTCAGGATCTCTGGTCTGTCTTCACTCTATGACATCCATTCTAGCCTCGACCCTTTGCAACATCCCCAACACCGCAGCATTGGCAACAGGTCTCCTTCTGCCAACACCTCTACCAACTCGGATTGCCATGTCAGCAAAAACAACTTCAGACAACAGCACTGATACCACAAATGACGCAACAATAGCTAAAAGTCAACCCCACGGAGAGCTGGTCAACTTTGGAATGTCAGAACCTCCTGTCCGAAACCCCGTTCTTTGGATTCCACGTGGCTTCTCTTGCTATTTAATTATCAAATTCGGAGAATTTGATAAATAATACTGTCCACCAAGTTTGAGCTTTAAATTATATTCCCGAACCTTATATTAAAATTCAACGCTCTCCGCATAAATGACTCATAACAGACCTTTATTCTGGGTCTCGCCTCCACAATCAATAGCCAATAAAATGTACACCCGTACCTTAGGTTAAGTTCCATGCATCTTCGTTGTGCGACTACCGTTCGATGACTCTGTGCCAGATCGACGGCCCTCGACGATATCGCTCGGCGTCCTCGTACTAACTTTAACGTGCGATGAGAATACGGAAAGGCGGTTTTGCACAGGTCCACTTCGCCACATGTCGATTCCTCTATGGAATCGCTCCCCCCCTCAAGAAATACCACTTATTCACCAAAAGCGGTGCGATATGGGCAATCTGCCTTTGCAAATCCGCTTGTGGTTTTTGTACAATATTTAACTACGGTTCACGCCGGTTGCATGATCTTCCTCGTCCACCAACTCACATCTAGACCACGGTTCCAGGTTCGAAAGCAACAACTCTATTTCTTTACAAAGCGGGAAATCTTCCAATTAAACGGTGTTCACGACCACAATTCCTCTGCACAGACCTGGCCTGCGGGTAGTATTGATTTAACAAGGTTTATTCGAATAAATTATAGAGAAACAACAGACAGAGATATGTGGAATTCATACAGGAGTTCAATTACACATGCACAACGTTCATCACTTCGCAATTAAACAATCTCTTCACAATTAAGGATTCGAACCGTCTTTATGGAAAATGCACACATAAATTATTTAATTGGAAGCAATCGACAACACACATTGTCTTATTGCAGAAATCTCTTTTCCTCTTGATCTCCCTCTATACATCTGAGGGATTACATTTATATACATCAACATATGTCCTTTCGATTCCTCTGTGAGGACCGTTATGGTAGTTCAAGAGCCTAATTACAATTATTCGGAAACTAAAACATGACAGATGGACTAACCATTTGACTTCTACAACTCTAACTGATCTAATAATACAATCAGCTAAGGTATTGACACCTAGCTGTAACAATTCAAATGTTTTCAAACCCTCCTAGCCAAAACATGTGGACAAAACTCCTACATTGCTGGCTAGTGTCTAATGCCCCTGCATCAAAATTATTTATGCTATATTTCTCAAATGAGATGTTATTTCCCATACATCTTTAATGATTTTCAATATTTTACTAATATTATTAACAATATAAGATTTAACTCAATTAATGGGGTGGGATACTTTTCTAATCTTGTGAGGTGTCCCATGGGTGGACACTAGTACTACTGGTTCTTGTATGGCAAGAGGAGTCACAAGTAAAGGAACAAGATTAATTATTCTTCTAGATCTTTTATTATTCTTTTTAACGTCTAATATGTTTCCTCTTGCTCTGTGGTTGAATGAGTCAATGATTCTCTTGTGGTATACTGTAATTTCAATATCCCAGTGGCTCCAACTTATAAAACATCAACATCCATATGATTTTGACCAATAACTATTTTATTATGAACCTTCACCCTCTCAATTCTTAAATTATTGTTACTTATATCATAATTTGCATTTTGAAAGGTGATAAGGTGATGTACAAAAGTGGTTGTATCATCATAAATTTATTCTATTATTCTTTATTTTTCAACCATGTGGGCTTAAACCCAATTAGGTAGTGTCGTACTTCAACTTCAACATCCATAATTTCTTCCACACATTGTGTTTCCTTTTAAAATTTAACTTTATCTAACTAAATGGTGTGTGACCTTTCTGGGGTAAATCTCAGAGAGGGTTCTTCCTCGTCTCTTCCACCTGAGAGCCAATAATTACTATGAATTCCACTCAATGTATCATTCCTTTTTCATTTATTGGAAGACGAACACAACAATCCTGTGGTGTGGAGTTTGTAAGAGGGTCTATGGGCTTCTTGCCTCTTTCCTTGTCTATTCCTCACGCACTTGTGATGGTTTCTATAATGGATTTTCAGTATGACTAGGAAATTATTTATCTTTTGATAGACCAATATGACATTCCCTTATTTCTTCTATAACTCTTGTGAATAGGTTGTAATATTTGATCATGTTCAAATTCTTAGAAAATATTCCTTTTTGGTCGAAACTTAGAAGAGCCTCCACTAAATTTAAATTTAAAAAATTTAAAAACTGAGAAAAATGTGCAAAATGGGTTGCATTTTTTATAGTTATATATGCAATAATAAAAGGCAAGGAAATAAATTGCTTCCTTTCCTTTCCCTCAAATAGAATCAACCATGGGTGATACTACTTGCAAAGTTCACCAACAAAATATTAGTCCATCACAAACTAGGTAATAACAATGGCTTGTCTTGGAAACCGTAGATTTGAATTATGGTATTATCCTCTCTTTCTTCATGGATTCCTTTTCCCCATAGGAAAGCTTGTGCTTTTCTAGATATCCTTGTAGGCTCACATCCAATTATATTGTAGTTAACTTCTTTCACAAACAAATATTGAATTTGAAAGAAATGAAATGGGGCTTTATGCCTCCATAATACTGGATAGAAAAAAAAATTGGTTTTTCATCAAGATTGAAATTTATTTTTTGGGATAGGTCATTGAAAAAATGAAAATATAAAAGAGTTTTTATCAAGTATTCTTCCATGAAAAATATATAGGTTTTTGAAAAATTCACCAACTAGAAATCTATCTAATTTGAAATGAGGTTTTCCTAGTAAAATAAAGAGTCTCTTTTATAAGAATAATAGATAACATAGAGAATGAAATTTCAAACGTTGGTTGTGGTTTCTTGTCCCATTAATCTTGGAAAAAATCCATGAAAAATCTCTATAAGGTTATACATATAATATATAAGAAATAAATTTCAATGGGAAAATGGAAAGCCAGTGAGATGAATTCTTGAACAATGTTCATTATGCCATCTTGAAAATCCAAGAAATTGTCGGCTTCAAACATCTTCAATAGATTATTCAACGCTATCTTGGAATATCCTTCTAAACACTTTAGGGGTCATAGGAATTGAATTCCTCTTCACTCCCACTATCATTTTCCTTTCCTTTGGATAAAAATTCCATGCACAAAGGATGATTATTTCATTGAAGTAAAAAAAATCATGAATACATGAAGCATTTTCAACCCACTAGTCCAAATTTTCTTATTATGTTTCTATTTGGTCAGTAAGTTCACATACCATTGGTATGCAATTGACTAATGTAAGTTTTTATCTAGCGAGCAAGTGAGTTGAAATTATCACCACAAATTGCTTCATTCTTTATTTTATTAGCCATATTCCATTTATACTTAGGAATATGTGATTATTTGTTTACGTTCTTAGTTGATCTTAACTGTAAATTCCTTGTTCTTTGATATAATTACCAACTATTGCTCTTTCGCGTTTGAATTTTGTTGAGCGGGATAAGCCAATTAAAAATGAATTTAATACGTTAAGGCCAACATGTATGGGAGAAGATGGAAACATATCTCAAAGTTTTATAACCATAATGTATCTTTAATTAGGAGATTGATCTTATTTTAATATTCTTGATATTACTACCATGAGAAATAGAGAAATTAATGAGATGAGATGATTGTACTGCCATGAAATATTTATGATCTTGATGGGTGGAATATAGGTAATTAATTGTGTGGAGTGGGAAAGTGTGTGCGAATGGAGCATGCAGAAGATAAGATGTGTAGAGGAAGGAGATGTTCATAATGGTAATTTTGCATATCAAAGGGTTGTGTGGAGTGGGGGATATGACCTTTCTTCCGCTCCGATTAAATTTGAATAAGTATAAAATACTCGAGATGGTGGTATTTTGGGGGTTAACATTTCACTCTACTAAAGATAGTAACCCGATTTTTGGTTATAATGAATCTGGATTATGACCATTTTACTAGTCCATTGGGCTATCGAGTCTTAAATTTACATAGTTGTATTTAGAAATTATATTATATGTACATCATAATACAAAAAGAGAAGAGAGTACATTATGTGAAGAAATGTTTCAGGTGTTTCCCATTCATATGGAAATTGATAATTGATCATCCATTCCCTTGAGTATATATGAATTGCATCCATTTATTTTGTGTATGATAAGGTCTAATACATAACAAATCAAAATTATTATGTATTTATTGATTTTCCTTTGCCTTATTCCAAAGTAGTATAATTTTTCCTATTTAAAAAATCGTGTTCGTGGCTCCTTTGTTGAAATTATTGGTGATAATGTCTTGCCTTTTCTGAATGTTTTTTAGGGCCTCTTTTCTTATTTATTCCATTTGTATTAGTTGATGTAACCTGGTTTTGAATATGAATGAATCATCCTCTTCTAAAAAAATTATTGTAGACAAATCATTTAGCTCCATATGAATGGGTAATCTTGCATCCTTCTCGTATATTAGGTAAAATGGAGTCTGTCTAGTTCTTTTCATTGGAGTAAGTCTACTAGCCCATAATACATTTACCAATTTCTTGTGACAATTATTGTAATTATTATTGACTGTGTTCTTTAGAATATTGAAAAATATTTTTCTAGTTGCTTCTACCATGTCATTTCCTTGTGGATAGTAATTTGAATATTGACCCATAATAATTCCATACCTTCCACAAAACTTAGTAAATTTGGATCCGATGAGGATGGAGCCATTATTAGTAATGAATTTTTATGGTACGCCAAATCGTCCAAGAATATTTTATTCTAAGAAAAGGATCAAATCCTCAGTATTTTCTCTTTTGAGGGCCACCGCTTCTAGTCATTTGATGAAATAGTCAGATGCATTTAGAATATAAGTGTGCCCTACACTCAATTTAGGATTGAGTGGTCCACTAAAATCTAGGCCCCATTGAGAAAATAGAGTATCAACTGTAATTTTTTTAAGGAATGTGCTACCCTCTTTTCCTTTATTGCAAACTTTTGACATGAAACACATTTTCTTGTCAAGGCGTATGAATCTTTGAACAAGGTTGGCCAATACAATACTTATCTGAGAATATTATGGGAAGTTGTGGTTGGGGAAAACTTTCTTCCACGTACTCCCTCATGCATTTGTTTTATGATATGAGTAGTTTTAGACACAAGGATGCATGTAAATAAAAACCCTTTTTACTTCTTCAAAATAAAACTCTATAAATTAATACATATGAATTGCATTTCATCTTTAATTCCCTTCTTTCCTTTCTTGCCACACCAATAGGAAATTGTCGAGTTTTTAAATAAAAATATATGTATTTATACCATTTTAGTGTAAATAAGTATTGATTATCACCATATTCTTTATCAGCTTAAATATTTACTACTTCAACTCATCTAATAATTTACATACTCCTTATCCCTTGAAAACATTCAAAGGTTTTATTTCTCTGTCAAATTCTTGCAATTTGTCAAGCCAATTTGCCAATTTTCCCTCTCTAATTTATTGAATTAACACCATTTTAATAGGTGGATGAGGTACATATGTGATGGTATGGCATATAAATAACTCCTGAAATAACCATTTTCCTTTACTAGGGAAAAATCTCGTTTCTCTAGAAAAGAATATTTCAACTCGTGATCTTGGAGGGACTTATTCATATAAGTGATTGGGTGTTCTTCTTTCAAATTATTTTTTTGAGTCAAGACAAAAAAAATTGTGTCATCAGATGCAAAAGTGTAGAAGATGAAATCATTTGGTAATTAGGACTGGTCAAGATTGGAGTTGAAGTAATTGAATTTTTTATTTTATTAAAATTTGTCTATTGCTCGCTTGTCAAATCAAACTTTTAATTTTTCTTGATCAAATTATTGATTGGTTTTACTATTGAAGCATAGTTAGGGACAAATCTTCTAACAAAATTGATCTTTCTGAAAAATTATTGTATTCCATTATGTGTACAATGGAGCTTTCAATTCTGATATGGTTTTAATTCTTTCAAGATCAATACATATTCCCTTTTGACTAAAAATATGACTTAGCAACCTTCCTTCTGATACGTTCATCAAAAAAAAAATTGGATTAAAAGATATTGCATATTTCCTAGATCTTTGAAAATTTTGTCTTAAATGAAAGAACTGTAAAGTTTTCAATTTGGAATAATTTGGTTACTTCATCTTGATAGTATGTTATGATATTTCCAATTAAATCATCAAAGACATCATAAATGGCCCTCTATAAGTTGTCTCCTGCATTTTTTAATCCAAAGGGCATATGTTCCCCATGGTGTACAAAATTTTTCTTATGTCTATCATCCTCCGCAACTAGAATTTGATAATACCGCAAAATTTTGTCTAACATGGACATTATTGTTGAGCATGTAACCGACTGAAGCAACCTTTCCATGTTTGGAAGAGGGTAATTATATTTTAGTGAAGATTTATTTAGGTCCTGAAAATCAATACAAATCCTAATTCCCCATTTTTCTTTCAAACAACAACAAGATTTTATATATATTCAAAATGGTGTATCATGAAAACAATCTCAACTTTATCCATTTTATCAATTTCCATCTTAAATATTGCTTTGAGTTTGGGATTAATTATTCTTGGTTTTTGTCTAATCAACTTCACATTTTCCTTTAGTGGGATTATATTTTGGACGATATTCTTTCATATTGCTTCAAATCTTGATAACTCCATGCAAACACATCCTATAATTCTTTAAATAAAACCAAATATTGTTCAATTTCCTCTTGAGAACAACATGCTCCTAGGATTAGTCATTTGGTATTTTATGTGTCCTGGATACAGGGAAAATTTTAAGGATGGAAAATTATCTTGAAGTCTAAAAAATTGGCGAATGTTACTAGTCCCTAATATGTAAACTATAAAATGTTTATTGATGTATTTGTAAAATTATTCAAATTTATAATGATTGTATATATATTTTCTATATAATTTTTGCGATCTTTAACGTAAAATAATTTTATATTGTAAAATTTGGGCGAATCATTTTTTATAAAAATGGAAATTGGCGAATCTTTTTTTTGGAAAAACCATGGAAAATTAGCCCACCTACGAATATTAGCCCCTAAAATTTTCCATGCCTAGATATTTATCCTTCTAATTTTCTATATATTTTTCATAGATAATTATTCAACAATTTTTCATGCTCCCACTTGATCATTCCATTAAAAAAATTATTCATTTTATTTTTGGATTTTACCGTTAAAATCGTGTTTTTCATTTTTTTTATCAACAAAAAATTGAAGAATGTGTTCTTCATTGTCAAATACTTGTAGATATTCTTGATTGTCTAGAAATGATGGTTAGAAAAAAATCTCAACCTTAAAAAAATCAAGTACTGAATTTGGAACAAAATTATAAGCAACAACAACTAATGTATCAACTTTATAATTTCGATATCTAGGGATGAAAGATATTTCGAATGACTTGAAATATAGGTACCACACCATTCTTATATAAAGTTTCAATTTTCCCTTTTCAGTATTACATTTTTTGATAACATTATTGGAAATTAACTCTGAATCTCTCACCAATTGTACCTTTCTAATTCCCTTTTGATGAGCTTGCAATAAATATTGAATCAATGATTTGTATTCTGCTTCATTATTTGTCCAATAAAATTGTAAACAAAATGCATTTGGAATATGTTCTCCATGTAGCCCTTCTAGAATGAATCCTTCTTCTAAACCACTACTTGATACAACATTGTCAAATAAAATTTTGTAAGTTCCAAGATATAGATCTTTATTTCTCCTCTCCACAACATCTACATCATTGAGAATGACTTAATTAACCATTATTTTCTCTTCATACTAAGGCATCAATTTTCTTCTTTTCAAAGAAAGTAGGATTTATCAACTCTCATGGTAATGTTTTTAATCGACCATTCTTACCGAAGGTCATCATGCAACTTCCATCATTCATTAAATAACCTCAGACTAGGAAGCTCCATTCTCATCCCAAAACTAGTCCATATGCAAATGGAAAATCAAAAACAATTGTGAAAACCTTTGTAATATGAGGAGAAGATTGTATTTTTTCATAAAGATCCTTTATCTTCCCATATTGAGGTACTTTCCTTTAATCGATTACATATGTGCTCTCTCTGGTCTCGTAATATTTAGACTTTTAGTACAACCGAAGCCTATGGATATCATGATGTGAAGTGGCATGATGTTATTAGAAGCTAATATTTCAATCATACAATTATGCAAAATGAATTTAGGAGTTTCACGAGATATATAAAAATGAGGAAAGTTACCATGTAATTTTCCTTATATCAGTGGATTTTCTTGTGGTTAGTTCATGGTAGCAACTTCAATCCTTATATTTGGGAAGTCTTCAATGTTAATATTTTAAATAAGAATCTCATTTTTTGAGGAATTTTGATAACCTTAAAAAAGGGAAAGGTGATTTTTAACTTTTTCAAATCATCCATTATATTATAATTCATATTTTTCAAATCTTGATATGGTACAAATTTATATTGTGACTTATTGGGTTGTGTTATTTTTTTCCTTGATCTAGACTTGGATGAGTCATCACCATTTTCTCATTTGTCCTATTTTAGTTGATTTCGAGTCTGGGGCACATTTTCTTGATCTTCTTGTTCCCGTTGTTCCTTAGAGGATAATATAAGAGTATCCCCCATTTCCATTACGTATGGAGGAGAAGGATTTTCTTGAGGATCATCCTCCAATGCCCATGAATAATCCTCTTCTTCAAGTTCCTGGTAACCAATTATTACTTCACTTGGATTCTGATATCTCAGGGTCCTTGACCTCTTGGTGGCATAATACCCAAAATTTGATTTATGGGTGGTCCTATGGTTTTTCATTGTTGTAACCTTTTTCCATCATTTTTTCTTAATCGAATGATTTAATTTTTCATTTGTTTCATTGTTCTATTCAGTTGAGAAATTTTAAAGTCAACATTTGAAGTAAATGCTTCCTCGTGTATAGGCATATTTCTTATATTTGGGGGAATTCCTTGAAAAATACCTCTTCCTATGCCATTTTCTTGTGAATTTTAGCCTCAAGTTGGTTTGTCTGAATATGTGATTACGAGGGGTTCCTTTCCCCTTTGTGTTTCTCCAATATGATTACCAGATCAACATCACTCTACAACATATCTTCTTCTACTCTTGCACCTTCATCATCAAATCTCATAAATTCTATATTTGAATTGATATCATAACATACTTGAAATTTGAAGGTATATAATTCATAAAAATCCAAAATATCACAAGCTCATTGTGACTCGATTGTTCAAGCATAAATTGTAGAGTTTTGAAAAATCTAAGATTAAAATTTATGATTTTTTTCATTTTTTTGAAGCTTGATTCGAGTAGGTTGATTCAACAGAGTGTGGTACCCTATCGAGAAATCATATAATACAATGAATGTAGTTTTGATATCATTAAAATACGTTATAGAACCAATAACTAAGGACAAGTACCAATCGTAAGTAGATTCTTGAAGTGTTTAGAGAAAAAATTATACCATTACATCATCTTGAATAATTCTGTGAATGTAGAAAATCACTAGGAATTGGTCCATATGTTTCTCTGGATCCATGTCACCATCTATGTTAAATATAAGTAATGCCTCAATAGGTAATATCAAAAGAGAATGTTTTTCACCTTGTAATGAAAGTGGGATTTATCTAAGCCTTCTTCTTGTATTTCTTCTTTCTTGTCATCATATTGGTTCTTCTATTATTTCTTCTTCCATTTCATTGTCACTTGAGGGAAAGAATAGAGGCATTGATTTTTCAGTGAAATTATTACTGTCTTATACAATTTTCTTACTATGACTTCATGTCAACGGTACTTTAAATTTTTTGGACTTCTCCAGTTTAAATTCTATTATCATTGTGGAGTATTTTATCAGGATTTGTTAGTGTTGGTAACTCTTCTCGGGCTAAAATGTCCCAATATATTTCGAGTTACTCTCTATCTCTTTTTCGCAATACAAGTTCATATAAATTATTAAAAATGGGTCTTTGATCATCAAATCCAATGAGAAGAAGGGGTTGGACAAGATTCATTTAAGTCATTTACTGGTAAATGAATATTTATTATTCATTCATAATGGAGCCACAAAAAATGTTCGTCTTTTTTTTGGCTAGGGGAAGAGGTCAACCTCTTAATGCCTGAATGAAAATATTATGTTTTTAGAGAAGTGGTACTCCTATTTTATGAACATGCTCAAATAAATTTAATATTAAAACATAACATATGCACCAGTGACTGGACCAAATTTTCTTTTAAGAATCCAAGGAAAGAAATAAGAAACGACATAAAAGTTATAATTTTAAGCATGATATCCATCCATTCCATCACAGTAATAAACTATTATTGAAGAATATCAAAGGGTATACAAAGTGTAACAAATTTTAGATATCAAATAGCTATAGAACAATTTCATCCATATAAAATCATAAAGAGCATAGGAAAAACATTCAAAAAATTCATACAGATTTAAATAAGTTTCTAAATAAAGAATGACCCGATCTTATGAAAGGATATCTCAATGAGAGTAAAAAATATTACAGATTTAAGTTTTTAAAATGTCTAGTGCTTAAGAAACTCAACAAAATATTGATACTTCATTTCAATTTAAATGAATTAGTCCCATGGGGGAACTGAGACTAGGCTCCCGTGAACTGTAACATAAATAAGATACAAATTGTGGAAGGATGTAAACTCTGCCGATGTTGATTTTTTTTTTCCCTTTATGGTTGAATATGTAGTCTTTATAATAAATGTTTGATAGTTATTTGGAATTAACGACTTCTTTTTTGGATGCCTTAACCATTCTTCAATGCAATATTTCATCGGAGGAATTTTGATATCCATTTTGACACGTTGATTAAATATTTCCTCCTTGAAATCTTGGGCATCCTCTTGAAATTTTTCAATAGGGAATATTGATATTCATTTACATTGACAAATAACAAACCACTTTTTAATTTTTTCTTCACAAAAATCAATTATATTGTCGAATTTCATCCCCATTGACTCCTTTACATCATTCAACTTAGCCTTCAAAATTTACTTTAGAATTAATTTAGAATCTCTCATCATATTTGGACCATGTAGATCATCAACAAATTTCATTTACTTGAGAAATAAATCACTTCCTCTATCATTAATATTATTGCATTTAGAAATAATCTCTAGTATATTAATTTTTGTAGACCATCCAACTCAGATCAAATTAATTCTTTCGGGTTCAGGGAGATTCTATTGCAATCTATGTAACTTGCTAAGCGAAGTGTCATTTTGAATAAAAGTAGATGATTCATTATCTAGAAAATTTCTATCATGTTCAAGGTATTTCTTATGCTAGTCAATAAAGGAGGAAATTCTCTATTCCCTATTTCTCAAATGGGAATATATTTCCCATACATCTTCAATAATTTTCAATATTTTACTAATATTATTAACAATATAAGATTTAAATCCATTAATTTTTCTTACTTTTCTAATCATGTGAGGTGTCCCAAGGGTGGATACTGCTACTACGTGTGCTTGTATGGAAAGAGGAGTCATACATAAAGGAATGAGATTAGGAGCATCTTCAATATCTTTTATTCTTCTTTAACCTCATATTTTCTACAGCTTTCTTGGTGATTGAATGATTCAGTGATTATCATGTGGTTTTATGTAATTTAAAAAGCCAAGTGGCTCTAAATTTTGAAATATCAACATCCATATGATTCTAACCAACAACTATTTTATTCTAAACCTTCACTCTCTCAATTCTTAACTTCTTGTTACTTATATCATAATTTTCATTCTGCAAGCAAATAAGGTGATATTCAAAAGTGATCATGTATATTTAGAAAATTCCTCTATTATTGTTTTATTTTCATCCATGCAAGCTAAAACGAAATCAAGGAGTGTAGTACTATCAACTTCAACATCCATTATTTCTTCCATGCTTTGTGTTTCCTTTCAACCTTTAAATTTAGTTGACTGAATGGTGTGTGACCTTTCTAGAGTCAATCTGGGAGGGGTTTCTTCCTCGTCTCCTCCACATGAGAGCCTATCATTACTTTTCCTTCCACTCAAGGTAGCAATCCTTTTTCGTTGACTGGAGGACAGAATCAATGAGACTAGGATGTAGAAGTTCTAGGAGGGCCTATTGGATTCTTACCTCTTTCCTTATTTCTTCCTCCCCTAATTATGCTGATTTCCACAATGGATTCTTTAGTATGACTAGGAAATTCTTTGTTTCTTGATGGAAAAATGTGAATTTATTTACTTTCTATTGTAACTCTTGTGAAAAGTGTTGTAACATCATTTTATTTTCTTACATGTATTTGTTTATATATATATATATATATATATATATATATAGAGAGAGAGAGAGAGAGAGAGAGAGAGAGAGAGAGAGAGAGAGAGAGAGAAGAAAAATAAAAGGGATATAAAAAATAAATATGTTATGAATAATAATAATAAATTATCATAAAAAATGAAATATTGAAAGAAAAAAACCTTAAAAAAATAAAATATGTGTGTTAGGCTAAACCCCGCACTAGTTAATTAATTAATGGTTTTTAATTAGTTTAATCAAAATTAGACCATGGTTAGCAATTTTTAATAAATGTTTAAGCTCAAATGACATATGTTGTCATGTTATGATATCGCGGGTGGAACAACTGACCACCACGATCTTCTCTGCCCGATCAACGATGTGGAAGGCAGTTCACCCACCTCGTCCGCCTCTCTGATAATTAACCGAGGGGGGTGGGTCAGTGGTTTGAAAATCAGTTTTCAAATTAAACTGCCCATACAACGTGTCAATCATGAAGGTATTTCGGACCCCCCCACCCTTTGAAAACAACTTACCTCCCCTCCAAAATCCATCAGCGTTCATTTCTGAAATCGCCTAGATGTTATTTTGACAGTTCCGCTCTCGCCATATACACTCCGCTATTGTCACCTGTTCACCACCTGTTACGTGGATTTGAACCATTACTCAATCATAATAATTTCCTCCATAAATACCCCGTACCATACCAAATTGTTTCATATGGCTAATTCCCCTCTTTATAAAATAAACTCACAGTTTCCCATTATCCCTTTACACATTATGATAAGGAAAGTTGTGTATCGCTCCATTACAACCTCAATAGAACGACCCAACATACATTACCTGCAAGTCGAACAATTACCTAGTAACCATCATTTCATGTCCTCATATTTTTTCTAATGTCTTCCTCGAGGGGAAAATCTTGAATAACCGAGGAAAAACCCATGCTCCTGCCTGTGATAGACCTCGACCATTTTCCACTAGTGGACCAAGAGTAAAATATTTCAGAGACACAATGTGAATTTGATTGGTATGAGTTACAAACTGGATGAAACAGAAACTTGTTAACCTAAGTTATGAATTCAGCCTGTCGAATTCTTTCCTACGTCAATTCATATTTCCACAGACTCACCCCTTCCCCAAATTTGTGTCATGGTGTAATTTTAGGTATATTCTCAGACAAAGGGTTGTTTTTGCACAAAATAACGATGTCACTTTTATAGTTACAACCCAATCCATTTGTCAAATGCTACAAATTGAACCCTTAGCTCACCTACATCCTTTTTCTGTAGAATCCCTCGTGGATCTCTACAAAAATATTACCTTCCCTCAATGAGCCAATATTTTTGAGATTTTTCTATGTGAAAATACTCAATTGCCTAGAACTAATCCACCTTACCCAGCTTCAATGTTTACAGAGATAATGAAAAAAATAATTTCAATAATTTCTTGTTTTCTAGTTTATTAATCTAACCAATGGGTTGATGACATCATCCTAGGGCTTTTGTCAGTATTTTCTAAAGATGAGAAACTTTCTATTATCTTCAATTACAGTGAATTCTTAGCAGAGATTATCCATGAGTAGTTCATGAATTTTTATACAGAAGGGGACTTAAAACATGCATCAATCCTTGTATATTTGTTTTTGTTCTATTAGTCAGACAAGTTTTCAATTCCACTTCAAAAGTTAGATGAACAATGAAACCTGCAATCTGTGATTCATTGGACCTCCTTGGTTAGGAAAAATACAAATGAATTCTCTTTCAATGAATACATAGATCAATTTTTATACACAGTTTCATGTTTACTTAATATTGATCTAATCCCTAGAATTTCTCCTGAAATTAAAAGGATTCTTCATCTCAGTGAACAAAAAAGACAGGAGATTGGTATCTATACCAAAACTATACAAAGGTTAGAGTGTATGGTTGTGAGCTTCCTCCATACAGGTTGCCAAAGTTTGTACCTATCAGAATTTTTGCACTGGAATACATTAGGTAGATGATAAATATAGATGATATGCATTTTATGTCAGCTAAGAGGAAGTCCCATTTTAAAATCAAAACTCAATTTGGATCTTTCATCTATAATTCCATTACAACAACAAAGGAGGCATATCTTCTCTTAAAGGAAATTAAATTTAGACAAATTGTTTCCTAGTCTTATGTTCCCTTGGGGATCATTTCCAATCTAAGGGTAGAACATAAAACTACTCCTTATGATCATACTCCTAGACCAGATATTGAGAAGTATATGAATCAGGAGGAGCGGCACGACAACACATTGCAGGAAGTAGAAGAGCATAGTTTCACTCCTACAACATCTCAAACTCGAGTTCCCTAAGAAACACATGCAAATAGAGTGAGGAAAAATATTTCCCCTTCAGTTATAGAAATATAGAAAAGAGAGTTTGTGACGTACAAGAAGAAGAAAAGAAATCCTCTTGAGGACTCCTTTCCATAAGAAAGAACACAGACTACACCAATCTTGAAAGGCCCTCATGTTACTTCCTCGAATTGAAGAAATTTTTACACGGTCACCAATATCTTCAACTTCTCAAGAGCCATTGAAAACATCCCAAACAATATAATTAGCCCATGGTCAGACTGAACCAAGCATTTTTTCTAGGTACAAGGGAATTAAAAGGAAAAATGAAGCATTGAAGGCTACCACTTATACAGAATTCTGGAAACAAACTTCAACATCTCATCATAGATTAATTTCTTCCTTTGACAATGAAAAAGTGTTGCTGCAAATGGAGTTCCTTCAACCTAAAATCCCATTTCTGAAGACTGTTGAGGACTATAATAAATCAATATTTTCCTTTGAATCAAAGGAGATTCATCCTATTTAGAAAATTTACTTACACAAACAAACTGGGGAAATCATGTATTCAACTTTAACTAGTTCAACCATGGAAAAATATAAGTTGCAGGTTTCATTGCGTAATATTCAGTCCCAGCTAAAGATGGAAAATATTTCTTCTCTAGAAAAGGATAATAATAAAAAATATTTGGAGGATGTAGTGATCAAATTGGGATATGATCCCATCAATGGTAAAGTTGTTGAGGATATGATTAAAAGGGAAAATGTTGACATTAAAGCATTGAGAAAACAATTAAAACTTCATACTACTGAAGATCCCTAGACTAAAGAGACTGGTGAACTAGAGAAGGAAAAATAGAACATGTTCAAAATTATAATTGAATAGATACAAAAAATGGAGACAAGATTATAAACTTTATTAAAGGAGAAAGAACAATGAGCAACTCAAGAAATAATTATTCCTTTAGCAACAATTCCAATTACAGGTACTTCAACAGCAGGGGCTTCTACTTCAAATACTATAATAGGAGAGATACAATCCACTGATCCAACAACTGATATAGCTAAGGCCATGAGAGATATATCATTGAGGGTATAGGAAATTTAGAAATTGAAAGCAGAAATTCACAACCTCCAAGAACAAAAAATTAAGATTGACAATGCATATTTGGCAGAAATCCAAAGAGTCGTGGGTTGACTCAAAGAATAAAAACTCTGGAAAATGAATCAATGATTTATCAAACACTTGCATAGGCCAAAGAAAACATCTTACCAGACATAAATGAAGCCATGAAATATTTTTGGCCATCAATTAAAATTCTCTTTGAAGATAAAACATTACTGGAAAAATCAAAAGGATTAATAGAAGAATTAAAGAAAGAATCGGGTCACAAATCAGAGATGAAACAACATTAATCAAAATTACGAATTCAAAAATAAAAGAAGATCTCAAAGAATATGACATATATTATAGAACTATAACAATTCTGGAGGTCAGAAATATTCACATCAAAATGAATTTAATGTTGCAACTTGAAAACAAAGGCCATAATTTAGAAGCCAACATCTAAAAGTTTCACAAAAAGTTTAATGTGCTGCATCAAAAGGGACTACCAAGTTTAAGAGGAATTGGAGATAATTCGATTAATCTTGAATAATATCAACGAAGGTTGTATTCAATAGCTATAGGCAAAGCCAAATTTTCCAAGATCAAAGTGACAATTACAAGGAAGGCTTTCATTGAAGGCTTGACTTTTGACTTGTTAATTCAGCATGCGATAAAGGATTTGTTTGTATTCAAACACACTTTTCAGAAGCACACTGAAGTGGATGATACTTACATAAATTTAATCAAAGCCACCATTCCTGATGAGGAAAGACGAGATAAAATATGTTTACTCATCAATTGAACTAGCAAACAGGTTGTTGGGCCTCCAAAATTTCTTCAAAATGTCATACACATTTACCTTCATCATCACTATTTCACTCACATTTCGCAACTCTATAACCACATAACCCTAAATTAGCCTCCATTCTCATGCCCATATGGGGTTACATTATTGTTTTCCAAATTTAATAATTTCATGTATTTAGAGTGAATTTGTGATTAAAAGTTATAAAAATAACATATATGTATTTATACCTAAAGGTGGAATGAGTTTGGTGACATGTGTAGGTGATTAGGAAGCTTCCAAGACATCCTTATGTGGCTTGCAAGGTTCAATTTCTAATTCTCTTCAATATTTGAAGGATATTTTTATGGGGATCAACCATATATCATGGAGGAGAATCATGAATAAAGGGATGTGTCTTATAATCAGCTAATTGGTTGAAACTTTTATGGATCTAAGGAGATAATGGTGGATCTCCATTAATGAGTTATTTGCTTAAGTTTTTGTATAAATATGAAAGCCTTCTCCTTTCATTGTAATCCAGAAATTTGTAATGTAAATTTGGGAAGTTTAGAATAATGGAAGGATACATGAAATGATCATGTAATGAGATAGATAGTAGTAGGCTTATGGCATAGAGTATGAGTATGTAGTTAGAGGTTTATTTGGAGATTGATGTAATTATTCTTTCATTTATACATAAAGTCATTTTGAGTGTGCCAATTTGAGTTTAAGTGTGCTTATCATGGTTTTGGTATGTTGTTAAACAATGGATGCCCCCCATCACAATAATAATACTTTGGTAGAGGTAACTTAGAAGTTTGTTTTCATTATTTCATTCAATTTTCAAGTATGCTTTAATTTCATGCAAGTGTGTGTGTATATTAGTTTTTCAATTCATGCAAGTAGATTATTTTTTTTCAATTCCAAGAGTGTTTATTTCCACTCCTGCAAGAGTGCTTGAGATTAGTCATTTCAATTTCTGCAAGTGTGCTTAGAATATTTATTTCATTCCTGCAAATGTTTGCTTTCAATTATCGCAAGTGTGTTTAATTCAACAGGTGTGGTGTGATTTTCTTTCATAGTGAAAGTGTGATTTTTAATTCCGAAAGTGTGGTGTGATTTACTGCTTTCTAGATTAGATTTATTTTCATGACGTTTGTCATTTTTCATTTGATAGATTAAATTTTCTCTTTCAAAATTGGAAACCAATCTCTAGCACGTATAGTGCACATGTGCCTCACAAGTCCACAAACCCCTGAGTTGATAATTTATGGAAAGGAATTTAAGTAATTAAATTACCTTAACATAGGTTTACAAGAATAATTTTGAGTTTCAGCAACAACAATCAGAAGTAGAGGAAAAAATGGACAAATAGTCAAGAAAAGCAATTAAATAGCAGATTTTCTATCCCAATCATCAGCAATATCCTCGAATTTAGTGCCAGACAACTTAAGAAATTTTATTTTCCTATCTTATAGATCTATTTTTTTGAACAATTTTGAAATATCATTATAAATAAATCTTGATATATTTCACTCAAGATATTATAGAGGAATTTGTATAAATACTTTGTAGACCGAAGTATTATGGGTTGAACCATTGTGATATAATTTTTAGCAGACGTGTACCCTTCTAAGTTATTTTTGAACTAATAAAAGGATTCTGGATTCATTTTGAAACAACTTGTGTCCTTGTAAGTTCTTCTTTGTCAATTATATTTTCACTCTATTTTTCTGCATGTGTTTGAAGTTTACGGGAGTTTTGGGTATGGTAATATTGAGTTTCAATTTATATGAAATCCCCCATGAAGTTATAACCCTTTACAAATATTAGTTAATTAAACTGTATGTTTGATTCAACTTCTATACATCATTAAATATTCATATTCCCTTCAATTTTTAAATATATATTGTTTGGTTGTAAAAGTATTTTACATGCATCCATTGTATATGAAAAGTTAAATAATCAATTTGATGTTTAGAAAATTATATAATTTCTAAAGCTTCAACCTTACACATCTCATCAAAGATAAATTACTGTTGTAGGTGAAGAATCATCCCTTCTAATACATCATAAGTAATTAAGAATTGCACCTATTTAAGAAATTTAGAGCATTGGTCATCCAAAAACCTTTAAAACCAACAAAAAATTATAGATGCTCTAGCATAACTACTGGCTTAGAATTATCTACATAGGTACAACATCAGATTGGCACTGTTTTCGGGGAACAAAAATTTTGAATATATTTTCCAAAGGACAATGATTAAACTCTCCTTTTAATGGTGAAAAAAACGTCAGTAGGTTAAAATATTTCACCTGACGACTCCACATAATAAGTATGGCTTCACCAAAGAACACCATATCTCACTCAGATCCTCATCTCTATTCTCCATTGTCAGATCCAAAGAGGCTGGTGAGAATTTCCTCTTTGAGGAGAAAATTAGAAACTTCATCTTCAACTTCTACCTCATTTACCCCTAAAATTGTTTCAGAGGTTTATCCATTTAGTCTAGCATCAATCACTCCTTAAATATCAAATCTACCACCAAAATTATTAGAACTTTTGTCCAAAGGTTTTGATATGGAGTCATATCTTATTTTTTATCAATTAGAGTCATATCAAATTCCTGAAACTGTTTCAGAATCTCCTATTAGTTAGAAGCATAATTAGGGATAAAATTACCTGAATTAAAACCAAGTGATTTTATCTCTTCTGTTATTCACACTTTTCTAAAAACTTATGAAAAAAAAATAATAGTTTTTCTCTATACACAAATCCTTTATTTTAAAGTGAACAAAATTTTGATCTAGAACTACAAAATTTAGTGATCAAATCCATGGAAAATTTTAGGGGCTAATATTCGCAGGTGGGCTAATTTTCCATGGTTTTTCCAAAAGAAAGATTCGCCAATTTCCATTTTTTTATAAAAATGATTCGCCCAAATTTTACAATATAAAATTATTTTACCTTAAAAATCACCAACATTATATAGAAAATATATATAATATCATTATAAATTTGAATAATTTTACAAATACATCAGTAAACATTTTATAGTTTGCATATTAGGGACTAGTGAGATTCGCCATTTTTTTAAACTTCAAGATAATTTTCCATCCTTAAAATTATCCCTGAGATTCAAATCACAATTTCTGAAAACTTCTACAAGTTCTACTCATCACACCAAAGGAAGTTTATCTACACCTTCATCATCATCTTCTACTTCAAGTTCTTCATCATCGTCACCTATTTCACCTAATAAAATGGTTGGCTTTCAACCCATCATTTAGGCTCATTATGCTGCACTAACTACTCCTAATCAACTTAATGATTTTCCAGATGGATATATTAAACACCTACCTAGGTTTAATGGAGATACTGGTTTGTCTATTGAATATCATTTAGATGCATTTTTAGATTTTTCCACTAATATAGACATTAAACATGAAGATGTATATATGAGAAGTTTTGTTCAATCCCTTGAAGGAAATGTGAGAATCGGTTCAGAAAATTACAAGCCAATTCAATTCGAACATGGAACGAATTAACAAATATCTTTAAGAATCAATGGGGAGTAAAAAAGGATTGAGTCTATTACCTTTCAGAATTTGATGATTTAAAAAAATCCTGAAGAATTTTTTTCTAATTTCATTAAAAGATTCAATAAAATTTACAATAAAATGCCACCTGATTGTAAACCACCAGTAGTTGCAGCCAAGAATAGATTTTCAAAGGGATTTGATGATGATTTTGTTGTCATGATTAGAGAAAGAAGATCTGTCGCTTTGGCAGATATGCAAACAAATGCTATTGAGTTTGAGGAAAATATATCTGCATCAAATTAAAAATAAAGCAAAGGCTGAAAAAGCTCAAAGGAAAATGAAGGCTAGAGAAGAAAGCACGTATTTTTCAAAAACTAAATATGAAGATCATAAGATAACTGAACTTACTTCTTTATTGAGAAATGTTTAAAACATAATTTAAAAAATGGAAGCGCGGCCTAGGGTAGCTAAACCAGTGACAAATAGACCTCAAATTCAATACAAAACACCTTTTCAACCTCAAATCATGCAAATACCAAGTACTGACCAACAAGTCCAACCTCCATTATTAATAGATAACCAGGAACCCAAAGAAACTGGTCCATCAGTTACTAATGACATTAATTTTCTAGGTGAGATATCATTACAAAATGCTCTAGTCCCAATTTCGTCTGGTGAATATTCAACACAATATCAAGAAGCTTCCCAAGTCTCAAAGTATCAAGCATTTTCTGAATACCTTATTACAGAATTAGGAATAATATATGATTTGAGGACTAGACTAGGTCCTGGTAGGACAACTAAGAATGTCACAATTAATGAGCCTCCAGTAAAAATTGTTGAAACCCAACCAACTATGATTCGGCCATTGATTCAACCCAATTAGCATAATGCATATTAAAATATTGTTCCAATAGTTTTTAATGTATAGAAAGAGCTCGAGAGAGTCAAAATTCTTGTTCCACTTTCTAAACTCTCCAAAAACCCAATATATAAAAATCAAGTATCAAAGTGGATCCAATCCTCAAGTATATATGCTGAAGGGGACGTGATCGTTTTATAGGAATAAAAACCTTTAGTGTTTTTTGCTCCTAGTTCTGACATGATTGATGAAAATGTTCCTCCTTTTTATGTTACTCTTAGAGTTCATGATTTTCTTATATAAAAATGTATGTTAGACTTTGGAGCCTCTCACAATTTGATGCCCAAAGTAATCATGGATCAATTGAAAATTGAAAATTACCATAATGTACCATGATTTTAATACTTTTGACTCCAAGAAAGTTCCTTGTCTCGGACTGATAAAATACCTAGTTGTAACTTTAGCACAAATCCCTATAAAAAGTGTAGTGCTAGACATTGCAGTCACAGATATTCCTCCCAAATTTGGAATTTTGTTATCAAGATCATGTTGTGCCAAATTAGGGGTAAGTCTGCAGATGGATATGTCTTATGCCACTATTCATGTATATGGGTGTTATAGCATCATTTTTCACCTCTATATACTTGATGACTTATGCATTGGGCTTGGGCATTCCTTCCATTAAGACTTGGTCAAACTTATTTAAAAACAATATTTTGAATTCCATATGTAACTCTGCCCAAAAATTTCCACGTGAAGACGCGGGTCCACTCATATCTGACCTACGTATACAATTTAAAATATTAAAAAATAAATAAACTCCCTATTAATTGGGCGTGTTTTACGGATTTTACCTATAGCCTACCTAAGCCAGCCCGTGGCCAACATGTTTCCCAACTGAAAAACTGAGTTGAGGAAGTATAAATACACCTCAAGGGAAAGGCCTAAGGGAGGAGAGAGAATGCAATTGATATTATAGCCTCTTATAGCCTTGATCAAGTTTGATATTTCCATGTGCCTCCTACACTTCCCAAGTCCACAAAACCCTTGTTTCCTTGCGATGTTCACCCCCTCTTTATGTGACATCCTTTGTCCACCCTTTATGGAAGAAGCTTTGTGAGGCTAGGGATGGACAGATCTGGAGGATGATTTTACTTGGAGCCATGGCATATCTCAGGTGATTTCTCCACTTTCTCTTTACATATTATCAATAAAAGAATCTCTATCCCATTCCTAATGTCTTTGTGTTATATATCTCCTATACATGTTGAATGATCTTGTAATGGTTCATTTCATGTTATTTTTATGATATTATATCATATAACATGCTGACATCTAGGATACATATGTTATGCAACTAGTTTTTGTGCTTTGTCTTGATTGATTTGCAGGTCTTGAAGCATGAGGAGTAGCTGAGGGTTTGCACCCTGCGGGATCGACCTCAGATGTAGGACACATGGGTAAGGTCGTATATCCTCAGTTTTCTAGCTCAAGAATTATGACTCGTAGTTTTAGTGCTTCTTGTGATCATATGGATTTCGCTCTATTAAGTCCCTCAACCCAGACCTTAGGGTAGTTTTTCCCGTAACAATGGGGGTGAACATCTTAGGTTATACATAGAGATAATATTCATTAGCACTATATATAAGGGTGATCAAGAAATAAATCATATGATTTCTGTTGTTGATCAAGATTTTGGATGTTTCATATTGTCCTCTAATGATCTCCAAAATTCCCAACTTAGAATTGAACAAATTGTAAATAAGCCTAAATGTATAAAAACCAATGTGTGGAAGTTATACTTTGATGGGCCTTTTTCTAAATACAGGGATGAATCAGGAATTGTATTAATTTCACTAGATAAAGAAAACATAACCCAATCCTTTAAGTTAGACTTCGATGTTACTAATAATGTAGCATAATATGAATCCCTACTTCTAGGCCTTGAGTTAGCTAAAAGTCTGAAAGTTAAAAATTTAAGTATTTTCAGTGACATAATTAATTGTAAAAAAAGTAAGAAATATATGCCAAGCAAAACATCCTAGGCTTAGATATTACCGAAATTAGGTATGGGATTCTGTAGAGAACTATTTCCAAGATTTTAACATTACAACAATCCCAAGAAATGAAAACATGTATGCAGAATCTCTAGTAGTTTCTACCAACTCCTTTAAATTTCTCAATCCAATGCAATTACAATATGAAATTCAGGTGAAATATAGGCCTTCAATCCTTGAAAATATTAAACACTTGCAAGTGTTTGAAGATGATCAACAATTGAAGATTTTTATGCAAAAAATTGATGATTTTGCAACCTTATAGTATGAGGGAGAAAAAATTATTGATCATAATGCAATTCATGAAAATAAAGCTTCACATTTAAAAAATAGGATAGTTGATCATAGTATCTGCCAATTTTCAAACAATGTCATTCCCAAAGGTCTCATACCTCCTGAAACATTTTTTGATAGTAATGATGTCCTAAAAAAATCATTATTAAATACACAACAACAAGAGGATGTGGAATGCTGTAACATTGGAACTGATGAAGAAATTAAGAATGTGAAAATTTCAACATCATTACCCAAGGAAATAAAAGAGAGATACATCAAATTTTAAAGCATTATAAATATGTATTTGCTTGGTCTTATGAAGATCTTAAAACTTATGACACAAAACTCATTGAGCATAAGATCCCTTTAAAGCCATAAGCCAAACTATTCCAATAGAAATTAAGAATAATAAATCCAATTTTTCTTCCAACCATTGAGAAGGAAATTAATAAATTATTCCATGCAAAGATTATTGTTCCTCTTAGATTTTCTAAGTGGATTGCAAATTCAGTTCGTGTAAGAAAAAAGGATAGTGAAATAAGATCGTGTGTGGTGTTTAGAAATATGAAAAAATAATACTTAAAAGACAACTATCCATTGCCTAAAATGGATCAATTACTCCAAATAGTTTTAGGTTCTAGTAGAATTTCCATGCTAGATGGTTTTTCTAGATATAACTAGATTTTGGTGATTCTAGAAGATAGAGAGAAAAAAACATTCGCAACTCCCTGGGATACATCTATGTATGCTAGGATGAAATTTGGCTTGACTAATGTAGGAGAAACATTTCAAATAGCCACATATTTAGCTTCTGTTGGAAAAATCAATAAATATATTGTTATTTATCTAGATGATATAACTGTGTTTTCAAACTCTGGTGAAAATCACTTAAAGCACTTGAGAAAGGTTTTTGATAGGAGAAGAAAATTCGGAATCGCGCTCAACCCAAAGAAATCCTTGTTTTCCATAAAGGAAGGAAAGTTACTTGGCCACATCATCTCAAAATAAAGAGTGGTAATTGATCCAAACAGGTCTCAACCATTGAGGTAATTAGTCTACGATAAATAAAAAGGAAGTTCATTATTTTTTAGGAAAGATTAATTTTCTAAGAAGATTTATATCAAAATATTTTGAGATGGTTAAAGATACCATTGATATGTTGAAAAGGTCTCATTAGATTAAATGAGCAGTGCATTCTAGATATGCATTTACACAAATTAAAAAGGCCATTTTTTAAGCCCCGGTACTAGCCAACCATGTTTATACAAAGCCCTTCAATATTTTCTCATTTTCCTCTCACACCACTTTAGCTATTGTTTTACTACAAAAGAATGATAACAAATATGAAAAAAAAAATTCCTTCTTTAGTAAAGTTGTGAGAGGTGCAGAGATAAAATATGACATTATTGAAAAATAATCCTATGCTCTTGTACAAGCCCCGAAAGCTTTCACAACTTATGTCCTTCATTCTCCTATTACTGCCTATGTCCCAAATAATGATGTCAAAAATATTTTGACCCAAGCTGATATAGATGGTAGGAGAGGGAGATGGATAGCTAAAATTCTTGAATTTGATCTAGACATCGAATCCACTAAGCTGATAAAAGGACATGGTTTCGCCAAGTTGTTGGTTGAATCTAACTGTAAATTTTTGGGAATAAAAAATATCATGCAGGTATCAGGAGAGAATAATCCACAAGAACCTTCTCCAAATTTAGGAGAGAAGAATCCAGAAGGACCTTCTCCAACTTCAGAAGAGAAGAATCCAAAAGAACCTTCTACTTCTACAGATTCAACTCCTCTTCGACTTCATATTGAGGAAAATTTCCTGTTATCTAAATTGTATTTTGATGTTGTACACTTTCTTCATGATTTTGAGTACCCTCCCGATTTCACAAAAAATCAATGCAGAACTCTTGGATTAAAGGCTATGAACTATTGTATTATCAATTCTAACCTGTATTGGAAAGATCCATTAAACATCTTACTTCTATGCCTAACTGAGAATGAAAATAAGGTGTTATAGATCGATTTCATGAAGGAATATGTGGGGGTCATTGTGCTTGGAGAGAAACATCATACAATACCTTGAGAGCAGGTTTCTATTGTCCAAAGTTGTTTTCACAGGTTGGGGAAAAAGTCAGAAGATACATTCCATGTCAAATTTTTGTTGGCAAGCAAATATTAGCAACACTTCCCCTTGTTCCAGTTTTGATTGAGGCACCATTTTTATAGTGGGGACTATATTTTATTGGAGAGATACACCCAACATCCAACAATCAACATAGATGGATCTTAACTACCAGATATTACTTTACAAAGTGGGTAGAAGCTATCCTAGTAAAAAATGATACAGATACGGTTGTCATTAAATTTATTGAGGAAAACATATTATCTAGATTTGGTTGTCCTCAATACATAGTCACAGATAATGCACGTGCATTTATTAGTGTCAAAATGATATAATTTTTCCATAAATATCATATTTTATTGCATCATTCTACTCCATACTACCCGCAAGGGAATGGAATGGTAAAGTCATCCAATAAGACTTTGGTAAAGGTGATAAAAAAGGTACTTGCATATCATAAGAGAAACTGGGACAATCATCTTAAGTATGTAGTTTGGGCCATCAATATTTCACCCAAAATATCAACACGTAAATCCCCTTTTCAGCGTGTCTATGGCATTGAAGCCATTTTTCCTACACAACTAGCCTCTCCTATCATGAAGCTTTACAAGACTCAAATGAAGGGCTTGATGATTTTTCAAGGAGAGTCAATCAGATTATAGAGTTAAATGAGGATAGAGATGAAGTTCAGTACAAACTTTGTCAATATCAAAACAAGATGAAATTTTTTTTGATAGGAAAGCTAGAGAAAGAGATTTTAGGGAAGGAGATTGGTTTTAAAATGGGATTCCCGAAGAGAAGAAAAACGGAAACATGGTAAATTTGACAATATTAGGTTTGGTCCATTCAAGATTGCAGAGGTCAAGGGAAACAATACTTTTATTTTTCATAACCTAGAGGGATCATACTCTACATTTCCTGTCAATGGATAATATCTAAAGCACTATATTCAATACTAAAGTTGATTGCAGTCCTAGTTCATTGTACATTACCGGTTTTATTTATATTTCGTTGTCAAAGTGTGATTTCATAGCAAAGACTACACAACCCGAGGAGAAGGAACATGGATCTACTTTTTCTATGCATCTCACACGGAGAAGCAGTCCCCAGATAGAGCCAATGTTGTAACATCAATTTATTTTTTTACATGTATTTGTTTAACAAATAAAATATATATATATATATATAAGAATAAGAAAAATAAAGAGAAAATAAAAATAAAAATAAAAGGTTATAAAAAATAAATACGTTATGAATAAAAAATGATGATAAAAAATGAAAATATCGAAAAAAAGAAATAAATCCTTAAGAAAAATAAAATATGCGCGCCAAGATAAATCCCACATTAGGTAGTTAATTAATGGTTTTTAATTAGTTTAATCAAAATTAGACCATGGTTAGCAATTTGTAATAAATTTTTAAATTGAAATGACATCTTTTGTTGTGTTGTGACATCATGGGCACAACAACTGATTGCCATGATATTCTCCGCTCAATCAACTATGGGGAAAGAAGTTCGCTCCCCCCCAAGATATCTCCATTGGTTAACCGAGGGGGGGTGGGTCCAAAAATAAGTTTCAAATTAAACCGCTCATGCAGCGTGTCAAGCGCGGAGGTAGTTCAGACACCCCCCTCTGAAATCTGCCAATGTTCATTGTTGAAACTACCTACGTGCTATTTTGACTGTTTTCGCTCCCACCATATCCACTCCGCTGCTGCCACTTGTCTGCCGCCCGTTATGTGGATTTGAACCATTATGTTTCCACCATAAATACCCCATGCCATACCAAATTATTTCAAATGGTTAATTCCCCTATTTATAGAATAAACACTTAGTTTTCCATCATCTCTTTACGCATTCTATTAAAGAAAGTTGTGTACCGAGATCTAGTAAAACCTCAACAAAATGACTCAGCATACAATACCTACAAGTTGGCTAATTACCTGGTAACCATAATTTCATGTCCTCGTATTTTTTCCAATGTCTTCTTCAAAGGGAAAATCCTGAATGACCAAGGAAAACTCCATGCTCCCACCTATGATAGACCTCAACCATTTGCCACTAGTTGACCTAGAGTATAAGATTTCAGAGACATAGTGTAAATTTTATTTTTATGAGTTATTGTTGGAGCGACATCCCCTAGGGTACTCTTTTTGGGTATATTTTTGTACAATTTTGTATATGTGCACTACGCAAATGAGTAAAGGGGCTTTGGGGCATGTCAAAGTCCCTATTTTAATGTAAAGGGGTTTAAGGGTAAAATTTTGGCCTCAAACCATGGTTTGAGACCATAGTATATTCACGCTAGAATGATATAAATAGATAGATCGAATCTAAGGAAGATATAAGATATTGTGATGTTACGATCTGAATGTTTATGCATTTGTAATACTTTGTAAGGGCTTGTCTGGGTTGGGTAGAAAGGCTCCTGTTGGTTGTGTGCGAGAAGACCTAGTCCTGGTCGTGTGTGGAATCCACTGGCTGTGTGCGTGGAAGGGTAATGTGTAACAATAAAGTGTAATATCCCAAAAGGGAGAATGCATTAATACTCAAACACAATATGAGAACTGCAGCAAGATAAAAAATAAATCTAAAGACAACAATAGATTATATAGAGAATTTGAGCCATTTTATTATGTGGATATGGATTATAGTTACAATAGTGTACAAAAATAAGGTACTCTAGCCAAAGAGATGGCCTAGAATGACCTTACAAGCCAGATACATCAAGCACTGCATAACTGGAGAGCTGCAAGAATAAATACTATGTTTTCCCTTTTGCTGATGGTGTACATATAGTTTTTGCATAGGGAAATGCAGATCTACAAAAATATGGAGCTTTGATGATGCCAAGATTCTAGATCTGGGTACTATGATTGCAACCCAAGATAACCCAGAAAGGATTTCTCAGATCTGTCAATCTAACAAAATCACCCTCTTGGGGCTTCACTATACAACTTCTAGGTATGTAAATTTGAAGTTGGATCTAACAAATAGATGGCTACAATATGTCACAAGATCAGATCTAAGATTGAAGGGTTGATCCCTTCACTAGATCCTCAAGCTAGAAGCTCAAGATATAGCTCCTCAATCCTCCTCTGAAGATTTCAGCTACTGCTACACAACTTCTCATAAAAAATGCATTATAAAGAAAGGAGGCTCTCTATCCTTCTGAAAAATGTGGCTATGAAGCTCAAGACTAATGGAAATAATGCATACAATGTGAAGGAATGGTCCTCCACTGGATTACTAGCTGAAATGCTAACAACTTCCCTTCTGCCTTGGATCTACAAGAATGGATTGTGCAATTCCTTATGGAAGTGCTGCTGCTGGGAGATGAATAATAATTGGCCTGATGCCTGATATATATATGAAGCACTAGAAGGCTGATCTTGAATCTCAAGGTGATAGGATGAATCCTTCACCGGTTCCTCAACTGAAATATTGAAGGACAACCTCCTCCTCTCAAACTGATCTTCAGAAATGTGCAATTTCTAAATATGGATGTTCTGCAGAAAGTAGGAACACTATGGCACCAATGCCTAATTATGAAGGTAGTGCAAACACTCTTCCCTATAGTTCACTCAAGGAAAGAGGTAGTATTCCCGCTTGGGAACACCCTGTGCTAAACAGAATTGCAGACTTAGCTAAACAACATAAGAGTGCATGGAATGTCAAATGACAAATATAGATCTAAAAAGATCACAAATCAATAATCTAAAGCCTACCTACAATGTTGCCTTCACCTTCATTATATAGTTTGTGAACCTTCTCATGCCTTGGCCTACCTCATAACTGTGTTGTACATGTGCACATATGCCTCCATGTTGACTGTGTTATCTCTCCATGATCTCCATCATGTGTGAATTAAATGCACTACTCCTCCATAATCTCATCATGAATTCTCTATGATCTCACATTTTATTACTTCCATGATCTTAGTTGACTGCTTCAACCTCCATGATCTTTCTCATTAATGAGACATGATCTCCACATAGCTGCTCCACTACTCCATTATGTAGATATAGATCTGAAATATCCACATACACACATCAAAAGTGGATTTTATTTATCTTTGGGGTTTGTGGGTCCCTCCACCCTCTTATTTACTTAATTAATTAAGTTTATTAAGAACTATAATATTCCAATTATCTTGTGGAAAATTTGGGAATATTACAATCCTCCCTGGAAAAATGTTGTGGCCCTCAAGAAACTACAAAATTGGATGCTACAGCAAACATCCTCCCTCCAAATGCCATCCTTATGTGGAACGCCTCCCCATCTATCACAATGTTTTATGCATGTCCAGCTCCAAAGTTGCCTCTCTAGAATGTCTAGAATGGCCTCCAACTAAAAATTTAGATACCCATCCTCATCAATGAATCTCCAAGTGGAAACCATATGATGACCAAAGATCTCCTCTACACATGAGATACATAAGATGAAGTGGTTCATTCCCAAAGTGGAAAGTACCAACTCATTAACTATCTCTCCAACCCATGATACATAGAGTAGATTGCATTTATCAATGCTCACATCATGAGCCTTGTTGGCCATGTAGGATCCAAACATCACATCAACATAGTGAAAAATAAGAAGTAGAGACATATGGATGAACATGAAAAATGTCAAACCATATTCTCCTAATAACAACCAATGCAGCAAAGCATTCTTCTGCCATGCTAGATCATCATGAAAACGGACAAGAGAGCCATACTCTCTCAAAAGAAGCCACCACAGTAATTCTTCTTGTTTCCATGCCAAATTTTCATCAATATAGATATGAGAGACATACTCTCTCAATAGAAGCCACCATAGAAATGCCTCTTGTTGCCATACCACATCATCATTGTACCAAATGTAGTGGCCATATTCTCTCAAGAGAAGCCACCTTAACAAGGAATCTTGCTGCCCCATCACATCATCATCATACCATGTACAATGACCATAATCCCCCAATAGAAGCCAACGTTGTAAGGCCTCCTGTTGCCATCCTCCATTAATGTCATGCAATGTATGGGAAGAAATAAGTCCATACTCTACCAATAGTAACCATAGCAACAAGGATTCTTGTTGCCTCCTTACATCATCATGATGCAAGTCATGGAGCAAGAATATAGTAATGGACATGTGAAATGTCTCATCAACATAATACAAACAAGCTCCCTTATGCCACATCATGTGAGAGTTATACTTTCTCCCAACCCCAAGTACATACATGAACATGAGATACATCCCAAACATAAATACATGGAAAGACATGATACATATCCCAAAAAAGAGTAAATACAAGGACATAAGATATATCTTGAGATGCCCAAACTCTCCCATCAACAACCAAAGTAACCATGCCTTTTTCTTTTGCATTCTTCTAGTGATGTGCAAGGCATGAATTAGAAAAATATGATCCATTTGGGTGGTAACCATACTCACCCAAGAGAAAATGGCGTATCCATGCTTCTTGTTGACCTATCTCATAGATCTGCAAGTGGTTTGGCAACCCCTTGCTCCACATCATCAGCCATTCATCCCAATGAGGATGGTGGATCTCATTCTGCAAAAACTTGGTATCCTCCCATTGTAGGACACCAACCTCCTCAAACTGTTGAATAACTTTACACTCCATGATATGTTGAAGTGCACCTCCAATGAGACCTCTCCATGAGATTTTCTTCTCATTAATGGCCCTCCAAAACCAATAAGGTTTTGGACCTACTGTAGGTAGAATTTTCTCTTTGCGATGTGAATGCTCATTGAGAAAGAGCCATCTTGAAAGGGGAAAATATTTCCCATATCAAGATGTCTACCATCTATCATATTCTCCTCCATTGCTTCATAAATGAAGTTTCCATTTGATTGCTCCCATAAGTAATGGGTCCTCTTCTTCTCACTGCTGCTTATTAACAGCGTTTTATATTTGAAAGGTAAAACATGTGTTGTCTCAAAGTAAGGAACAATGCTAAAATCATAGCCAAACTTTGTACATAGGATCATACTCATCCCATCTTCTAAAACTCTACACTTAAACTCAAAGGGTTGAATGTAGTTCATCAATGACAAACTAGGATGGTTCTTTCTTCCTTCCTTGATTAGATCAAGGGTCCTCTGTGAAGTGATATGATGCTGCTCCAAATCAGCAAGTTTTTCTAACCCCCCTGATGCTGCTCCAAATATGCATTGGCCTTGATGGCATGCCCCCTTAAGTTTCAATAAGAGGTACTGAAAGAATATGAGATGAAAGTGGTTGCATACTGTGGATCAATTGATGTCTGGGAACCTCTTGCAAGACCACTAGAGTTCCTCCAACCGGAACAATAGTCCTTCCAATTGCTAATAAGAGTGATGGCTCCATCTCTACAAATGTACCAGTGCTCGTATCTGTCTCCTCCTCATCATGCATCTCATCAATCATGCATGGGGCTCCAAAATTCAAGAATTCAAGACCATCTTGCAAAGATGCAAGTGATCCTCCTCTTGATGTAATCACATCTACAACTAGTGGTGGTAGAGGCTCTTCCTCCTGAGTGATAATGAGGACACCTTATTTGGGCTCTTCATTTACTATATCATTGATGATGGGAGATGTCACTATGTGAGATGTCTTTGATTTCTTTCTATCATACCTCTTCTTCAATATTTGAATAAAATCTGCATAGGTAGACACTTTCATATGGGATAAGTGACTGAACCACCAATCTCTTGCTTCACCATCTAGGTGCATCATGCCAGCTCCACATCCTCTTTTTCTGACATAGGATATTTCAGAAAGAAGGTAAATAATTCTTCCCTCCAAGCCCTCAATTTTCTTGTGGAAGATCCATCAAATGTAGGTAAGAAGAATCTATGCCTCTTCCTTCTATTGCTGCTTCTAGATCTCTTCTCTTCTTTGAGTTGCAAAAACTGTTGGAGATAGATATTCTCCATCAATACTCTAGGTTGTGACTTTTATTCAGACAAATATTCACTTAGGGTCTCATGCCCCAAGCTTTCACCATATTCAAACCAGTCCTCTTTCTCATCAAATAAAGTGGATCTAGTGGAATAATATGAATCTCCTTGCTTCTCCGGTCTTCTTTGCTGCTGATAAGAAGTACTGGGACCTTCTTCATCTTGAAACCTTATTGAGGTTTCTCTTTTCCTTTCCCTTCTTGTTTCATTGATCTCTTTGGAGAGATCCTTCATAGATATAAAGAAAGATGAGTCAAAACTTAATCCCTCCATAGTAGATCTCTACTATCTTCTTTTCATATGTTGTCAATAATGCCCACAAGTTGAGCCAAAGGTCATGCTCTGTTACCACTATAATATCCCAAAAGGGAGAATGTTGTAATACTCAAACATAATATGAGAACTGTAGCAAGATAAACAATAAATACAAATACAAAAACATATTATAAAGAGAATTTGAGCCATTTATTATGTGGATATGGATTACTGTTACAACAATGTACAAAAATAAGGTATTATAGCCAAAGAGATGGCCTAGAATGACCCTACAAGCCTGCTACAACAAGCACTGCATCGTTGGAGAGTTGCAGGAAGCAATATTGCACTGTCCCTTTTGCTAATGGTGTACATATAGCTACTGCAAAGGGAAATGGAGATCTATGGAAATCTGGAGCTTTGATGATGCCAAGATTCTAGATCTGGGCACTATGATGGCAACCCAAGATAACCCAGAAAGGATTTCTCAGATCTATCAATCTAAGAAAATATCCCTCTTGGGGTTTCACTATACAACTGTTGGGTATGCAGATCTGAAGTTGGATCTAAAAAATAGATGGCTGCAATATGCCACAATATCAGATCTAAGCTTGAAGGGTTGATCCCTTCACTATATCCTCAAGCTAGAATCTCAAGATCTAACTCCTCAATCCCTCCTTTGAATATTGCAGTTGTTGCTACACAACTGCTCATAAAAACTGTGTTGTAAAGGAAGGAGGCTCTCTAGCTTGCTGCAAAATATGGCTATGAATCTCAAGTCTAATGGAAATAATGCATACGATTTGAAGGAATGGTCCTCCACTAGATTAGTAGCTGAAATGCTAGCAATTTCCCTTCTGCCTTGGATCTACAAGAATGGAATACGCAATTCCTGATGGAGATGAATAATAGCTGGCCTGATGCCTAATATATATCTGAAGCACTGGAAGGCTGATCTTGAAACTCAAGGTGATATGATGAATCCTTCAGTGGTTCCTCAACTGAAATATTGAAGGACAACCTCCTCCCCTCAAACTGATCTTCAGAAATGTGCAATTTTTTAATATGGATGTTCTGCAGAAAGTAGGAACAATATGGCACCAATGCCTAATGATGAATGTAGTGAAAACACTCTTCCCTAGAGGTCACTCAAGGAAAGAGGTGGGATTCCCGCTCGGGAACACACTGTGCTAAAAAGCACTGCAGACTTAGCTAAACAGCATAAGAGTGCATGGAATGTCAAATGACAAATCCAGATCTAAACAGATCACAAATCAATAATCTAAAGCCTGCGTCCAATGTTGCATTCACCTTCATTATATAGTTTTTGAACCTTCCCATGCCTTTTCCTACCTCATAACTACGCTATACATGTGGACATAGGCCTCCATGTTGACTGCGATGTCTCTCCATGATCTCCATCATGTGTGAATGTAATGATCACCCTCTCCATCATGTGTGCATTAAATGCACTACTCCTCCATCATCCCATCATGAATGCTCTATGATATCACATTTTGTTCCTTCCATGCTCTTAGTTGACTGCTTCAACCTCCATGATATTTCTCATTAATGAGACATGATATCCACTCCTTTCACATTAAGTAGTTGCTCCACTACTCCATTATGTAGATCTAGATATGAAATATCCACAGACACACATCAAAAGTGGATTTTATTTATCTTTGGGGTTTGTGGGTCCCTCCACCCTCTTATTTACTTACTTAATTAAGTTTATTAAGAATTCTAATATTTCAATTATCATGTGGAAAAATTAGGAATATTACATAAAGTATGATGTATTGAATTGAGCTGAAGCTAATAGAAGGACAGATTTTGGCGAAAGCATTGAGTTATTGATATGAGTTATATGTTTTGTTTTAAGGTCACATTGCTTCTGTGTTACTTATTTATATCTTTGCAAAGAAATTTTGTATTTATGCATGAAGATATATTGATTATTGATGAATCTTCTTAAGTGATTACACATTGTTTAGATCTAGATCTGGTTATGTTATGATATATCTATGCCAAGAGATCTCCAATTCTGTCTAGTATTGTTCTATATTGTGCACATATGTTTATGATTGATATAAGTCTACAATCAATCTGCTTAGGGCCACTTCATTATTTTCTTCCTCTGGGTGTGGAAACTTGGTTCCATCACTCCCCCATACTGCTTCGGGAAAGACTTTGATTTGTGAAAGTAGGTAATTTCTAAAAGAGCCAGTAGTTGGAGGGTTTGTTGGTTGCGTGATAAACTCTAAACCTAGTTCGGGACCCCTCAAGCCAACAAATGGTTCTGTTGCTGATACCGAGATCATCTTGAGGAAGATTTGATGTTGTGGTACCCTTCACAGAATGAATTACAAGATTGGTTGGATAGAAATATCCTTGAATTTGCACTCTAAGAGAACCGAAGTTCTAAGCTATCTTACGAACAGAATTTCACGAGATATTGTTTTGATCCTTTGCAACTAAGCTGCAAGAGTGGTTGTCATGAGTAAATTAATTCAATACCTGCATGAAGGATGAAGCAGTCACTGAGTGGACTCCTAAATTGATTCAGCGATTATAAAAGTTAGAAAATAAGATCACCTGTGCAATATATCATTGGATCGATCGCCTCTTGGGAGTATTCGTGACATAATTTTCCATTCACCAATTTGTATCTTACTCTAAAGCATAAATAAGGGTTTTCAAAGGTCCTAGAGGTATGTTCCTACGCTCTTTGAATTTGTTGCTGAAAATTATATTATGAATAGGGCTTTGTGTGTGAACATATTTCTTGAAATCCTCGAAGAGGCCCGACTACGCGCAGTGGAAACGTTTACCATGAAGATCCTGAAAATTTTATCTATAGCCCTCTGAAGCCTAGATTTGATAATGAAGGTGAACCGGAAATTAATAGGTCTAGTGACTCTGAATAATAAGGTTCATCAAACCATAAACCCTTGAGTATTTTTCCAACCCCATCCACTCCACTTCTACACTCATATCACAAAACACCCACTCCATCGTGCAATCCATCTCCACCACCACCTCCACCTCCCATAGGCACAGATATGGTCATGTCGATGAAGCTACATAATTTCAAAGGCATTGTGAATGAATATACTGAGAACTTTTGTTTTTTGACTGAGGCCATATGGCAAGCTCAGTAGGTTTATAATAATGATATTAAGAAAGTGCAACTAGCTACTGCTTTCCAATATCATGCATTAGATTGGTATATCAGATATGTTCAAGAAAACCCTAATTCCACCTTGGACCACATAAAAGATGGCCTAAAAGAGAAGTTTAAGAAGCCTAAGTCATACACGCAGTTGATTACAAAAATGAAAGAGATTCGTCAGGAGGTTAATGAATCTGTATGGGAGGCAGATCAGAGGCTGAAGTTCACTATTAGAGATGATGGATTTGTCATCGATGATACTCAACATAAGGATTGGTTTATTGATATGTTTCTCTCATATCTTCTCCAACCCTTAGGTCAAAAAAATATTTCCACACAAGTTCAGGCTGTGGTGGTTGAAATGAAACTAGAAGCTACACCAACACATGTTGCGCTTGGGACTCAATAGAATCAGAATCAGTTGGAAGCCATGCATTCAGAGATTCAAAGCCTGCACAAGGACAGGGGCAAGGAAATTTGCACAGAGGTTTGGTGCATTAAATGTAAAGTTTTTGGGAACCATAACGATCAATGTCTTGTCTTCAATAATTATCTAAACATTGTGTATCCTAGTCCATTGAAGGGTCCTGTGTGTTGCACAATCTATCAAATCGCTAGTTTACATGACATAGATTCCTACTATTAGGAATCTGTAATTAGCAATATTGGTAAGGTACAATCACATAAACAACATTATTTCAATCACTTTTGGATCCTAGGATCTATCCCTCTTGAATCCGGAGAGGGATCTCTCCAATAAGTGCAAAGATGGATTTGTCTTTGAAGTTTGGGGTAATGATATTAGGCTAGTTATGAAGGCTGAGAGTTTTTTTTGTTTTTGGATGGTTGAGCATGAATCTTATTTGAGGGGATAGTCCTAAGTGCAAAGAGTTTCAAAGGTGAGAAGTTGCAAGCAAATATAACAGCTTTGGCTAAAAAGATAGATATAATGCTGGTTTTTAGTCCATTGGGCTATGGAGTCATAACAGGGCTTTAATTGAGCAACAACATCAAGAGTGATCCAAGGGCAAAGTCATTTATATCACAAGATTATTGAAATTAAAATGATGGAATGGAAACAATAAAGTGTTGGAGGGGTGGAAACTGATAATAATTTCACAAGGGATTTATAGTCAGTGCAAACAAAAAAAGCCTCTTAAGTAATTGTTTAAAACCAACCAAGAACAGGGCTAACCATAGAATTCTTGGGCAAGTTTGTATTAAAGCAGCTTAATTGACAAACAATCCAATAATCCGCATAATTACCTTCAGAAAGTATGAAAACACATAAGAGAAAACAAAGTGTAACTTAAGATCAGATAAGGTACTTTTAAACCTAGTCTGCTTTTAGTCACCACCAGGGGAAACCTTCAGAATCTGCCTTTGGAGAAAAGAAACTAGAAACATGGAAAACCATCACTTTTCTAGTCTAACTTTAATAAGAAAATGATGAAAATAACTTTCAAGAACAATGTTTAAAGCAAACAGTAGGACGAGGGAACGCCAACATTCCTAACTGATTAAACTGTATTGAATCATTCTTAAATAAACAAATTGGAGGAAAACATTGAGATAAAGCTTATCAGTGAGAGAAGGGTACTGTAAACAGTAAATCCTAACTCTATGAATTTTATTCTTTATCAGAGAATAGTGAACAATATGGCATACATAGAAGGAAAAAACAATAATGAAGAAAGGGGCACTTCACCAGTGATATAGACCAGGATCCCAAGAAAAAGCTTGTTATTGATGTCAAACCAGTTACAGTCTTCAAGTCAAATGTTTCAGTTCAGAAATCATCTTCACTTCTTAGCCTAAATAATCTAAACACAAATAGAGCTTCAAGGGCCAGCGAACGCTATTTACAATTAGAAAATTTAAGCTCAAATATATTTCAAATTTTTGCAACCAACCCCTCTCTCATCTTCCACAGTAGTATTTATAGAAGAATGAGGAGGTGAGATCTGATAAAAGATCTCTAAAGATAATTAATACATACTTAAATGGCTTCTCGGCCTTTGGGGGCTCAATGAAGAAGCTTACATAAGTGTCTTCTATATTAAAATGATTTACATAAATATTTAAGCTTGGTGGGAGCTCTTTTTGACCTTTGAGGCTCTGTGTGATGTCAAAGTAACTCTACTGATATTTTTTCATTAAGTTTGTTTGCAGAATTTACTCTCTGGCTGCTTTGTAAGGCAGATATCTGATCTTGATCAATAACTTCGGTTTTCATTTGAATGCTTTGAGGCATAGGTGGCACTGTGGTAGCTGGGAGGTGTTATCGCCTAAATCTACCTTAGGCTGAAAGAAGGCAGAGTTCAGGGTAACATCATACCACGCTCAGTCTGGTAGCTAGCCCTACCAGAACAGGAGAGGGCTCTCTTCGGTTCAATCTCAGGAAAAATGTATCAATAGAGCTTGAGATGACTGAAATGAGTGATTATTTTAGGCTAGGTATATTAATCAAAGAGTTTGGAATGATTTTTAGGGGTTTTTGTTGGAAAAGGGGAAAGGCAATTTTGGGCTTGGGGATGACGCCAAATTCTTGCAGAGTTCAAGTTAGGGCAAGGAAGGAAATGGCTTTGATGTCTTAGATTCAATGAATGGATGGAAAAGACTGCTAAGGATCTGAAGAGGGCAAGAGGGTGCAAGGATCCTCTTCAAACTGACAAAAACATATAAAACTAAACAAAATTTGTATAATATACCAAATAAACTAATGAATTTTACCTTAGTTAGCCTGTTTGCTTAATTTTGCATAAGTAGAAGGGAAACAATACATAAAATATTAATGAATTTAAAAAATTGCTGTGATAGGGAACACCACTAAAAACTCAAAGCCATGTATGATCCCCAACAAGTGCCGCAAAATCGTCTTTCCCCACAAAAATGTCGAAATGAATATACAATGAGGTGCCAAAACTATTCCCAAGAGTCCAACCCCGAAAATGTCCTTAAAAACACAGTTACATAGACAATTCTAACCTCTTCCCATGCCTCTAGAGGTTGAGCTCATCCTTCTAGGAGCTGTTTCAACCAATTCTAAACAAGGAACTGAAATCTAGGCAATCAAACAACTTGCTTCTATATGGTAGGAAACTGATTCATTCATTTAATTTTCACCTTTTAGTGAATGAATCCTCTAGAACAAGTAAAAATATGCCAAATTTACATCATGGTCATCAAATTACATGAAGGTAGATCAATAGTTACATGAAAAAGTGAAACTAGTCAAAACTGGGCAAAATTATGAGCTGAAGGGTGAAAAATAGGCAAAAGTCCTCTATGTGCCGCGCCCAAAAACTCAATGCGTCGCGCCACTTTGGAGCCGATTTGGAGGCACTTACCGAAGTCCAAATTGATCTCATGATATCTTGTTGGAAAGCCTTGTCTATCTACTATCCAACCCAAATGGAATTTCTGGATTTGGTATCCATTTTCCCCTCAAAAAGTTCAATCTCCCAAGACTGGTTCCTGTGTGTGCAAAAGGTGGCAGAAAAGCCATTTTCAAGGTGTTTTTGACCCTTTAAACCACCCAGAACTTGATGAAATCTCTCAGCCATTCCTGAGAATGAATAATTTATCATAAAAAACCCAAAAATAGCAATTTTTCCTCCAGAAGATCTCTCAAACGTAAGCGCGCGCAAGGTGGCGCGACGCGTCGGGCAGGAAAATCTGTTTTGTGACCCAAAAAATTCAAAATGACAAAATTTTCTCCAAATTTGCTGAAATTTGGAGTGAAGGTCCTCCATCAAGTACTATGCTCATCCAAATATGTTTCAGCCAAGATTATGTCTTTTCACGCCTCCTCGATGCTTGCAGTTCCGTGGCGGAATCACTGTCTCGTTCATAGGATGAATCTGTGTCCGTCATGGTGTTTGCAATGTGTATGACAACTTTATGTTTGGTTGGTTGAAAATGATAAATTAGGACTTGGTGTCTTCGTCTCCAAGTGCCAAATGTGTGCCAAAGGGAAATGAGGGACTATGAGGAATATGGAAAAGTGGGGAAAAGTGGAGTTTCTGTCAAGTGGATTTAAAATGTGGGACAATCACTTGACATGTTTGGGATATGGGATTTGGAGATTTTTTGTAATTGATAGGGAAAGGGATAAGAAAAGGGAGTGAAAGGATTTAGGGATAGGGGTAATGGGAATTTGTTACAAATGATATGGGAGAGGGAAAATGGTAGGAAATGATAGGGTTTAGAAATAGGAAAAATGGGGACAAGTGATATGAGTGATTGTGGAATATAGGGGAATAGGAATGAACTGTAGTTACAGTAGAACTGTGGAGGAAAGGGAAAATATGGTGGCATATGACAGGGGTTCAGCACCAAAACCAAATTTTAAAACTTCAAATATAAACCCTACGGAGCAATTTTCCAATCCAAATGATAGGGTTTACTTTGACATTCAAATTCTTGTATATTCCACTTTCAAAACACACCAAACGCCGTCCAATAGCAATTCACAGCCTTACAAACTTACCTGGAGTGAGGAATTTGAGTTAGTTTGAAATTTTGATGAAGAAGTGGTGAAAAACTGCTTGGAAGCTTTGTGCGCCGCGCAGTCAGCCCAACACGCCGCGCGTGCTGTATGTGCTGCACAGGTGTAAAATTACACTGTGCAGAGGTTCCCAATGCGCCGCGCTCCTCCAGTGCGCCGCGCCTACCTCCCAACGCGCCGCGCACTAATATTCAACACAATTTCGGCCTTTCAAACCTTGATTTTTCCCTCCGTGATTTCTCTTGGCTTATTTGATGTTTTGGTATGCAAATAGAGCTTGAACTTGGAAAGATCAATGCATTTTGATTTTTCATTTTGACAAATCCACTTTTGTAGTGTTGCAGACTTTGGAACTTTCATATAACTCTGTTTTTGCTTCCATTGTGATTTTTTGGCTGAATGATGAATCTTGTATATTTTTGCAGGGATAGGTGGCATGGTGTAGTGATGAGATAACAGTGATGGGAGATGGGAAAGAACAAGGAGGGGAGGTGGGACGATTGACACCAAAACAAGTTGCAAAACCCTAAGGAGGCACTTCTCAACAAGATAGTAGGGTTTAGTTTTGTACTCAAATATTCATAATCAAACTCATAATAAACACCAAGCACGAGTTATGAGAAATAGAGGAGTGGCTTTGAATTACTCAATCATGGAGAAAGCAAGCAAATTTGATGTTGGAGAGGAATGGCAAAATTTTTTGTGTTTCAGCTCAATGCGTCGCGCAAGCAACCCAATGCGTAGCGCCTTTTTTCAGGAGGCTTTTGGAGGCCTTCCCGGTGTCAAAATTGGGCCTGGAATAGCTCATTGGAAATATATTTGATTCTAATTTCCAACCCAACTAGAATTTGTCAATTTAGAGTTCATTTACCCTGTCAAAAATTAAATCTCCCAAGACTGGTCAAAATGAGCAGAATGAGGCTGCCTCAAGGCAGAGTGCTGTTGCAGTCAACTTTTGAAGGTCTTCCTCAACTCCAAATTGAGCTCATGATAGCTCATTAGAAATATATGTTTTTATAGTTATCATTTGACTCATCAAGAAAGTCATTTGGCCATCCAAGCTAGGAGAAATATTGATTTTCCCAAGGTCGCTTCAGATGTGCATCAATTCTCGTGAGGCAACGCTATTTTTGACATTTCTCTAAAACCATGACACCTGTGTAAAAATTGAAGGAGGTTGTTATTCCTTGGAATATTTTTGACAAAAACCTCTCTCATTTTTCCAAAATTCATCTTTTATTACTCTGAAACATCATTTGAGTGAAACCTATCCCGATGTGTGGAACAAGGGATTTTTCGAAATGAAGCGAAATGAAGGGGATAAGGGGCTTCTAAATTCTTGAGAAAATTTTGAGAAGTAGGGAGTGATATTAGGAAGCAGGGGAAAGTGGAATTTCAGAGATTGAGTGAGGGGAAGGGGTCCAAAAGGGAAAAACACAGGCCTAGCCTAGAAAATTGCCAAGTTATAGCAAGAAACTAGGGTTTGTGCAAAAATGAGGAATTTGGGGAATATTAGTGATGGAAAGTATTTAATAAGGTACATTAAGGATAAGAGAAGGTGTATGAACATCAGGATACAAGTTTTTCTGATGATTTGACCATCCAAGAGAAATTACCTCCAAAACCCTAGGAGAGGGAAATGAACCTTACCTAGGCACAACTGAAGCATGAACAAGCTGTAAAATGACCCAATGGAACTTGACATGATGATGAAAACCCTCTGAATGATGGTACACTCAGCTGAATGGTGACATGGACCGACATTTGGACAACTTTGAGAGGAGTAAAAGAAAACCCTAGACCTAATGCCTAGTGACCAAATTTTTCCTGAAGGCTCACTGAAATGACAAAATTTGACCTTGACACCTTAAAATGACTTTGTAAGAGCATGTTTGATCATTGGAGGAAGGCTGAAAAGACTGAAACTAATAGGAGGAATCAATTTTCCTCAGATGTGGCGGTGGAGGCTTTCTGTCTGATGAAACTTTATGATTTTCTCCTTTAACTGCCTTTTAATCGGGGATTAGGCTTTTGATAAACCATTTTAGATGTAATCCCCGAAGATCTGTTTCCAATATTTTGTTCCCGTGTGCTCTTGTATTCTACAATGATACTCTCTGACTGTGCTTAATTCATTGTGTTTGTTGGTGTGCAAGGCTGGGTAGGGGTTATGTGGCATCAATGCTTCATGAATCATTGATGAAACGTGGAGCTACTTCCTGCGAATGGTTTCCTCTGGTGAATCGAAGGCGGGAGGATCGTCACCCTCTTCCTTTGAATTTTCTTCAGACATAGTGGAAAAAACCCTTAAACCCTGCAAAATACACACAATTATTACAAAATCCTGCATATATAGGTCTTACTGCTTAGGAAGGACATGTGGGGAGAGCGTAGCCGTTGGATGGCATCATCCAATGGTTGAGATTGATTTAGAGTGAGTCAAAAGGAAACGGGGGGAGGAATTAAATCGGAGTCGTCAATCGCATAAAGATCGATGGTCGGGGGCGGAGGCAGAAATTCAAAGTGAAACAGAGAAATGGTTCAAAACCTTTGTTTTGGACAAAAATTGTCACAAAATCTGGTTCAGGGATCGGGACAAATGTAGGCCGTCGAATGAGATCGGCCCACATGATCAACGGCGGAGAAAAGGCGTTAATAAACCTTAGAAACATGCCCCCAACTTAGAACTTTAATTAAACCATACTGTATAAAGATTCCCGGGTCCGCATCTGCTGACTGTGCGAGGAAAACATGGAGACCCGCCCCAATTAATTGTGCCTCGTGGATGCTGAAGTGGCGAAGGGATCATCGGGTGTCGCTGTGGACGAGGGAACCGGGGTGATGGAGTATGAGTCGTCGATCAGCAGATCAGATCAACGGCAGAAATTCTTTTATGACTGCACCGTACCTGTGGTTATCGCACGGGCTTCTTCAGAGCGCGACCACCGTTCGATGAGTGACCTCATATCGGACGGCGCACATCAATATCGCGCCCACTCCACATCCTATATTTAACGCGCGATGAGGGAGGTTTTGTCAACATTGCTCAAGGCCACGTGTTAGCCGGTGAATGGAATCGCTGTGAAATAGAAAAAACCGCCCGCCTCTCAAAAGCGATGCGATGAAATCCACTTGGTTTTGCAACAGTAAGTGGTTGGCGGGGACCACCGGAGCGATGGATTGCGTGTCGTCGATCTGTAGATCAGATCGACGGTGGAGAGCGATTAGAACCTTGCACTAGCGGAAAAATTTAGGACATAATAAAAATCGAAAAATTTACATAAACGAAAGTCTATACTTTCAGGGGCGAAATATTAATATTCAATATGGCTTGGTGCCCGTCTGCGGGGCCTTTGGGTGCATGGAAGATAATATGACCAAGGGAGATAGAACGGAGGGCTAATCAGCATCGGGGTTTTTAATAAAGGGAATGGCTTGCATTTTGTGTTTTCCCTCGATTGTGATAAGTACCCAAATGGCTCAACACCTAGCTCTAGTGTCAGGGCATATGGAGTGGGAATGGTTAAAGACTTAGCCCAAGGGGGCTTAAGTCTATAATATGAAAATGTGATTTGTATGCAATTTTCAATGGTTTTCAAGGGTTTTGAGGGTTTCGACAAGGCAAGAAAAGAGTCTTAAACCTTATCATAGGGGTTTTTATGAAGGGAAAAGGGGAAAAATACGAGAATGAGGGATTTTATGGGGAATAAAGGGGTAAAAAATGAGGTTAGTTTGGAAGTGGAAGGAGGGGGAAGATGGCCTTTGGAGCAGTATTTCCTTAATGAAATCAGAAGAATTTCAGAGTTTTTAAGATGGAAACAGCAGTGAAGATTTGTACAGAGGCATGAGGCCTTCAAGAGTCTTCAAGAGCCAACACTTTTTAGTAATAAAATTTGTTCCTTGAAGGCTCCAAAAAGTTTTAGCCACCTTTTGCTATAACAAATTTTATAGGTCGCTAACATTGGCTCCACTTGGGGATGGTGTCTTCTTGAAGGCATCAAGAACTTCAGACTTGCATTCTCTGGGAGGCTGACCTGTGCCTCATCCATTAGATTCTCTGGGGGTTGACCTGTGCCTCATCCATTGGGATGCCCTTCCTTTGTTGGGATGATCTTGCTCTGAAAACATATTAGCAGCCATAAAAACAATGGATCTTTCATCTACAAGATTTCTACCTACCCAATCCTATTAATCTAACATTTTTTCTTCATCAGAGTGCACTTGTATTGGAAAACTCTTTCACAACATTTTATTCTTTTGAAAGCAGGAAGACTAATCTATTTCTACTTCTTATTTCTCCATGGACTCAGATTAAGCAGTTGAGCCCATATGATTCTCTACCTAATCTACTGTCTGTTGGGATTAAACTGTCCAACAAACTTTATTCTCTAAATTCTACAACAGAAATTCAAAAGCATTCAAGTCAGGATTGAACAGTCTAACTTGATGCTAGTCTATGGAATAAAAACAAGTTGCACATAGACATTATTTTGCACAAAATTTAAAACAAAATGGAAGGCTTGAGATCTGAAATTTCAAAGCACTTCCTTCATCTTTTCTTCAGCTCTATTTTGAATTTGTTTGAGTTGTTTTTCTTCTATCGACTGGATCATATTTTCAGCTAATTAGAACAAGTTTTACATCTTTTGTGACTCAGAATTTAAAATAGATTTGAGTCATTCTTTTGCTTGGAAATTTAGGTTCAGATTTTGAGAATGTTTGAACCTTTAATTTATATCCTAAACTATCTACTGATAAGCCAATATTAAATAGTTTGGAAAATCGAATTCACTATCCTATCAACATAAAATTTAAAGCTAAGTAGTCAAGATTAAGCTGTTTGACTAACTAGAAGTGTGTTCTTCAGGAGTGGCATTTGAGCTTGCACACTTTCAGATTTGTTTCTCTTTTTTGGTATGGGGCTATACCTTTCTTGTTTTCACAATCTGTCCTCTTCTCTTTCCTTTCTCTGTTTTTGTATTTTTTATTTTTCTAACTTTGAATGCAATGGTGGATGAGATATTTATAATGAGAAAAAAGATAAAAAGGCTTTCAGAACATGGGATGGATCAAGAGAAATAATTTTTAAGCATCCTACCATTGACAGGACCGCCAAAAAATTCTGCTCCATTCAAATCCTGTAAAAAATAGGCATTGTTACCAGTAGCTAAATGAATAGAGTAAGGGCCAAACCATAAGTTGTCAAATTTTCCATGCTTGCCCTCGTCTTCCCTCCTTGAGTCCCACTTTAAAACTTTGTCCCCAACTTTGAAATTGCTGGCCTTTGTTCTTCTGTCAAAAATATTTTTGATGTTGATCTGCTTCTGCAATGCTTTCATATATACCTCTTCTATGATTTGATGAATATGAATGGTTTGATTTATTCTTCTGATCATGTCATTATCTTCAGTTTGCATCTCTTGAATCAACTTCATCACTAGTACACCGAGGCTGGTTGGAAATACTGCATCAGTACCATACACAAGCTGGAAAGGTGACATACCAATATATTTCTTCAAAGTCAATATGTCAGCCCAAAGTGCATGAACAAGCTTTGTGTGCCAAGACTTTTTATTTTCCTCCAACAGTTTCTTGATTATGTTCACTAAAAAATTTTTGAGGATTCTGCAAGTCCATTACCTTGAGGGTAATAGGCCATGGAATGGCCCAATGTTATCTGATATCTATGACAAAACTCAACCATCCTCTTTGATCCAAATGTTGTTGCATTATCAGTGATGATCTTGGTAGGATGTACCAAATCTTGAGAGAATGTTAGTTCCCATGAATTTTATAACAATCGAATCATTACCGCCACAAGGTATGGCTTCTATCCACTTAGTGAAACAGTTCGTACAATGAGAATCCATCTACGTCAGAAAATATGGTGGATGGATTTCTCCTATGAAGTCAAGTCCCCACTGTTGAAAAGGAGCTTCAATATTGATTGGATGTAGAGGTAAGGGTAGCAACTTCCTTTTGCCTTCAAAAATTTGGTATTTATGATAGGCAATGATCATCTTATGTACATCGAGAAAGAGAGTAGGCCAATAGTAACCAGCCCTTAGGATTTTGTTGGTTGTTGTCTTTCAGTATAATGACCTACACTTCTTCATGAACCTAAAGTTAACTTTCACATCAAACTCAAACATTTAAGTTAACAGACCACTCGTATTTTTTCCAATAAAGACATTTATCTATAATGCAACTTATTTTTAAGCTAACAAACTAGGAGGTGTATTTAAATTAAGCAAAACATAAACGATATCAGCATACCAAGGAGAATTCATAAAATGGTTTCCAATAATGGGAGTTGAGAATTCTTCTTGGCTGTCCAAAGCATTAATCATATTAATATCAAGAACTTCAAAATTGGATTCAGCCATTAATCTAGCTAGACCTTGGCCTTTGATGATTTTAGTGGGTTTTATCTCTAAATCATATTCAAGAATAACAGCAATCCACTTACCTCTCTTACCATCTGGGTCCTGTGTTAGAATGTCTTTAACAATTGAGTTTGGGACAAAGGCAATGATGTGTGAGTGAAGGATGTATACTCTGAAGTCTTTCAATGCTTTAACCAAAGCAAATGCTTGCTTCTCCATAATGTTACATTTTAGGGGAATCCTCAATGCCTTACTAAATAACATGGAAGAAGGCACTTTATTCTCAGGGATTTTTCTCAAAGCATGCTACTATGGTATGTTCTGATGCAAATGAGAAGATATAAAAATCCTTTGAAAAATCAGGACTTATGAGAACCGATGTTTTGGTTAACGCTTGTTTCAAGACCAAAGGACTTTTGCTTTCAGTCCTCCATTTTACCCTTGCCTTCTTTTAAGCTCTTGTGATATTCTCACATGAGCTCAACAAGTTGGGGATGAACCTTCTCAAAAATTTAATCTTTCCAATGAAAGATTGCAACTCCTTGATGTTTCGAGGATGAGAGATTTGCAATATGGCCTCAATCCTCTTTGGATCTATCTTAATACCCTCTTTTGAAATAATGTTCCCAAGAAGTTTACCTTCTTGGATACCGAATAGTGTCTTCATAGGGTTTAAATATATTCCAAAACTTTCTGCATTTCTCGAAAACCTTTCTTAAATGTTCTAAGTGCTCTTCATCTATTTTTTAAAACACCGTGACATCATCAAGGTATATAATGATGAAGAAGCCCAGTTCCTCCGAGAATGCTATGTCCATGGCTCTCTGAAAAGTTGCTCCAGCATTCATTAGACCAAAAGGCATTTTCACATACATGAAAGTGCCCCATGGTGTAGTAAATGTTGTCTTTAATTGATCAGCAGGGTGAACTAAGATCTGATTGTACCCTGAGTAGCCATCAATCAAAAAAATTCTTCTAGACCCTACCACTCTTTGTAAAATATGATCCATCTTAGGTAAAGGGTAGTTGTCTTTTAACAAAGCTTTGTTTAAGTCCCTAAAGTCTATACAAAGCCTGATCTCTCCAGTTTTCTTCCTAACTGACACCAGATTATACACCCACTCAGAATATCTAATAGGGACAATAATACCAGCATCATACATTTTCATGATCTCCTTCTGAACCAAAGGCAACTGAACAGGGTTTATTCTATGCAGTTTCTGCTTGAATGGTTTTTGGTTTTCTTTGAGAAGGATCTTGTGCTGTATTATTTCGGTGTCATAGGATTTCAAATATTCCTAACTCCACGCAAAAACATCAGAAAACTCTTTAAACAGCTCTAGGTATTTGAGTTTAATGTGAGCTGGTAAAGTCTTAGACAGATTAATCATCATAGGTTTAAGTTCACTGCCAATATTTCACTCTTCCACTTCAGTCTCTACAGGTTCCAGTTTTGGCTTCTTGGCCACATCGTTAAAATTGAACAACTCTTCTAAAGGAGACAGGCGCTTTGGAAAACTTTCATCATTTGATTGCAGAGTTTCTAAGTTCTCTACTTCTGCCTCTAAAATCCATTCTATTTTGCTGTGAATTTTTCTTGACAACAGATTGAAATCGGCAAGTTTAGGAGGCGGTTCTTCTTCACCAAGAAAATTTTCTTCACTAGGGCAGTCTGTTTCATAATCTAAATCTGAACCGTGAAGTTCAAATTCATTTCTGAACTGCATAAAGTCTTCTATTTGTTTGTCTCTATTGAACACCTGCCAATATTTTTTATTATCAGGAACGGCTGGTTTAAATTTTATCTGAGTTGTGTAGTCTTTGGTTTCATATGGCGTTAAGCATGTTCTAGCTGCAAAGGATAAATTGTGGGCCGCAATATTTCTTTTTCTTGGGACAAAAATCAATTTGGACTCCTCGAAAGTTTTTAAAAGGTCCATGGCATCGTTTCGATAGGCCCTAAGTCTAGGATGATTTGTGTTATACTCCCCATTGACTTGCCTAATGACTAACTCTGAGTCCCCATACACATTGATTCTTTTGGCCCCTAAATTCTTCAACAATCATAAGCCTAAAAGAAGGGATTCATATTCTGCTATGTTATTTGAACACTGGAAGTTTAATCTACAGGAAATAATTTCTGTGTGGTTGCTTTCAGTGTTGCAAATCCAAACCCCTACACCAGCATTGTTCCTAGTGCAGGATCCATCAAAATACATACTCCATAGAGGACTGTTTTCGGTTTCGTCTATTTGGTTATCGTCCTCTTCAATTACTGTGCTTTCTATTTGTTCATTATTAGCGGCACTTAATTGAATTTTTTTTTACTCTTCAGGTTTTTCGTTAAGTGGAGGAACGTTTTCTTGAGTGTCAAGGTTTAAAATCAAAGGACGCATGACTTCTAGTTCAAGACCCATATTTGGTTCGTTGTTGTTTGACGGTTCAGCAAACTGGTTTGACAGTTCTATGGTGTTTACCTCCTCCTCTCTATCGGTCATAAACATTGTTAAAGTTACTTTTTCATCCAATGTTTCTTCATTAAAAAGGATAAATGAATCAAGGCCCGTGTTTACGGAGTATAAAGGGGAGTTTTGCGGTCTATCTTGACTTATAACTGTGTATTGCATATGAGACTCCCTGTAAAGTCTTCTAGTTTGATTGAACACAGGGATAGTCACATAGTTCATGTCCATCTGCATAGTCCCCTGTAACTTAGCCCCCCAAGATCTTGATAACAACATTCCATATTTGGGGGGAACATCAGCCACCACAATACCCATGACTAAGCATTTGGCTGGAATCTGGGCTAAGTTAACACAGATGTCTTTTATTAATCCTAAACATTTTACTCTGCTCGAGTCAAAGGAGTACAGATCTTTATAAGGTCTGGTGATTTCTAGACCAAGGCTCTCCATCACAGATTTAGGCATTAAATTATGAGAAGCCTCGGAATCATGCATATCATTGTGAAAAATCTTGTTATGAACATTTAAATTCACATAAAAGGGAGGAACAGGTCCCTCTTGATATCTACCTTCAATCTTTGGACCGAAAACAAGCTCTGGCTGGTCATCATTAAGATTGACTGTATCCTTATTTTCATCTATATTTAAAGCCTTCAAAATTTGGATCCTATATACATGTTGGGCAGCTAACTCAGTCAAAGGAACAGGGATTTTGATTTTGGAAATTTCCTGCTCCAGGCTGAAAGGAATTTTACTTTTTAAAGTGCTAGTCTCGGCCTTATTAGTTGTCACTCTATCAGCAATATCAGCTTGCTGATTTGTCCTATTTACATTTGAAACAATGGTTTTAAAAGGAGTACTAGCTGAGATGTTAGTACTACTAATGTCTCCACTCTGTTTTTCATTGTTTTGAGTGCCTTTCTCTTTACCATTATCAGAATTTACAGCCACTACTTTGTCCTTTTGTTTGAAAATTCTAGGCTTCGTCCTAGTGTTGTTTTGTGAAGAATTTTCAGAGGTTTTGAGGTTGGGAGTTTTTTGACTGGTTTTACTTCTAAAGTCATATTCTCTTTGAGACTCTATGATGACATTTTCCATGCCTTGATAATAATTTTCATCACCATATCTTTTGTCATCATAAGGTGTATAAATACCTTGTTTTCTATCATAATGAATCTCAAAGTCATCATTATCTACCCCCATCATGTTGATATCATCCTCCTATGTTATTTCATCTGTTTCCTCAACCTCACTTACATAGTTTTGATGAAAGGGAGGAGTGATATTTTGATCATCTTCCCTAGGTCTGTTTGGAGGTTGGTTCCTTCTAAAATTATGGTTTTGGTTCTAGTTTCTATTTAGAGGAGCAGTTTGGTTTTGGCTTGCTTGTTCTCTCTTAATTATGCTCATCTCTTTCATCATTTCTTCCATCATTCTCTCCATCTTTGAGTTGGAAGTAGAGGGTGTATATTCATCTCTAAAGGACACTCTCCTTTCATTTTTCATTCTTGCTCTCTTCTCCATTAAGTTGACTTCCACAGAAAGAGCACCCTTTTTCATCTCTTAAAGAGTTTCAGGATCTCTTTCCCTCATCTGATAGGCCATCTCAGGGTCAAAACCTTTAGGAAACTTGTTTAGATCTGAGCCTTGTGGAGGTTTTATTTCTGGGCAAAGTGCATTATACACACTATTAAATCTAGTGCAATAAGCTTGCACACTTTCCCCATTGTTTCTATGGAGGTTCTTGTAGTCAGAAAGGACTTGGAGAGGATTCTTCTTCACTTCCCATTTGTTTAAGAATGTTTGATGGAAGTCTTGGAGATCATTGATACTATGGGGGGTTAAACTTTTAAACCATTTTCTTACTTCTCCCCCTAAGCTCTGAGCAAATAATCTAAGCTTGACAGAATCATCATCAATTTCATTTCTATCAAAGTAGCCATTCATCTTATCCACATGTTGTGATGCAGTTATAGCATTTCTAGCATCATATAATGGAATTTTGGACTGATAGTCCTGTGGAAGATTGACTAATGGAAGAGGAAGGACTAAGGGAGCATACCATGCTGCCATGATATGTGGTGGGGGTGGATTCACAAGGGGTGGATTAAGAAAAGGGAAAGTGGGCTGAAGTGGAGTGGTTTGGACAGTGGATGTAGGGTGAGAAGAAGTGGATGGACCAGGAATAGACTGCTGAGCTGATCTTGGATGAGAGACACCTAGGTTGTGAAGGAAATGTAAATCAGGAGGTGTTGTTTCTCTACTACCAAGATGTTCACTTGTTTCAGGAGATGAAAGTGAGGACTCAGAATCTAACTGATCTAAATCACCAAGAGACCTCATTCTAAATGGATTTACTAAGTCAACTTGTGATTGTTGTAGAGGTGAAAGATTTTCAAGGACTGAATTAGCTCTCAAGGGTGATCTAAAAACAGTTGACAGTTTAATCCTAGGAGACTTCCTAAGGATACTTTCTGGATTATAAACTATCTCATGTGGATCAGGATCAGGATGGGCTCTATTGTGAATCTTTCTAGGAGCCACTATGCTGTGTATTTCAGACCCAAATAAACAGGAAAAGTTCAACCAAGTATGACAGTCTTTAAAAGGTCAACTAATCTGTTTACACAAACTTTAATCCTATAGTCCTCTAACTGAGTTTGAATAATATTACAATGATAAGGGTTCTTCCCAGTGGAGTCTTAAGGTCTGTTCAGGATTGTGGAGTCGCCAAGTGGAATTTTTTAGCTCCTAAGGAGGTAAAAGGTTTTATGGTCCACCACCATGTTTATCGGATACCAATCTGAAATAATTTGGTGTTTTTCTGAGTTATTTTTTAGTTGTGTGGTTTCTAAGAATATCCTAACTCTGTTTCAAAACTTAGTTACAGTTATGAGACAAAGACAGTCTACTCTTATGGCAAAGTCAGCTGATCTTTCAAGGTTAGATAAAGTCTTATGAGAATCCTAGGGTTTGCCTAGTTTGTCACTGATTCAAACAAGTTTTATCATGATTACCATTCTTTGGTAGTGCTTGAAAAGGCTGCTTTTAATCACAAGGTTTTATTTAGTTTTAAGGGAAGTTTCCCCCGTGGAGTCACCAGAAATGTTAGTTTCTGGTGGCTTAGCTGGTTGATATAAAAAAATTTCTTTGAAACAAATCTCTGATGTCCTATGGTTACTTTAAAATGAAAATGATTATGGGTTTTGTCCCCAGCGGAGTCGCCAGAAATGTTAGGAATCTGTAATTAGCAAGATTGGCAAAGTCCAACCACAGAAACAACATTATTTCAACCACTTTGGGATCCTAGGATCTAGCCCTCCTAAATCCGGAGAGGGATCTCTCCAATAAGTGCAAAGATGGATTTGTCTTTGAAGTTTGGGGTAATGATATTAAGCTAGTTATGAAGGCCGAGGGTTTTGTTTATTTTTGGATGGTTGAGCATGAATATTGTTTGAGGGGAAAGTCCTAAGTGCAAAGAGTTTCAAAGGTGAGAAGTTGCAAGCAAATAGAACAGCTTTGGCTAAAAATATAGATATAACGCTGGTTTTTAGTCCATTGGGCTATGGAGTCATAACAGGGCTTTAATTGAGCAACAACATCAAGAGTGATCCAAGGGGCAAGTCATCTATATCACAAGATTATTGAGATTAAAATGATGGAATGGAAACAATAAAGTGTTGGAGGGGTGGAAACTAATAATAATTTCACAAGGGATTTATAGTCAGTCCAAACAAAAAAATCCTCTTAAGTAACTGTTTAAAACCAACCAAGAACAGGGCTAACCATAGACTTCTTGGGAAATTTTGTATTAAAGCAGCTTGATTGACAAACAATCCAGTAATCTGCATAATTACCTTCAGAAAGTATGAAAACACATAAGATAAAATAAAGTGTAACTTAAGATCGAATAAGGTACTTTTAAACCTGGTCTGCTTTCAGTCACCACCAGGGGAAACCTTCAAAATCTGCCTTTGGAGAAAAGAAACTAGAAACAAGGCAAACCATCACTTTTCTAGCCTAACTTTAATAAGAAAATGATGAAAATAACTTTCAAGAACAATTTTTAAAGCAAACAGTAGGACGAGGGAACGCCAACATTCCTAACTGCTTACACTGTATTGAATCATTCTTAAATAAACAAATTGGAGGAAAACATTGAGATAAAGCTTATCAGTGAGAGAAGGGTACTGGTAAACAGTAAATCCTAACTCTATAAATGTTGTTCTTTATCAGAGAATAGTGAACAATATGACATACATAGAAGGAAAAAACAATAACAAATAAAGGGGCACTTCACCAGTGATATAGACCAGGATCCCAAGAAAAAGCTTGTTATTGATGTCAAACCAGTTACAGTCTTCAAGTCCAATGTTTCAGTTCAGCAATCATCTTCACTTTTCAGCCTAACTAATCTAAACACAAACAGAGCTTCAAGGGCCAGTGAACACTATTTACAATCAGAAATTTTAAGCTCAAATATATTTCAAAGTTCTGCAATCAACCCTTCTCTCATCTTCCACAGTAGTATTTATAGAAGAATGAGGAGGTGAGATCTGATAAAAGATCTCTAAAGATAATTAATACAGACTTAAATTGCTTCTCGGCCTTTGGGGGCTCAATGAAGAAGCTTACATAGGTGTCTTCTGTATTAAAATGATTTACATAAAGATTTGAGCTCGGTGGGAGCTCTTTTTTACCTTTGAGGCTCTGTGTGATGTCAAAGTAACTCTACTGATATTTTGTCATTAAGTTTGTTTGCAAAATTTACTCTCTGGCTGCGTTGTAAGGCAGATATCTCATCCTGATCAATAACTTTGGCCTGCATTTGAATGCTTTGAGGCATAGGTGGCACTGTGGTAGCTGGGAGTAATCAATTTTCCTCAGATGTGGTGGTGGAGGCTTTTTGTTTGATGAACCTTTATGATTTTCTCTTTTAACTGCGTTTTAATCGGGGATTAAGCTTTTGATAAACCATTTTAGACGCAATCCCCGAAGATTTGTTTGCAATCTTCCATTCTGGTGTGCTCTTGTCTTCTACAGTGATACTCTCTGACTGTGCTTAATTCACTGTGTTTTTTGGTGTGCAGGGCTACGCAGGGGTTATGTGGCGTCAATGCTTCATGAATCATTGATGAAACGTGGAGATACTTCCTCCAAATGGTTTCCTCTGGTGAATCAAAGGCGGGAGGATCATCACCCTCTACCTTTGAATTTTATTCAGACATAGCGGAAAAAACCCTTAAACCCTGCAAAATACAAAAAATTATTACAAAATCCTGCATATATAGGTCTTACTGCTTAGGAAGGACATGTGGGGAGAGCGTAGCTGTTGGATGGCATCATCCAATGGTTGAGATTGATTTAGAGTGAGTCAAAAGGAAATGAGGGGAGAAATTAAATTGGAGATGTCAATCGCATAGAGATCGATGGTCGAGGGTGGAGGCGGAAAGTAAAAGTGAAACAGATAAATGGTTCAAAACCTTTGTTTTGGACAAAAATGGTCACAAAATCTGGTTCGGGGATCAGGACAAACGTGGGTCGTCGGATGATATCGGCCCACGTGATCAACGACAGAGAAAAGGCGTTAATAAACCTTAGAAACATGCCCCAGACTTAGAACTTTAATTAAACCATACTGTATAAATATTCCTGGGTCCGCATCCGCTGACTGTGCGAGGAAAACATGGAGACCCGCCCCAATTAATTGTGTCATGTGGACGTTGAAGTGGTAAAGGGATCATCGGTTGTCGCTGTGGACGAGGGGACCGAGGCGATGGAGTATGGGCCGTCGATCTGCAGATTAGATCAACGTCGGAAATTCTTTTATGACTGCACCGTACCTGTGGTTATCACACGGGCTTCTTCGAAGTGCGACCACCGTCTGATGAGTGACCTCAGATCGGACGGCGCGCATCAATATTGTGCCCACTCCACATCTGATATTTAATGCGCGATGAGGGTGGTTTTGTCAACAGTGCTCAAGGTCACGTGTCAGCTGGTGAATGGAATCGCTGCGAAATAGAAAAAATCGCCTGCCTCTCAAAAGCGGTGCGATGAAATCCACTAGGTTTTGCAAAAGTAAGTGGCTGGCGGGGACCATCAGGGCGATGGATTGTGTGCCATCAATCTGCAGATCAAATCAACGATGGAGAGTGATTAGAACCTTGCACCGGCGGAAAATTTTAGGACATAATAAAAATCGAAAAATTTATATAAACAAAAGTCTATACTTTCAGGGGCGAAATATTAATATTCAATATGGCTTTGCGCCCATCTACGGGGCCTTTGGGCGCATGGAAGATAATATGACTGAGGGAGATAGAGCGGAGGGCTAATCGGCATCAGGTTTTTTAATAAAGGGAAAGGCTTGCGTTCTATGTTTTCCCCTGATTGCGATAAGCGCCCAAATGGCTCAGCGCCTGGTTCCAGTGCCAGGGCATATGGAGTGGGAATGGTTAAAGACTTAGCCTAAGGGGTTTTAATTCTGTAATATGAAAATGTGATTTTTATGCAATTTTCAATGGTTTTCAAGGGTTTTGAGGGTTTCGACAAGGCAAGAAAAGAGTCTTAAACCTTATCATAGGGGTTTTGATGAAGGGAAAAGGGGAAAAATATGAGAATGAGGGATTTTATGGGGAATAAAGGGGTAAAAAATGAGGTTAGTTTGGAAGTGGAAGGAGGGGGAAGATGGCCTTTGGAGCAGTATTTCCTTAATCAAATCAGAAGAATTTCAGAGTTTTTAAGATGGAAACAACAGTGAAGATTTGGACAGAGGCATGAGGCCTTCAAGAGTCTTCAAGAGCCAAAAATTTTTAGCAATAAAATTTGTTCCTTGAAGGCTCCAAAAAATTTTAGCCACCTTTTGCTATAACAAATTTTATAGGTGGCTAACACCTGCCCAAGGATCGGAAAGTATCAACCTGAGTTGAAGCAGTTGTTTTGAATATTCTTTTCGTCACTAGGACATGATGAGCAACATTTTAGAACTTATGATATGATTTTGTATAAGGCCAAAATATATAGGATGCAAGCCAAGCCTACCTCATGAGCATCCCCCTCTGGGCATGGTGGATTTTAGGGCAAAGGAAGAGGTCAAGGAGGTGGATCAGCTGGTCGAGGAAGGGGACATGTTATTTGCTATAACTGTGGAGATGTTGCTCACTATGCACACGAATTTCCTAATCCAGCGCGATAATCATGCAGGTATTGTAGATAATTTGATCATGTGATAGAATATTGTCTTGTCTTGATTGCTAAAATGTAGCAGAAAAAGACGCATACTCCACCACAAAATATTTAGATGGTTAGAGCATAAAATTTTGAAGAAGATCCCAGTGTGAATGTGGTCACTAGGAGTGGTGTAGCCACTAATGAGGATAAGGGAAATAATCTGGATACTAAAGTATGCATTTTTAAGGAACCCGAGACAAAGAAGGATTTGATCTATAGCCCGCAAAGGATACATTTTTTGAAGTGAGAAAATAATTTGTAGAAGCTAGTGTTATCACCAAATTGATTCTTGTTGTGTTTCTTCAATGGTAAACTTGGAGTAACTATTTCAAACCAATTTTAACTGGAAATTAGCCTTTCCAGTCTGAGAGGGCTCTCTCAAAAGGATAAAGGATATTCAATGAACAACTTGAAAGTAGATGGCTAACTCTGAATTGGATTGAATGTGTTTTTGTGTAGGTTAAAGATGTATAAGGTTTACTACCATTGGGCTTATGGAGTCAATATGGAAACTAAGTCACAAGAAAATATATCTCATGGAATTTGAGGCAACTGTGTTCTTATAAAACCACACATGAAGGATAGAACAACAAGCTATATGCATAGAGGAAGTTGTAGCATGTCACCATGAATTCCAAGTGATTATACATAATCAAACTAATAAAACATGAGAAAAAAGCAGACTAGGTGTATAAATGGAGGTTGGATCATGTAATCATGAATTCCAAGTGATCATACAACTAGAAAACTGGAGATAAAGTAAAAGGCTGATATAATAAACATACATAAGAACACATAGAAGAATCTCAGGTCCGAAATAAGCTGTTGCAACTGGATATTACTAATAGACAAAGATTACAAGAGTAGTGCCTTCATAACATCTCCCCACCCTTTCTAACTCTAAAACTATCTCATTTATAGAATGAGGACTCATAAAAATGATATGCCACCTTGATATCTTTGAATTCCCACCTTAGAGACCTATTTCAAACATGATTTCGTCACTTGGAGACTTCCTAGGCATATTTCTATTTTGCAGAGTTTGGATACAAAAAAGACTCTTCTTTCATTAATAGTTCAAAAAATAAATTTAATAACCCTTATCAACTAAAAAATAATAATTTTCTGAGTGTACTAGAGTGCTGATGTGTCATTATGCCACGTGGATGTTGAGCTGGACCTCCTCCAAGTCAATTTTTTACAATTTTTTCACAAATATGGTTAGTGAAAATTATGAAAAATAAGGCTTCAAAGATGAGTGTATAATTTCCAAACCCTAATGGATTTACATAAACTGAGAGAGGTTTTTGTAGATGGACCTATGATGAAGAAAAAACTCTTTCATATTTCCAAAATAATTTTTCATTTGGTCTGAAATCAAACTTTAAGTTGACTGCTAAAACAATCATGTACAGAAATATTCGTAGCGAGTTTTAGTAGCGTGGGAAAAATGGCTTTTCCATAAATATTCTTATCTTCTTTGATGTTCCAACATCTTCATCATGTCATGACACCTTGCAACCATGGATATCCATCCTTAAAACATGTCAAAACTGATTTTAAATGCAAAAAAGCACCTACAGGTTTTTTCGTAGCACTTTTTTGGCTTCAAGCCTAAAGCACGTTGCGGAAACTCCTAAAAAAGGTAGAATTTTCAGTTTAGAAATGAACTCACGTTTCTGAATTCTTAATATATTTTGAAAAAATGGAGGTTTTCTTAGATCGAAATTTTTTTAAGAAAAACCTCTTTTGGTTTTTTAAATACCATCTCCAGTTGTCCAGAATCTGCATTTGAAAAACATGTATAAAACAAGAAAATTATGTTTTCTGAAAAATAGGGCCGAAAGACATCCATGTATCTCCCAATTTGTAGCAACTTTGAGAAAAGTGAAAGAGTTTATTGTTATATGATATTTTCTTGACAATAACCTCTCTCAGTTTCTTAAAATACTTCTCTGTTTTCCCAGAAACCGCCCTTGAAGTTGACTGCTCAAATGCAAAAAACAGAGAAATCTTCATATTCGCTACAAAATTATTAGCCAGTTTCGTAGTGAAATCTTCCTATTTAACACTGAATTCACTACGAAAATGCATAAAACTAGCTAGTGGCTCTTTTTCTTAAATTTGATGACTATGCAAGTGAACCCAAGGTGGATTATTGGGGATATGAGCCTAATGACAAGACTAATGAAGTGTCTATGACCTATAATAAACATGATTAAGTGAATTTCTCATCAAATGAAGGATCTAACCTAATGAGACAAGGTGAAGCTTATGATGACCCTATTCGTCAAAAAATTAAAAATTTACGTGTGATAACAGCTAGCACATCAACATCAGGTAGACTAATGAAGGAAGCAGGAGGGGATGAAGAGATCAAACCATTTCTAGAAGCGTGCATTAAGTTACTACGCAACAAAAAGGCAGTAGAAAATCTTCAGGCTCTGATAGATAATTTCACAGATAAGGAACAATCAATGGTAGAGTAGAGAGTTGTCAATAAAATATATAAAAATAAGAAGAGAACGGGTAGAGAGATGTGTATGACTGCGCAGATTGGTCCTTATGATATGGACCAGGTTATTCTAGATTTGGGATCAAATACAAATGTTCTACCTAAGGAAACTTGGCAGCACATGGGAGATCCCAAGCTGGAGTGGTCTACCATTCAACTACATATGAAAAATCAACAAAATATCATTCCCTTAGGGAGGTTGCCGCAAATTGTAGTAAGTATCAAGGGTGTTAAGGTAATGAAAGAATTTGAAGTTATACAAATTGTAAATGATATTGATCCTTATCATGCGTTGCTAGGGTTGGACTGGGCTATTGACATGGATGGTGTCATAAACCTGAAGAAAAGAAGAATGAAATTTGAGAGCAACGGAATCAGGGTCGTAATTCCTCTACACCTTGCAGAGAGACAAAGATACATAGAGCATGTGCACGCTGATGATGATATTGATCAAATATATCAGCTAAATTTGCGCAAGGAAGATTAGATTAACCCAACGACAGATGGAAATCTTAATCGGGAGAAGGATAACTCTTGTTTCTAAGATTCTGATGAGGAATTAGAAAAATGGGAGAACCAGTTGCATGAAGTATCTGTGTTGCGATGTAATCGTATGACTAGATTTATTTGATGTATAACATCTGAGGTACGTGAATTATTGCACTATGATGGGTTAACTGATATAAACATGCTTATAGGGGAACTTGAAAGGACTGTGCCTGAAGGAAAGAGATTCCATGCTCTAGATCTCAAATTGTGCACTACTCCAACAAGATGGTGGGAAAATCATAAGGAAAACATGGGAAATTGGGAGGAATGTGCGCGCAGGATGAGGTTGCGTTTTGATTGTACAACCATCAGAATGGAAGAAATCTACTTAGGAAAGGATGATCCACACAGAAATTTGGCTAGATGGAATCAGGTATGGGGCATGGAACTAAGACCTGAATGGGTTCACATGCTTATTCACACATTGGGGAATGTACCTATTTATTGCTATCTGGAGACAGAGCTATGCCGACGTACGAGTGAATGGTCTGCGCTAACAAAGATTTTTATCCTAAAATTTAGCTTTGAGAGTGGATTTTATAATATTGGCCAAGCTTTGCATAATATTCAAGAAGTCATCTTTGATAAAAAAAATTCTGCAATCGAGTGCACTCCACCAACATGGATGCGGAGATGAAAGATATTGTGAATTGCAGGAACCTGAAAGTTGAAGAGAGTGAAGAGAATCCAAGGAATATCATGATTCCAGAATCCGAGGGGCAATGCGTAGTGGTTGGGCCCTCAATCACCTCACTAGATGTGACAAAACCGCTAGACATGCAACAGGTAAATATTGGATCTGAAGAGAAACATAAGTTGCCTAATATTGGAGACTACTGGGATGATGATACAGTAGGAAAATTTATTGAGTTGCTGACATAATATCATGACTTGTTCCCTACAAAGTTTTCAAACTTGAAAGGAATAATTAGGGAACTTGGAGTTATGAAGATCACATTGAAACCTAATGCGTGCCCAGTAAAGAAGTGCCTGTTGGAGCGCGGTTCCTTAGGACCGAATTTTGGATAAAAATATAGTATTGTTTCTAATTTTTTTGTAATTTTTTGTAAGTTAAGTCATGCATGCTAAATGAAGCATAGGTTAAGGGGCTTTGGGGTGGGTCAAATCCCCTCATGATTTTTAATGGGCAAAAGGGTAGAACTAGGGGCCACATACCACCATTTGTGGACCTTAGATGAGTGCAGGCTAAAGGTATAAATAGGATTCTAGATCAAGTCAAGTAGATAACATGATGTATGAAGTCTAAACTATGTTTTGATATGTTTTGATCTGAAAGGAGGACTTTTCTGGGTTAGAAGGCTCCTGCTGGCTGTGTGTGCAGAGACCTTAGTCCTTATGTGTGAGGACCCTGCTGGCTGTGTGCACGGGTAGAATGAAAGTATTGTAAGGAAGATATGAATTGTGAATGAATAAATGAATGTTTTGGAAGAAATATGAGTATCAAATGCATCTGTGTTCTGCTTTATGAACTATTTTTATATGTTATTTATTTTTACTGTGTTATCTGTGTTTGGATCGGTTGTGCAACTCTCTTCTGCCTTATATGGATGATAAATGAATGGATCTATTGAAGTTTAACTTAAATAATATGTATTACGGAACATTGAAAGGATTGCAGAATTTGTATCAGTGCACGCATATTAACCTACGTAAATTGACCTAGATATGTCTGGTTAGGGTCTCTGGTTATGGGCTTCTATTGTGAAGGTCAGATCAGAGTTGTTTTAGATTTGAAGACACCAAAATCATTTAATTCTCTCTCAGGGTGTGGAAACATGGTTCTAGCACCCCACCATAATGCTTCGAGTGATAATTTGAATTGCTCAAGTAGGTCACTAACGAAATGGCCAATAGAAAGAGGTTTTGTTGGTTAACCTTAACTCTGAACCTAGTTTAGGACCCCTCAAGCCAATAAATGGTTCTGTTTCTAGTATCGAGATCATTTTGAGAGAGATTGGGTGATGTGGCAACCATCAAAGCCTGAATTAGAAGACTGGTTTGAGAAGAAAATTCAATAATTTTCCATTAAGGAAAAAAAAAGTAAGAAACTGTCTGCGGAATATCTTCACGGAGGTTCACGAGATATTCTTTGTGACCTTTGTGCACTAGTTACAGGAGTGGTTGTCAAGATTAGCAGAGTTTTGAACCTATTGGACGGACGTCAATGTCACTCAATGGACACCTGAATTGATCCAACAATTAGAGCAGACTGATAATTCCATCACCCGGACTGTAGATCACTGGGTTGATAGAATCTTGGGTGGGTTTGTGACATAATTTGCAGTAGATCAGTTTGTGTTGTATTATGAAGCTGAAAGGAGATTCTTCAATGGAATGAGAGGTAAATTCATACATTCTCTGCCTCTGTTGATTAAGATGTTATTATGTGAGAAAAGGTGTTTTGTGCAGCCACACTGAATGAATGACCCCAGATAAGCTAGAAAGCACTGCACGTAGCGGGAATTATTATCGGGTTAATCATAGAGGAGACATATATTTATACATCCCTCTGAGAAACTCACCTAAAAGTGATCTAGAGAGTAGTGAGGCTATGCGGGCCGGAGGTAGCCCTCCTGCTACTCTACAGTCAAACTCGCACAGGGGTAAGACATCTCCTACCCCACCACCACTGCCACCTGAAGGAGATATGGTCATTCATATGAAGCTACTCACCTTTAAGGGTGTGGGAGACGAGGATATGGAGAGGTTTTGGTGTGTTTCCAATGCAATATGGACTGCGTAAAATGTTAACATAGATGTTGTCAAGAGAGCACATTTGGCTATGGCATTTGAAGGTTGCGCATTATATTGGTTTATGGGATATCTGAATCAACACGTTGATCCCACTATTGCACAGATTAAGGATGCTTTAAAACAAAAAAAATCAGGAAGCCAAAGTCCTACTCACAATATGTAACAAAATTAAAACATATCAAACAATAGTTGAATGAATCTGTTTGGGAGGCTGACCAATGACTGAAGCACACCATCAATGAGGAAGGATTTATTTATGACAATAAGCAGCACATGGAATGGTTCATTTCCATGCTCTTGCCACATCTATGCAAGCCTATGAATCAGCAGAAGATTGATTCTCAAGCTAAAGCTCTGGAAGTTTCTAAGAAGTTGGATGTTGCACCTAGAGTAGATGATCAATTTAGAATTCAGCAAATCCAAAATTAGTTGGAGGAAATGCACTTAGAGATTCAGAGCCTACGTAGAGACCGAGGAAAGTAAGTTGGCATAGATGTCTAGTGCATATTTTGTAAGGGTTCCGGCCACACATAAGATAAATGTACTTTGTTCTCAGATTACATGGAAGCAGGGGGACTGAATCCAATGTGCCCCAGGGATGATGTTGGGCCAAGTGGCACTCCCACACTATGGTTCATTGATTTTAGGGTAGATGGATGACATGATACATACCATTTTCCTCAATTGAGAAGCTATGTGCCAGATCTGAGGAAACAATGGCGTAGCTTTTTCTCTTAATTTGGTCATGATGGGCACCACTTCCGCACATTAGACCTAATGATGGACATTTCTAGCCTCTATAGAGTGCAGTCTGACCCATCTTCACCAGCATCTCCCTCTGGACGTGGAGGATCCTCAACAAGAGGAAGGGGAGGGGGGAGAGGTGGAGGTGTAGGTCGGGGAAGAGGACAATTAATCTACTATAACTGTGGAGATTTTGGAAACTATGCGTCTGACTGCCCAAACCTTGCGTGAAAATATTGTAGGTATTTTAGAAAATTTGATCATTTAATTGAAGATTGTCCTGTTTTAATTGCTAAAATGCAAGAAAAGCAACAGTAGACGCCCACGCAAAACATACAAATGGTTAAATTTGAACCGCTCGATGATGACCCAAGTGTAAACATAATTACATGCAATGGTGCTGCCACGAGAGGAGATGAGGGAAAGAGGGTTAATGCAAAGCCATTGATTATAAAGGCCTCTAACAAGAAGGACTCAACCTGCAGAAGGAAAAGGAGACTTTTATTGAAGCCAGGAAGGATTTTTCTACTCTAGGGGCGTCCACATCAAATTCTATCATGGAATAAAATATTCATGATGAAGTCAAACCATTCCCACAATCCTATATTAATTTATTGCGCAATCAGAAAGTAGTAGACAATATTCAGACCCTGATATATAGTTGTGCAGAAAAAGAAGTTCCTCGAACTGAAACTAAGGCTTTGAACAAGATTTATAAGAATAAGAAGAGAACTAGTGAGGAGATGCGCATGACCATGAAAATTGGAGAGTATGAGATGGATCAAGTCATCCTCGACATAGGGTTTGATGTAAATTTCCTACCTAAGAAGACCTGGCAGAAGATGGGAGAACCAAATTTTGAATGGTCCACCATTCAGCTATGCATGGCCAATCAACATAAGATCATTCCACTTAGAAGACTTCCATAGGTTCTGGTAGACATTGCTAGGGTAAAGGTACATGCAGATTTTAAAGTGATACAAATTGTGGATGATGCAGATCCCTACCTTGCACTACTAGGGATAGACTGGGCCATCAATATGGGAGGCATCATCAACTTGAAATGTATAATCATGATCTTTCAAAATTATGGTACGCGGGTGATAGTACCATTGGACCCGACAGAAGGATAAATATATAGAGAAATAGTATGCGAAGGAGATTATGTCGACCATATCTACAATATGACTGCGTGGGATGAGGATTGGATCAATCCTACAGTTGATGGAATGCTAAACTAGGAGAAGGATAGTTCGTGTTTTTCAGATTCATATGGGGAGATGGAGAATTGGTAGAATCGATTGCATGATGTTTATGCACTGCATTGTCTCAAGATCACTAAAAACATCCAATGCATCTCCTCAAAGGTAAGATAACTACCCTATTTTGATGGTTCTGGTAGTGTTTTAGTATTTCTGGAAGAATTGGAAAATTTTGTACTAGAAGAACAAAGGTTCTGGGTACTTGATATGGCTATGTGTGTGACCCCAACGCGTTGGTGGGATAGGCACAAGGGAATTTTTAAGGATTGGGAGGAATGTATAAAAATGATGACGTTACGCTTTGAGCCTCCCACTACCCCACCAACTGAGCTTTTCTATGGTCAGGGAGACCCACGCAAGCACCTGTCCATGTGGATGGAGGTTTGGAATGAAAATACCTGGAAGGAATGGGTTCATATGTTTGTTCATTCGTTGGGACCGATACCTACTACTTGTTATCTGGAAACAAAGTTGCATCGAGGGACTCACCATTGGATTACAATGACTGTGATGTCCTATCAACCTTTGGCTTGGTTGGGGGATCAGAGGGATTTGATGAAGCTCTACAGGATATAGAATCTCTTGTCTTTGATGACTCCTGACCTCGAAGGGAGTGTGGTGCGCCAACATGGGATGTGAAGATGCAAGATTTTGTCAATTGTAGGAACCTGTCAATATAATATAATGAAGATGATCCAAGAAATATCAACATCCCTAAGTGTGAAGGGGAGCACGTAGTTTCAGGGCCCTCATGGGAATGGTAGTTGTAACTAAACCTCTAAAGTTAAGGGACGTCAAAATTGGGACAAAAGAACAACCCAAGTTGGCAAAAATTGGGGACTACTAGGATGATGACATAGTAGGGAAGGTTACGGAGTTGTTGATAGAGTATCAAGACCTATTCCCCACGAATTTCTCAAAACTAAAAGGAATTGTGGGAGACCTAGGCATTATGAAGATCACTTTGAAACCAGATGTGTGCCCTGTCAAGCAGCAACCATACCGATTAAATCCCAAGTATAAGAAGAGAGTAAAAGAGAAATTATAAAATATGGTGACTGCAGGCATCATCGAGCCTGTAGAGCAATCTGATTGGGTGAGCCCAATGGTGGTTCAAGAAAAGAAGACCAAAGGAGAGATAAGGATTTGTGTAGATTTGTGCAACCTAAATGATGCATTTTTGCATGGCCCCTTCCCTACTCCATTTTCATATGAGATCCTCAATAATGGGTGAGGACAAGAGGCTTATTCTTTTACTGATGGATTTTCAGGGTATTATCATATCAGAATTGCGCCTGAAGACCGCATCAAGACCACCTTTGCAACAGAATGGGGGTCTTTCCAATACAATGTCATGCCTTTGAGATTGAAGAATGCACTTGCGATCTTCTCACATGTAGTATTAGTCATGTTCAAAGAATTCATGCACAAATTCTTAGAGGTTTATTTTTATTATTAGACAATGTTTGGGTTGGTAAAGAAACATGTGTCAAACTTGTGCATAATGCTTGACACTTGTAGGAAGCACCAAATTTCTCTTAACCTAAAGAAATGTATATTCTACATGCCTTTTGGAATTTTGTTAGGTCATATAGTGTGTCAATAGGGATTGATGGTAGACCCAGCCAAGATAGTGGTTATCATCAACCTAGAATTCCCCACTAATGAAAAACAATTGCGCTCCATCCTAGGGCACAATAGATAATACAGGAAGTTCATTCAGGGATATGCTCTGATCACTGCACCTATGGAGAAGTTATTAAAGAAGGATGTGCCATTTTTCTGGGATGAGGAATTTCAAAAGAGATTTGAGTTGCTAAAGGAGAATATGGTTACTGCACCTATTATAATATTCTCAGACTGGTCCAAGGTTTTCCATGTACATGTGGATGCATCTGGTATAGCACTTGGAGTTGTTTTAGCGCAGCCAGGAGGAGACATTGATAACCCTGTTGTTTTTTCTAGTAGGAAGCTCTCCAGTGTAGAGTGAAACTACTCAACCACAGAGAGGGAAGGATTGACCATGTTTTATGCTTTTCAAAAATATAGGCACTATCTGCTAGGGGGACACTTCAAAATGTTCATTAACCATTATTCTTTGAAATACCTTGTCAATAAGCTTGTGTTGGGGGGAATATTTTCATATGTTTTTTTTTATTTCAAGAATATGACTTTGAAAACATTGTGAATCCTGGTATATTGAATGTTGGCCCTAATCATTTGTCACACATCGAAAAAGGGGAACAACCAACCAGTCTGGAGGAGGGGTTACCTGATGCGCAACTCTTTGCTATCAAGGTGATTGATGAGAATTTTTCTGATATTATTCACTTTATGACCACTGGAAGTGCACCTGTTGAATATTTGATGTAGAAAAAGAAGGAATTGGTTGCATGCGTAACTAATTTTACCCTGATCGATGGTCAATTGTACAATCTAGGAGCGGATAAAGTATTTGGACAATATGTGTTGGAACATGAGAGATAGGATATCTTGGCTGAGGCTCATGGAGGGGTGGCAAGAGACTATTATGCAGGGAAGGCTACTGCGCAGAAGGTGTTACGTGCTGGGTTATAGTGGCCCACATTGCACAGTGATGCACATGCATACTATTGAGCCTGTGAGGCATGCCAGAGAACGGGGAAGCCCTCGCACAAATATGAAATACCATTGTAGGCACAAATGGCCCTACATGCCTTTGATAAATGGACTATATATTTTGTTGGACCTATCAATCCTCCAAGGAAGAAGATGAGAGCGCACTATATCATCACTACCACAGATTACATAACCAGATGGGCAGAAGCTAAGGCAATCAAGGATTGTACTACAGATACTATTGCGCACTTCATTTTTTAACATATTTTGAATAGGTTTAGATGTCTGAATATATTTATGAGTGATAGAGGTATGCCTATGTTAATGAAACCATTGAAGCTCTGACAGAGAAATTTCAGATCCATCACCAGAAGAGTACCCCTTATCACCCTCAGGAAAATGGTGCAATATAAGCTTTTAACAAAATTTTGGAAAATGCACTCACGAAGATCTGTAATGCCAATCAAAATGATTGGAACATGCACATCCCTTCTATATTATAGGCTTACAAGACCACATACAATAATTTGACTGGGAAAACACCTTTCAGGATGGTCTATGGGTAAGAAGTGATCATGACAATGTAATATATCATCCCAAGCCTGCGCATTGCAACATTCTCTAATATGGTTGAGCCTGACATCATGGAGGAACGTCTTGCGCAATTGGTTTCCTTAGAAGAGGATTGATTCATTGCTAACTTCCATCAGCAAGTGCAAAAGGTAAGCGAAAAGGCTTGGCATGATAGGCACATCAAAAAGAAGGTGTTCAATGGAGAAGACTTGGTATTGCTATATGACATTTAGTTTGCGTGCCACCCAAGGAAGTTCAAGAAACATTGGTTGGGGCTATATATCATGAAGGAAATCACTGGTGGAGGGGTGGTGTGCTTGGCCACGTTGCAAGGTGAAAACCTTCTCGGATATTTGAATGGAAGCCGACTAAAGCCGTATACGGAAAATTGTGTGCCGACCAAATGACTATATGGCTGGAGAATAAGAATCCATTTATCTGTGCACGGTGCAGAGGGAATGCATAGACAGGTGCGGTAGGAGTGCAGAGGTGATGTGCAGGAGGAGAAACTATTCGTTGGAACAGTCAAGCTGGGTGAAAAAGTGATTTTATCGTTGTATGGAACGGGTTTTATGCATTGAATGAGGCGATCTTATGAGATTCTTGACCGTTTTTACGGAGGTAAGTTGCATTTAATATATATTTGATCGTTGTCACCTTGGATTGCCTATAAAAGGAAGGGCATGGGTCACATTTGGTTCCTTTGATTTCTGAGTGTATTGCGCCCTGAGCTTATTTGTGACTTGTGATGTACGTTTGTTTGTAAGCACTGTATGTCTGGTCAAGAGACCCCCACATCTGATGTAAGTAATCCATAGTTTATCTTTCATCTGAGAATGATAGCCATCAATCTCGAGAGTGCACCATCTGAGGAGCACTATGTGCCTCTCACAACGTCGATAGAGCCAAGGTCAGATGATGTCCACGAAGTGGTGCATGAGGTTGAAGAAGTCGTGTCTACGTCGGCTAAGGGAAAGGGAAATATGACCAAGGGGTCATCCTCCAAGCCACAGACCTCTCCTAGGAATGTGACATCCTCGTGCCAAGCTACAAAGGATAGGCCACCTGTGGGTGATCTTACGAAGAGATCGATGATCGCCACTAAGGAGTTTGTGCTCGTTGAGCCAATCTCATGGCGATCATTGTATGTCAAGCCGCACAGAATCTCCGTGTGCGTGCCAGGGAATGTAGACATAGTAAGGGATTACCTTTAGATGCCACTGACCGCGTAGGCTATCCCCCTCATTCAAGATATGTTTAGAAAAATCCCCCATGTCAAGTTTGATGATTATGATTTACCGAACGAGGAGACATTCCCCAAGTTGGTGCCAGAATACTACCTAGAGCATGTGCTATACGACGATGTGGTGAAGGTTGAGCCTATGTTGTGGGTGCACAGTCTGAGCAATGTTGGGATCCTCAATCTGATGAGGATTCCTCACTTCGGGAGGTACCCTATCACCACTATGTGTGTGTGCCATCTCCTGGCATTAGTGCATCAGGGATGCATGTGGATCCAAGGATGGATTCCAATCGATGTTGCATTGATCCACTAGATCAATGACCTACCCAAGAAGGGGCCTCATCATATGGGTAGTTTCAAAAAGAGCAACAAGATTAAGGCTTTTGCGAAGGTGAGAAAATATTACCAGGTTAGGACGAAGGTTGTGCTTGGCTCCACCCATCTTGTTATAGCATCTACAACTCCAGGAGATAAAGAAAATGAAGCAGAGTTGTGCACTGAAAAATATGGGGAGAAAGGTGCATAAAAGGATGTTGGAAAGGATATAGAGCAAGAAATATAAAAATACACAGAGGAAGATCTCAGAGGTGAAGCCGATGTGGACCTTGGAGGTCTCGATGGGTTGGATGGCACTGGCATAGAATCTCCGCGCATAACAAAGTGTGGCATAGAAACCCCCAAGGGTCTGCAAAAGAAGAGAAAGGGCTCTAAGGCTAGAGGAACAGAGGAGGTCACTCTGATAGATGATGACCTAGATAAGATATTAGATGCAGTCGCATATTCCTCTAAAGACAGATGGACCTCCATGGAAGAACAATACAAGGTTATGGTCGAAGCGTTACAATCTGGACTGAAGGTACTACAATTGAAGATCGATAGTATATAAGAGAGTATGAATCAAGAAAGGCTGATTCAAGCGAGCCATCCGACAAGGATGATAATAACCACACCGGACAATAGGATCTACCCCTTCTTTGGCCCAACAGTCACTATGGAGCAGCCAGATTTGTGCGCGTAGGTGCAAACCGGCCCAGAGGTCAGGATTGATTTATCCATGCTCCCAAGTGAAAATATGCATGTTATTCAAACCATCACCACAAACGAGCTGCAATTCAGGGAGCTGCATGTGCAACAATAGTTGTCAACTAGTTGAGCGACATTGAGCAAAATTTTGTGGCAAAGACCAAAGAATCACTCTATGCACATACATCGCAGCAGGCGGTTGTAGCTCAGTGCAAAGAGTTGGAGCATTTGATCGACATGTTATGCAATAATCTTCCATAAGTGGCCATCCTTGCATTCACCACACCACAGGTAAAATTTGAAAGCTTGGTTGCATCACTAAAGGCTTCCCGATCAGAGGTGCAGATAGTAAAAGTAGAGTTCGAACAACATATTGCAGCATTGTAGGCTAAGTTGTGGCTAGATACTCCCCCTGAGGTGCACGTGTAGAGGGTGACCTTGGTTAAGGAAGCATCAAAAATCATCGCCACCATAGTAGACAAGGGCTCCGCGCTGCTACAAACAACAATGGGACCATGGAAATCTATGTCAACAGATCCACCGGTCAAGAAAATTTCTCAAGAATTGCGCGCCAAGGAGCAGGCATTCGATGACCTCCAGGAGGCCTTGCCCACTCTTTTCTCTTCTCAGCGCATGGCCTGCTTGTAGACTAGCCAGATTTTGCACGACGAAGTAGAGGAGCTAAAGAGAAACATGCAGATTATGAAAGAGCACATGAAGTCATGGGCCCATGTGGCGATGAAGTTGTCGCAGGTTCTGGATGCAGCTATAAAAAACTTGAACCAGACTTATCAAAGCATCAACTTAGCCACAGATGGGCTGACATCGCAGAAGCTGGTGGACACAACACAGAGTGAAACTGATCAGAGCGCGGGTGTCTTGGCGCCCTTTGTTGCTGCTGTTGGGCCCAAATTAAGGTATGATTCTCACCCTATATATACTTCAAATTATGTTATAATTTTGGGGGAATCCCTCTTCACATTAACAATAAGGAATAAAAGATCATGAAAATGAGAACAATTAGACTAATGATGAAAATGATGTTTTTATAATAGGAAATTGACTTATCTTATCTCCACATGTAGGAAATCAGAACGCCTGGACCAATAGGGAATGGAAGCCAACCAACGGACGCGAGCATATGAAATCCTAGCAATTCCAGCAGCCGGTAGAAGGCAAAAAAATAAATCTGAGTCCAAGAACTCAAACAATAGCCACACATAGTGGGCTGTCATTTGAGAAACACTTTCAAAATTTTTGAAATCGCCTTTAAAAGGGAAAAGGATGGAGGAGAAGGGGAGTTGGAAAACAAGACAGAAAATTCATTCTATAATAGACAAATCAGAAACAGTTTGTCTAATTGTGTTTTTGTAACATCACTAGATGTAATATATAGCTTTGAACAATCATCTTTTGAAGTTTTTATAGTGCTAAGGCTTCTGGTGGTCTGGGCCCAACCTCTGGAAGCTCCACGCATGTTTGCATACTCTGTGTAGTTACAGAACCAATGCTTATGAATCTGATGTAGTTGTAATGCATATTTCCATTCAATACAAATACAGTTTTATTTCTTCAGGATTATTATAAATTGCGTTCTTAAAGTAGGACAAGTGCAATCGTATTTTCTGAATTACGGCAATGTTTTGTTATCAATAGATAGTTCTAGTTCCTTTGATATCATTGCATTTGAATTACGGATTGTAGAATAAGTTGATTTTAGAATTATCTGTCTTTATCAATTGCGTTCTCTTTCTAGAATAACAAAGCATCCAACCATCGATCAATGTTGATTAATTAAGTCATAAAGAGAACTCCATTGCAAAATTACTTCATTACTTGTTGTACGAGTTATTTAATCCACTTCATTCATACTATTGTTTCATTACTGTCTAGCTTAGTTATCTTGTTGTTCCATTATTTCTTAGTTAGCTAGACTGTTGATTCAATTTGATTCCATTACTGATTAGCTTAGTTAGACTGTTATTCCATTTAATTCTATCACTGTTCAGTTCAATGCCTGCTTGGTTTATCTAGATTTTTGTTCAGTTTAGTTAAGCTATTGTTTCATTCCATTAGAGAAACACAAATTCCTATTGCTCAATCCTAGGTTAAAAACCCATCCAAGTCACCCCTCATAGGATAAGAAAGTTCAGGAAGTTAGTAAATTCTTCCTCATAATTGACAAGGAGCATCTGTAGACAAACTAACTCGCATATATTGTGCTGACACTCTTGTAATAAAAAGACTTACCCCGAGTTGATAATTAAATTAGGAAGCACTAGAGTTGTTAATAAAAATTCACCTCTTTTAGAACCAGCATTTTGGCATCGTTGTTGGGGAGAGTGTTAAGAGTCATCTCCCTTATTTCATCTTTTCTCCATTGCTGTGAAGAATTGGGTATTGAAAACAAGAGGTAAGAACCTACGTACTGGCAAGAAACATGCTTTCCCTTTAGCCCGCTCACCAACAATGTGTACAAAGAACCGTAGGATAGGTGCTCTTGTTTTATGCCTAGGAAAAAGAAGACAGAAACAATCCGAAATCATTCGCAACCATCCTCACAACCCAAAGGACCGATGATCCTTGGGAGAACAACATATATAGACGAAATCATTAGGAAAGCTGAATCTCAGGTATCTATAGGATCCAAAACTGTTTCCATTCAAAGGCCTAATGCACTCCCTCAGGTAGCAACCTCACCATCTATAGCCTATGCCGAGATTCACTACGAGACAGAGGGGTCTGAGAAAATCCTACACACTATCATTCATAGAGACACTGACCCTTCAGAAGAGGGAGGCTCTTGCAACCTGCAAGAAGGAGGGGGAGAAAATAGTGGAGGAATTCACATAGAGATATCAGAACCTAAGTCCCCTAAAGAAGTGATCGAAATAGAAGTTCTTAGAATCCCAGATTAGGGAATTTTTTTAAAACCCCCACCGCATTCACCTCCCAAGCCTATTAAAATCTCTCCTCCAGATCAAGAAGTTCCCGAAGATTTTGGGCACCTCTTTGATCAAATGGAAAATAATCAAAATCAGAATCAGAGGCAGACATCAACATTAGAGTACCCTATTGTTGATCATGCTGCCAATGCCTCTATGAAAGCCATTCCCTTGCACAACATCCCCACCTTTCATGGGTTAACCACAGAAGATCCTGATGCATTTCTATTTGAATTTGATGTCTTATGTAGAGGATACGACTACACCACCGATCCCCAGAAACTAAAATTATTTTCCTCTACCTTAAAAGGGACTGCACTCCGCTGGTTCATGGGATTAGGAGGGGGAACTATAAACAACTGGGACCAAATGAAGAATACTTTTCTTACCAAATACTAAGATTATTGTTGAACCTGAGATCTAAAAGACGAAATATTTAACATTTCTGCAAAAGACAATGAAACATTAGAGGAATACGTAGAAAGATTTCAATAAAATTTACAAAGATCCCCATATACCATGTTATCCAAGGACATTTTAAAAACCACAATGCTTAAAGGGATGAAGGAAGACTGGGTTGAAATGCTTAACATAATGGGGAAGGGAGATATTTATCAGGAAGAATATGACGATATTATCTCCTTATGTATTAGATGCTCCCGGGGTAGCTCACGCAATAGACCTGTTGGGCATGATTCTATGAAGAAGGATCTTAAGCAGACCAATGGCAATGTAACTAGAGCAGAATTTGGAAATCTATTACAAAATTTCAAAACTGACATCCTGGGTACTTTGACAATGCAACTTGATGTTTTACAAGCCAAGCAAAAACAAGCTATAGCCAAACAAAACCTGGCCATCTTTTGCCCAAGATGTCTGAAGAAGCACAGTCAGAGGCAGTGTCCTTTAGACATGGTCCAGAATTGTGCTATCTGCACTAAGGATCATGCTACAGACCAATGTCCTTCACTTCCCCAGCTAAAAGCCATCTACAAGGAAGCAGAAGAAGAAACATAGCCAGTCTATTTAATGAATCAACATCGGAAATGGCAAGCACGACCTAGCATATCGCAAGACCTGCCTCAATACTTCTCGTTGCCACAGTTCAACCAAAAATACCTTGCAACAACTTGGCAGACTCAAAACCCCTTCCCAACTTGGCCAAACCAAGTGTTTCCTATGCCACCTTGGCCTACACAACCTCCATCAAGGAGTAATTGGAAAAAATTCCATAGTTTTCCCCTTTATTGGCAAAATGTCCTGTATCAAAAATAATGGAAAAACCCTCCTACTCAAAACACCAATTGGAACTGGCAGTGACCTATGGGGATGGGAAATCTACTAATAGGAGAAGGAACCCAACAATTACCAACTCCCTACCCAATTCATCATAACCAGTAGCCTTCCATACGCCCTCAATTACCAGCCCAACCCAATCCCAACCCCAATAATAGACTGGTTCAACTAATTCAGATCATAAAGGATCCAAAACCCAATGCCAAACAGAAACAGTGCAACGAATTGAGGTTAAGATCAGGACATACCATATTACCTATAGAGGCCACAACTCCACCTCAGTCCCAAGTTGAAACATCCACAAGGCCTAGCTCAACGAACATAATAGAAACAGGTAAAGATAAGGAAACAATTGACCAAAAAAGACCTGAAGAACTTAGAGTGACTCTGCTTCCATTCCCCGAGAGATTAAACCTACCCAGACCTATAATCACCCAGATTTTGACATCTTGGGGGAATTAAGAAACCTTTGTATTAAAATTCCTCTTCTCCATGACATCCAATACATTCCCATATACACAAAGACAATCAAGGAATTATGTGGAAAACAAAAAATTAAAAAAAAAATGGCTGCACCTACCATTCATGTGGTAGGAACACTATCTGACTTGTTGTTAGGCAGGGAATCACCTATAAAATATGAAGACCCAGGAAACCCCATTGTAACTGTGCAAATTTCTAGACACTCATTTCCAAACACATTGGTTGACCTAGGGGCAGCCATTAACATCCTAACTACGGGAGCTTGTGAAAAGCTGGGCATATCAGTTTTAGAACCTACAGCCACACTTCTGGAACTAGCTGACAGATCTGTTATCAGACCGTAAGGTATAGTGAAAGACATCATGGTCTTTGTGGACTCATGGGAATACCCAGCTGATTTTTTATCCATTAATCCAAAAAACAGGATGGAAGGGCACCCATTGATTCTTGGGCTACCTTGGCTGGCCACAGCAAATGCTTACATAGGCTATCAAGCAAGTAGCATGAATATCACTAGAGGAAAATCTATAAAAAATATCATTATTTATCTGCCTTCCAAACCAAGTATGCCCATGATAAAAATTCACAAACACCCAGATACATATTGGGAGCAAAAAATCCATCCACCTCTGACACTAGCAGAAGCCCTCGAATTCAGGGATCAAACTACAGATAATGTGATTAATAATGTTATGAATCAGCCACCCAAACCTGAAAATTTGAATTTCCAAATGATTAAAATAGTCTTCGAACATGAAGATCAAGAGGACCCTATGGCGGACTTTGAGACTCAACATAGCTCCACAACCACGGTTCGTAATAGTATACCTATTGAGATCGAACCAAGAAAGGTTCTGAATATTAACAACAGCTTGGATGACAACCAAAAGCAGAAACTCATAAAATTCCTCCAGAAGCACCAAGGTGCATTTGCGTGGGATTACCAAGACATGAAGGGCTTGGACCCACAACTTTGCACGCACCACATCTATACTGATAGGGAAACGCACCCCGTTATACAACCCCAACAAAGACTAAACCTGCATTTAAAAGAGATTGTAAAAGAAGAGCTACAAAAACTGCTAGATGTAAATTTCATTTATCCCATCTCAGACAGCAAATGGGTCTCCGCTTTGGTGGTCGTCCCTAAAAAGAATGGGAAGTGGAGAATCTGCGTAGATTATAGAGAATTAAATAAAGCAACTCAGAAAGATCATTTCCCCCTTCCCTTCATTGACCAAGTCCTTGACACATTAGCTAGAAAACGATTCTTCTCTTTCCTTGATAGATTCAATGGATACAATCAAATCCAAATAGCTCCCGAAGACCAAGATAAGACAACCTTTACTTGCCCATGGGGCACTTTCGCTTACATAGTTTTACCGTTTGGATTATGTAATGCCCCAACAAAATTTCAAAGAGCAATAATTAGTATTTTTTCTGACTTAATAAATGAAGGACTTGAAATTTATATGGATGATTTTACACCCTATGGGGAAGACTTTGATCCAGCGTTAGAAACATTAGACAAAGTGTTAGAATGATGTATTGCTACTAGACTATGTCTAAGCAACGAAAAATGCCACATGATGATGACTAAGGGGGTAATCCTAGGTCACTACATTTTTGTAGCTGGAATACAAGTAGACCCAGCTAAAATAGAGGTAATCCTTCTATTGGCCACACGTTGTACACAAACGGAGGTACGCAGTTTCTTGGGATATGCAGGATATTATCGCAGATTTATAATTAAAAAATTCACAGATAACTACACCTCTGTATTCTTTGACTGGAAATGTTGAATTCCATTGGACTGGAAAATGTGACACCGCTTTTACAGACTTGAAGAAGTTGGTCTCAACAGCACCAATATTTCAAGGTCCTAATTGGAAACTTCCCTTTCATATCTCTTCTGATGCATCTGATACAGCAATAGGAGCAGTCCTTGGCCAAGAAGAAGACCGAAAGCCTTATTCTATTTATTATATCAGCAAAACCTTACTCCTGTGGAATTAAATTATACAGTGACCGAGAAAGAATTCCTGACTGTAATTTATGCTATCAATAAATTCAGGCACTACATAACCGGATATCAAGTGTTCCTGTACATTGGCCACTCTGATATTAGATATTTAGCTAATAAACCGATCGTGAATGGAAGAATAACTCGATGGCTATTGTTATTGCAGGAATTCGATATAACAATCAAAGACCGTCTAGGGAAGGAAAATGTGGTCGCAGACTTCCTGTCCAGAGTCCCCAAGACAGATGACACACTAACAGTTGACGATCAATTCCCTGACAAAAACCTATTTTCTGTAGCAATCAAAACACCATGGTATGTAGATGTGGCAAACTATCTGTCAGTGGGGAAAATACAGAGACATTTAATGGTGAGAGAATGAAAATTGATTGTATAGTGCAGTGCAAGATTCTCTTGGATTGCAGGATACCTATTCCATATAGGGGCTGATATGCACATACGTAGATGCATAAGGGAAGAAGAAATATACGACATCTTACGGGCCTGTCACAATGAACCCTGTGGTGGCCACTTCGCAGAATGACGGACGTGGCATAAAGTGTTGCAATTAGGCTATTACTGGCCTACAATTTTCAAAGACGCAAAGAAGTATGTCCATGCCTACGATATTTGCCAAAGAATGGGCTGCCCAGGCCAAGCTAATGAAACGACGTTGCAACCACAATTGGTGGTGGAACCATTTGAATGATGGGAATTGGACTTCGTTGGGGCATTCAACCCACCATCAAACCAAAAATCCCACATATTAGTTTCCACGGACTATGTCACCAAATGGGTGGAAGTAGTAGCCGTGTCAAGAGCCACGGAAGAATCAATAATTAAGTTTCTCTTTGAACTATTTGTATGATACAGCCTGCCAAGGGAAGTGATAAGCGATGGAGGGGCACAATTCATAGGAAATAAGATCATATCTACCTTAAAAAATCACCATATCATTCACCGAGTTATGTCTCCTTACCACCCGCAAGAAAATGGACAAGTCGAAAGCACTAACAAAGTCCTGGAGGCAACCCTTACCAAGACAGTAGCAACACACCGCCGGGATTGGGCCACTAGACTACCAGAAGCCTTATGGGATTATCAAACAACCTGGAAAAATACCACTGGATATTCACCATATCAGCTAGTATTTGGGAGAGAACCTATCTTTCCTATTGAGTTCGAAATTAAAATACTAAGAACGGCCCAAGAAGTGGGATTGGACTTAACAGATGCTCAAGCTAAAAGATTCCAACAAATAAATGAACTGGATGAAATTCGACTACTTGCCCTGCAATTCACAACGATCATTCAACAACAACGATCCAAGTGGCATGACAACCTAATAAAGAGGAAGGTATTTCAAAAAGGAGATTGGGCACTCCTCTATGATTCCAAGTTCCAAGACTTTCTAGGAAAATTGCAAACAAGGTGGCTCGATCCATATGAGATTTAGGAAGTACATAGAAATGGTACCCTCACCTTAACCACTATAGATGGGTCTGGCTCAAGATTTCGATTTAACGGGCACAGATTACACCTCTATCACAAACCTCTCATGAAAGAATCTTTCTGTCAACAGGCATGAAATGATCCCACCATCCAAGTTGTGGTGCAAGGGGGTGACAACCCTACAAACTCAAGTACATGAGAGGTTTGACAGCATCACTTGTAAATAATGTACATAATTGTTTTTCTTGTTGTACATTATTCCCATTTGCAATCCATTTTCATTGTAAGATTTTGTTTTTTTATTGCTGTGCCTTTTTTTTGTTTTTGTTGTTCAATTCGCGGAAAGCTACCGTTCAATATTTGAACGGATACTGTTCAATTAAATTAAACAACCATCTCCAGTTTTTTTACCTTGTTGTTCAATTCAAAAACAACTTATGTTTAGTTTTTTAACAGCCGCGGTTCAACCGAATTGAACAGATTTTTGCTGTGTTTTTTAATTTTGTTGTTCAATTCAAGAACGGTTATTGTTCAATCTTTGAACGGCCGTAGTTCAACCAAATTGAACAGATTTTTTTTGTGTTTTTAATTTTGTTGTTCAATTCGAGAATGACTACTATTCAGTTTTTGAACGGTCACGGTTCAACCAAATTGAAAAACTTTTTGCTGTATTTTTTAATTTTGTTATTCAATTCGCGGACAGTTGTTGTTCAATTTTTTAATGGCTGCGGTTCAACCAAATTAAACAACTTTTTTCCATGCTTTAAAATTTACTGTTCAATTATTCGAGAGCTTATGTTCAGCTTTTGAATGGCTACTGATTCAACCACAATTGAACAGTCATTTCACGTTGTTAAAGATGTTGTTCAATTCCTAAACAAATTCTATTCATTTCTTGGACGATTGCCATTCAGACGAACGGAACAGCTATGCACCGCTGTGTCTTTATTTTTTTTGTTCAATTCGGGAACAGTTGTTGTTCCATATTTGAACAGCTACTATTCATTTGAATTAAACAACCATTTTTTAGCGTTTTTTTAATGTGGAACAATCTTTAAAAAGTTATTGCTCAATGTATTAATAGCTTCTGTCTTACGAAATTAAATATCCATTATTTTTATAATTGAGTAACTTTGAGTAGGGAATGGAAGTTTGAAGAGAGAGGGAAAGTGGTAAACTTACAAATATGATTCCCTTTGGCACTATAATTCTTAAACAGGAAGCTGACATTATGCACACATGAGATAAAAGGCTAAGTCACCCACAGTCCAAATATGATATCAAACAATTCAAGACCTTATGATGATATGTCTTTTTGCACTATTCGAGTAATATGTCCATACAACATGAAGAAATGGAATAAGGGGTATTAATGGTATTAGTTTTTCTGCTTCTTTCACCATCCCTCACTCTTAAGGAGTGAATGAGCCTCCCTTAACAATCATTGTGTGTTCATGAAAATCTTTAAGAGGATAGGGGTCTCATTACGAGCCAGCCTACCATGATCATAAGGATTTAACAAGTGACATGCCCATTATGGCTACCACACTAGGGTAATGACCTTCTCATCTATTAGAAGGACATGAGGTCTCATCACGAGCCGGCCTGATCACTTTGTCACAATTCTAGTGAATGGAATTGTGACTATCTGACTACCACACCAGCACAGTGACCTCATTATAGATCAAAATGTTACAATCCAAAAGAAAGTACTACATTTACATGAAAATATTAAGAGAGGATAGGGGGTCTCATCACGAGCCAGCCTACCATGTTCATAAGAGTGTAGCAATTGACATGCCCGTTATGGAAACCACACCAGGGTAATGACCTTCTTAGTAACTTGAAGGACAAGAGGTCTCATCACGAGCCGGCATGATCACTTTGCTACAACTCTAGTGAGTGGCGCCATGGTTACCTGGCCACCATACCAGCATGGTGATCTCTCCATAAAATTGGCAAAACACCTATTCTTATATAGGGATCATGGCTCATTTTTCGAGTTAAATAGCAACCCTATCAAGGCTATGAATGCCTGCTGGCAGCAGTGGTTCTACTTGTGGTATGAAAGAATGTTACTTTAATAACCGATTGTTGTTATATACACCTTATCTTCCATTTTTTTTTCTTTTTTTTAACCACAAAGCTATTACTCGAATTAGTAACAATCATGACTTACCATAAGAATAATTAACAAAGATCTGTTTACATATTTTGAACTTTAGAATGACAACGCAAATTATTACTTGACTCAATCTTGCTTCCATCGTAACTTTTCAGACATGCAAATACATCATATCGCAATAATGGCAATGCTATTTTCTCTCACTTTCTAGTCACTTCCGCACAAGATACAATTATGAAAACTTATAAATATGACCTTTTTTCCACATATGTAGTAATTACTCAACCGTCAATCCTTCACATGCAGATTTACCAAATTCTTACATTCCCATGTCCGCATTCATAACCAGTCAAATCTCTCCGGTACTTGATGGCGTGGGTGCCCTTTCTTCAAGAGAGGGGGTGTAATTGGCCTTAATTCAGCAAGCATGTGAAATTCCTACACAAATATCGTCAGACAGATCAATAAACACTACAATTAAGGCATAATATTATTTACGCAGAGACGCAGTCTCTCTTCTGCTTGCAAAAAAATAATCAGAGGAAACGAGCATATTAGTTATGGGAGGAAATACCCTTCAAATCGAGCCTGCAAAATTTCCAATTTAAGAGGCGGCGAGTGCCATCCTCCAGCGAGCTGGATGGCTAAAATATGTACAAATAATACAAGGATCCAACATGAGAATTGCAATCGAATTCCTGCAAAATCTACAGGAAGGGAAAACCAGAGTTAACAGCCAAATTATACCAGTTACAGAGGGAATTATAGCAGAAGTTTATGGAATACCAGCGCAAGGGGAAAGATGGGAATAAAATCATCTCCTCCTGAGAGAAGAAGTAGCAGTATACTAGGACCTAGATGAACCATTGGAACGAAAAACTAGAGGGATTAACCCTGCCTCTTTACACCAACCATGGCGAGAGCTGGCGGCATTCATCCAGAATTTTATTACATGCGAAGGACGTCGGGATGTGGTAAAACCTAGACAGCTCAAACTTTTAGTTGCACTCAAACAAAAAATTTCAATTAATCTGCCTGCTTTTTTGGATTCTGTATTGCATGATACTGTTGTTCGATTGAGGAAGGCCAAGAAGCCCCAAGAAGTGGTTAGTCACCAGGGCTTAATAAAATTAATCATCATTCATAAGCTAGATAGGCAGTAGATAGCATGGGATAATTTTGTCAACCCAGAGGCACAGGAACCAGAAGTAAACCCCGAGGGAACCGAAATTGAGCCCCCTAAGGTAAATCCTCCAAGAAGAAAAAGAACCTGAACCTCAACATTAGAGCCAAACAGGAAAAAATGGCCCAGAACACCCCAGGGAACTTTGAACCCCATGGAGAAAGCATAACCATCCCATGCACCCTTGCAAGAATTCGAGGAGGAAATGGCATGAGTCCTAGGGAAAATAAGGACAAACTATGAATTGAGAAACTCATTGGAAGCAGGGGAGCAAGAGGAACTTGCTGATAAAACCACCACCCCCAACAGCTCTGGTCACACTAACATCCTACCTGACCAATATGAACCACAAGATGATGAGGCTCTATCTCCTATTGATAATTACGAAGTGTATAGTGATGGACAGGTAGAGGAGAGATTGGAATCACAGGATTATTCAGGTGACACTGTCCTTATGGAGAAGAGCACACACACACAGACAGCCCCTTTGTCACCAGGAGGTAGCATCGCTCCTCCTACTCAGGACCCTCACATTGAGGTCAATTCTAAAGATGTAATCAGAAACACCATTCTAGACACTATCCCTGAAAAAGATAATTATGCTCCCCTATCACCTGCTGAAATAAGAAAAGGTGAAGGTTCAGACGAGAGGAGAAGTGAGAAACTAAGAAGGACCTGCAAGAGATTGGAAAAATTGGTGAAATATTTGAGGAAGCAACTAAAAAAAGAAAGAAGGGTCAGGAAGCCAAGGACAGAAACCTCTATTTCAGGAACTCAAACAGAACCAGTAAATACTGTCGAAAGTGAAATGAAAATTGACTTAGCCGACACCATGGAAACTGGAACACAAAACAATTTGATAACCACTACTGAAATTGAAGTACAGACCAACCTAGTAGACACCACCGAGGCTGAAGTGGAGACATAATTGGAAAAAATCATCAAAACCACCACCCAAACTGAGCAGAAGGTTATAGAAGAAAATAGGACCCAAACAAAGGAAGCCCCTGCCTATGCCCATTTAGTAGAGATAATTGCCAACCAGAGATTAAAAAATGAACTAATGCAAGTGCGGCATGAACTGACACAACGCAAAAAGGAGGGGGTACCATTACAAGAATATCAAGCACTGCAAAAGAAGTTCACCGACCTATCTGTCACAAAAGATGAGACATTCACCTATCTTAGAGGAGAGCAGGCAAAGGTTAAAGTGGTACAAGAGCAGGTAGAGCAAGCTAAGAAGAAAATCTCTACAATTTTCTCTCTATATGATGATGCTCTATCATGCAGAGCTCTGACAACCAACTATGCCTTGTTCCTAACAGAACGGTATCTACTCTTCAAGGTTAAAGTTGTTAGAACATGGAAACCCAATACCTTTAGGACCATAGAGGAATTTGTCCAATGTTGTAACGATCAGGATGAGCTAGTACAGTGCCTCTTGTGTGAGCTTTACATGCATAACTTCTTCTTAGAAGAAGACACAGACAGCAACCCTAGCCCCTTCATAGGGGATGTATAGCTGCAAGCCTTCCTTTCATTTGCTAAAAACAAAATAAGGTGGGCCAAATCCTACGAAATCTTCCAGAAAAGAGAGCATAGTCTAGATTTATGGGTCAGGTGGGAGCCTACGAAACCCTTGCAACTAATCTTCCAACATAAAAACTTCATGAGAAGGCCAGGTGTGAGGTCTAGGCTGGGACCCATCCAGAAATATATCATAGAAAATGCACAAGAATACTTTGAGGAAATTCATGAAGTGGCCTTAGCAGCAGCCAAGCAAAGGTGGATGGCCTCCACAAACAATGTGAAGAATAGGGAGCCATTCAATTACAGGAATTTCAAGGCTGCTGCCTCCAGGTTCCTTTCATACAGTAGCCTATTCTATAGCATGGGGCCTGCCTGGTTGGGATGCAGATACAGAAACCCTCTCATTTGGCATCCTCCCGAGGATTAAAAATCATAATTAATAATTACCAGAGGGAGCCACAGGCGTTTCCTTTGCACTCATAAAAATAAAACAAGGATTCAGAACATACAAAGAAAAGGCCTACCCTTCCTACTCCTTAACACAGCTACATCTCAATCATATGTTTGCATGAGGAAATGCAACTAGTTAAGCAGGGGATTATGTTGGGCCCAAATTAAGGTATGATTCTCACCCTGTAAATACTTCAAATTATGTTATAATTTCGGGGGAATCCCTCTTCACATTAACAATAAGGAATAAAAGATCATGAAAACGGGAAAAATCAGACTAATGATGAAAAGGATGTTTTTATAATAGGAAATTGACTTCTCTTATCTCCACATGCAGGAAAGCGGAATGCCCGGACCAATAGGGAATGGAAGCCAACCAACAGATGCGAGCATATGAAATCCTAGCAATTCCAGCGGCCGGTAGAAGGCAAACAAACGAATCTGAGTCCAAGAACTCAAACGACAGCCACGCGTAGTAGGCTGTCGTTTGAGAAACACTTTCAAAATTTTTGAACTCGCCTTTAAAAGGGAAAAGGATGGAGGAGAAGGGGAGTCAGAAAACAAGACAAGAAATTCATTCTGTAATAGACAAATCAGAAACGGTCTTTCTAATTAAATTTTTTTAACATCAATGGATGTAATATAGAGCTTTGAACAATCATCTTATGAAGGTTTTATAGTGCTAAGGCTTCTGGTGGTTTGGGCCCAACCTCTGGAAGCTCCACACACGTTTACATACTCTGTGTAGTTACAGAACCGATGCTTATGAATCTGATGCAGTTGTAACGCATATTTCCATTCAATACAAATACAATTGTCTTTCTTCAGGATTGTTAGAAATTGCGTTCTTAAAGTAGGACAAGTGCAATCGTATTTTCCGACTTACGGCAATGTTTTGTTATCAATATATAGTTCCAGTTCCTTTGATATCATTGCATTTGAATTACAGATCGTAGAATAACATAATTTTAGAATTATCTGTCTTTATTAATTGCGTTCTCTTTCTAGCATAACGAAGTGTCCAACCATCGATCAATGTTGATTATTTAATTCATAAAGAGAACTCCATTGCAAAATTACTTCATTACTTGTTGTACAAGTTATTTAATCCGCTTCAATCATAATGTTGTTTCATTACTGTCCAACTTAGTTATCTTGTTATTCCATTATTGCACAGCTAGTTATATTGTTGTTCCATTATTCCTTAGTTAGCTAGACTATTGATTCAATTCGATTCCATTACTGATTAGCTTAGTTAGACTGATGTTCCATTTAATTCTATCACTGTTCAGTTCAATGTCTGCTTGGTTTATCTAGATTTTTGTTTGGTTCAGTTAAGCTGTTGCTTCCTTCCATTAGAGAAACACAAATTCCTGTTGCTCAATCCTAGGTTAAAAACCCATCCAAGTCACCCCTCATAGGATAAGCAAGTTTAGGAAGTTAGTAAATTCTCCCTCATAATTGACAAGGAGCATCTGTAGACAAACTGACTTGCATATATTGTGTCGACACTCTTGGAATAAAAAGACTTACCCCAGGTTGATAATTAAATGAGGAAGCACTAGAGTTGTCAATAAGTCACCTCTTTCAGAACCAACAACTGCTATTGAAAAATTGTAGACCAAGATGAAGAACCCAGCATCACTGTGACTCAGGGCGAGTCACAATATTGTGTTGGCGGCTTGTTGGAGTGGGGTCCCTTAGGATCAAATTTTGGATAAAAATATATTATGTTTTGTAATTTTTTGTATGTTAAGTCATGCACACAAAGCAAAGCACATGTCAAGGGGCTTTGGGGTGGGCTGAACCCCCTCACGATTTGTAATGGGTAAAATGGTAGAACTAGGGGCCACAAACCGTAGTTTAAGGACCTTAGATGAGTGCAGGCTAAAGGTATAAATAGGAGTCTAGATCGAATCGAGTAGATAACAGGATGTATAAAGTCTGAACTATTTTTGGATATGTTCTGAGTTGAAAGGAAGACTTGTCTGGGTTAGAAGGCTCCTGCTAGTTGTGTACACATAGACCTTAGTCCTGCTGTGTGCGGACCTCGTTGGCTGTGTGCGCGGGTAGAACGAAAGTATTGTAAGTAAGATATGAGCTGTCAATGAATAAATGAATTTTTTGGAAGAAATATGAGTATCAAATGAAACTGCATTCTGCTTTATGATTTGTTTATGTATGTTATTTATGTTTACTGTGTTATTTGTGTTTGGATCGGTTGCACAACTGTCTTTTGCCTTAGATGGATGATAAATTAATGGATCTATTTTTGTTGAACTTAAATAATATGTATTATGGACTATTGAAAGGATTGTGGAATCTGTATCAGTGCACGCGGAGGATAGCCTACGTAAATTGACCTAGATTTCCCTGGTTAGGGTTTCTAGTTAAGAGCTTCCATTGCAAAGGTCAGATCATAGTTGTTTTAGTTCTGAATACACCCACATCATTTAATTCTCTCTCAGGGTGTGGAAGCCTAGTTCCAACATCCCCCATATTGCTTTGGGTGAGACTTTTACTTGCGCAAGTAGGTCACTAGTGAAAGGGCCAGTAGTAAGAGGGTTTTTTCAGTTAAACTTAACTCTAAACTTGGGTCCAGACCCCTCAAGCCAAAAATTCCCATATATATTGAATCCAAGATATAAGCAGAAGGTGAAAGAAGAGTTAGATAAAAATTTTGCTGCAGGAATCATTGAACTAGTAGAAGAGTCTGATTGGGTAAGTCCAATGGTAGTGAAAGATAAGAAGACCAAGGGAGAAATCAGGATTTGTGTAGATCTATGCAAATTGAATGATGCTTGTGTGCATGATCTTCTCCCAACTCCATTCTTTGATGAAATCCTGGATAATGTTGGTGGTAAAGAGGCTTATTCATTCACTGATGGGTTTTCAGGGTATCATTAGATCCAGATTGCGCCAAAATATTGGAGTAAGACCACATCTACTACTGAATATGGATCTTTCCAATATACAGTCATGCCTTTTGGGTTGAAGAATGATCCTTCCATATTCTCACGTGTAGTAGTTTATGCTTTCAAAGAATTTATCCACAATTTCTTGGAGATATACTTTGATGATTGGATGGTGTTTGGATTATTGACGAAGCATGTTTCAAACCTGTGCTTAATGTTGGATAGTTGTAGGAAGTACCAGATCTCCTTTAATTTGAAGAATTGAATACTCTGTATGCCATTTGGGATACTGCTGGGACACAATGTGTGTCAACAAGGATTAATGGTAGATCCCGCGAAGATCAAAGAAATATTTAATCTAGAGATACCTGAGAATGTTAAGAAATTATGCTTAATATTGGGGCGCACTAGGTATTATAGGAAGTTTATTTAGAGCTATGTGTTGATAACTACACCCATGGAAAAGTTTCTCAAGAAGGATGTGACATTCTGTTGGGATGAGGATTGTTAGAAGTGATTTAAATTGCTGAAGGAAAATATGGTCACTATGCCCATACTAGTCTTCCTAGACTGTCAAAGGTGTTTCATGTGCATGATGATGCCTCCTGTATTGTGCTCGGAGCTATTTTAGCTCAGCCAAGAGTAGGAGAGATTAATCACCCTATTTTTTATGCAAGCCGAAAAATCTCAAGTGCAGAATGAAATTACTCAACCATGGAAAGAGAAGGACTAGCAATGTTGTATGCACTGCATAAATTTCACCACTATTTGTTAAGAGGCCATTTCAAGATGTTTACTGATCATTCTAATCTAAAATATCTGGTCAATAATCTTGTGTTGGGGAGGAAGATCTGCAGGTGATTGTTGTTATTCCAGGAATATGACTTTGAGATTATTGTAAAACATAGGACACTAAATGTTGGGCTAGACCATATAGCATGCATTGAGACTGGGAAAGAACCTACAAACTTGGAGGAAGGATTACCAGATGCGCATTTTTTTGCATTAAAGGTGGTTGAAGAGTATTTACCTGATATTATTCAGTTTTTGACTATTGGACGTGTGCCTGATGAATATACAGTTCAACTGAAGAAAGATATCATGGCGCGTGCAACAGGCTTCACCATTATTTCTAGACAGTCATACAAAATGGGCACAGATGAAGTTCTACAAAGATATGTTATGGAGTATGAAAGATGGGAAATCCTAGATGAAACTCTTGGAGTGGTTTCCATTGGTCATGATTCAGGTAAGGAAATCGCACAGAAGATTTTGCGAGTTGGGTGATGGTGGCCCATATTTCACAATGATGAATATGCACATTGTCGTGCATGTCATGTATGCCAGAAGACTGGAAATCCATTACGCAAGGATGATATGCCCTTGCATCCACAGATGGCATTGCAAGAATTTTAAAAATGGGTTATAGACCTTGTTGGTCCTATCCATCCTCCAGCCAAGAATAGTGGTGCATGTTACATTATCGCCACAAAGGATTATGTAACCTAATAGGCTGAAGCTAAACCTGTGAAGGATTGTACTGCAAATACAACTGTGCAGATCATATTTGAGAATATGGTGACTAGGTTTGGGTGTCCTAAGATCTTGATAAGCGATCACGGTACACATTTTGTAAATTAAACCATTGAAGAATTAACAGAGGAGTTCAAAATGCATCATCAGAAGATCTCTCCCTATCATCCCTAGGAAAATGGCATTGTTGAATCATTCAATAAGATATTTGAGACTATGCTTACCAAGGTGTGCAATTTTCTTTGGGCATATTGGACCACATTCAAGACGTTGACTAGTAGGACACATTTTAGGATGGTATATGGGCAAGAAGTTGTGTTTTCGATGGAATTCATTTTCCCTATTTTGCGCATTGCGGCATTCACCAATATGGCCGAACAAGATGCTATGGAAGAGTGATTATCGCAGTCGGTTTCTCTAGAAGAAGATCGCTTTATTGCTAATTATCACCCTCAATTTCAGAAGGCACACAAAAAATCATGGCGTGATTGAAGCATCACACAAAATGTGTTTAAGGAAGTTGATTTAGTCTTATTGTATGACAACAAGTTTGTGTGCCACCCAGGGAAGTTGAAGATGCATTGGCTAGGGCCATATGTTGTTAAGGAAATCACTGATGGAGGTGCAGTGTATTGGGCACATTGAGCAGAGAATACCTTCCTGGGTATGTCAATGGAAGCCGTCTAAAGCCATATAGGGATGCCCTGTGCATACCAATGGACTATATGGCCGTAGTATCAGATCTTCATAGATGGGATGGAGTATACGTAGAAAGGTGTGACACACACACATTAGCTATGCGAGGAGGTTAACTGGGTCGCAAAGGTGCCAAAAACTAGATGTTGGAATAGTAAAATCTGGAAAACATATCTTTATTATTGTTTATGGGAGCGTCTGGGTTGCATTTAATGAAGATATTTTTCCAGATTTGGGACCATTTTGTCATTTATGGAGACACATTAATGAAAAGGAACCGTTGAAGATGTTCCACAAGTATAAATATGACCTATGGGTCACAATAGTTCCCTTTTCTTTCTGAGTGAATTATTTGCTTTGAGTTCTCTGATTTCCACTGCATACTCTGTTTCTATGGCTGGTTTGGATTCGGGATTCGAGGAGGAGTTGTGTTTCACAGGGTTGGGTTACGTAATTCTGTCCAGTATGATGGCCATATGGCCTGGAGATGACCCTGTTGTGCTTGAGGCCCCTATTGTTGAAACACCTGTGCCAACAAAGTCTAAGAAGGGGCAGAAATCTAGAACAAGAAAATCCCCAAGGAAGAATCGTTCTCTACTGGGGCTGAGCATCTGAAGATGACAATGACAGAGCTCCCAGAAACAACTATGGAGGAAGAGTAGGATGTGGTCAAAGTAACCCCATTCTCATGGTTACTGACCTATGTCGCACTGTGCAAACCATCGTTTAGGGTTCCCAAAGACCTTAACAAGGTTCAAGCAAGCATCCAAATGTTTTTGATCCTTGAAAACGTCTCGATGGAAGGGTACATGTTTGCTAAAGTACCGCATCTCATAATGGAGGATTGGGACATCACGGACGTGGAAAAATTTCTTGAACTCATGCCAGATCTCTACCATGACCAAGTCCAGTATGAAGGGGTAATCGTGTGCCTAGAGCTGAAGAGGTGGGTGTTTGATCTACACAATTAATTCCTATTGAATCTATTACAGATCCCTCACTTTGGGCACAACCCAATAAATGACATTTGTGTCCAGAAATTTCTAACGCTAGTGGATGATGATGCACTATGGTTGGGAGAGGGCATTCCAATTGAGGCTACATTGATCCATAGGATCACTAGTTTACCTAATAAATGAACAAATCCAATTGTGGATTTTGGAGGAAAAGCGCAAGAAAAACCCATTACAGAGCAGATCAAAAAGAAGTATCAAGTCTCGCGGAAAAGCGAAGGATTTGTGGTAAGTGAGATAAATGAACCTGTTGTTCAATTCGTCACACTCATATTGGAATGCAAGGTGATGCACAAATGTAGACCAAAGGAGGTGCCCACACACGTGATTTCTCTCGCATGATAGTGCAAGAAATCCATAATTTACAATTGGTCCCATTACTTGTGCAAGGATTTTCTAGAAAATGTGCACGAAGCACAGGAAGAAGGCAAGCAATTTCATTATGATTGGGTGTTTTTTCTGATTACATTGATTGGGTGGAAGACCCTCGAGGAAAACCAATTTCCTAAGACTGAGCCACAAATGTGTGAGGCTATGTGGTACGCGACACTGTGTAACTCATCAAACCCCGCACACGCTAAGGAGAATAAAATTTTCTGGGTACTCTTTGATGCCTTGCTCTGTTAGGCAGTGCAGTCTAAGCCAAGGTTGTCTCTGACATTATACAAGAAATAAAAGATGATAGATGATTTCAAGGCCATGTTCCACAATATACACATCCACGCGAAAGGCATTGTGGAGGGAGTTTGGTCTGAGTTACCTTATTTATTCACAGAAGATGATCTGGTCTGAATTACTCCATAATGGCCATGAGCGTGGTTGGAGCCTGGTGCATCCACATCTATCACTAAAACACTGACGAAGCCACACACTGGTACTCGGTCAAAGAAAACAACAGAGAAGGTGACTAAGAAACCTCAAGAGAGAGAATCCATGCCAACCACCACCAGCGAGATGATCAACTTAGAAAAAGACACTGAACTAGAAAAAAATGATATTGTGCCAAAGGATATAGTGGAGGGGGTAGAAGCACAGACTTCTAAAGGCACGAAGCATGGCTCTCAGGACACTAGTGGATCAAGTAAGAAGAGGGAGGGATCTAAAGATACAGGAGAGGAGGTCTTGATGCTGACTAAGGATGCTTTAAATGAGATTGCTAACACAGTCACATTTGCGATTGTTGGAGCAGGGCCCCGTGAATGAAATTTTGGATATATTTTTGGAATGTTTTGAGTAGTTTAGTTGTGCACAACACAAGTTAAGGGACTTTGGGGCGGGTCAAATTCCCTCATGCATTTTAATGGGAAAAAAGGGTATATCTAGGGGTCGCAAACCATGGTTTGCGGACCCTAGTATAGCGCAGGCTAAAAGTATAAGTAAGAGTCTAAGCTGAGTTGAAGAGTAAGTTCTAGAAATTTTATGGTATGTTTTCTCATGATAGATCTACTCTGATGATTTTGTCTAGATGAGGGCTCTTGCTAGATGTGTGAACGAAGACCCTAAGTTAGGCTATGTGCGGACCCCGCTGGCTATGTGTTCGAGTATGTGAAAGAGTCTGTAAGAGGAACTTGAACTACTTGATGAGTATAAGGACGTTTTGCTGGTATTAAATGTATCTGTGATATGTTATGAATTGCACTACATGTTATTTCCATGTTATTTATGTGATAGTAAATGATGTTAGTAGATTGATTTTGCACATGTATTAGATGCTTAAAAGAATGATGAATGTCTAGATCTGGTGATATTGGGTAATATTTCTCTATAATTTATTATCTTATGAATTACGGGCTACGTGCAAGTCATTATGTTAAGTATATTGTTAACGGTTTTTGGTTAGGGATCTCTCTGCGCATACTTCTTCAATATCTAAAGGTGCTCATAGCATTAAAATATATCTCTCTCTCAAGGTGTGGAAATCTGGTTCCAGAACCCTCCCATACTACTTCAAGTAAGACCTTGACTTGCACAAGCAGGTCATTACCGAAAGGGCCAGTAGTACAGGGGTTTGTTGTTTAACCTGAAATATGAACCTGTGTCAAGACTCCTCAAACCAACAAATGGTTTCGTTGCTAGGACCGGGAGCATTTTGAGAGAGAGACCAGGTGATAAGACAGGATTTGTGGAATCCAGAAAATTCTGAAATTGACAAGTGGTTTGAAAAGCAGATCCAAGAGTTTGCCCTAAAATAAAACAGAAGTAAGAAGTTGTCTACTGAAAAGTGGAAGAATAAGTATATCTTCATAGAGGTACATGATATCTTCTTCACGACCTTTGTACACGAGTTGCAAGAGTGGTTGTCGATATTAGCGGAGTTCCAGACTTGTTGAAAGGATGATAGGGTTACACAGTCGACCCCTGAATTGGTCTAGAAATTGGAAAATACTGATAACAAAATCACCTGGACCGTAGATCACTAGGATGATAGTATCTTGGGTGGATTTGTGACGAAGTTTGCAATAGATCATTTTGTGTCGTACTTTGAAGCTGAAATAATATTTTTTAAGGGTTTAAGAGGTAAATTCTTGCAAAAATTGACTTTGTTGATTAAGATTCTATTGAGCGAAAAAGGTGTTCCGTGCAGCCACACCAAGTGAATGAACTAAAAACATATTGAAAGCACCATGTGCAGTGGGAAGTATTATTAGATCAATCAGAAAGGGGAAAGATCTGCATAAAACCCTCTAAGGTATTCGCCGAATCTAGAATAAACTGAGGCTATGCACGTTGCAGGTAGCCCCCCTGCTACGTCATACGCAAATTCGCATAGGACTCAGACATATCCTACCCCGCTGCCACCCCCACCCCCAAGCGATATGGCTACACACAAGAAGCTACCCACCTTTAGGGGTGAGAGGGATGAGGAAATCGAACGGTTCTGGTTTGTAGCTGATGCAGTATGGACTGCACAAAACGTTAATACTGATGCTATGGAAATAGTGTAGCTGGCCATGGATTTTGAAGGTCGCGTGCTAGACTGGTTTATGGGATATCTAAAAAAATGCCTCTTCTACTATCACTGATATCAAGAATGAATTGAAGTAGCAGTTCAAAAAGCCGAATTCCTATGCACAGGTAGTGGTCGAGCTAAAATATTTTAAGCAAGGAGCAAAAGAATCAGTCTGGGAAGCCAATCAGTGACTGAAGCAAACTATCAATGATGGAGGATTTGTTTACGATGATGACCAACACAGGGAATGTTTCATCGCCATGTTGTTACCCCATCTACACGGTCCTATGGGACAACAGAAGATTTCTACTCAGGCTGAAGCCCTAGAGATCGCTATGAAGTTGGAGGCTGCACCTAGAGAAGATATTCCCTTTGGGACTCTGCAAATCCAAATTCAGTTGGAAGCTATGGACTTAGACATACAAAACCTATGAAGAGACAAAGGTAAAGAGGTTGGCGCAGATTTCTGGTGCATTCGTTGCAAAGGAGTGGGCCATACCAAATATCAGTGCCCTGTGTTTACGGATTACCTGCAAGCTGGATGACCAAATCCACTACGTCCTAGGGAGGGTGTGGGGCCTAGCACCCCCACCTTATGGTGCGTTTATTTCCTGGTAGCTAGCCAACATGATACTGACCACTACCCATGGCTGGGAGCTTATGTGCTGGAATTAAAGCAACATATTTCAGTTTATGCTCCTTGGTTGGTCATGATGAATACCACTTTCGGACGTATGAGTTGATGATAGACAATGAAAACCTGTACAGAGTGCAGGTTAAAACCTCTTCACCAGTATCCCCCTCTGGACATGGAGGATCCCCAGCAAGGGGAAGGGGAGGAGGGAGAGGTGGAGGCGTAGGTCGAGGGAGAGGGCAAGTAATCTTCTATCACTATGGAGATCCAAGACATTACGCACGCAATTTCCCTAACCCTATGCGGAAGTCCTACAGGTATTGTAGGAAATTTGATCACGTAATTGAGGTGTGTCCCATTCTGATAGCTAAGATGAAGGAAAAGTAGCTGACACCTACGCAGAACGTGCAAATGGTCAAAGATGAGCAATGTGATGATGGCCCTAGTGAAAATGTAATAGCGTGTAGTGGTATGGCCACTAGAGGACCTGCGGAGCAAGCTACTATAGAGTCACGGATCAGAAAGGCATCCGAAAAGAAGGAGGGCCTAGACATGAACAAAGAGAAGGAAATTTTTATAGAGGCTAGAAGAGATATTGTTACAGCGGGAGCATCAACATAAAAAGCTGCCATGGATCCAAAATTCAAGGAAGTAGTCAAACCATTCATTCAAGACTGTATGAAGTTACTGCGCAATCAAAAGACGATAGAGAATCTCCAAGCATTGATAGATAGATGCACAGAAAAGGAAGCTCCTCGAATGGAGATTAAGGTTGTGACCAAGGTTTACAATAATAAGAAAAGGACTGGTCAGGAGATGTGTATGACTGCGCAGATTGGAGAGTATGAAATGGATCAAGTCATCTTGGATTTGGGATCTGATGCGAATTTCCTACCCAAACAAACGTGGCAAAGGATGGGAGAACCCAAATTGGAGTGGTCTGCCATTCATATACGTATGGCTAACCAACAAAAGATCATTCCATTGGGAAGGCTTCCTAACGTTGTGGTAGACATTATGGGAGCTAAAGTATATGCAGATTTCGAAGTAATTTAGATTGTGAACTATGCTGACCCGTACTCTGTGCTATTAGGACTGGATTGGGCCATTTACATGGGAGGTATCATCAACTTGAAAAGGAGGAGCATGGTCTTTGAGAATGATGGTTCGCGGGTTATAATTCCTCTAGATCCAGCAGAAGGCAAACGATATACAGAACCGATGCGTGATGAGGAGGATGTTGACCATATTTACAAAATAACTGCGTGGGATGATGATCGAGTCAACCCTACAACTGATGGCATGTTAAATTGGGAAAAATACAACTCATGTTTCTCGTATTCGGATGGCGAGATGGAAAATTGTCAGAATCGGTTGCATGACGTATCTGCGATGCATTGCCTCAAGATCACAAAGAGCTTCCGGTGCATCTCCTCATAGGTAAGATAACTTCCTTACTTTGATGGTTCTGGTAGTGTTAAGGAATTTCTTGAAGCATTGGAAAAATATGTTCCTGAGGAACGGAGATTCTGGGCACTTGACTTGGCTATGCACACAACCCCTATGCATTGGTGGGAAACAAACAAGGGGGCTTTCCAGGACTTGGGGGAATGTCAAAAAATTATGATCATGTGCTTTGAACCTCCAGTAAACTCACCTATTGAGCTCTTTTCTAGCCGTGGGGATCCACGCAAAAACTTGGCTATGTGGATGGAGGTATGGAATGAAAGGACCTAGAATGATTCAGTCCATATGTTTATTCATTCATTAGGGCTGGTCCCCACTACCTGGTATTTATATGCGGAGCTTCACCAACGCACTCGCCACTAGGATACGATGACAGAGGATTTCATGGTGACGTTCGACTTAGTTGGAGGGACGGAGAAATTGGATGAGGCCCTACAGGATATAGATGCTCTTTTCTTCAATGAGTCTTTTCCTCACGAGGAATGTGTTGTGCTATCTTGGGATGTGCAGATGCAAGATATTGTCAACTATAGAATTTTTTCAGTAGAGGATAGTGACGAAGATCCCATGAATTTTACAATCCCATAATCTGAAGGAGAACGTGCAGCTAGAGGACCCTCATTACAGACAGTGGACATTACCAAACCATTGAATTTGAAGGAATTCAACGTTGGGATGGAGGAGCAGCCGAAGTTGGCAAAAATTGGGATTACTGGGATGATGATACTATTGGAAATATTGTGGAGCTCCTGACCGAATATCAAGATCCATTTCCTACAAATTTCTATGAGCTCAACGAAATTGTAGGATATCTAGGTGTTATGAATATCACCTTGAAGCCAGATGCACGTCCTGTTAAGCAGCAACCCTATCGACTAAACGTTAACTATAAGAAAAAAGAAAAGGAGGAGCTAGATAATATGGTGGTCATAGGTATGATTTAGCCCATGGAACAATTTTATTGGGTAAGCCCAATGGTAGTCCAAGAAAAGAAAACCAAAGGAGAGATAAGGATCTACGTATACCTATGCAAGATTAACGACGCCTACGTACATGAACCCTTACCTACGCCATTCTCTGATGAAATCTTAGATAATGTGGGAGGTCAAGAAGCGTACTCATTCACTGATGGATTTTCGGGGTACCATCATATCAAGATTGCACCTGAAGACCACAAAAAAACAACTTTTGCAACTGAATGGGGCTCCTTCCAGTACTCCGTCATGCCATTTGGGTTGAAGAATGCCACTCCCATTTTCTCACACGTGGTTGTAGCAGGGTTCAAATAATTTATACATACATTTTTGGAGGTCTATTTTGATGACTGGACAATATTCGGATTAGTAAAGAAACATGTGTCGAACCTGCGCATGATGTTGGATACCTGTAGGAAACCCCAGATTTCATTGAATTTGAAGAAGTGTATATTTTGTGTACCTTTTGTAATTTTGTTGGGACACATCGTATTTCATCAGGGATTGATGGTTCACCCAGCCAAGATTGCGGTTATCATCAATTTAGCAGTACCCACCAATGAGAAACAATTGTGCTCCATATGAGGACACACGGGTTACTACATAAATTTTATTCAGGGGTACGCCATGATCACTACGCCATTGGAAAAGCTGCTAAAGAAGGATATGTCATTTTTCTGGGATGAGGAATGTTAGAAAAGTTGTGAATTGTTAAAGGAAAGAATGGTCACTACACCTATTCTAATATTTCCATATTAGGCTAAAGTCTTCCATGTGAATGTGGATGCATCAAGGATAGCTCTTGGGGATATATTAGCGCAACCAAGAGAAGAAGACATTGATCATCCAGTTTCTTTTTCTAGGAGGAATATCTCTAGTGTAGATTGCAACTGTTCTACTATTGAATGAGAAGGACTGTAAATGGTGTATTCCCTGCAGAAATACAGGCACTATCTATTGGGAGGACATTTTAAGATGTTCACTGACCATTCGGCTCTAAAATACCTGGTAAATAAGCCTGTGTTGGTGGGGGGAATACTTTTAGATGGTTGCTACTGTTTCAGGAGTATGACTTTGAGATTATTGTGAAGTGTGGGAGACTAAATGCAGGACTTGATCACTTGTCTCGAATTGAGAATGGAGAAGAACCAACTAGTTTGGAAGAATGATTATGCGATGCGCAACTCTTCACTATCAAGGTGGTTGATGAGCACTTTTCAGACATTATTTACTTCTTGACAACTAGAACGACACCTACAGAATATTCAATAAAAGAGAAGAAAGATATGGTGGTCGGTGCAGCTGATTTCACTGTGATTGCAGGTTAATTATATAAGTTGGGAGTAGATGAGGCATTGCAGAGGTATGTACTAGAGCATGAGAGACAAGATATTTTGGCTGAGGCTCATGGAGGGGTGGTAGGAGGCCACTACGTAGGGAAGGCCACTGCGTAGAAGGTGTTTCATGTTGGGTTATGGTGGCCCACATTGCATAGCGATACACATGCATATTGTCGAGCCTGTGATGCATGTCAGTGAACTGGGAAGTCCTCACGCAGAGATAAAATTCCCCTGCAATCGCAGATGGCCTTGCAGGCATTCAAAAGATGGGATATAGAAATTGTGGGACTAATCAATCCCCCAGGAAAAAATATTAGCGCATGTTATATCATTACTACCACTGATTATGTGACCAGATGTGTTGGGGTTCCCATGTTTTGGCCAGGTTGGCAAGACCAAAAGATGAGACAACATAGTACCACTTTGGGACCTTAGGATCTAGCCCTCCTAGGTCCAGAGAGGGATCTCTCTATACAAGTCAAAGGATATGTCTTTGAAGCTCTAATTTATGATTTTAGGCTAGTTGTAGGCTCAGGGTTTGTTTGTTTGATTGAGTTTGGTTGTTGGGAATCAGGAGAAGAAGGTCCAATATGAGACAAGGATGAGAAAAAGGGAAGCTAGGCAAAGGTAGATAACTCAGAGAACATCAAGGCCATTGGGCAATGGAGTTAAGAAAGGGTTTACTTGTGTTCAATGTGCAAGCTTTCAGTTGGGCTAGTCATCTAAATCATTTGGATCTTAAAGGATAGAAGATGGAATGGAACATTAAGGACTGAAAATGAAAGGAGGAGAACCATCTAATTCTATCTATAGATCAGGTCAGAGGTCATTTAACTCCAGGCCTACTTGGAAAAAATCAGAGGCAATTACAAGGGATATTAGAAAGGCTAGCTGGTCGTGCAAAGATCCTAGTGGACAGGGCTAACACTAATCCCTAGTGTTCCCAAACCTCCCAGCTAAATCCTACCAAGAACATATAAACATGGACATCATCAATTCATACATCAGAGAGCAGGCAATAACATCCACTACACTGGTTAAACCAATTGAAATAAATATTTAGATATACATTTAAGAAGAAAACATAAAGGGCTGGGAGAGCAGCAACATAGGGCACCTAACAAGGGTGAGTCCTATGCCAAACTTCTGATGCAAGCCAGTAGAAATGAAATGAAATGAAACATGAAATAAGAGAAAGTCAATCACAAATACAGAGAAAGATGAAACATCACCAGCTGCTTTAGATCAGGACCCAAAGAAATGTGCTTTTCATATTAAAAACAAAACCAATCAGGTACAACATTGCCCACAGCTTGAACATTCAGTCTGAATACATCAAATCTCAGCCTATCTTACAATATACACAGAGAACTTGTCTCAAGAGGAGAATACTTGCATTTCACTGGTATCTCATCAACAACCATTACAAATTTTCCTTCTGTGCTTTATAGCAAAGGATGAACCTAAGATCGACTGAAGGTGTAGGTGAAAATTAAATGTATCATTAAACATAATCAATGAATGTGGGGCCGAAACCCATTCTGCTTGACCTGATATGTATTTAATATCTGTCACCTTCCTTGTGAAAGAATGATCTGCTTTGAATATGATCTTGACCTTTTGGCTTGTTGTACTCTAGGTGATTTGAACAAAAAATGAAATAAACTGCTAGGAAGGTCTGTCTCATAAATGTCTGACTATTTTTTGAACTGTAATTAGGGCGGAAATTCTTTCAAGGACATGGTGTGTAATAAAAGCAGTATGGGTGCCCTGTACTTGCTGAAAGAAAACATTCTGCTAACTAATAAACCCTGATGTTACCTGTTACTGTGTTCAAGATCTTTGGATCGATCCTCGGGGTCATCAAACTGCTGCTCTGCCCTCTGAATTTCAGATTAAAAGCTCAAGATCTTTATTAGTTCGCTTTAATCTTCCTTTTCCTCTGTACTGAAACACTCTTCTGCTCCATTTGCTTCTGACAGGGTGGCTCGGGTTTTAATAGTGATGGGAGATTTTCAGAGTTTGGAAATCTGTTTTCCCTTGGTGCACATCCCGTCAGCCACTTTCTTTGACAATTTGATAGCAGCGCCAACCCTCGGATTTAATTATGTCTGCAAACTTCTCCATTAGGATGGTACAACCGGCACATGGAGGCTTTCACCTCCAGCAACCCTGTAAAACAATAACTGTGAAGAAATCCATGGATGAGAATGATGGAGGAGGCGAAGACCCACTCTGGACACGGAAAATAGCCCTGCAGATGGAGAACTGGGGAGAAATCATGACGGAATGGTGAAACAAGCTCTGGTGGAGGTTTGACGACCTGCAGAGTGAAAATCATCACAAAATGCGAGCATGGGACATTATATGTGACGAAAGGTTTAAAGGGTACGGAACATGCACGTGGGGTGACGTGGCAGACAGACAGCCGAGTGGACGGATGAGGTGGAGGCCCGGGGACAGTGGAGCGGTCAACGATGGAGGGACAAATTGGGACCGTCGATCATAGTGGAGATCGACGACAAGAAACGACAGATGGTGGGCCACCGGACGCGATAGGCAGGAGTTAAATAGCGTGCAGCTTCGATGAATGAGCATCGTTGGATGAGGGCTCCAAGATCTTACGGCCGAGGTGAATTCCGCTTCCCGGCTTTCGTCCAGGAGATAATGCACGAAATGGGCGGTTTTGAAATAGTAAACTCGAACACGTGGCAGAAGATGAGTGGAATCGTTGGGTTTCCGGGGAAAACCACTCGGCGCCCAACGGTGGTGCGGAAAATACCGGCGGGTTTTGGAAAACAACGCGTGGAGTGGGGACCACCATTTCAGGCGTGCTCCGCGCCGTTGCATCCGGTTTTTAACGGATGGCAGAGATGAACTATGGGGGGGCCAAGGTGTACATCCATGAGATTTTGGAGCGACCCCCCGTAGTGAATAACAGTCGTTCGATCAGGTGAGATCTATGGCTGAGGTTGCGCCCGAAATGGATCTGTGATAAGCGCCTTTCAAAACTGGGCTTTGGTCATAGCATCGGGTCACGTGGAAGATGAAGGAGCATGGGGCTATGGCCTGAGGGGCCAGGACCCGAAATATGATTTTTGCACATTTTAAAGCATTTTTAGGCCCAAGGGAAGGAACGATAGGGAGGTGAGGTGGAGAATTAGGGAAATAAAGGGTGATGGGGAAGTTTAAGGGGATTTTGGGGAATTTAAGAGGGTAATGGTGGGGATAAAAGGAAGAAAAGGGATTTTGATAAAGGAAAGGGGAGGGTAAAATGGGGCTATTTGTAGGGGCATCAAGGGGCAATAGTGGGCCTTTTGAGAAATGGATCAGCAAAGGGGCTATATGTTAGGCACAGCACAAAGATACTCCAAGGAAGATGAATTTTTAGGGGAAAGGCATTCCTTGGAGGCTCCAGAACAATCTAGCCCCCAGCTTGCTTGTCAAGAATTCCATAGGGGGGCTAACAGTGGCTCCACATGGGGATGGCTGCTCCTTGGAGGAGTCAAGGAACCAGAGATGATCTTTGGAGTAGGCCAGATGCCTGTTGTCATAAGCCATCTTTCTTCTTCAATTTTAGCTGCCACAGTATGATAGAAACATCAGCAAAAATAGTTCCCAACCAATCTACCTACCCAAACTACAGTTCTACAATTTTCCCTTGGGTGCATTTGAACTAGCAGACCCTTTACATTATTTTATTTTGAAAGCAAAAACAAACCTACTCTAGATCTACCCTTATTTCTCCATGAGGCCAGATTAGACTGTTGGCCTCATCCATTTCTCTACCTAATCTAATACCTGCTAGGATTAAACTATCCAGTAGGTTCCTTCACCTACATTCTAAGACAGGAAATTTAAAAAAAACAGCCAAGTCAGGATTAGACTGTCTGACCTGCTGGACTTTGCATAAATTAAAAACAACTAACTACATGCTCACACACTGAGCTTTATTGAGCTTTTCCTACCTACCCTACTCTAACTGGAATATTTACAGTCTAGCTTACAAACATTGTCTTCCAACGCAACCAGTCCTTCAAGTGATCCCATGACTGGTCTTTCTTGCTCAACTCCTTGAGCAGGCTGGATAGCCAAGGCAGCTCACACTCCTTTTGTCCAATAATGGCAGCTTTGAAAGATTTTCTTTCTGTTTGCAACATGCTGCTCAAGAAGACTCTTGATCCTTCTCCAAATGTCTGCAAGAAATGTGCATAAGGATCATGAAATAATACCTGGCTATGAATATCTGGCAGGTAGGCTTCAACCAGGATTTCCTCTTCTTCCACTGGATCGAGAATGAGACTCTCTTGAGAAAGAGAATCTTCTTTATCTTCTGAACTGGAGGACTTGTCATATATAGCAGTGTTGTCCTCTTGGAGATCTGATATATTCTGCTCTGGTGTGTTGAGCTCTGTGAAGAGATCCATGTATTCTTGAGCAGGGTCTTGTTCCATTTCCTCCTCTTTTTCAAGAGAAAGCTCGTTATTCACATCCTGCTCAAGAACTTCTTCTTTGTTCTCCTCTTCATCATCTAAGATGAAACGCTACTGACCTCCAATCATGTGAAAACCATTACTGATGAGTTGTAATGGAGTGAAGCAAAGATCTAGAGATCCTTCACCCTGTTCTGCACTCTTAAAGCTTTCTTCATCAGTATCATAAATAGCCTGCATTGGCTCATTACTCTCTGGAAGTAAATGGAAATGATTTTCCTCCCATAAATCTACTAACGATGACCCTGCAAGATCATCTTCCGTTCAGGGAACATCATCATCAGATAGATCAAAAACAAGAGAAACAGGAATGTAAGTAATGTTACCAATCGGATATACTGGATTGTCAGCAGATTTTTCTTCATTCTGATTTACATGTGAGCTTTCCAACTCTGTACAATAAAGCTCATCAGATGAATGGGCAAGAATTTCTGATCTGTAAAAAATTTCAGAGGCTGGATGTCTATTGATGGTTTGATCTATTTCTTCCTCTGCCAAAGGGGAGGATGGTCTTGTGTCCCTTTGTGTAGAAGTGCAGCAGCTCTCTGTTTCCTCTGAAGAATGGATTTGAGGTTGGATGTCATCTTGAGCCTCAACTAAAAGGAATGATGAATCAGCAACTGAGTTTTCAGGAATATCTTGAAAAAAGTCCACAGCCTCTTGATTGTTTTCTTCCTCAGCTGATTTATCCATGTTCTTGTGATAGCTAGGATACATATGAAATTCTCGAATGGCTGTCAACAGATCTTCAGATTGCGTATTAACCAAATCCTTATCAATGTCTAACAGGTATTGTATGGTATTCTGAGATTGATCACAGCAGTCCCATGATAAGGATGGAGATTTTCCTTTATAATTCTTGTAAAATACTTGGTGCATGTCCTTTAAAGAAAACAAACTCCGAGGTTCTAACCATTCATACCAATTCCTAGCCTTTCCTTCTAATGTTTCCATGAACATTTTCATTAGGCAGTCTTCATGCCATTCAACTCTAAATTTCCACACATGTATATGAAACTTGATGAGATGTAGCAAGGGGTCTTCAGTTTTTTCACCCTGAAAGGTAGGCAAGTTTTTTAACCAGTCCACTTCAGGCATTTTGTGTGGGAATCCAGGGATATGCTCCCTACTCATTAGGGAATATCTTATCTGTATGCATGGAAGCATGTTTGTAAATCAGAAAGAGGTCACTATGTCTCTTCAACCAGTTCAGAGTCTTCTACCAGTGGAGTCATTAGGTCTTTGGATCATAGGGAGTGTGGAGTCGCCAGGTGGATGATTATGAATGTTTGAAGTAAGATGATTTCCACCATCAGCAATTAGGTAATGTCACCTTTCAGGAATAATCTCAAAACACAACAAACTCCAACCAGAGATTGACTGGGAGGGCGTTTACCAGATATGTCACCTCCGAAGAGGGTGAGATCCGGAGGCTACCTGGCCCTTCCCAGGCTCTGTCTAAGAGTATGAGATACACAACGAATGGAGGATGATTCAAGAAAGGGGTGACTTACTGTCAACCTAACCAGAGCTCTAAGTTTCTGAGGTTTTTACGAATTTTTTAAGGTGAAATGTACTCAGATTCCCCAGCGGAGTCACCATTATGTTGGTGACGATGCTGGGCTATACACTAATAATTTTCTCGGTTATAGGCTCTTCAGAAATTCCCCAGTGGAGTCGCCATTATGTTGGGGACGATGCTGGGCTATACACTAATAATTTTCTCAGTTATAGGCTCTTCAGAAATTCCCCAGCGGAGTCGCCATTATGTTGGGGTTCCCATGTTTTGGCCAGGTTGGCAAGACCAAAAGATGAGACAACATAGAACCACTTTGGGACCTTAGGATCTAACCCTCCTAGGTCCAGAGAGGGATCTCTCTATACAAGTCAAAGGATATGTCTTTGAAGCTCTAAGTTATGATTTTAGGCTAGTTGTAGGCTCAGGGTTTGTTTGTTTGTTTGAGTTTGGTTGTTGGGAATCAGGAGAAGAAGGTCCAATATGAGACAAGGATGAGAAAAAGGGAAGCTAGGCAAAGGTAGATAACTCAGAGAACATCAAGGCCATTGGGAAAAGGAGTCAAGAAAGGGTTTACTTGTGTTCAATGTGCAAGCTTTCAGTTGGGCTAGTCATCTAAATCATCTGGATCTTAAAGGATAGAAGATGGAATGGAACATTAAGGACTAAAAATGAAAGGAGGAGAACCATCTAATTTTGTCTATAGATCAGGTCAGAGGTCATTTAACTCTAGGTCTGCTTGGACAAAATCAGAGGCAATTACAAGGGATCCCAAACCTCCCAGCTAAATCCTACCAAGAACATATAAACATGGACTTCATCAATTCATACATCAGATAGTAGGCAATAACATCCACTACACTGGTTAAACCAATTTAAATCAATATTCAGATACACATTTAAGCAGAAAACATAAAGGGCTGGGAGAGCAGCAACATAGGGCACCTAACAAGGGTGAGTCCTATGCCAAAATTTTGATGCAAGCCAGTAGAAATGAAATGAAACATGAAATAAGAGCAAGTTAATCACAAATACAGAGAAAGAGGAAACATCACCAGCTGCTTTAGATCAGGATCCAAAGAAATGCTTATTGGTATTAAAAAACAAAACTAATCAGTACAACATTTCCCACAGCTTGAACATTCAGTCTGAATACATCAAATCTCAGCCTATCTTACAATATACACAGAGAACTTGTCTCAAGAGGAGAATACTTGCATTTCACTGGTATCTCATCAACAACCATTACAAAGTTTCCTTTTGTGCTTTATAGCAAAGGATGAACCTAAGATCGACTGAAGGAGTAGGTGAAAATTAAATGTATCATTAAACATAATCAATGAATGCAAGGCTGAAACCCATTCTGCTTGACCTGCTATGTATTTAATCTCTGTCACCTTCCTTGTGAAAGAATGATCTGCTTTGGATATGATCTTGACCTTTTGGCTTGTTGTACTCCAGGTGATTTGAACAAAAAATGAAATAAACTGCTAGGAAGGTCTGTCTCATAAATGTCTGACTGTTTTTTGAACTGTAGTTAGGGCGGAAATTCTTTCGGGGACATGGTGTGTAATAAAAGTAGTATGGGTGCCCTGTACTTGCTGAAAGAAAACATTTTGCTGACTAATAAACCCTGATGTTACCTGTTACTGTGTTCAAGATCTTTGGAACGATCCTCGGGGTCATCAAACTGCTGCTCTGCCCTCTGAACTTCAAATTAAAAGCTCAAGATCTTTATTAGTTTGCTTTAATCTTCCTTTTGCTCTGTACTGAAACACTCTGCTGCTCCATTTGCTTCTGACAGGGTAGCTCAGGTTTTAATGGTGATGGGAGATTTTCAGAGTTTGGAAATATGTTTTTCCTTGGTGCACATCCCGTCAGCCACTTTCTTTGACAATTTGATAGCAGCGCCAACCCTCGGATTTAATTTTGTCTGCAAACTTCTCCATTAGGATGGTACGACCAGCACATGGAGGCTTTCACCTCCAGCAACCCTGTAAAACAATAACTGTGAAGAAATCCATGGATGAGAATGATGGAGGAGGCGAAGACCCACTGTGGACACGGAAAATAGCCCTGCAAATGGAGAACTGGGGAGAAATCGTGACGGAATGGTGAAACAAGCTCTGGTGGAGGTTTGACGACCTGCAGAGTGAAAATGCGTGAAAATCATCACAAAATGCTAGCATGGGACATTATATGCGACGGAAGGTTTAAAGGGTACGGAAAATGCACGTGGGGTGACGTGGCAGACAGACAGCCGAGTGGACGGATGAGGTGGAGGCCCGGGGACAGTGGAGCGGTCAATGATGGAGGGACAGATCGGGACCGTCTATCATAGTGGAGATCGACGACAGGAAACGACGGACGGTGGGCCACCGGACGTGATATGTGGGAGTTAAATAGCGTGCAGCTTCGATGAGTGAGCGTCGTTGGATGAGGGCTCCAAGATCTGATGGCCGAGGTGAATTCCGCTGCCCGGCTTTCATCCAGGAGACAATGCGCGAAATGGGCGATTTTGAAATAGTACACTCGGACACGCGGCAGAAGATGAGTGGAATCGCTGGGTTTCCGGGGAAAACCGCTCGGCGCCCAACAGTGGTGCAGAAAATACTGGCGGGTTTTGGAAAACAGCGCGTGGAATGGGGACCACCATTTCAGGCGTGCTTCGCACCGTTGGATCCGGTGTTTAACGGATGACAAAGATGAACTACGGGGGGGCCAAGGTGTACAGCCATGAGATTTTGGAGCGACCCCCCGTAGTGAATAACAGTCGTTCGATCGGGTGAGATCTACGGCTGAGGTTGCACCCGAAATGGATCTATGATAAGCGCCTTTCAAAACTGGGCTTTGGTCATAGCATCGGGTCACGTGGAAGATGAAGGAGCGCGGGGCTATGGCCTAAGGGGCCAGGACCCGAAATATGATTTTTTCACATTTTAAAGCATTTTTAGGCCCAAGGGAAGGAACGATAGGGAGGTGAGGTGGAGAATTAGGGAAATAAAGGGTGATGGGGAAGTTTAAGGGGATTTTGGGGAATTTAAGAGGGTAATGGTGGGGATAAAAGGAAGAAAAGGGATTTTGATAAAGGAAAGGGGAGGGTAAATGTTGTGAAACCAGCTCCAAAAATAGAAGAAAAGAGATATCAACACCTTATAAATAAGCCACTTCTAGGGGGAATCCTCCAATAAATTATATGAATGAAAAATTATTGGATGATTCAAATGACAAAACCTCCTTTCTATATATAGGAGTCCATGGGGCCATAATATAATCCTAGTGGGGCGACATTTTAATCCTAGCCAACCTAACAATAATAATGTAAGGGCACAATAATAACAATATGGGGGTTACAGGGGTACAAAAATAACAATAAGGGGGGCTACACTAACATAATAAGGGGCTACACTATTAATATAGGGACTTAACATGCTCCTCTCCTTCAAACAAGTGTTGTCCTCAACGCCTGATTATTTCTTGATGCTTCGTATAAAATTCTCATCCTCCCATGTGGAATCTTCATGTGGAAAGTTCTTCCACTTGTTTGAGCATCTTCAAATTGATATTACTTGTTTGATTATTTTTGTTTTTATGATCAAGTTTCAAAACTTCTTTCGATGTGATGTTGATATTCTTGTTGTTTCATTAGATTCTGCACCAAAGTTAGGTTATCCTTTGAGAGTTGGAGAACTTGTTGTTGATGCTCGATGTCATCTTCCACTAATTTATCATCCATATTAGCTATTATTTATCCTTCAAACCATCCAACTTAGCCTCCTTTTCTTCTTTTAAACCATCTATGTCATCTTCGGTTGCTCTTCGTAAGATCGAAATTTGTTGCACTTGGTACCGTAATTTTGATATCTCATACTGCAATTCTTCCTCTTCATGCGTCATAGTATAGATTTCTGAGGGCATAATGGGTGTTGAATTATTTTTAGGAGGCATCTCAAAACCCAATACTAAAATATATGCTCAATAGGCCCTTGGAATCACTTCAAACTGATTTTTCAAACAAGATTTATGCAATTCGAAAAAACAAATAAACACCTTTTACTTGCTTTTGAGGAGCTCGATATTGAAATTGTATTATCTATGTGATTGAAAATCTTCGATACCTGAAATTCAGCCCTGTAGTAGCCCTCTGAAGCTTCTTTCAAATGCCACAGGTCTGACTTGATTTTGATGCTCCAAGACAAAGTTGTGTCCAATCTCCCACAATGACCTAATTCTGGACTGGTTCAGTAGAGCGAACTTGTACGACTTGCCACGTGTCACTGTTTTGTCCTTTGTCTCTGAAATTGATAGCGAAGAAACTACAGGCCGTGTACTGGTGACCACTGTTGACGGCACTCCAATCCAATATTCAGAGAGAGAGTTATTAAACTTTTCCCACGATCACCTCTTTGAGATGAAATTCAGGAGCCTGAAAAAGCACTACCTTCCACAGATCATATCTCCAAAAATATTGCGAACCAAGCTCTGAAATTTTTTGATGAATGTCCTCAGGATTTCAGCTTCGCATCATATGAATTTCAGATTCTGAACCTTCGTAGAAAAACATTTATAGCGCAAATGCTACGATGACCTGTTTAGGAGCCTGAAAACATACCTGACTTCCACAGATCATATCTCCGAAATTATTGCGAACCAAAATCTGAAATTTTTATACAAGCTTCCTCAGGATGTTTTCTTCGCACCCTAAAAATTTCAGCTTCTGAAACTTCGTAGAAAAACAATTATAGCGAAAATGCCACGATGACCTGTTTGGAGCAGCGAAACCCTAGAATCCAAACCTTGTTATAGACATATCTAACCGGGCCCAAAAAGAGATGAGAAAAGAGATATCAACACCTTAGAAATAAGTCACTTCGAGGGGGAAACCTCCAATACATTACATGAATGAACAATTCTTGGATGATACAAATGACAAAACCTCCTTTCTATATATATGAGTCCATGGGGCCACAATGTAATCCTAGTGGGGCCATAATGTAATCCTAGTGGGGCCATAATAATGCAAGGGCACAATAATAACAATATGGGGGTTACTGGGGTACAACGATAACAATAAGGGGGGCTACACTAACATAATAAGGGACTACACTATTAATATAGGGACTTAACAAGAAATGGGGGTATTTGTAGGGGCATCAAGGGGCAATAGTGGGCCTTTTGAGAAATGGATCAGAAGAGGGGCTATATGTTAGGCACAGCACAAAGAGACTCCAAGGAAGATGAATTTTCAGGGGAAAGGCATTCCTTGGAGGCTCCAGAACAATCTAGCCCCCAGCTTGCTTGTCAAGAATTCGATAGGGGGGCTAACAAGATGGAAGGCAAAGGCTGTTAAGGATTGTACTGCAAATACTACTATGCATTTCAAGATCTTGATGAGCGATAGAGGTACCCACTTAATTAATGAAACTATTGAAGCTTTGACGGAATAATTTCAGATCCATCATGAAAAAATCACCCCGTATCACCCACAACCTAATGGCGTAGTAGAAGCCTTCAACAAAAATTTGGAGAATGCACTTACCAAGATCTGTAATGCCAATCAGAATGACTAGGATGTGCACATCCCTTCAGTCCTATGAGCCTATAGGACTACATGCAAAAATCTGACTGGGAAGACTCCTTTTAGGATGGTCTATGGACAAGAAGCCATCATGCCCATGGAATACATCGTCCCCAGCCTGCGCATTGTGGCTTTCACAAATATGGCAGAACCTGACATCATGGAGGAACGCTTAGCGCAACTAGTTGCCTTGGAAGAATATCAGTTTATTTCTAACTTTCATCAACAAGTACAGAAGGAACGTGAAAAAGTGTGGCATTACTGGCAGATCTGGCATAAGGTATTTAAGGAAGAAGAGTTGGTTTTTCTCTATGACAGTCAATTTGCACGCCATCCAGGGAATTTTTGTAAGCACTAGTTGGTACCATATATAGTAAAAGAGATTACTAATGGCGGTGCGGTGCACTTGGCCATGCTGCAAGGAGACTACCTTCCCAAGTATGTTAATGGAATTCTCCTAAATCCCTATAGGGACAATCTCGTGGCTACCAAATGACTATATGGCCAGGGCATCAACATTAAAGGATCTGCACGCACTATGAGGGGTAGGTACATATAGGTGCGACAGAAGCGCAATGGTAGTCCGCAGGTGAAGAGGTGTGGGAAAGTGCGACTAAGGTGCAGGGGTAGTCTGTAGTGAAGAAAAATAGTCGTTGGAACAATAAAATTGGGTGAAAAAATGATTTTACCATTGCATGGAGTGGGTGTTTGGCATTTAATGCAACAATATTGGAGGATTTTTTACCATTTTTTCGATGGCAAGTCACATTTAATGGGAATCCAACCATTCTTACCCATGGTGGCCTATAAAAAGAAGGGTTCAGGTCATAATCGGATCCTTTTCTCTCTGAATATTTCATGCTTTGCGCTTTTTCGTAATTTTGGTGTTCACTTTGTCCACATGATTTTTATGTTTGGGTGAGGTACTCCCTCTGATAGTAGCAATCCCGAGTTTGTGTTCCGAGCAAGGATGATAGCCACTAACCCCATAGAGTCACAGCCGGTTACTGCCTCCATTGAGTCGGGATTCGAAGATGTCTTTGAAGTCACCCCTGCAGTTGAAGAGGTGATATCCACATCGCCCAAGGGAAAAGGAAAAGGGAAAGGGCAAGGAAGAGAAGAAGGAAAAGAAAAAGGAAAATGAAAATCCATGAAGTGGACTTTACCCAAGCCGCGCACCTCCCCAAGGATTGTGCACTCTCCCCAGCAAGTGCCCCAAGCGCGCTCAGCAGTGTGAAACCCATCCAAGTTCCCCATGACTGCTCTCATGGCTACCGCCCTACATTAAGTTTTGCAAGCCAACAGTATGTACCCCTAAGAATGTAGATGTGGTCCGGGAATATCTCTATATGACATTAGTCCCGCAGGAGGTCCCTATAATTGGGGAAATGTTTGGCAACATACCCCTCATCAAATTTTACGATCATGATTTGGCTAATGAGGAAAACTTCCCAGATTTGGCCCTAGAGCTCTATTTGGAGCAGGTGCTATATAAAAACGTTCCAAAGGTTGAGTTGATGCCTTGGGCGAATGAACTACAAGCATCAGGGATCTTGAACTTGCTGTGAATTCCCTATTTTGGTAGGTACCCTATTACTGGTATGTGCATGCTACAGCTACTCGCCTTTATCCAAAATGGTTGTCTATGGATTCAAGGCCGCATTCCTATTGACAATGCGATGATCCATAGGATCATTAGCCTGCCCATGAAGGGGCCCCATGCCATGAAAGGGTTTGGAAAGAATAATGAGAAGAAGGTAGTCGATGATGTCTAGGAAAAATACAAGGTGGAACGTGACAAAAGAGGGTTCTTGGTCGATGGCATCGCTAACCCCGGGGTGTGCATGGGCACTCTCTTGCTCAGATGCAAGATGAAGTGGAAGTGTCATACATAAGATGTCCCTACATATGTCATCCAGCTGGCAGGACAATGTGATAAAGGGGTCAGCTATAACTGGTCCCAACACCTGTGTGAGGAGTTTCTCAACAATGTGCACGAGGCACAAGACCAAGACAAGCTCTTCTACTATTCATGGTTGTTACTGTTGATTCCACTAGTCGCTTGGGAGACGCCCGAGGATGTAGTGCTTCTCGAACTCGAGCTAGGTGTATGAAAGGGGGCGCGCTATGCCAATATATGGGACTCCAACGACCCACATAGAATCAAGGAAAATAAGGTATTTTGGGTGTTGTTTGAAGGTACGCTGGCTGCAAAAATACACTCTAGGCTGCGACTGTAGCCTGTAGTGTCTGATAAATACAAGTGCATCGTCGACTTCCATGTCAATATGCATAATGTGAAAATCAGAGCATGTAAAGACCTAACATGGTACAATCTACCCATCATGGTCATAGAGGTGAAAGTGCACCAAGTCATAGAAACATGGCAGCCTGCATGGAATATTGGGCTCAAATCCATCACTCCGGTTACAGTAGGCACATCCTGAAAATACGCCGCCCCAAAAGATACTGCTCTGTCAAGTGCAAAACTGAGTTGTGCTCCAGCGGGAAAGCAACCACCAAGGAGACCACCAAAGACACCACCAAGGACACTGAGAAAAATCCAAATCAAGGCATTGAGACTGGAGGCGTTGGTGGGGAGGGTGTGGATTCCCCATGAGGTACAAAGCGCACTAGCGAGTCTACAAAATGTTAGCACAAGAAACACAAGGGAGACAATTCCGATGGATATGCAGAGGTCACCTTAACCAAGGACGACCTAGAGAATATGGTCGACGTAGTCACCACCGTGTCAGAGGACAGATGGACAACCATGAAAGAGCAACACAAGGCCATAGTGGAGGCCATAGAGTCTAGATTATAGGTGTTGCACCTGAAAGAAAACACATTGCAAGTGAGCGTGAATCAGGCGAGGCTGATTCAAGCAAGCTTGCCAGTAATAACCCTGATCACCGCCACAGAAAGACAAATTCTCCCCTTCCCAAAAGTAACTATGACCATAGAGTAGTCATCTTTGTGCGCATAGGTCCAAGCATGCACATTGGTCAGCCTTGATCTTGCAAGGATAATGAGTGGGTAGCTACACACTCTCCACTTGTTCATCTCTGTGGAACTACAAAGCTAGGAAGTGCACGTGCAACAGAAACTGAGTGAGGCAAAGCAGATAATCGCAACCAAGGTAGCAAAATCTTCCCAAGTGCAGGCAGTACAACAAGCAGCGGTCACACAACAATCTAAGCTAGAACACTTAATCAATCAGCTATGCAAAGAGGTTCCCAAAGTTATTATTCCTGTCTCTATTGTGCTCCATGAAAAAATTGAGAGCTTGGTTGTTGCATTGAAGGCTTCCAAGTCCGAGGTCTAAACAGTCAAATCCAACTTTGAGCAACAGATTATTGTGCTGTAGGCAAAGCTGTAGCCTGAGACTCCTCCGGAGGTACGAGCTCAGTGAACTTCACTAGTTAAGTAAGCCACCGGAAGTATTTCTGCCAACATCGCCAAAGGCTTTGACTTAATGGACACCACTATGGAGCTATGGTCATCAGTGCAGCGAGACCCACTTCTTCGACAATTCACTCAGGAGTTGCGCCACAAAGAGAAGGAATTCGATCTGTTGGAGGTAACCATGCCCACTCTTATCGTAGGCCAACGACTAGCGTGAATTTGCACCAATCATGATCTAAGATATCAAATTGAAGGGCTTCACCACAAAAATCAATTTCTTAGTGATCATCTAAAGCCCTAGGCAGATGAAGAAATGAAACTCTCGCAGGACCTGGACGTTATGGTTAAAACACTGAATCAGACATTGGAAAATGTCACTTTGGCTACTGAGGGGCTGACTTCACAAAATTTGGTCGAGATCGCACAAAATTCAGTTTCACAGAGCGAGGGCATCATAACACCATTTTTCGCTGCCCTTGAATAGCTCCAGAGAAAGATGAAGACCCCACCACCGCAGTGACTCAAGATGAGTCGCAAGATTATGTTGGGGGCATGTTGGAGCGGAGCCCCTGAATGCAATTTTGGATATATTTTTGGAATATTTTGAGTAGTTTAGTCATGCACAACATAATTTAAGGGACTTTAGGGCAGGTCAAATTCCCTCATGCATTGTAATGGGAAAAAAGGGTAGATATAGGGGTCACAAACCACGGTTTGCGAACCCTAGTATAGAGCAGACTAAAAGTATAAGTAAGAGTCTAAGATGAGTTTAAAAGTAAATTCTAGAAATTTTATGGTACATTTTTTCATGAAAGATCGACTATGAGGGTTTTTTCTAGGTAAGGGATCATGTTGGTTGTGTACACGGAGACCCTAATTCTAGTTGTGTGCGGACCCCACTAGTTGTGTGCATGGGTATGTGAAAGAGTTTGTAAGAGTAACCTGAACTACTTGATGAATATAAGGACATTTTGTTGGTATTAAATGTAGCTTTGATGTGTTATGAGTTGTGTTGCATGTTATTTCCATGTTATTTATGTGATAGTGAATGATGTTAGTTGATTGATTGCGCACATGTATTAGATGCTTAAAAGAACGATGAATGCCTGGATCTAGCGATATTGGGTTATATTTATCTTGATAATTGATTATCTTATGAATTACAGGTTGTGCGCAAGTCATTCCATTAAGTATATTATTAAGGGTTTTCTGGTTAGGGCTTTCTTTGTGCTAACCTGTTCAAGATCTAAAGGCCCCCACACCATTAAAATCTCTCTCTCTCTCTAAGGGTGCGGAAACCTGGTTCCAGCACCCTCCCATACTACTTCGGGTGAGACCATGACTTGTGCAAGCAGGTCATTGCCGAAAGGGACAGTAGTATAGGGGTTTTTTGGTTAACCTCAAATCTGAACCTGGGTCAAGACCCCTCAAACCAAAAAATGGTGGGGCATGTTGGAGCGGGGCCCCCTGAATGAAATTTTCGATATATTTTTGGAATATTTTGAGTATTTTAGTTGTGTGAAACACAAGTTAAGGGACTTTGGGGTGGGTCAAAGTCCCTCATGCATTGTAATGGGAAAAAAGGGTAGATCTAGGGATCACAAACCATGGTTTGTGGACCCTAGTATAGCACAGGCTAGAAGTATAAGTAAGAGTCTAAGATGAGTTGAAGAGTAAGTTCTACCAAGTTTATGGTACGTTTGTTCATGATATATCTACTCTGAGGTTTTTTTCTAGATAAGGGCTCCTACTGGCTGTGTGCGTGGAGACCCTAAGTCCGGCTGTGTGCAGACCCCGCTGGCTGTGTGCACAGGTATGTGAAATATTCTGTAAGAGGAACTTGAACTACTTGATGAATATAAGGACATTTTGTTGGTATTAAATGTATTTGTGATATGTTATGAGTAGTTCTACATGTTATTTCCATGTTATTTCTGTGATAGTGAATGTTGTTAGTAGATTGATTATGCACATGTTTTAGATTCTTAAAATAACAATGAATGCCTAGATCTAGTGATATTGGGTTATATTTCTCTTAATAATTGATTATCTTATGAATTACGGGCTACGCGCAAGTCATTCTGTTAAGGGTTTCTAGTTAGGGCTTTCTCTGCGCGGACCTGTTCTAAAGCCCCCCACATCATTAAAATCTCTCTCTCTCTCGGGGTGCGGAAACATGGTTCCAACACCCTCCCATACTACTTTGGGTGAGACCTTGACTTGCGCAAGCAAGTCATTGCCCAAAGGGCGAGTAGTACAGGGGTTTGTTGGTTAACCTAAAATCTCAACCTGGGTCAAGACCCCTCAAACCAACAGCGATTGAGGATCGCTAGTCAGATATGGAATTGCAGTATAAGACTACGTTGGAAGTTATGCATGTCAGGATATAAGAACTCAAAACGTAAGCGAGCTTGATCCAAGCGAGCATTGCTCAGGCGAGATAGACCCAGATGAGCGCACAAGTCACCAGGGCTCAGCTGTTGAATATAGCATTACCAACAACCGAGGATGCTCATCTTGTGAAAATCCCCACACCGTCCATCCATGTGGATTTCAGTCGGTGTACCTAGTTCAAAGGTACAAGTGATATTAATATTAATTTTTCTATTTTACCTGCAGGAAAATTGCACCTGATGCACATGATGATTGCCGATGAATTTAGTTCCATGAGGTAGTTTCTCACACATCTGTTGTTGAGTCAAATAAGCAGGCCACAGGGGCCCAACATAAACAAAAAGCAGTAGAGGAAGCAAGTCGTGCAACCGAAGCCCAGCGCACTGCGCCCGAAGCCAAAATCCACCAAGTCTACAATGAAGTTCCAATGGTCCTGGCCACAGCTGCCCCAAAAGAAAAATTGGAAGGATTGGCTGACACCTTGAAATCCTCGCATGCCAAAGTGCATACCTTCCGTGTAGAGTTCAAGCATAAAATTATTGATCTAAAAATGAAGTTGCAGCCCGAAACTCCCCTTGAATTCTACGCAAAAAGGGCAGCCAAAGTAAAACAAGCCACTGAAAATATTGTTGCCACAATCACATCGTGTGACAATCTTTTAAATGATACTATGGGTGTGTGGACACTCATTCAGAATGATCCTATAGTCCAGAAGTTGCGTAATGCACTGCACCAGAAAGAGAAAAAATTTGCTAATATCCGGACATTGGTGCCTACCCTGGTTCTTCCGCAACACCTCGCCCGCCTACATGAGGGCTGAATCATTCAAACATATATCAAAAACCTACATCGTAAATATCAGTTTTTGGATGAATGTGTGCAACCATGGGATGAGGAGGCTCTTCAGATTTCGCAAAATTTGGACACTACATTGAAGGCTATTCAATAGACACAAAAAATTATTGAGCTTACCACTGAGAAGTTAGTTCTGCAAGCATAGGGAGTTACTATGCAGAGGTTGGAAATGGTGCTCCCTCTTAAATCTTCTGTCAGCATGCTACAAGCCAAGCTAAAGGAGCAGATGCCTCAGTGACTCGGGACGAGTCACATGTTTGTGTTGGGGGCCTGTTGGAGTGGGTTCCCCTGGGATACACTTTTTGGGTATATTTTTGTTCTAGTTTGTATATTCATGTTGCACGAATGAGTCAAGGGGATTTGGAGCGGGTCAAAGTCCCTATTTTGATGTAAAAGGATTTAAGGGTAAACTGTGGGCCTCAAACTAGGGTTTGAGACCATAGTATCTGCACGCTAGAATGATATAAATAGATAGATCGAGTCTGGGGAAGATATAGACTATTGTGATGTTATGATCTTAATGTTTGTGCATCTGTAATAATTTGTAAGGGCTTGTTTGGGTTGGGTAGAAAGGCTTTGGATGGATGTGTGCATGGAGACCTAGTCATGGTTGTGTGAAAACTCCACTGGATGTGTGCGGAGAAGGGTAATGTGTAACGGTAAGTTCTAATGTATTGGATTGACCTGAAGCTAATATAAGGACAATTATTGGAAAGAGCATTGTGTTACTAATCTGAGTTATCTCTTATGTTTTAATATCACATTGCTTCTTTGTTGCTTATTTATACCTGTGAAAAGACATATTTTATTTATGCACGAAGCTATTTTAATGATTCATGAATCTGCTTAAGTGATTACGAATTTTTTAGGTCTGGATCTGGTTCTGTTATGATATATCTGCACCAAGCAATATGCAATTTTTTCTAGTATTGTTCTATATTGCGCAAATTTGTTTATGATTGATATAAGTTTGCAATAAATCTACTTAGGTCCACTTCATTATTTTCTTCTTCAGGGTGTAGAAACCTGGTTCCAACACCCCACTATACTACTTCGTGTGAGACTTTGATCTACGCAAGCAGGTCATTGCCGAAAGGGCCAGTCGTTGGAGGGTTTGTTGGTTGCGTGATAAACTATGAACCTGGGTCAGGACCCCCCAAGCCAACATTTACATATTTAGATGAAACATAAATTTGTTGACCTCAGAGATGAATTGAGGTTGTGGGATTCTTTCCTACCTCAATTAATATTCCCACATATTCACCCCTTCCCCGAATTTGTGTCATGGTTTCATTTTAGGTGTATTCCCAACCAAAGTGTTGTTGTTTCACAAAATAACGATGTCATTTTTACAGTTACAACCCAATCCATTTTTCAAATGCTATAGATTGAACCCTAAGCTCCCATACATATTTTTTCTATAGAATCCCTCATGGATCTATAAAAAAATCTTACCTTCCCTCAACAAGCCAAGAGTTTTGAGATTTTTCTACCTGAAAAAGTTGAATTGCCTAGAACTAATCCACCTTACCCAACTTCAATGTTTCCAGAGATGACCAAAAAAATCATTTCAATAATTTCATGCTTTCTAGGTTATCAATCTGACCAATGGGTTGATGACATCATCCTAGGGTTTTTTTCAGTATTTTCTAAAGATGAGAAACCTTTTATTATCTTCAATTACAATGAATTCTTAGCATAGACTATCCATGATCAGATCATGAATTTTACTACAAAAGGGGCCTTCAAACATGCATCAATCCTTGTATATATTTTTTTGTTCTATGAGTTAGACAGGTTTTCAATTCCACTTCAAAATTTAGCTGAACAAGGAAACCCACAATCTGTGATTCATTGGACCTCCCTGGTTACGAAAAATACAAATGAAATCTCTTTTAATGACTACACATATCAATTTTTATACAGAGTTTCCTATTTACTTAATAGTTATCTGATCCCTAGAATTTCTCCTGAAATTGAAAGGATTCTTCATCTCAATTAACAATCAAACACAGGATATTTGTATCTATGCCAAAACTACACATAGATTAGAGTGTATGGTTGTGAGCTTCCTCCATACAAGTTTCCAAAGTTTGTACCTATCCAAAAAAATTTCACTGAAATACATTGGGAAGATGATAAATATGGATGAGCCGCACTTTGTGTCATCCAAGAGGAAGTCCCAATTAAAAATCAAAACTCAAGTTGGACCTTCATCTGTAATGCTATAACAACAAAAAAGGAGGAAAATCTTCTCTTAAAGGAAATGAAATTTAAACTAAGTTTTTCCTGGTCTTATGATCACTTGGGGATAATTTCCAAGCTAATGGTGGAATATAACACTACTCCTTAGGCTCATACTCCTAGACCAAAGACTGAGCAATATATGAATCGGGGGGGTGGAAAGAAAACACATTGCAGGAAGTAGAAGAGAAGAGTTATACTCCTACAACATCTCAGACTCTAGTTTCCGAAGAAAAAGATGAAAAGAGAGTGAGAGAAAAATTTTCCCCTTCATTTACAAAAATACAACAAACAAATTTTGTGATGTACAAGAAGAAGAAAAATAATCCTCTTGAGGACTCCTTTCCATAAGAAATCACACATACTACACTAGTATTGGCATGCCCTCATGCTACTAATTTTCCTTGAATTGAAGAAATTTTTACAGGGTCACCATAATCTTCAACTGCTCAAGAGCCATTAGAAAAATCCCAAACAGATGAATTAGCCCATAGTCATATTGAACCAAGAATTTTTTCTAGGTACAAGGAAATCAAAAGGAAAAATGAAGCATTTAATGCTACCACTTATACAGAATTCTAGAAACAAACTTCAACATCTCAGCATAGATTATTTTCTGCCTTTGACACTGAAAAAGGGATGATGAAAATGGAATTCCTTGAACCTAAAATCCCATTTCCTAAGACTATTGAGGACTATAATAAATCAATATTTTCCTTTTACTCAAAGGAGATTTATCCTATTGACCAAATTTATTTACACAAACAAGCAAAGGAAATGATGTATTGAACTTTAACCAATTCAACCATGGAAAAATCGAAGTTGCAAGTTTCATTGAGTAATATTCAGTCCCAGTTAAAGATGGAAAATATATTTTCTCTAGAAAAGGATATTATGATAAAATATTTGGAGGATATATTGACTAAATTGGGATATGATCCCAACAATGTTAAACTTGTTGAGGAGATTATTAAAAGGAAAAATGTTGACATTCAAGCATTGAGAAAACAATTAAAACTTCCTACTACTAAAGATACCCAGACTAAAGAGACTAGTGAACTAGAGAAGGAAAAAGAGAACATGTTCAAAATTATAATTGAACAGAATACATAGATACAAAAAATGGGGACAAAATTATAAAATTCGTTAAAGGAGAAATAACAACAAGAAACTCAAGCAACAATTATTCCTTTAGCAACAATTCCAATTACATGTATTTCAACAGCAGGGGCTTCTACTTCAACTACTACAGCAGGAGAGATAAATTCCATTGATCCAGTAATTGATCTAGCTAAGGCTATGGGAGATATATCATCGAGGGCACAGGAAATTGAGAAATTGAAAGCACAACTTTATGACCTCCAAGAATATAAAACTAAGATTGACAATGCATATGTGGCAGAAATACAAAAGAGTGACAAGTTGACTCAAATAATAGACACTATAAAATGAATCAGCAATTGATTAACACTTTCACGGGCCAAGGAAAACATCTGGAAAGACATAAATAAATCGATGACAAATTTTTGGTCATCAATTGAAATTATGTTTAAACAAGAAACATTGACTCGAAAAATCAAAAGAATTAATAGAAAAAGTAAAGAAATAATTGGGTCACAAATCAGATGCAACAACATTAATCAAGATTCTAAATTCAAAAAAAAAATAAGATTTTGAAGAATATTACAAATATGACAGAACTGAAAAAATTATAGAGGTCAGAAAGATTCACATCAAAAGGAATTTAATGTCGCAACTTGAAGACAAATGCCACAATTTAGAAGCCAGCCTGCAAAACTTTCACATAAATTTTAATGTGCTACATCAAAAGGACTACCAGGTTTAAGAGGAATTGGAGTTAATTTGATTACTCTTGAATAATATCAACAATTTTTGTATTCAATAGCCACAGAAAAATCCAAATTTCCCAAGATCAAAGGGAAAATTACAGGGAAGGCTTGAATTTTGACTTGTTAATTCGGCATGAGATAAAACATTTATTTGTATTCAAACCCACTTTTTAGAAGTACACAGAAGTGGTTGAGTCTTACAAAAATTTAATCAAAGCCACCATTCCTGATGAGGAAATAGGGGAGAAAATATGTTTACTCATTGATTGAGCTAGCAAACAAGTTTACAGTAGTAATTTTGAGTTTCAGTAACAACAAACAGAATTAGAGGAAGAAGTTCACAGATAGTCAGGAAAATAAATAAAATAGAAGCCTTTGTAGCCCATTCATCAACATCAGCTTCAAATTCAGTGCCATCCAACTTAAGAAATTTTATTTTCCTATCTTATAGATCTATTTTTTTGAACAATTTTGAAATATAATTGTAAATAAATCTTGATATTTACTCAAGATATTTTAGAGAAAATTGTATAAATACTTTGTAAACCAAAGTATGATGGGTTGAACCATTGTGATAGGATTTTAAGCAAACTTTTACCCTTCTAAGCTATTTTTGAAGTAATAAAAGGATTCTGGATTCATTTATAAACAAATTGTGTCCTTGTAAATTCTTCTTTATCAATTATATTTCCACTCTATTTTTCTGCATGTGTTTAAGTTTATGGGAATTCTGGGTATGGTAATATTGAGTTTCAATTTATCTGAAACCCCCCATGAATTTATAATCATTTACATAGATTATTTAATTAAAATTGTTTTTTAATTCAACTCCTCCACATCATTAAATTGTCATCTTCTCTTAAAGCTTTAAACATATATTGTTTGGATGTAAAAAAAAATTACACCATACATTGTATATGACAAGTTAAATAGTCAGTTTGATGTTTAACAAATCATATAATTTCTAAAGCTTCAACCTTACACATCTCATCAAAGCTAAATTACTGTAAGAGGTGAAGAATCAACCTGTGTAATACATCATAATTAATTATGAATTTCACATGTTTAAACCGTTTAGAAATTTTCTCATCCAACTTTTTTTAAAACCAACAAAACATTATAGATTCTCTCGCATAATTTCTAACCTAGAATTATCTATATAGGTACAAAAAATAAGTTTTCATATCTTACCATATTCAAGTGTTTGAAATTATTCCTTCTAGGTCAAAGCCTTGAATATCCTATTCCTCATTTAAATTAAAATAATTTAAAATTTGAGAAAATTATACATAATTTGTTGCATTTTTTATATTTATATCTCCAATGGTAAAAGGAAAGGAAATAAACATCATCATCTTCTTCTGCTCGAATAGAATCAACTAGGGGTAATGATGCATGCAAAGTTCAAAAAAACATATTTATCCATGAAAAATTTAGGTAAAAAAATGTCTTTTCCTGGAATCCATAGATTCAAATTATGGTATTTTTATGGTGTTGGATACCACTAGCATGCAAGGGGGTCTCCTAGATGAGAAGTGTCAATCATAATTCCCACTGTTTAGTGTGGGAACCCTTCTAGAATCAATGGTTGACTGACATATATTATTATATATTTTCATTCTCTATAGAGTTCAACACAAGAGAGAAATGTACATGAGCTTTCAAATGAACAAGTGGGTATGCCTCGTGGAATATTCAACTATATAATGTATAAAGGTTCTTCTACTAAAAGGGAGAGAACAAGTAAGCCTTTAAAAGAGGAGTAATAGTACTGATCTAATAAAGACACACATCCATATACATAAAAATGAATCGTTAATCAACGAGTGAAATATTTCACATGAAAGCAACGATTGTTAAAACAAATACAACAAACCTTCAAAAAGATAAGTACTAAAGCCACCAAAATAGTTAAATTTCCTTAGTATAGATGAAAAAACATGCATCACGAACATTCAAATAATAGTCTTACAATATTTAAGAGCTATGCATGAAGGTATGTTGGCTAAAAGAGCTTCATAATCAAGAAAAATTTCCAAGATACATAAGTACAAAGAACACCACTAGCTCCAATAGTGGACCATTAGAGTAGCCACTTTCTCCTCCAAAAGAATTATCTTTCTCTCTTACGCCTGACAAGAGGAGCCAAGTTGAAAATTCATTTACATGAGTTATGATGGTGTATATATAACAAATGGGGTGACCACTCACATCCCTTGTGACTCTTAAACTAACATCGTGGTTTTTTGACTTCTCTATGACCTTTCGACTCCTACGTGATTTTTCACATTCTATACATGTCATTTGGATTTCCACTTTTCATTACATTTCTAAAATAATGAAATTAAAAAATACACAAATGATGTGGCCAATAATGACATGACACCTTGACAAGACATGAAAATACATTAATGACATGGAATGCATGATGATGTGGCAATGGAAAGTAATTCCTTCTACTGCCATAATTGAGTATTCTTGAAATATGGTGCATGTTATTTTATTTCCTCCTTCATCAAGATTGAAGATAGGAATTCTTCAATGTAATCTTGATTTCTAGGTGTTGTCACAATATAGTGTTCCTTTGTCTTATATTGATTGATTAACTTTTCTTTGCAGCTAAAAGGGTGTATTCTAAAAGGGTTTCCTTCTTAACCTCCTTCATCATCATATTTTCATGGCATGAAATGATACTTGCAACTAAAATCCACTCATGAAAAGGTTACATAAGTCCAATAAACCCCTATTCTAACATGATTCATGATGATCCATTAACTGAGCTAGACTCGAGTGAAAAGCTGAGACACGGGCTCAAGGATTCTGTAGTTGAATAACTCAGGTAGTCAGGGGCTAGGACTAAGCCTTGAGACTATGCAATGCGTAGTTCAGGCTAGCTAGGGAAATAAAATTTCACAGTTGAGAAGATCAAGGGGTCAGGATGAAGGCTTGAGACTTGCAGTTTCCCACTATGCAATTCCTAAAGATCAGTGGCCTAGGGCTTTCCTTGTTGTAAAATTTAAGGGATCAAGGTTGAGGCTTGATGCCTGAGACTAAGCAGTGTATAGAGGAGGATGATTGGAAGTAGGGATTGTATAGTTCTTGAGCTCAAGGTTTGAGACTAAGCACTAATACTGCACAGTGCGCAGTTATGTAATGGATATATTATGCATTGCACAGTGCCAAGGGGCAAGGTTGAAGCTCGAGAACTTATATTGCGCACTGCACAATTTAGGAATACTGAGTGATGCCAACTTGATCAGTCGGGAATTTTTCCAGATTTAGCTAAATGTGGGATCAGTGAGGTTAAAATGAACAAGGACAAGACTTTAGCATGATCACACACTTATACCACTTGAAGACACAACATAGATCACCTAGAACACATGAACAACATACTTTCCTCAATTCCATGACATTGTGACAATTTTTCCCATATGCGACAATAAAGAATTTGGAAATACATGTGATACATGTTTATATGATAAGAATGAATCATTAACACATTGATTACTCCTTGAGACAAAAAAAAACTACATTTGTGCGATGTGCAACACTTTCCATGCTAAAATATGGCACTTTGATTGTATTCAAAAGGAATAAGAACACTTAGAGAAAACACATGTAATTATTCTTTGTACTTGTGACAACAACATGCAGATTGAAAGTAGGCTCTAAAATTTGGATGGGGGAAAAAGTTTTGGAGGTTTTTGTAGTAGCGACAACACTTGGCGACACAATGGTTGAACTCTAGCTTCTCTGCCTTGGTCAAATATTTCCTATAGGGTCCAGTTCTTCAGGGATTATTGATTCATCATTTGGATTAATTCAGCTTCCTCACTTACCCCATGTGTAAACATAGTTCCCTTCATTCCTGCTCAGTTAAACAAAAACATAAGACTGATGATATTGCAATGTTTTGATACAGAAAAGGTAATGTAGTTTGTGAGCTTTAGATATTCAGAGTATGAGTTTCATCTCTGGTGTTGCTCTGCTACAAGCAGGCTTGGATAGTACCCCGAAAGAATCACTTCAGGAACATAAATATTGATTCACCACCATAGATCCTAAATAGTACCATGGCGAAGTTACTTGCTTTACCTCCCTGCGCATGAAGCCTTTTTCTTCTTTCACCCTTTATTTATTTATTTTAATAGAACTGTGCATCAAAACTTATTTATTTCATGGGGTGGAAGAGGGATACGGACTTATTGATAGAAGAGTAGGTTGTTCCTTCATAGAAGCATATATAAATCCTTTGATATTGGTATGCTCATTAATATTTTCCCCTTGTCCTTCTCTACTCGGTTAGATAAACGTGGTAAACACTGAAACATAAAGAACCAGGTGTATTCATGATGTTTCTAAAATAGACATGGATATCATAGCTTGACATAGATTTTTCCTCATGCGAGATTCATATTTTCCATTAGAACATCATTGATCGAAATATGTAACCAAAAAAAGAAGAAGGACTAGAGATTTGCCAAATGTGTAGTGTCACAAAACTATTTTAAATTATGCCACATACATGGGAACCCAAAGAAAACTTTCACATGACTGGAAACATACGAATAGATTAAACATGACAAAAAATCAAACCAAAACAATAGACTATGTACATAGGGTAGGGAACAACCCTAGACTATCATTGAAAATAATGTTTTAAACCTTGGCCATTTACATGAAGAGAGTCAGTCATCTTTTCCAAATATTGAAGAAAGTAATTGTTATTTCCAAGCTTATCATGAATGGAAAACGGTCTTATCCATAGGGATTGGAACTTAGTGTATTTCCCCTTATCTTAGTGGTATTTATCCCACTTCAAGACCAGGTCACCCACACGGAATTCACTTTTCCTTGCAGACTTATTTTCCAACCATATCTTGATATGACTCTGGTGAAGATAAATTATTTATTTATTTTTCTTTCTTTATTCCTCTAGCTTAAAGAGGGTGTCTATCCTACTCTGAACTAGATGACAAGGTTTAACTTGCGATTCTTATGAAAGTTGAAGGGAAGGTGAGTAAATGTTTGGAGGCATGATGGCTTCTTTTCCATACACCGGGAAGTAAGGATAAGTATTAAGAGAAGGTTTAGGTGTGACACAGTCAACTCATAAATCATTAAAAAAGCTAGTGTGCCAATTTATTTGTTCAAAGAAGACAATACTTTTTATTATACATATAATTTTCTTATTTGTTGACTCAACCAGACCGTTTCCCTACAAGTAGTAGTTAGATGAGTGTTTCAATATGATTCATTTTTCCAATAAAAAAACATAAATTTTTAGTGATGAGAAATATCTTTCATTGTAAAAAACAAGTGAAGTCAGAACGCCAAACCTGGTAATGACATTTTTCTTGAGTAATCTAATGAATTCTTGATCATCAACTTGCCTGACGGGAACCTCTTATGTCCACCATGTGAAGTAATCTGTAGCAGTGACGATATAGCAATGTTGCTTCGATGAGTGCGAAAATATATCACCAATAACATATAAACCCCATTGTTGAAATTGTTCTTCCACAATGATGGGATGAAATGGGGCAATTGACATGTTTTCTCGAACAACACATTTCTGACAAACTAGACACTTGTGGGAATAAGTGTGAGCATCTTTGAAAAGTGTGGGCCAATAAAAACCAGCTTGCATAACTTTGTACATCATTGTGTCACCTGATAAATTTCCTCCGGTTGGCCCATCATCTAGGTCACACAAAACCCTTTTTGAATATGGTGCTTCCAATTATATAAGTAAGACTATGTTGTGGTGCTTCCTGAAAATCACTCAATGTACCAATTGATAAGATAGAGCTTTCAATATGGTTTCCCTCTTCTATCTTGCTAATAAATGAGATGTCAGAGTACCGTGCTCAAGATTTTGTCACACATTTTCATACCAAGTTCGTGTATCTATGGGGGTAGCTTGTTCAATGTTGTACATTTCAATCTCCTACTCCCATAAAAAATAATCATTTTCTGGTGCATTGGCCGCTTATGTTGTTAGCTGGCATAGAATATGGCATTTGATAGTCTGAACTGTTTTGAGCTCAATATCATACTCTTGTAAGTTGGTCATCTAGTTCTCTCTTCTTTCACCCATCTCGTTTTGAAAAAAAAATGATTTGATGGTGTGGCACAATGATAATGCAATGATTTTTTAGAAGATAAGGCTGAAAGTGTTTTACCACCTTGTAGAGTAATTAATTTTTGGTCCTTGCAAGTTGGCACTCATGAATGATATGGGCCTCTTGTTATTTTGATCATCATTCTGTGTAATATCGACAACCAAAGAGTTATCATAATCAAAGGTGTAGAGAAATAAATATTTTCTAAAGTTTGGACTATATAGTGTTGGTGCTTTTACAATTTCTTACTTTATATGACAAATGCATCATTTTCCATTTTATCCCACTTGTATGTCACATCCTTATTTATCATCTCTTGTAGTGGTTTCACTATCTGTGCGTAGTTAGAGATAAATTTGTGGATGAAATTGATTTTTCCCAAGAAGGATAGCATGAATTTATTTTTTACCATGAAGGGAATCTGCATAATATTTTTGACACTTTTAGGGTCCACCTTAATCCCACTCTTTGCGATGATATGGCCCAAGATATTTCCCTCAGACACTGCAAAAATTATCTTCTTGGGATTAAGAGATATATTTTATTTGTGACATCACTTGAATATTTTCTTCAAATGGCATAAGTGGTAAGATCTTATTTTTGAAAAAATTGTTATGTCATCGAGATAGGCCACTACGCTCTGACCAATCAAAGAAAGAAATGCGATGTCCACCACGCATTGAAAGGTGTCACTTGCATTAATAAATGCAAATGACACTTTCCGAAAAGAAAATGTACCCCACCTGGTTCGAAAGGTTGTTTTGTGTCTATCAAGTTCCAACATTAAAACCTGCTTATAACTTGAAAATCCATCTAGCAAGGAAAAAATTCCAGACCTTCATATTATCTGTATAATCTATTCCATCGATGACACTGGATATTTTTCCTTGTCTGAGTCGTGATGTATAATACCGAAATCCTTGCAAATTTGTATTTCCCTAGACTTATTTCTTACCATAACCAAATTTGACACCCATGTCAAATGTCTCACTTTGAAGATGATCTGATCATCTAGCAACTTATGCATCTCTTTCTGAATCAGGTTTTCAAGCTTCGGATGAACTTTATGAATCTTTTTTTGAAAAGGTTTCTCCCCTTCCTTGATTGGAATTACATATAGTATTATTCACGTGTAATAAGTTTTTATATAATGGTATGTCCACACAAAAACACCATGGTATTGCTTTAAAAGGTAGATAAAATCTTACTGTTCTTGGGGTGTGAAAGAAGTACCGATATTAACAAAATTTGGATCTTTTTTTGTACCAAGATCTATTTGCTTTTGCGATAGGGTCGAGGTATGATTCTTCATGTTTACTATTCCCTTGAAGAAATTTTGAAACTTTGAAAGTGACACCATGCCCTTGAGCATGGGGTTTCCTTTTCTTTCTTGTGCTGCATACTGCAATGTTTTATCATGCTTGTCTTTATCATTGGCTACATCCTTTAACACATCAATGTTCCCCATAAAATCCAATATTTGTTGGTCTTCTTTGGAAACATAAAATTTTGTGATATTATTAAATACAAATGGCATATAAATAATTTAAATAGAAAATATATCCCTAAGTGATGAAAACTTAGCTGCAAAATTTGTTAATGCATTAGCAATAGCATTACAAATCCTAGGAAAAAAACAATATTAAAAGCTTGGAATTACAAAATTAAATGCCATACCTCTTGTTGATAACTTTTGAGATTAGGTGACACACAATGTATAGTATTTTGTACCTATCAGATAATGATTTCAGTGTCACCAATTGCTTTGAGTACCTCAAATTTGAGGTCAATGGATTTCTTCAAACCCAAGATGAGTGCTTCATATTCTGCGATGTTGTTGGTGCACTTGAATTCCAAGAAACAAGAGATCAAATTATTTATCTACTACGAGTATAAAAAAATCCAACCATCTCCAAATCCCTCCTTCTTTCTCGAATCGTCAAAATATAAAATCCAAGTATTAGAAAAACTAGAGCTATGCCCTACACTAGTAATACCTACATCTTCTATATAAATGTCATTATCACTAGTTGGATTTCTAGGAAGGAGTTCCAACTATGTAGCTAGTGGGACTGGCGAAGCCTAAGTTAGATAACATTTGTGATCCACTTCAAGAAAAAAATCCAAATATCACTTCTACAAAGCCCATCAGTTTATTTTATGCAGGAGCATCCGGGTTTATCCAGTAATGTTATTGTGAGTTCATATGTTGTGGCTAACAAGAGGTGGAGAAACATTTATTATTAATATTTTATTTAGTTTTAAATGGGAGGAGTTAGTCTATTTTTATTTGCTAAATTAATTAGGAATAAAATAGCAATTGATTTCTCCCTGTGAGGAGATTAAGCCAAATATCATGTGGATAGGGTAGCATTTGTTTGTTAGAGTGGTTCAAAAAGAAAGTTAATAAAAGACGTGAAGAACTGCTTTCAGATATATATATATATATATATATATATATATATGAATAGGTGTGAGAAGGAGTGGAACAGAGAGAAAAGGAATTTTAAAATCCACCCATCCAAGGGCTTGGCTCATGTAATATCATTTCTGTTTTAATTCCAAGTGGTTTGTGTATTAATTTGGGATATCTGTTTTAAACTATCCAATTTTTATTTCTCTGTTGAATATCACATTAATCACACAGTAGAAGGCCAATCATACGTGCAAGCAACATCAAGGATCATTAGATCTGGCATAGACCAACGTTTGGGATCATATCGTAACCCAGTGAAGACTTTGCACATCGTATGTTTTAGTATTTGTGGTTAAGACTTCGCAAGGTAAGCTATTTAACTTGCGACGTGAAGTATATCAGCAAATACACAATGTGGATCGTCGGATCCAACAAAGACCAACGACGAAGATCAAATCGCAAATTTTAGAGATTAGTGTTAAGGTCATCGCATGGTAAATTTTTTTTTATGCGATGCAATGTGATCCTTGATCGCATGGAATACAGGTTTCAACTCTAAGTTAAGTTATAAAGTATGCGAAGTGTGAAATCGTGAAATCGCAAGTTTGTTAAATTGTTAAAAGTGTGAAGTTGCGGGGAAGGTAAATCATATAAGTTGCGAAGTGTGATTCACTTCTAATTGTTTTATATTGTTGTTGGACCCTCTAGAAAACAATTCCACACGTATTTTGATTAATTTGTAGCTTGTCTACATCATTTGGTATCAGAGCAGATGTTGAGTTATTTTCTCGAAGGTTGGAGAAAATATGCCACCCAGGAGAGGAGTCGACATAGGTCGGGGAAGGCGGGAAGCTAATGCAATTTTGCTAGATGAGATTCGACATCTTCATACAAGAATGGATACATTAAATATTGCTCAGAGGAGAGCACCTAATGAATGAGATGTCAGCGCAGCAAAGGAAACTTCTGAGGAAGAAGAAGCGGTAGAAGACAAGCCAGCTAAAGTTTTCAAGATATTGGAAAAGGTTTGTGGGAAAATGAGAATGGAGATTCCTTCATACGAGGGGAACCTTAATGTGGACAAGCTGATGGATTGGATTAGTTAAATGGATAATTATTTCAACTTGGAAGAGATTGAAGATAAGAAGAGGGTAAAGTATGCAGCTACCAAGTTGAAGGGCCATGCATCTATCTGGTGGGATGAACTACATACATCCAGAGTTAGAAAAGGAAATCCTAAGATCAAGCAGTGGGATAAAATGATAAGGAAGTTGAAGAATAATTTTATGCAAAAGGACTATCAATGGGCTGGGAAGAGTGGCCATCCCATGTGCAGAGGGTGATAGTGGAAGGGGCCAGTTCAAGTGATCCAAGTTGCTTCGAAACCAAAATGGACATCACACAGGTGGATGCCCCCTCATCAATGATACAATGGGAGACGTTGGCGTTCTGGACCTTGACGGGGATTTGGAAGGCGACAGAATCAGGAAGAGGGGGATGTTATGACCAGTCAACATCGAAGTCGATCAAATGATCATCTAAAGGATCTACAATTCCCATGGTATTTAGTAGAGCTTTTCATTGTGAAGGGCACGATTAGAGGGGTTCCAACATTGAGATGGTAGCAGGAGATTGTACCAAATCACCTACTATACTATACGAATGGGAAGATTTGCTAGAAGCAGCATTTCTATGTAATCATCCCTTGGGGATCTTGGTAGGAACCTCTGCCTTAGGCTGAGGTATCTGTAAAGTACCATTGGTTGTCGAAAGAGGCTCTGTAAAACCTGAAGAAGGGGGCTCGGAGGCAGACGTAGTGGGAGGCTTGTTGTATTGACGGGACTGAGTCTGAAGGTTGAGGTCAACGGTGATGGGTTGGTCAGAGTTCATCATAAGAATCTGGTAATCGGAGGTACCAGATGGAGGAGGTTGAGTTGCCACCTGACCTTCAGGTGGTTGGGTAGCCACAAATCCTTGTTGAGGGAAAGGATTGGTAAACACAGCCAGCTAGCTAGGTGCAGCATTGGGAGGAATCAAAGGGGAGCTTGATTTCCTTGTGATGCTACTTGAGTCTCCCACATCTAACGCATCTATGGTAAAAGAGTACAATCGTGGGTGTAATGACCATAGACACCACAATAATAACAAGGCTTATTCGTGTGAACAAGCCTGTCCTGCTTGGGCTGAGTGCCATGTTGCTGGGTAGTAGTGTTAGGTGCATTATCTTGGGGATTAGGTCCTATATTACCTGGAGCAGATTGATTTTGGGTGCCTTTCCTCTTATTTTTGGAAGTAGGAGGATTAGTCGCGCCCTGCTGTGGAGACACCTACCCTTGGGGGGCGGTGGCTGCTATTGCAGGGGTTGAGAAGGTAAGGGAGGCAGGGGTGCTAATGCTGGAGGAGTTGGAGCACTAGGTTGCGGATACAAATAATAAGCAGGTTGGGAAAAATTGTGGTAAACAGGTTGGGAAAAATGAGGAGGCATGTCGTATCATGGATACATGCTACCGGGAGGGGGAAAAGTGTTGGAGGAGCTAGCCCCTCCCTGAGGGAAACAATAACCCATGGCAGGATGAGCGTATGAATGAGAAAGGGCTCCAACGATACCGTCAGTGGCATGGGATTCCCTCGGTGTGTTGGCACCACTGGGTCTAGGGAGATCAAGTAAGATGGTATAAACATAACCAGATTGATCGTAGATCATGTCATATTTTAACGCAATCTCGAGAGCAACTTCTTCGGTTTGAGGGAAATGAGATGCGACATCTTTACCGATAGTAGGAAAAATGGATCTAAGGAACTAGTCCATGTAGACACGGTATTCGAAGGTAGGGGCTCGACATAGGCTCTTTCTTCTCCGCCATTCCTGGGCATGATCATATAGGCAGGTCGCAAACGATTGACGAAAAGAGGTCAAAAGTTTGGTACCAGTGTCATAATGAAGGGGAAGATGGAAATAATAAAAAATCACTCAGGCAAGAGTCGCAAAGGTGGCATGAGAGGAGGAGGCCTGATCGACATACCACTTAGAAGCTTCACCAGTAAGTGTACATTGAAACAACTGAAGACAGACAGATTCATCGGTAATGGAATTAGACAAACACCAGATGTGGAAAGATCGAACATGGTTTGTAGGATCTTCTCCAGAAAGACCTTAAAAGTTGGGGATGTCGGAAGGGAGCTTGGTTTGCATTTTAGGCCAGCCAGCATCATGGATATGGGGTCATTGATCATCTGGTTAAAATTGGGAAGACTGTGGCCTGGCATATAGGGGAGCAAGGGAGCAGTCGGGGTAGTTCCTGTTGCAGTCCCACTAGTAGTATTCCCAGCATTAGGGCTGGGGCTACCGCCAGTGTTAGGTCCTGAACCAAACATGGTGAGGGTCAAATGGGTAGAACTGGGGATGGAGCCAGAAGGGGAACCCAATGAACCAGAAGAGGAGTTGGAATTCAAACTCAGTAGAGGACTAACTCGAATCCTACGTGGAGGAGTAAGTCTTCCTAAAAGAAATTGAGGATGAAGGCCAAGAAGTCTCTGGGATAAACGCCTTGGGGGCGCAATGATGAAAGGAAAAACATGGATCACAAAGGGAAGAGAGACCAACAAGGGAAATGAGGTGCAGGATCAAATGATTACAATGTCAAAACAAGGGCAGAGAGGTGCAGGATCAATTGATTACAATGTTATAGTCTTTTCCCAACAGTGTTAACCAGGCGCTTCTTCACTTAGGGTGTGTGTGGTAAGTGTGTTGTATAACTGTAAATCAATCTGCAGATAACAGTAAATGAAACTGAATATAACAGAAAATAAACAGCTAATTATGCATTAATCTAAACCCAAGGAGGCGGGCCTCTCAACAACTAGTCTGTGGGTGGGAAAAAATCTATTCAAAACACACCAAAATAGATAATGGATCTAAAGTTGAGAGGGACAATGATTTAATGGTTAGATCTTCTGGAAATAGGTGGAGATAACAGCAAAAAACCAGAGGGAAAAATGTTGCAAATGAGGTGGCAAAAGGCTACAACCTGGAGGGAAATGGAGGGGACCCTAGAGGAAGACCCAAAAAAAAGTGAAAAGAGGTGTGTTGGATGGATGAATAACCAATCTGAAATGGATCTGAAGGTAAGGGATTAGATCTGAAAAAATTTTGAACACACTAAAATTTCAGACGACCTACTGCAGCTAAAACTCCTCCTAGAAAGGTGGAGGGTATTGAAGCCCTTGGGGACTAGGTTTCCACTTTGATGAGTAAAAAAAAGAAATTATAGGTCCAAAATGGGTGAAGACGGAGGGCAGACAACCCTGAACAGAGGCCCAGACAAACCCAGAATAATCTCAGAAAAAATCCCGCAAAAAGTTCAGGTCGCAGTTTCTGACCTGATTTCTGCAGAGGTCGCGGGTTTGGGATATTTTTCTGCACCCTGAAGGTCAAGGTCACAGGTTTTGGCCCAAAAAGTGTGACATGCACTTTCGGCACTCTCAGGAGTAGGTTTCTGAAAAATTTGTTGTCTCAACTGCAACTGATGCCTATCACCTGCGCAATAGGTCCGAAAACACACGGAAGTTAGAATTTTTAATGTTTTAGGGTTTTATAGGTTAAAAACAACATCAAGAAAATAAAAACAAGAAGCTGAAGAAAAATCCTAGGGTTTGAAGCAGCTGATCATGCAGGGATCTGAAAAATGACAGAGGTCGTAATCGTAAACCCTTGCGGAGTAGCTAGTTGTTGGGATGAATTCTAATTGCAAGCGTACAAAAAAAGTCCACTTTAGTTGTGCATAACAAAAAACCCTAACATCAAAGATGGCTGCCAATTTCTTTAGATCTACAGTTAGTTTACCAAGATAAATGCTAAAAAATATAGATCTGTGCAGTAAAAGATATCAAGCAATAAATAAAAGTAAGAGTTGCTCCATGCATCCAACAGACAAGACAAGAATATTTTTAAAGATTTTTTGTATTTTTTGACACCTGGGAAGGGAACATAGAAAGATGTTACCAGTCCCCCTCAATGGGATGGGTTCTTGTAAGTCCTCAGCACTTCATATCTAAGATCTCTCTCTCTTGATGGTATAGAAAACCCATAAGAAAAAAAATGGAACTCAAAGGGATCTCACAAGAAAAATGGTAGCAAAATATGACAATGATGGAGGATCAAAGTCAGACCAAAAGTATAGATCCAAAGTGATCTTCAGGCAACAAAATGTAGTGAGTGAATGGAAAAACCCTCTATCTATAACAAAATATTGAGTTAGTCTAGATATTGGTGCATAATTAAAATATTATTAACCAAATCTAGATCCAACTTTTATGGAATATTTTATTATATTTGTTGGAGGGAAAAAGAATTTGAATTTGGTCAAATCCCTTTATTTGTAAATAATAAATAAATAAATGATTTATTTATTATTTTAATGATGTGGTTGAGTAATAATTAAATAAATAGTGATTTATTCAATTATTTATAAATGATTTAGTCAAATTTAACAAGGAATATTATTTAAATAAGGTTTAAATAATTATTCCTAGAAAATAATAAGATAAATAATGATTCTAATTAATTTTCCTGTTTTGGGTTAAATATGACTAGGAATATTAATTCAAATACTGTTTAACTAATTATTCCTTGATGAAAATCAAACAAATGTGGATTTATTTAATATTTCCTCAAGGGGTTTCCTATTTAGACCATAAACAACTTAATAAATTAAGGATTAGTAAGTTATTTTTCATAGTGAAAGCAATTTTACCTAGGGTAAAATTGGTCTTACATGGTGTACTTTGGTCCATCTAATAATAACAGGTTAGATGACCAAAAACTGGTGTAACACCATTCATGATGGAACGAGGAATACCTACACCATAGAGAAGGATGGAAAGAAGCACACATTTCTACCTTTAAGGATGAAGCAGATAAAGGAACAATTGAGAATAATGTTATGTTGATTAGTGGAAAGGAGTTGCTGCAAGAAGTCAAAAAGGAGAAAGAAATGCATTTTGTTGTTGTGGGAAAACCCAAGGTAATTCTGACTTCTACAAATTTAGACATCTGCCCATGGAAATTAAAATTATGTTAGACGATTATGCTGATATAGTTGTTGATGAATTACCAAGTAAATTGCCACCAATCAGAAGTATCAATCATCACATAGATTTAATACCTAGTGCAAGTTTACCAAACAAAGTAGCATATAGAATGACCCCTCGAGAGAATGAAAAAGTTGGAAGACAGGTACAGGAATTGTTAGATAAAGGACTAATCAAACAAATTCTTAGTCCATGTGCAGTACCAGTCGTGCTTAGTCCAAATAAAGGAGGTGAGTGGTGCATGTGTACTGATTCCAAAGCCATAAACAAGATCAGTATCAGGTATATATTTCCATTTCCATGCATAGATGATTTGATGGATTTTTTATAAGTGGGTCAAAGTATTTTACTAAAATAGATCTGAAGAGTGGATACCATCAAATAAGTATTAGAGAAGGAGATGAATGGAAGATTGCTTTTAAGACCAACAGTGGATTGTATGAGTGGTTAGTGATGCCTTTTGGGCTCACTAATGCACCAAGCACATTTATGAGAATAATGAAAGAGGTTTTGAAAGATTATGCAGGAAAGTTTGTGATAGTCTATCGTGATGACATTTTGATTTTCAGTCAGAGTAAGGAGGATCATTTAGAGCATGTCAAGCTGGTGTTAAATACTTTGCAAAAGGAGATGTTGCTCATAAATTTGAAGTAGTGTACTTTCATGAAGAAGGAGCTCATTTACTTGGGATTTATAGTCTCAGAAGAAGGCTTGAGGATGGACCCAGAAAAGATTCAGGTAATACTAGATTGGCCAACTCCAAGAAGTGTATTTAAGATAAGGAATTTTCATGGTCTTGCAAGTTTTTATAGAAATTTTATAAGAGGTTTTAGTCAGATTTGTGCACCAATAATTGAAACAATAATGGAGAGAAACTAGCCATTTAAATGGATAGAAGCAGCAGATCAGAATTCCAAGTTGTTGAAAAAAAAGATCACTGAAAGACATGTTTTGGCCTTGCCAAATTTTGATAAAATATTCCAATTTGAGACTGATGCTAGTGGGATAGCAATTGGAGTTGTCTTGAGTAAAGGGTAGGGACCGATATCTTATTTTAGTGAAAATTTAAATGAGGCCAAGAAGAAGTATTCATCCTATGATAAGAAGTTATATGCTATTGTGCATGCTTTGAAGAAATGGAGGCATTATTTGTTGTCCAAAGAATTTGTGTTGTATTCAGATAACCATGCACTACAGTTCATAAATAATCAGCCGAAGTTGAACCAAAAGCATGCAAAGTGGGTGGATTTTTTGCAGAGTTTTACCTTTGTAATAAAACACACAAGTGGTAAGCCAAACAAATTTTTTGATGCTTTAAGTAGAGTAAATTTGGTTCTGCAAGAATTGAAGATTGGAATTTTTTGGTTTGAAGAGATGATTGACATGTATGAGGAAGACACAGATTTCAAATAAATATATGCAACTGTAAAGAATCCAATGATTCATAATAGAAGCCAGTGGTTAGATTACTTGATTTAAGGAGGATTATTGTTCAAGGATAATAAACTGTGTATACCTAAGTGTTCCATGAGGTAAAATTTGATTAAGGAAAAACATAGTGGAGGACTGTTTGGACACTTTGGACAGGATAAGACATTTGCTCAAGTAAGTGCCTTTTATTATTGGCCAAAAATGCAAACTGATATCCAAATTTTTTTTGATAAGTGCAGGATTTGTCAACATGCCAAAGGAAGAAGCCAAAACACTGGGTTATATCAGCCATTGCCAATACCCAATAGACCTTGGGATGTTGTCAGCATGGTTTTTTTTTTAGGCTTGCCAAAGACTCAAAGAGGACATGATTCTATCTATGTTGTCATAGATAGGTTTTCCAAAGTGGCTCATTTTATTTCTTGTAAAAAATCTAGTGATGCAACTCACATTGCTAATTTGTTTTTCTCTGAAGTTATAAGATTACATGGACTACCTATGGGTATTGTTTCAGACAGGGATACAAAGTTCGTAGGAAAATTCTGGAGGACTCTATGGAAGAAGCTGGGTACAAACCCCGGTTTCAGTTCAGCCTATCATCCTTAGACGGATGGACAAACTGAAGTGGTGAACAGGAGCCTGAGAAATATATTAAGGATTTTGGTTTACAAAAATCCAAATCAATGGGACTTAGCACTTGCTCAAGTTGAATTTTCCTATAATGATACTCCTAATCAAAGTACTGGAATGAGTCCATTTCATATTGGTTTTGGGATGAATCCAAGAGGGGTGTATCAACTTATATATTTGAGCAAAAAAGAGACAAGGAGTGCAAAAGCTGAAGAATTTGAAAAACAGGTACATAAGTTGTAGGAAGATGTCAAGCAGAATTTACAGAAAAACACCCAAAAGTATAAACAAAGAGCTGATATGAAGAGGACTGAAATGGAGTTTCAAGTAGATTATTTATTCATGGTTTATCTAAGGAAGGAAAGGTTTTCAGTCAGGACTTATAACAAACTAAGAATTTAAAAAGATAGGGCCATGTAGAATTTTGAGGAATTTTTCCTCAAATGCATACGAGATTTAATTACCAACAGGAATTGGGATATCACCAATATTTAATATTCTAGATTAGTACCCATACAAAGGAACAGAGAAATAACTACAAGAAGAATATATAGAAGAGGAGGACCAAACTTTGAATTTGAAGGAACAGATGCCAAAGACAGCAAAGAAAGAATTGGAAGCCATTCTCGAGAAAAGAGAAAAAAAAAATACCAGAGGAAAAACCCATTATCCGTATCTAGTCAAATGGAAAGGACATCTAGTGGAAGATTCCAGTTGGATGACAACAGCAGAGTTACAGAAGTTTAATATAGATCCTGAAACATTGATGGATCAATATTTTCTTCCCCAAGAAACTAATGCAGGAGCATCTGGATTTAGCCAGCAATGTGATTGTGTGTTCACATGTGGCTAACAAGAGGTGGATAAACATTCATTATTAATATTTTATTTAGTTTTAAATGGGAGGAGTTAATCTGTTTTTATTTTCTAAATTAATTAGGAATAAAATAGAAATTGGTTTCTCCCTACGAGGAGATTAAGCCAAATATCATGAGGATAGGGTAGCATTTGTTTGTTAGAGTGGTTCAAACAAAAAGATAATAAAATACGAGAAGAACCTCTTTCAGATAGATATATATATATGCATGAATAGGTGTGAGAAGGGGTGGAATAGGTGCAAGAGAAGAGTGAGAGAGGAGTGAATAGAGAGCAAAGGAGCTGTAAAATCCAGCCATCCAAGGGCTTGGCTTGTGTAATTTCATTTCTGATTTAATTCCAAATGGTTTGTATTTTAATTTGGGCTATCAGGTTTAAACTATACGCTTTTTATTTCTTTGTTAAATCTCACATTAATCGGACAACAGAAAGCCAATCAGACGTGTAGGAAGCATCAATTATCATTATATTTGGCATAGATAACCAGTGGGGATCATATCACAACCCAGTGAAGACTTCGCACATCGCAGGTTTTAGTATTTGTGGTTAAGGATTTGCAGCATAATTTATTTAACTTGAGATGAAAAGTAGATCGGCAAAGACACAGTGTGGACTGTCGGATCCAACAGAGACCAACAACTAAGATCAAATCGCATCGGGAGTGATTTAGCAAATCACAAATTTTAGAGTTCAGTTTTAAGGCCGTCACATGGTAAGATGTTTTTTATGCGATGCAATGTGATCATAGATCACATGGAATAAGGGTTAACCACTAAGTTAAGTATGAAATTATGCGAAGTGAAAAATCGCGAAATCACAAAATCACATGTTTGTTAAATTGTTAAAAGTGTGAAGTTGTGGGGAAGGTAAATCATATAAGTTGCGAAGTGCGATTCGCTTCCGATTGGTTTATAATATTGTGAGACACCCATGAGAACAATTTCGCATGTATTCTAATTAATTTGCATCTTGTCTGCATCATTATTATTTTCCTCAAGTTGTGTCAAGGTATGCTTTATGTAGGACTCGATTTCACCTCTAATCTAATTATTTATGCCCTTGTATGGAAGAAATAAGTTATACCAGTCCATGACAAAGTATCCTTGGAGTTTGTTGGACCAATCCCTACTTAGAATTAAACCATATTCTTTGAGAATGTCCATGATTACAATATTACTACACTAGTGAACTTTGTGATCATATGACAGTCATATAAGAATATTTCAGATTTCAACAATGGCATGGACAAGTGATCTTTCCAGTTGTATGATATATGTATCAGTTTTATCCCATTGTGCATTGATTTTCTTAGCAACCGACAATGACATCACATCTGCGGATGCACCATAATAAACCAAACAATTGTGAACATTATAATTAAAAATTTCAAACATTAACAAAAGCGGTGGGAAGAGAGTGTTAGAACTTAAATTTACAAAATTTACAAAAGATTCAAGGACATTATGAGAAATAATCGACATTACCTAAGTATCAAAATATTCGTTACATATTGGAGTATGTGATGAGAGCACCTGGAGAATTAGTGCAAGTTGGCCTGTTATCCTTGCGAGATCAAATAACGAAATGTTGAAGTGAGCTCTCTTCATATCTTCCACATTATTATAATCAATGCTTACTATTGTAATGGGTTGTGCTGATGATTTCATTGGCGTAACTATATCTGCTGCAGTAGGAGTGATGGAATTTTTCTTGTTGCTGTTGGAAGTGTTCTTGGAAGAAGGAGCACCTCCAGACTTGTTCTATGAATTTTGAGCTGGATTGGAAGGTGGATTAATTAAACATATCAATTTCTTCTTAAACTTTTTTCTCATTAAAATTTCCCTTTATCCTCAAATTGTAACGTTTATACAACTACTTAGGAGGAGCTTCACTCGATGTTGGTTGATCAACACTCTGTTTTTCAACATTGTATACGATACTGAACGTATTCACTGAATCTCCAACACTCGTAATTTATTCATTCATGACAATTTCATTTGTCTCTTCATTTTTCTCAGGTTTCTCTTTCGTTAATAAGGTGTCAACGATCTTAGCCATCATGGTGTTCATGTTTTGGTTTCACTGCGGGCATGTATTTTCTGAATTTTTTTCTTGATGAAAGGTGCATAAATGATCGATGCCAAAGCTTTCAACATTAAACATCATGTTATAAATCTGAGCAAACTTGGGCAGTTGTGAGCTTATATTTATTTTCAATAATGGTGGCTTGGAATACATGCTGCTGGTAGTGGATGCCTCTTTTGACATGCACAACTTCAGATACTTGGTCAAACCCTCCATGTCAAAAGAGTATTTGTCTTTGGCTCTTTTGGAAGATGGTTGGTTTTTCTTACCATCTTCTTTGGATTCCTTTGAATCCTCATCATCTAAAATGAATCCAATAGGTCACAAATATTTCTCTACAACAAGAGCTTGCGCAAAGTTTAAGGACAAGATTTATTTTGCAACTCCCCTTAAGAAAACGGAAATGTTAGTCGACAAGGCTGAAGTGTAATACTATTTAATGATATCATTGTGAGTTTTCACATCGGTGGGGAAAATTTTTAACAAACACATAAATCTCTTATTAAAATATTTGATTCTTTATTTATCACCCACTTTCAAATTCCCAATTTATTTCAACGACATGGAAAGAGTTTTATCGTCGACAAAATTTTCAAGAAACAACATCTTAAACTCCCTCTAGCTTCAGATTGAATTGGCTGGAATACTATGATACCAAATAGATGCTCTATTTTCTAAAGTATATGGAAAGAGTCTACAAGAAACGTCATTGAAACGTACCTCCAACATCCACAGTTGCATGTAGAACTCATCTATATGGTCTTCAACTTTTGTCTTCTTGTTTTGATCAAACTTTGACAACAACTTTTCTGGATGTTTGAGCATCTTGTGAAGATTGTTCGGAAGAGTGAGTGGCCCTTGGGCCACCCAATCAAAACCCACATTAGCCATGTCTATGCATTTATCCTCCTCCTCTTCTTATGATTTTTAAGAAGCTTATCCTTCAACGTTCAATTTTGTGTTGTGATTAGGGTTCTCCTCATCATAAAACTACAAATTTTCCCCTTCACTGTCTGGATTATCATCAATAGGTGAAATTTCCCCTTAGTTTTCTACAGGTTCAGCCAGATCCTCAAGGTTTGTGATAACTAAATCTTTCACCGATGAAACCAGTACACCACTAGGTGTGACTTCTTTATTCAAAGGCTCATGATGGACAATCACAACAACATTCAGTAAACCAAGAGCTCCTGCAAATCAACAAGTAATAGGCCGAATAGCCCATATTTGGTCATAGGTAACATCAAAGGCTTGTCTTATACTAGTATGAACAATTTATTCATTTTCAGAAGTTCAAGTGGGAGTGGTAACAGGTGTTAGCCATCAATAAAATTTTGTCATAACTAATGATGGCTAAAGCAAGTCTTTCAGCCTTCAAGAAACAAATTTGGAGCAAATATGTGACTTCTTGAAGCCTTTATGTGTTCTTTATCCTCAAGAAATCCATTTCATCGATAATGTTCATTCAAAATTCCTCAAAGAAGCCCTGTTGTTATAAAAGAGATTGTTTTCAGCCATTTTCTCCATCATTTCACCTTCATAAATCTCCTCTAAAAATTCCGCCCAATTTTCACTCGTTGCACAAATTACAAATCCCTCTAAAAACCCTCATTTTCCCTTCCATACCCTTGTTTTCCCAAGATAACCCCTCTTAACCTGATAAAGCCCTTTATTTGGTTTAAAATCACCTTTTCTAACTTATCGAAATACTTTAAAAAGGTCCAAAACCCACTTTTTAACCTTGTTTTGACCTTTTTTTTTTATAAACTAAGGCCTTAAGCCCTTGAAGGCTTAAATACCTCCACCCCTTCATTCATATAACTGAGGCTTGAGACCGTCAGCTAAATTATTAAGCCCCCATTTCCATCGCACTTCGGCGATTCCTAATTCCTTTTTCCCACACCTTTTTTCCGCCGTTGGAATCCCCCGCTGATAAGATCCTAACCGTTATTCTCTCTCAGATCAAACGGTTATTGGTTTACCTCCTTCCCATCGGCAAATAGGACCTCGCTCCTCCCTACCTCCCACCTCCGCTTATGTTTCCTGCTGATGTTTCATCCCCCACTGTTACATAGCAATTTTTCACCGTCCTTGCAATCCCCATCCCGCACATTGGAGGGTTCATTCCGTGACCTGTGAGCAGAGACAAGACTTGAAAATACTTTCATTGCATCCCTTTGAAGATGAGCTTTCATTTCCCTGAAGACATCTCCTTGCAAAAAACCCTAAAAATAGCTCTTTTTCCATTGGCACAGTTCCATAGTTCAGCCCTCGCGCCAAGAGGGAAAATCCTCCAAAGAGGGCGCGCCAATTGGCGCTCTGTCATAGAGCCACACCCATGCCAACCATATTAAGAGGTGTTTTTTAAAAATAAGAGGCAGAAGTTTCATCCTAACAAATTCCTGGACTGATATCTATCTTGATTTGGATGGTTTGGCTACAGATTTCCATAGAGAGGAAGTGGTTTGCCACCTCTCATGGAAGCTTCCATGATGATAGGGCCAATCTCATAATTATAGGGATCCCAACTTCCCTTCCTCCTTCTATAAAATCTTACCCATTTCCCCTGCAAGCTAGTTCTAGAATCTCCAAGTTCCAAAGAGCTTTCATATCCTTATGCTGCAAGAGCCTTCTTGATTCCCTAAGGCCAAATCCAAGCAAGGAGACTATTGCCAAGTATCCAGAGAGAGAGGCTTGTCCCATCCTTGACAGGCTTTATCGAGACATGTTCTACTGACGACCCGCCAAAGGAGAATTCGGCATCGAAGCTTTGGTTGTATTCTTCTTTTGACTTATTAATGTTAAGCGACTATTGGTTATGGTTCCACTCTTGTTCTTGATCATGTTCATGAGTTATGTCCTCTTCGACTGACATATAGTTGTATATACTAGATTTTATGCTTGCGTTTGTGTTGTTTCTTGCATGTGCAGGTGTCCAGTCACGGAGATAGTGAGGATTGTGATCTGCCAGGGAAAAGGAACGGGAGCACCACCTATTCTACAAACGACAGCGTTGGATTCTAGGTAAGCCTTCCTCGTAAGTCGGTTTATTTCGATTAGGAACCTACACTGTAGCATGTTTGATTGTTGCTAGACCCGATCTGGGCTAGTAGGGATTGCCTCTGTCCGTAGAGGGGATTTACCTCCTCAACAATTTGGCGACTCCGCTGGGGACTCAGCTTGTTGTTCGTTTTATAAGCTATAGACGGAGCCTGAAGTTGGCTAGATAGCCTTCGAAACACTTTTGCTCTGCAATTGCGAAGTAGATCAAAGCCGCTTCAGTCAATCTCCGGTTTAGTTTGTAAACTGAACCCTTGGAGCTTTGTCTTGTCTTTTCGGTTGATTCTTGATTCTGCCTGCTTGATCAGCTCTTTGGGCTGGATCTTTCTGTGAATTTGGCTTTTGGATAGCTTGATTATCACTGGTCTGCTTGTTGGATTGCTCTTTTTTATTTTTGACTGGTAAACTCGACTGGCGCGCTTTTCAGCTTGACAGTTGCGCCCATTGGCGCAGGGTGTTAGTGTATTACACGTGCCAATTCTATTCTGGCGCTAGTTTCAGCCTTACAGTCGCGCCAATCCTATAAGGTACTAGGGTTTACTCTGTTTTGAGCTTTCTGAGCTTGATCTGTGTCTGTCTCACTTGAGCCTAGATCACATGGTTCATTTGAGTCTTGGAGATTCTGCTTGAAGTGGTGAGTCTGGTTTTGGTTGGGAGAAATTCTTTGTTTTTTCATTTTCAGGCGCTGGCGCTTGTTCTCAGTTAGCAACCCGCGCCAATTGGCGATTGGCGCTAGTTGTCAATGTGAAAGTCATGCCAGTTGGCGCTAGTTTTCAATGTACAAGTCGAGCCAATTTCAAGGTGTATGAAAATTGAGATTTTTTCCCTAAATCCTTCACCAGTGTGTCTTTCCCTTCCGGTCTTCTCACTGTATGAGCAACGATTACATTGCTCATTGTTTGAAATGTCTTCTTTCCATGATTTTTTGATGTAAAAGGGAATGAATGCCTTGTTTTGATCTCTTGCTTTGGAAGTCCTCTTTGTTTTTGACCTTATATGTCTTGTCGCCTTTTGAAGGATTTCGTTACAAAGTGTTTGAAACAACGATTGCATTCTTAGTGTTTGTTTACATCCCCTTTGCATTCATCCTTCATTAAGGAGATTTGCGTTCTTTTAGTTTTCGTCTCATAGTTTGCTTTTCATTTAAATGCATTAGATCACATTGCATTGAAGAGTTTTTTGAGATTTATCATTGAACTTAGATCACATTGTTTAATGATTGAGAACTAAAAATCGCTTTGAGTGCATTCTCTTTTATTAAAAGCATGCATTAAGTAGATTCTCATTTCATCGAAAAATGCATTGAGTGCATTCTTATTATTTGAAAAGGAAAAAGGAAATTTTGCATAGATTACAATTGCATAGTTTTCGAAAAAGAGGATTTTGCATAGATTACATTGCATTATTCGCATCGTTGAGTGTTTGAAATTACTTTTGGATAGTGAAAGTCATCTAGTTTGGAAAATTTTCACTTTTAGTTTTGCTATTCGTTGCATCATTGTTTGAAGCTCTTCCCTTAACTAGATAGCATTCATCGAATTGAAAATTTTTCTTTTCTCATATAGTTGCATATAGGAGATTGTCAGATGACATACGGTAGGGCCTTGAAACTGAAACATAATTGAATATCAACCATAAAATTTACTCAATTTACCTAAGGAAGCATTGAAACATTAACGCAACATCTATAGGTCTAGGCTAGAGACGTGTTCCGGCGTCTTTAAACCTAGTAGCTTTCGTTTGCCTCTTGGCTTTAGACAGTGCTAGTACGGACTTGTGCTCCCCATACCATCGCGTATATAAAGGGAGACCCCACTAGGTTTCAATCCTTTATCCATAGGAAGCTGAGTCTGCCGCCCTATACCCGTGATACACTGAACACAGCATTCGGGGAGATTGCCTGCACGTACGTCAAGTCCTTGGTTGATTTCTCTTTCATTTTGAAACCAAGGTGTATATTGCAGTTCACAGATATCTGGTACACCCTTTTCCTAGCATTCCTAAGTAGTCATTTCGATCTTTTCTGACTCTTTAAATTTGAAAAGGTCATCAAGCGCTTGTCCTTTCACGCTTGTTTCCAATCTGAAAGTGATAGAGTCACCTTTTGCCTGTTTCTTGACTCTTAAAATATGAAACGGTAGAGTTTTGTTTCAATGTTTTAAAAATTAACTACCCACGAAATATTCCTGGTTAAAGTTAGTTTCCTTAGGGTGTTGTTCTGAAGATCGTTTCTGATGGAAACTTTTCCAGAGTTCACCAACCAAGGAATCCCCTCCGATGGGAATCCTGGTCATTTTCCTCCTTTTGGAAATGTTGGTGCTCCTTATATGGCAACGTTGTCCCTTCCTGGGTTAACTTTTGGGTTGCCCGTTTGGTTGTTTTCAACCTCTATGGTCTCGAATGTCTCGGCTACTGGTCAATCAGTTCCTCCGCCTGAACAACATCATGTTGATTCTAAGGTGGACCTCTCCCATTCTTCACATGTTTCTGCGTCCTCCCCTTCTACTTCGCCTAGTGAAAGTTTGGATTCGAGTAACCAGGTGGCTAAGAAGAAGAAGAAGAAGACAAAGAAGAAGTCCAATAAAGGAGAGGCTAGCTCTACGGTTATTGTGCCTAAGAAGTCTCCTCTTGATAAACCTTCCAACTTTCCATGGAAATTCAAGTTCCCTTGCATGTTGTGCATGAGATACCATCTTCTTAGAGACTGCCCTGGCATTCCCAAGGTACTCGAAGTATGGTCTAACGGTCGCCCGCCGTTGCCTTTGGCTTCCGGGAGTCAGGTTGGGGGCACATCTTCAACTGGTGCTGGTAAGGCTCCTAAGAAGCAGGGTAAGATTACCAATCCCTGTAATTTGTGTGAAGGGCACCATGCCATTCACCTTTGTTCGTACATGGATGAAGCCAAGCGAGTTTTGGAAAACTCAGTTGTTTCTACACCATGCCTCCTGGTTGGTTATAAGCAGCTTTCTTTGAGTCCTCCACCAGTTGATCCTACGATTGGTCAAGAGCCATCCTTGGTCAATCCCGCTCCCCCGGAAATTCAAATTCAGGAATCCATCCCCGACCAACCATTGGTCATGGGATCAGTTGAGCTAGCCCCGTCTATGGTGCACCAGGTCTTTTCTGTGGAGATTGGACCTCACATTCCTCAGGTTCTTCTTGTTTCTTCAGATTCCTCGAACTTGGAGAAAGATTCTCCTGTCCCCGTACCTCAAGAAGCTCCTTCACCTCCCGTGATGGAGGTCCCGGAGGATACTCCTCCCACCTTCAAGATGGAGGTCATGGAGGATGCTCCTTCTTCTTCTGTAACATCAGGGAAAGACCTTCGCAGTTCGATGGTAGCCCCTCCGAGTAGTCTGGTCGCTTCCTTTGATTAGAATCGATTTGCAGGATATCGCCTTCCATCTTATGTGCCTTTCAAGATAGCAGTACAGGCCTATGGTCTGGTTGTTCCCAGCACCATTATAGACGAAGGCGCCTCTATTAGTGTTCTATCCTCAACTACCTGGCAAGCTTTCGGTTCGCCGCCGCTTGCACCTGTTACGCAGAATCTGTTGACATTTAACAGAAGAACGAGTCAACCATTGGGGATCCTTCCAAGGTAACCTATTACTTTGGGAGGTAAAACCGTCCATATGGACGTGATGGTCATTCCAAGCCCCTTGGATTTTAATCTACTCCTGGGGCGCGATTACACCTATGCCATGGGAGCCCTCGTCTCCTCCCTTTTTCGTGTGGCCTATTTTCCGCATGAAGGACGGATCGTGACCATTGATCAACTTTCGTTATTTGGTCCTGATGTGGCAGCTGGCTCGCCATCATCCCTTCCTGGTTTTTATCCACCTATTGTATCTGCCCCACTGCAGGTCAACTATGTGGCTACCTACCTCGTGCCTGTACTTAGTGATAGTGCCGTTGTGCATCATGTGCTGAGGGCATTGGGTTCGGACTTCCAAGATGTTTTCCTTCCATCAGGTGAGAACCTCTTGGAAGCCACGACTTCTTGTTCATTATGATGAAGTCTGTCGGAGCATGGTTCTTTTCCTGTGTCAAGCTCCTTAAAAAATGAAACAAGGTCATTGGAGCAGAGTTCCTTGCCTTGTGTCAAGCTCCTTAAAAAATAAAACAAGGTTGTCGGAGCACAATTCGTTTTCTTGTGTCAAGCTCCTTAAAAAATGAAACAAGCTAGTTGGAGCAGAGTTCCTTGTCTTGTGTCAAGCTCCTTAAAAAATGAAACAAGCTAGTTGGAGCAGAGTTCCTTGTCTTGTGTCAAGCTCCTTAAAAAATGAAACAAGGTTGTCGGAGCAGAGTTCCTTGTCTTGTGTCAAGCTCCTTAAACCATGAAATGAGGTGTCCTAAGGATAGTTCTTTTAATGTGTCAACCTCGTTAAAACAATGAAACATGTTCCCGTTCAATTCGAGTCTTTGATAAGATCTCATAAAATCCCAGTCGAGTCTTTCTCCTAATCTCGTAATTTGAACCTTCACTCCATCTGCCTTTCATATGGATTGAAGCTTGGGGGGCATGTACCTCGAATTGAGTCACCATGTTGGGGGCATGCTTATGGTTTCAAGCATAGTTTATATTTGTTTCAAGCTTGTGTAAAAATGAAACCAACTTCAAGCATAGTTTATTTCCGTTTCAAGCTTGTGTAAAAATGAAACCGGTTTCAAGCATAGTTTATATTTGTTTCAAGCTTGTGTAAAAATGAAATCAACTTCAAGCAGAGTTTCCTGATTTCAAGCTTGTGTAAAAATGAAACCTTTCCCATTTTACCTCTTGTGATTTCCATTTTATCAGCCTGTCTTTTCCAGATGAGCCTTGGTTTTCTCACTCCATTGTCACTATCTGCTTGGCCGATCACATGCCTTCACTGGGTTGTTTTACCCATTCCTAAGGAACCGCTACGATGAGTGTTCTTGTTAGCCACCCTCTTGGTATGGTATTGTTCCCCGAGTGAAGCCCATCATTACCTAACCAACATTGCTACCCTTTATACCACTCGTTCCTCCAGGAGGAGTCATCTTTCAGCTCTTTTCTGACTCTCTAAACATGAAAATATTTCCGAGGCCCTTGTCATTTCGATCTCGTTAAAGTGGAAACGAAACGACATCTACCCAGTAAACGTTTACCCATTTTTCGGGCTGGGATAGATTATTTACGAAAAAGGAATACCCTAGCCTATTGCGACTAGGAGGTTTTCTCAGACATAGTTTTCTACCTTTTCGGATTTGAGGAACTATTTACGAAAAGGGATCATTGGAGTTTACTTTTCGTTGTCTTTTCAAACTCTCTAAATATGAAAAGACGTCGAGTTCTTCCTTTGTCAGACTCGTTAAACCTAAATGACATCGGAAATTGTCAATCATGACGTTATTCGAGTTCCTCCTTCCTAGGGCTCGTTAAATGTACTAGGATGGATTCGTCCGAAGGACGAGTTTATATGACAATTATATGGTATCCTCTTCAAGCTTGTGTAAAAATAAAGAGGTACTCACCGAAATGGTGGGGAAAATAGAACCAACATCATTGTCATGTCAGCAGTATGTCGCTCTTGAACATGGCACTTGTCTGCATTCGTGTCGGGTTGGGGAAATCTCATCTCATTTTTCACTTGCCTCCGTGGGTTTGGGTGATCCCTTTTGACCTATCATCTACTCTTTGCCTCGTCACCGTGACCTCTGATCTTTTGATGTCAAATACTGCCAAATCCACTGTTTTGCCGTCAATATGTTCAAGAGAAGTTGACCTCTGCAAGTATCAACCTTCCTCTAATTCTCATATGATCCTGATTCACAAAAACATCATGTTCCTCTGTCTCGTGTCGATGATGTGGGAAACATTATGGCCCACCTTCGATCAAGGTCACTTCCTGTCGACTTCAGCTCATTATCCGGGAAGCTAATCTAGAGACTCCCTCATGGTACCTTGGAGCTTGCATGCCTCAATGGCAGGTTCGTCGCATTCAATGTGAGGTTTTCATCATTGGCCTCCGATCGAGTGACTCTACAGGTGTTCGACACCAGCTCATTGATTCACACGCCGTAGATTGTACCTGTAGTACCTTGAGATCCATTGTCATTATTGGTGGTTCCTCTCGCATCTGTTAACAGCTTTCATCATTGGCTGGTAATCAGGCGATGTTCTTGCATGTTCGACTTCATCTCACACATTCGCATGCTTGAACTTGTACTTTGTTCGAGTCGAGATGGAGCGCAAGACCCTGGATTGTGTCTGTTGTAATCCAGGATGCGATATTGTGGATTATTATGATTATTTACATGACTCACTGATTGGATGGATGCGACCATACCTGAGTCTATTTATCAATCCTCACTGGATGGCTGCGTCCATGCCTTGGATATAGATTATTGTAAAATATTTTATGGATGGATGCGCCCATACCACGTATATATATCATGTATCTGAGACATCAGTTGTACTTTGCTCCGTAGGTTTTTCGATGGAAGTGTTTTCAGTCGGCATGTTCTCGTAAAGCATTTCACCCCTCTCTCTCTCTCAGGCCTCATACTTTAGGGGGCACCTGTTACACAACAATTTGTCACCGTCCCTGCAATCCCCATCCCGCACATTGGAGGGTTCATTCTGTGACCTGTGAGCAGAGAAAATACTTGAAAATACTTTCATTGCATCCCTCTGAAGATGAGCTTTCATTGCCCTGAAGACATCTCCTTGCAAAAAACCCTAAAAATAGCTCTTTTTCCGTTGGCGCGGTTCCATAGTTCAGCCCTCGTGCCAAGAGGGAAAATCCTCCAAAGAGGGCGCGCCAATTGGCACTCTTTCATAGAGCCGCACCCGCGCCAAACATATTAAGAGGTGTTTTTTAAAAATAAGAGGCAGAAGTTTCATCCTAACAAATTCCTGGACTGATATCTATCTTGAGTTGGGTGGTTTGGCTACGGATTTCCATAGAGAGGAAGTGGTTTTCCACCTCTCATCGAAGATTCCTTGATGATAGGGCCAATCCCATAATTATAGGGATCCCAACTTCCCTTCCTCCTTCTATAAAAGCTTTCCCATTTCCCTTGCAAGCTAGTTCCAGAATCTCCAAGTTCCCAAGAGCTTTCATATCCTTATGCTGCAAGAGCCTTCTTGATTCCCTAAGGCCAAATCCAAGCAAGGAGACTATTGCCAAGTATCCGGAGAGAGAGGCTTGTCCCATCCTTGACAGGCTTTATCGAGACATGTTCTGCTGACGACCCGCCAAAGGAGAATTTGGCGTCGAAGCTTTGGTTGTATTTCGACTTATTAATAGCGACTATTGGTTATGGTTCCACTCTCTTGTTCTCGATCATGTTCATGAGTTATGTCCTCTTGACCAACATAGTTGTATACCGGATTTTATGCTTGCTTGTGTTGTTTTTGCACGTGTGTCCGTCACTTAGGATCAGAGATTGAGGATCCACAAGCAAAGGAACGGAGCACCAATTTCTTCTACAAACGACAAATAGTTGGATTCCAGTAAGCTCTCTCGCAAGTCGACGATGTACGATTAGGAACCTGCACTGTAGTGTGTTTGATTGTTGCTAGACCCGATCTGGGCTAGTAGGGATCGCCTCTGTCCGCAGAGGGAATTTACCTCCTTAACACCCACTGATGGAATCCTGGATGTCGATCTCCCCAGATCCAACGGTCCGGACCCTTTCTGGGTCCTTCACCTTCCATCGGCCTCCGCGCTCTTGTAGTCCCCCGGAATAGATCCTAACCGTCGATCCTGATGATCCAACTGCCCTCTCTTCCCCCATCATCCATTCTCATGCTCCTTTCCTTTAACTTCTTTTCTTCATAAAATCTTCGCCCCAACCTTCTCCTCCCATATAACCCCGCCGACTAACCCATTCTGCTACTCGACAAAAATAGGCTTACATCAGCCCAACCCCACCATGCTACTCGTATCCCTCTGCGTTCATTCTCAACCGTAGATCTACAGCTCCCAGATCTAACGGCCCTGATCCCTTTTCACGTTCATTTCACCCCTCCTCCCCCAACATGCAACTCGAGCATGAAATGGGTGGTTTCTCGAAGCCACGTGTTGAGCGTTGACGCATATCACTTTTGATTTGCGAAAAAATGCTTACCACTCTCCCTCCGTACGAATACCACCTCTGGTATTCTCCAAAACCGTCGTTCTTGATTATGCGCCATTCATCACATTTTAATCCCGTTTTCACAGGTTTCTTCCATGGAACCTCCTCTCGCATGCATTTTCACCTCCGCGGAGCTCCTCCGCCTCTGCTGAAACCCTCTGAAACTATTTTTATCCTAAGTTGTTGATTTTATTTAATAGTTGTTGATTGTGCAAGTTCAATGGCAGTTCTAAGGCATCTGAGCCTTCCCACAGTCCATAAAAGGGACGGGGTCGAAGGTGATGACCTTTTGTGACTCAAATCAATGCAGAAAAGAGACAAGAAAGGGTTTATTCCACGTTTAGGGAAATGTGTCATGATCATTGACTATTCATTCAAACCCTCCAGCACAGAGAAAGGACACCTGCACATAATAAAACAGAGAGAGAGAGAATCAGTAAAGTTTGAAGATCAATGAAAGAAGACCGGAATTAAAAGCTTGATTGAAGATTCAAAAATAAAGACATAGTTAAAGATAAGCAAATAAAGGTTCAAATCAATCAGAAAAGAGTTAAGGACAGTATGATGGATTATGAAGGCAAAAAGTGAGATCAAGCCTTAACACAGTTTGATGATGAAATTAAAGGAAAGATTAGGCTAAATCAACCTCGAATACATCAAACAGGAGTAGTTATTCACTCATAATATCTAACTGACATCTTTGACCTACTTTCTACCTACAAAGACAAACAAGTAGTTATTACACAAAAGAATATATTTTAAACTGTCATAACAGTTATTGTAAAGGTATGGGTGTTCTCAAAACCCATATTTTCCACTTTACTTGCACCAGAAGAAAATACAGAACTGCAGCAGCTAGAAGACTTCTCCACAAAGACACTCTTTGGAGTTATTACCAACCTAACAATTAGGCCTCAAAGTCTACAAGAACTACTAGAAAGGGCAAGAAATTAATGTAACATTTATGACACAGAATGGGCATTCGAATGCTTTTCTCCTCTATTTTAATTAACCATTAAGAACATCTCTGTCACCTCTCCTCCCCATTCACCTATAAATCCTATCCGAACTCTCATTGTAAAGGGTTGGTTGCTGGCATTCAAACTCTTTGAATTTGTACATAGTCTGGCTGAAGATTAAGAAGAAATTGAAGTATTGGAAGATTGATGATGTTTTGACATGTTTTGTTAATGAGAAGGCTCTATCATTGGATCCTTGAGCATGGCTGTTGGTGATGTATTCTAATCTGTTAATTTTTTTTCCTGTTTTCCATTCTATTTCATCATTTCTTACTACAGTAGAGTAAAAATTTTAGGCTAAGAAATGTCTCCTAGAAGCACCTTAGACCTGTTTACTCTCCACTGTTTTATGTTTTCCTCTACTGAGGCATTCTAGAGAATTATTAATTTCTCTCTTGAACCCTTATGCTTGTTTATTTCAGAAATAGTTCAAACAGTTGGTCTCAAGAATGATTTATGGTTTTCCCTGCTTACTTGCTACCACTTGAAAACTATTTCTGAAGTCTCCCTTTAAAGTACCATTGTTTACAGTCTGCCAAAGAGGTCTGTTTTGATCATACCCTTTGTTCTTGCTGAGATAATTGTTTTGAAGGTCTTTATAATTGTAATCAGAGATTTTTAGGCATTCCCTCTTCAATGATACAGTTATTTGTGAATCTTTTATGTTTTCTAAATTCCTTGAAGGTGAAATCTTTGGATGAAATAGAGCGTTCCTCGACTCCTAGATTTCATTTGAAAAGTTTGTCTTGAAATTGTTATTGGATGAAGTGTGGTTTGTAGAATTTATGGTTAGCCCTATCTATTGAATGCCTCTTCATGTTCAAATAATGTTTTAAGTCCCGTTATTGATAAGTACATATAATTAAGGATTCTTAATTGCCCTTAGTTCTACTTCTCCTTCTAAATCCTTAATGTCCATTTCATTTCATCCACCAAACCCAAGATCCACTGGCCAAGTTATATTTGCCCTTTGATATCCCATATCCATTGATTGAGCTTGTTATAACTTCTTCTTGACTCCTTTGCCCAATGGATCTGATATTTCCCCTTTCTATCTATGTTTCCTAGATCATTCATGTCCAACCAACCAAACCCAAAAAAAAAAACTTGCACTTAATAACTAGCCTAAAATCAACCCTTAAAATCAAACAAGACATATCTATGCAAAAAATTGAGAGATCCCTCTCTGAGACTAGGAGGGCTAGATCCTACAGCTCTAAAGCTTGGTTTGAATGCTTCCTTGTCATTTGGTTTTCCAATCAGCCAAATCATAGGACCCCAACATTTTGGCGATCACGGTGGGACATCTGAGTACATAGTTGCCTAGCAAGCCCTTATAGACTCATAAGTCCTTCAAAAACCATAGAAACTCAGAAAACCCCAAAAAAAATTCAGATTGGTTTTTATAATAAACTGGTGGTGGACCATAAAACATTTTACCTTCAGAAAATCTAAAAAAAAGGATTCCACCTGGCGACTCCACTGGCCTCCAATAGGCCTATTACTTCACTAGTCCTTGTAAACTCCCCTGGGAATGCATTGAGAAATCCAAATCATGTTGCAGGTGGACAGCAAAGTCCAAAATCTTCCACCTGGCGACTCCACAACCTCCAAAAGACCTAATGACTCCACTAGAAGAAGACTTTGAACTGGTTGACAAGATACAATGACCTATTTTTTACAAACATGGATCCAAGTATAGACAGAGAAGCTAAACTAAACACATTGGTGGACCTAATTGGAAAAATAGTGTACATACTTGATAAGAAATTGGAAAGGCATGAGGCTAATACAAATGTTGACTATCCAGAGAAACCCATGCTTTCTCCTGATCAAAAACAAACTCAACCACTACAAGACATAAACAACAAACAAAATATGTATGATGAGCAAGGTTACAGAGAAAAAAATGAAGAAGGTTGTCAATAAAGTCCTGATAGCCTACCTTTATCTTGTATTGCATTGTTAAGAGAACTTTACGACCAAAATGTAAATGCAAAAATTGAGCAGTGCTTTGAGGAAACAATAAGCCTCCTAGGAAACACAGAGCCTGAAATATAAGAAAAATCAACACATATAGGGACTCTCCCTCTATGTTATAACTCATTTCATATTTTAAGAGGAGAATGGCATCCTAACAATGTAACAGAAACAAATCATGAGCCTTAATTTGACTATCACAGAGATCAAGAAGAGTTGTTTGAGAGCGAGAAAGATCAGGAAAAAGAAGAAAGTCCTCAAGGTCTTCCTGCAAACACAAGTAAATATTCACTAAGAGAGGCTCAAGAAGACATCCAGCCTCACAATCAGTCATTTACACAAGAGGAAGAGGACTTCTCTACTTCTACCCAAAGCCAAATAAAAATTCCTCCTCTTTTGACAGAATAAGAAATTGATCAAATATTAAATAAACGAACAGCCCTCAAAACTTCATTTGAACAAAACACTTCTACTCATCTACCTACTGAACCTTGTTTTCTTGAACCAGAAAATAAACTTGTAGAATAGCTTAAAGAAAAAAAAACTAATAACCCAATATTTTTGATTGGTGAGATTGTTTATACTAATGATTTTCCAATTTTTTATCAGTCTGATGATGATGATGAGCTTCAAACAGAAACTAATCATGTTGGGAAACCAACAGTTGATTGGTATTATGAAATTCACTATCATCAGCTTAAAAGCAGAAATCAACCAATCCAATCCATCAGAAATAGCTTTCGCATAATTTGGAGTCAACAATCTATCAGTTGTGATGATGAGGTTGAGAAGAAAGAGGAATTTCTTGAGCAAGCTGAAGATAAGGAGATTTCTCCTGAAAGTGTTGAGGTAATGAAAGATACCCCTGCTCAAGAATATGATGATTTCTTCACAGAGTACAGTCCACTGAATTAGAGCATACCAAGACTAAAAGAGGACAACATTGCAATATATGATGAGTCCTCCAGTTCAGATGATAATGAAGATGAGGAAGAAGTTCTTTCTCAAAAGAATCTTAAGCTTGATCCAGTGGAGAAAAAATTAAGCCTGGTCGAAACCTATCTTCCAAATATTCATAACCAGGAATTATTTCAAGATCCCTATGCTCATTTCTTGAAGATATTTGAAGAAGGGATAAAGGTTTTTAGAAGCAGTGTATTACCAAAAGCAAGAATATTTTTTAGCACTGCTGCTAAAGAACAAGAGAAATGGGAGTGGCACTTTTTGTCCAGCATGCTCAAGGAGATGAGAAAAGACTAATCATGGAACCATTTACTTGATTGGCTATATTGGAAAAGGGAGTTCACCAGCTAAATATGTAAATTTTCCAGGTTAAGATTAGGTTAGATAGGAAATCAAATAAGCTCAACCTATGATCATTTAGTTAGTTTTTGTTTTTTCTTTGAAAAAGAATGAAAAATAGAAAAAGAAAAAGAGGGCAGATTAAAAGAAGAAAGGTACAGCCCCATACCAAAAAAGAAAGAGGGTCTGACAATGTGCAAGCCTAAATGCCACTACTTGAAAGAGAACTGCTATTTATTCATATAGCCTAATCATGACTAGATAGATTTCAATTTACTATTGATAGGTTAGTGAAGAAGATTTTCCAAACAATGAAATCTTGGCTTATCAATAGAATAGATTAGGATAGAAAGAAATGGATCTAATCAGATCAAAACCTGAGCCAAAGATACAAAGAAGACTGGTTCTAACATGCTGAAAACTTGAACCAGGTAAAGAAGAAGAAGACAGCTCTAAAAAGATCAAAACCAGAGCTGAAAGAAAGAAAGAAGGATGCTTGTAATTTTCAGATCTTAAGCCTTCACAGTTTCGTTTTAATTTTCTACAAATAATTCTATGTGCATCTTGTTTCTTATGCCATGGACACTACAGCAAATCAGATAGTTTAATCCTGGTTTGGCTATGTTTTCAATTTCTATTTTAGAATATAGAGAATGAAATCTGTCAGACAACTTAATCCTGACAGATAGTAGTTAGGTAGAGAATTTATGAGTTCAACTGTTTAATCTGAACTCATGAAAGCTATAAGGGTAGATTCAGATTAGTTTCATGCTTTCAATAAAAGAATGAAATTTTGATGTCAAAGGGTTTGCAAGTCCAAGTGCATCCTGCTGAAGAAAAAATGCTAGGACAAGTAGTTGTGGGTAGGTAGAAGTGTTGTCCTAAAGATTTTTCATGTTGCAGGTCATTGAAGAATTGTCAAAATGCAAATAAAACCAGCAAGAAAACAAAGAAATTATGCCCAATCGATAAGGCACTGGTCTGCTAAAAGCCAAATATTGATAAACTGAGGTTCTAGACACCGAAAAAGAGCAAGTTGTCCTCCCCAAGTGGAGCCACTGTTAGCCATCAATAAAATTTTGTCATAACTAATGATGGCTAAAGCAAGTCTTTCAGCCTTCAAGAAACAAAATTGGAGCAAATATGTGACTTCTTGAAACCTCTCTGTGTTATTTGTCCTAAATAAATCCATTCCATCGACAATATTCATTCAAAATTCCTCAAAGAAGCCCTGATGTTATAAAAGAGACTGTTTTCAGCCATTTTCTCCATCATTTCACCTTCATAAATCTCCTCTAAAAAGTTCCCCCCATTTTCACTCATTGCAAAAATTACAAATCCCTCTAAAAACCCTCATTTTCCCTTCTATACCATTCTTTTCCCAATAGAACCCCTCTTAACCTGATAAATCCCCTTTATTTGGTTTAAAATCACCTTTACTAACCTATCGGAATACTTTAAAAAGGTCCAAAACCCACTTTTTAACCTTGTTCTAACCTTTTTTTTTATATAAACTAAGGCCTTAAGCCCTTGAGGGCTTAAAGATCTCCGCCCCTTCATTCATATAACTGAGGCTTGAGACCGTAAACTAAAGTCTTAAGCCCCCATCGTCATCGCACTTCGGAGATTCCTAATTCCTTGTTCCCACACCTTTTTTCCGCCGATGGAATCCCCCGCCGATAAGATCCTGACTGTTGATCTCTCTCAGATCAAACGGTCATCGGTTTCCCTCCTTCCCATCAGAAAATTGGACCTCACTCCTCCCTACCTCCCACCTCCACTTATGTTTCCCTGTTGATGTTTCATCCCCCGCCGATGGAATCCTGGCTGTCGATCTCCCCAGATCCGACGGTCTAGACCCTTTCCGAGTCCTTCACCTTCCATCGGCCTCCGCGCTCTTGTAGTCCCCTGGAACAGATCCTAACCATCGATCCTGATGATCCAATGGCCCTCACTTCCCCCATCATCCTTTCTCCCACTCCTTTCCTTTAACTCCTTTTCTTCATAAAATCTTCGCCCCGACCTTCTCCTCCCATATAACCCCACCGATTAACCCATTCCGCTACTTGACAAAAATAGGCTTACGTCAACCTGGCCCCACCATCTCATCCCGCCATGCTACTCTTATCCCTCCGCTTTCATTCTCAACCGTAGATCTGCAGCTCCCAGATCTAACGGCCCTCATCCCTTTTCGTGTTCATTTCACCCCTCCTCCCCCAACATGCAACTCGAGCGCGAAATGGGTGGTTTCTCGAAGCCACCTGTCAAGCGTTGACGCATATCGCGTTCGATTTGAGGAAAATTGCTTACCACTCTCCCTACGCACGAATACCACCTCTGGTATTCTCCAAAACCACCACTCATGATTATGCGCCATTCATCACATTTTAATCCCACTTTCACGGGTTTCGTCCATGGAACCTCCTCTCGCATGCATTTTCGTCTCCGCACAGCTCCTCCGCCTTCGCTGAAACCCTCTGAAAGAATTTTTATCCTAAGTTGCAGGTTTTATTTAATAGTTGTTGACTGTGCAGGTTCAATGGAGGTTCTAAGGCATCTGAGCCTTCCCACAGTCCATAAAAGGGATAGGGTCGAAGGTGACGACCTTCTGCGGCTCAAATCAATGCAAAAAAGAGATAAGAAAGGGTTTATTACATGTTTAAGGAAATGTGTCATGAGCATTGACTATTCTTTCAAACCCTCCAGCGTAGAGAAAGGACACCTGCACATAAAAAAATAGAGACAAAGAGAATCAGTAAAGTTTGAATATCAATGAAATAAGACAGGAATTAAAAGCTTGATTGAATATTAAAAGATAAATACACAGTTAAAGATAAGCAAATAAAGGTTCAAATCAATCAGAAAAGAGTTAAGGATAGCATGATGGATTATGAAGGAAAAATATGAGATCAAGCCTTAACATAGTTTAATGATGAAATTAAAGGAAAGATTAGGCTAAAGCAGCCTCGAATACATCAAACAGGAGCAGTTATTCACTCAGAATAACTAAATGACATCTTTTACCTACTTTCTGCCTACAAAGACAAACAAGCAGTTATTACACAAAAGAATATATTTTAAACTGTCAGAACAGTTATTGTAAAGGTATGGGTGGTCTCAAAACCCATACTGTCCACTTTACTTGTACCAAAAGAAAATACAGAACTGAAGCATCTAGAAGACTTCTCCACAAATAAACTCTTTGGATTTATTACCAGCCTGACAATTAGGCCTCAAAGTCTACAAGAACTACTAGAATGGAAAGAAATTAATGTAACATTTATGACACAGAATGGGAATTCAAATGCTTTTCTCCTCTGTTTTAATTAACCATTAAGACCATCTATGTCACCTCTCCTCCCCATTCACCTATAAATCCTATTTGAACTCTCATTGTAAAGGGTTGGTTGCTATCATTCAAACTCCTTGAAGTTGTACATAGTCTGGCTGAAGATTAAGAAGAAATTGTAGTATTGGAAGATTGATGATGTTTTGACATGTTTTGTTAATGAGAAGGCTCTATCATTAGATCCCTGAGCATGGTTTTTGGTGATGTATTCTAATCTGTTAATGTTTTTTCCTGTTTTCCATTCTATTTCATCATTTCTTACTACAGTAGAGTAAAAATTTTAGGCTAAGAAATGTCTCCTAGAAGCACCTTAGACCTATTTACTCTCCATTGTTTTATGTTTTCCTCTGCTAAGGCATTCTATAGAATTATTAATTTCTCTCTTGAACCCTTATGCTTGTCTATTTTAGAAATAGTTCAAACATTTGGTCTCAAGAATGATTTATGGTTTTCCCTGCTTACTTGCTGCCACTTGAAAACTATTTCTGAAGTCTCCCTTTAAAGTACAATTCTTTACAGTCTGCCAAAGAGGTCTGTTTTGATCATACCCTTTGTTCTTGCTGATATAATTGTTTTGAAGTTCTTTATAATTGTAATCAGAGATGTTTAGGCATTCCCTATTCAATGATACAATTATTTGTGAATCTTTTATGTTTTCTAAATTCCTTGAAGGTGAAATCTTTGGATGAAATAGAGCATTCCTCGACTCCTAGATTTCATTTGAAAATTTTGTCTTGAAATTTTTATTAGCTGAAGCATGGTTTGTAGAATTTATGGTTAACCCTATCTATTGAATGCCTCTTCATGTTCAGATAATGTTTTAAGTCCCTTTATTGAGAAGTACATATAATTAAGGATTCTTAATTGCCCTTAGTTCTACTTCTCCTTCTAAATCCTTAATGTCCATTTCATTTCATCCACCAAACCCAAGATCCACTGGCCAAGTTAGATTTTCCCTTTGATATCCCATATCCATTGATTGATCTTGTTATAACTTCTTCTTAACTCCTTTTCCCAATGGCTCTGATATTTCCCCTTTCTATCTATGTTTCCTAGATCATTCATGTCCAACCAACCAAACCCAAACAAACAAACTTGCACTTAATAACTAGCCTAAAATCAACCCTTAAAAGCAAACAAGACATATATGTGCAAACAATTGAGATATCCCTCTCTGAGACTAGGAGGGCTAGATCTTAGAGCTCTAAAGCTTGGTTTGAATGTTGCCTTGTCATTTGGTTTTCCAATCAGCCAAATCATAGGACCCCAACAATAGGAATGTTACTTCCTTGCACAAAAAATTGTCTATTGGAATATGGTGAGTTTTCAACCATAAAAATGTGGTTTCCCTCATTCTAGGGCAAGAATTTTGGCGACTATGGATACTTCCAACATGCAAGAGCTTCTCCCCTATGAAAATTATGCATTATACTTCACACCGTTTGGTGTGGGAGCCCTTCTAGAATCAAGGACCGACTGCCATGTATTATTATATATTTTTCTTGGATACAACTTTTAGCACAAGAGAGAAATGTACACGATACTTTATATGAACAATTGGGCATGACTTGTGGAATATTCAACTGCAGAATGTATCAAGGTTCTTCTACCGAAATGGAAATTAAAAGTGAGCCTTTAAAAGAGGAGTAATAGTATTGATGCAATAAAGAAACATGACCATATACATAAGAATTAATCGTTGATCAACCAGTGAAATAGTTCACACAAAATAAACTATTGTTAAAATAAATACAACACACCTTCAACAAGATAAGTACTAACGCCACCAAAAAAATTCAATTTCCTCAGTATAGATGAAACAACATACATTGCAAACATTCAAAGAATAGTCTTATAATATTTACAACATACGCATGAAAGTGTGTTGGCTCAACAAGCTTCATAATTAAGCAAAAGTTCTGAGATACATAACTACAAATAACACCACTAGCTCTAATAGTGGAGCATTAGAGTAACCACTTTCTCCTCCAAAAGAGCTAAATTTCTCTCTTATGCCTGGTAGGAGTAGCCAAGGTGAAAATTCCTTTACATGAGCGATGATGGTGTATATATAACAAATGGGGTGATCATTCACTTACCTTGTGACTCTTAGACTACCCTCATGGTTGTTTGACTTCTCTATGATGTTTCGTCTCCTAATTCAATTTTCACATTCTATACATGTCTCTTGGAATTCTAGTTTACATTACATTTCTAACACAATGAAATTACAAATACTACAAATGATGTGGCTAACAATTACATGAGACCTTGACAAGACATGAAAATACATTGATGACATGGAATGCATGACGATGTGGCATTGTTAATACATTCTTTCTGCTGCTATATTTGAGTCCTCTTGAAATATGGTGCATGTTATTTTCTTTCCTCCTTCATCAGGCTTGAATATAGGTAGTCTTCAATGTAATCTTGATTTCCAGTTGTTGTTGCAGTTTGGTGTCCCTATGTCTTCTCTTGATTGATAAAATTATCTTTGCAGCTAAAAAGGTGTCTTCTATCAGGGCATCCTTCTTCATATCCTTTGTAATCATCCTTTCATGGCATGAAATGACACATGCAACTGAAATCCACTCATGAAAAGATGACATCAATCCGATAAACCCCTAGTCTAACATGCTTCATGATGGTCCATTAACTGAGCTGGAACCGAGTGACAGGATTAGACATAGACTTAAGTATTACGAAGTTGCACAAATTAGGAGGTAAGGGGCTAGGACTAAGCCTTAAGACTATGGAATGCATAATTTAGGTTGGACAGGGAAATACAAATACACAATTGAGGGGCTCAAGGGGTCAGAATTAAGTCTTGAGGCTTGAGGTTTCCACCTGCTTATTTCCAGAGGGTTAAAGGCCTAGGGCTTGTGCAGTTGTGTAGTTTGAGGGATCAAGGATGAGGCTTGATTCTTGGAATGAGAAATGTGCAGGGGAGGATTAATAGAAGCAAGGATTGCATAGTTTTGGATCTCAAGGGTCATGACTGAGAATTGAGATTGTGTATTGCATAGCTATGGAACGAAGAGGCTACACATTGTATGGTTCCAAGAGGATATTTTGAAGCCTGAGGACCAAGACCATGCAGTGCATATTTTAGGAAGACTTAGTGATGCCATCTAACTCAGTTGAGAATTTTTTCCAGATTTGGCTAACTATGGGATAAGTGAGGTGAAAATGAACAAGGAAAATAATTGAGCATGATCACACACTTAAAACAATTGATTTCATAACATGATCACCCAAAACACATGAAAAACATAATTTTGTCAATGTGATGACATTGTGACAAATTTTCACAAGTGTGAAACTAAAGATACACTTTGTGACAACAGTGACGACACTTGTTTGACAATGATTGAAACTTTGGAAATGAGTGTGATACATGTTTCCATGATAATAATGACTCATTAACACACATATTACTCCTTGAAACAAACCAAAACTACATTTGTGTGATGTGCAACACATGTCATGCTAAAATATGACATTTTGATTTTCTTCAAAAGGGACAAGAATACTTAGACAAAACACATATAATGATTCTTATTAATTCTAACGATCGCAGGAAGATTAAAAGGCAAGATTTAAAATTTGGATGCACACCAAAATTTTGGAGGGTGTTGTAGCAGCGAAAACACTTGGTGACCCATTGGTTGAACTCCAACTTCTCTGCCTTGGTAAAATATTTTGTGTAGGGTCTAGTTCGTTAGGGAATATTAATTCATCATTCGGATTACTTCAATTTTCTCAGTTACCTCATGTGTAAACATAGTCCCCTTCATTACTTCTCAATTAAACACAAACATAAGACCAGTGATATCACAATTTTTTTATTCGGGAAAGGGTAATGTAGTTTGGAATCTTTAGATATTCAGAGTATGACTTTTCATCTCTAGTGTTCCTTTGTTTCCAGCAAGCCTAGATAGTACCCTCACAAAGTCACTTCATGAGAAAAATTATTGCTTCATTTCCATTGATCCTAGAAAATACCTCAATGAAGTTACTTGCTTGACCTCCCTTCACAATAAGCCTTTCTATTTTTTCAACCTTTATTTATTTATAAAATTGTGCATTGAAAATTATTTATTTTGTGGGGTGGAAGAGGATTCCCGACCTATTGATAGAATAGGAGGTTGTTCCATCATAGAATAATGTATACACTAGCATATTTGGCCCAATTTATGATGGCCAAAATGTCGCTCTTGTGACACATATGCGTCCCAAGAGTGACACTTTGAGGTGGGGTAAAATGTCGGTTCTAATAAAGTCGGAATTCTGACACTTGACTTAACTGTCGGTACAGCGATGCTAATTCCAACGTTTTTTTGGTGGTGTCGCAATTCCAGCGTTTCAAATTTGTCATCGCTCTTTCGATGTTTCATGCTTCTTCGCTCTTCTGATATTTATAAGCATCGCAATTCCGAATCCAACGAACACCATAACCGACGTTTATAAACGTCGCTCTTCCAACGAAAAAATGTGTCCCTCTTCCAGTGAACAAACGCATCGCTCTTCCGCTAAACACAAGCGTCGCTAGTCTGACACTACAAAATTCCCCAACCGACGCTTCTAAGAATCGCTCTTCTGACCAAAACAATAATTGCTAGTCCGACACTCAATGCCCCAACCAACGCTTCTAAACATCAAAATATTGATGGCAAAAAAACATTATTAAAAAAAAAATTAAATGTCGAAATACCAATGACAACAAAACATTATTTAAAAAAATTAAATGTCGAAATACCAATAGAAACAAAACATTATTTAAAAAAAAAAACAGGAGAGACATATTCTAGATTATCCTTCAAGATATAGTTCCAATATTCACGAATGCTTCTATAAGAGTTTCCACAAAAGTTCTTCAAGATCTTAAACACTTCACAAACATCCTTCTATGGTTCTTCAATACACCAGCCTCAAAATTCATAAAGAATCAGCTCCAAGTAGTCTTCAGGGTATGTATTTATCTCAAGTTCAAAGGGTTTCCAAAGAACCTCAATATTGTCTGCAAAAATAGTCTTTTCATACAAGACGTAATTGTGCCTTTAACAAGTGTCTGCAATCCAAGTCTTTGAGTTGGTGATCCGAGCCTCGCACAGTCAAGGATAAGAACTAACAGTCCATAATATGTAGACTACCCAAGAATTGAAATTATGGTCCTTACAATTCATCAACAAGTCTGATCTTGAGCATAGGAAATTTAGCCTAACAAATGTGTCTCCAACGGATGAGCCTTCAACCAAGTCATCAAGGATCTGAGATCTTTAAGTGTTCAATAAACTAATTTTTTCCAAACTCCAAATGTCACTTCCCACTTCCTCTCCACATGACCAAATATGAGTATAGACTGAGATTTCCCACATATTTGTACCATGAAAGGATAAATACCAAAGTCTATTGTCCGAGATGAGCTAAGTAGTTATGTCTGGAAGTAAGTCACTGCATATTTTTAGTAGAATCCCTCCACGAATCCAAGCCTAGGAATATTATAGATCCACTAAATTGAGTTGTAGTGATCCTCCACACACATTTGAGTTGTGAGAGGACATAGTCCTGAAACCAATCTTGATTGGTCTGAGGTGTAAGGAATTGTTTTTAGGTCTATAACCCTTATCCGAGTTGTTGGAGATAGTCTACACCAAACAATTTTTTCCTTTATACACAGAACCAAGCTGCAATGAAGACTGTCCACACATCTGCAAAGTTATTCCTCCTTGGCCTCCTCAAACTATGATTTTCGTTCGTGCAATCCTAGGGCACAGGTGGTTTTCAAGGTATTTGAGTTGGTGATCTGAGCCTCCCACAATTAAGGATCAGAACTAACAATCCATAATAGTTATACTACCTAAGAATTGAAATTATGGTCCTTACACTTCAGCAACAAGTCTGAGCTTGAGCCTAGGCGATTTAGCCTAACAACTATGTCTTAAAAGGATTAGCCTTCAACCAAGTTGTCAAGGATCTGAGATATTTAACTGTTCAATAAACTAAGTTTTTCCAAACTCCAAGTGTCACTCCCATTACCTCTCCACATGACCAGATATGAGTATAGATTGATATTTCCCACATATTTGAGCCATGAAAGGATAAATACCAAAGTCTATTATCTGAGATGAGCTAAATATTTATGTCTGGAAGTAAGTCACTGCATATTTTTAGTATAATCCCTCCACAAATACAAGCCTAGGAATATTATAGATTCAATAAACTGAGTTGTATAGATCCTTCACACACATTCGAGTTATGAGATGACACGGTCCTGAAACCAATATTGATTGGTCTAAGGTGTAAGGAATTGTTTTGAGTTCTATAACCCTTATCCAAGTTGTTGGAGAGAGCCTACACCAAATATGTTTTTCCTTTATACACAAAACCGAGCTGAAATGAAGACTCTCCACACATTTGTATAGGTATTCCTCCTTGGCCTCCTCAAACTATGATCTTCCTTCCTGCAATCCAATGGCACAAGTGGTTGTCAAGGTTTGAGCTTGTCTCTAAAATATTCACTGATTTTCTTGAGCTGAAATGGAGTGTAGATTTATATTTATAGTTGTGTGTCCCTATGAAGAGACATTACAATTGGATGAAATAAGCCGACATGTCTAGATTTATATGTATTAAATGAAATTGAAATTTTAATTCCAGAGGTTGACTTGATCTAGTTTTTTTTTAGATCATTTCATTTGTGTCTTACCTTGTTTTGGTAATGATGCGTGTGGTAGGTGACCTTGTCTATTATTCTCATAAAAAAAATTCTCCATAAATCATAGATTGCAACGTCCCACTTTTATATTGTTCAAGACACTCCTTCTAAGTGCTAGAGAATACACTTCAACACTAAAATGATTCACAATTCTTAAACTTGTTCCCAATAAGTTAGCCTTGCCCTCTATGTTCTTTCAGTAAAAATAATTCCCTTCTACTTTGGTTTGTCCTTGGAGAGGGCTTAGGTCTAGTCACCCTTTCGATTATGCACTTTCTAAGACTATGATATTCCTTCATGCAATCTAAGGGCACAGGTGGTTGTCAAGGTCTGAACTTTTCTCTAAAATATTCACTGATTTTATTGAGATGAAATGGAGCATATATTTATATTTATAGTTGTGTCCCTGTGAAGAGACATGACAGTTGGGTGAAATAAGCCGACATGAGAGCCAAGATGTCCATATTTATATGTATTAATTTAAATTAAAATTTTAATTCTAGAGGCCAACTTACTATTTTTCAAGTCTAAGTCAGTCCTGAATGAAATATAAACTTTGGTGTATTGTTCAAGTCTGATTCATATTCCGAGCCAAATACCGAAGTCACGATAAAATAGCTTATGCCTTCCCAAATAAGTATTTTTGTAACAATTCTTATAATATTTCATTGCATTTGAGCCCTGAGCTTTTCTAGCTTAAAACCTTGCAACGACTTAATATTTGTAAGTGTTAAATTCAACACTTGCATACAATGAAAGGCCTTCTTTGACATATTTTATTCTTCTGCCAACTATAAAGTTCACTAAACTTAAGACCATCCAACACCAGGATGAAATATAAGGAACCCTTTTGAACATGTTTTTCAGTTGAAATTAAAATTTGAAAAGCAACAACGGATATGTAGTGAACTAACTTTAAATACCCTAGGTGATAAATCATAAGAAAACTTGGGTGTAATCTCAACATTTCCACATTTGGTATACATGTTTATCAGAGCACATCCCACATTATCATTTGATTGGAGGTCCCTCATGATTGCCTAGCTATGAATCTCTCTTGTCTGTTGTAGAGTTGCTAATATGGCATATGCATGGAGGAGACATGAAATTTTGTTTGGATTGAGCTTTATCCTTGCTTGTTGCATCTGACAAAAGAGATTACTCTTGTTAAACATGCTTTCTGCCGAAATTTTCTCAAATCAGTGGAGAAATCATTTTTGGAATTCCCACTAAAGTGTGGATGCACATTCTCACTTGCTTGAATACAAGGGTCCTTTGGTCCATAATGTATACCTATAGTAAATGCATGGTGGTATGTTAGGGACTTCCTTGCAATTACAACTCCAAGTCCTTGCATTCTTTAATTTGCAAGATGAAAAATTGTGACTAGACTATTGTATAATTTTTTTTGGTAATTTTCTTAGAGCATGTTGATCATCTCACAGGGTTATTTTGGGAATTCATTTATGCATTTTATCAAAAATCTACCTTGCTCCTCAATATTTCCACTCTGGGTATAATAACTGTCCTTGAAACTACAATTTGCTTTCACCATTTACTCAAATAGCTTCAGAGCCTCATCAACACACCCATTCTGTGCATACCCTAAAATAAAGGTATTCTAGCAAACTGCATCTCATTGTCACATTTTGTCAAACATTTGCCATGCATCTCCCACACATTGTTCTTTGAATGAGATATGTCCTTAGAACTTATTAAAATTTTTCACTAGTGTTCTTTGTCTTTGGCCCATGCATGCTCAATGTTGCAACTTGGGCTTTGATACCATTTGTAACTTCCCCCAACCACCCAATTGGGTGATTCCACCAGACTTTGATATTGATACCATAAGTATTTAATAATACACACACATAATGATCAAGATAACATATTATTATGCATGAAAATTGGAACAACCCCAAGATGACCCTTGTATGTACTTCTACACATTTTTAATACACTGGTGAGTTGGGTACTATGAGGCATGTGTGTAGAGGTATTTTCTATGCTACTAAGGCTTGTGTGCCTATGTGTTGGTATATTTGATGTCAAAGTGTTTGTGTGGTTAGGATGGAGAGCCTATGAGTTAAAAGGCTAACAAAGCTAGTAGATGTGACATGTAAACATATGAACATGATGAGACACAAAGAGTATGGTGGGCTAGGATTCCACAAAAAGGGAAAGGTAAGGTGACAGAACCAAGACATGGTTTCTCAAAGTTATCTTCAAAGGCATATTATTAAGTGAAAAATATTTAAAAATACAAATAAGAGACATTACATAAGCCCAAATGACAAGATCTTCTATAGTAAACTGGAGAATTTCCTGCAAAATGGCAATTAAGGAATGAAAACCCCTACTGCAGGTGATCTTAAAAAAGGTTTTTATTGTTTTTCCACTACTACAAGGGATGTATTCATGAAAAACTGCCCAATATTACAGATTTTGCGGTCATCTTAAGGCTCAATGAGTCTTAAAAGGAAGTGTTTGAGATTATAAAATATTCCTCAGAGTCTATATTTGGTAGATTTTTCCTGTGAAATTGGGCACTAATATTTCCAAACATTTGGAACATGCATATGGTATTATGATAAAAAGAGTTATATCAATAGCACAGGTGGACCTCAATTTAGCAACAATCCATCCAATGTCAATTTTCTGCTACAATACCTCTTATGTTATAACATGAAAACTAAGATAGATGTTGATAAAATTTATTTTGAAAGAGTGGAACTCTATAATTCAATTCAGATTTACCCGTGATAGTCACATCACCATTCCATCTTGTAGATTTATCCCAATAGTCACAACACCATTCCAACTTGTCTTTCTCATAGAAAGAAGGTAATTTTGGTAACTTGGAGGCCTTATGCTAGCATTCCTGAACAAAATATGTGAATCCTATTATAATTTATCCATTTCTAGCTATAACACACCAAACTTGGACTGTGAATTGTAATGTACATGTAGGAAAGTAGGAAACATGTCAACTTTGTTAATGTAATATCTACCATTAAAGGTGGTTCCCACGTTGATTTAGTAGCAAACCAGATAACAACCCATGTGATGGGAATTGTAAATAAGAAGAAGACAGATGCAGTGAAATAACACACTATCAAGAATCATTTATGGATCTTTGTCAATTATTTTATTGGCAATCCTAAATTTGAATCCCAAACCAAGGAGACACTGACAACTCGTCAAAAAATATTTGGTTGAAAGGGTGAAATCTCTCAAGAGTTTTAAAATAAATTTGCTAAATGTGAATTTTTTGAGAACATGTTATCACGGGAAGACATCAAATAGAGAAAGGATATTAATAAAATTGATGGAACGAAGAGACAAAGGTTAAATGGTATCACCAAGCTTGATGATGCAAATGATGCAGGAAGCAAGAATTCTGAGAATTGCACTCTGATTTTAACTGAGGGAGACTCAGCCAAGGCCCTTGCAATGGAAGGGTTGGTTGTTTTTGGTCGAAATCATTATGGTGTGTTCCCCTCAAAGTTAATTCGTTGAATGTAAGGGAATCCAACCATAAACAGATAATGGAAAATGTTGAGATTCAACATATCAAGCAAATCCTTGGTCTGCAGCATGGAAAGGAATATGACATTGTCAAATCTCTTAGATATGGCCATATTATGATTATGACAGATCAGGATCATGATGGTTCACACATAAAAGGATTTCTGATCAACTTCATACACTCTTTCTGGCCATCTCTACTCAAGATTCCTTCATTTATTGTTGAATTCATTACTCGTGTTTTCAAGGAAACCCATAAAAATGGACGGGTATTGTCTTTTTATAACATGTCTAAGTATGAATCATGGAGAGAATATCTAGGTGGATCAGCATCAGGATGGACCATAAAGTACTATAAAGGTCTCGGTACAAGTACTTCTAAAGAGGGGAAAGTATATTTTAAAAATTTGGACAAACATAAAAAAGACTTCATGTGGATAAATGAGGAAGATGGAGATGAAATTGAATTGGCCTTCAGCAAGAAGAAAATAGAGGCCGAAAATAACTTGCTAAGACATTTTGATCCGGGAACATATTTGGACCAGACTGACATGCTTATCAAGTACATCGACTTTGTAAATAAGGAACTGATCCTATTTTCCATGGTTGATTTGCAAAGATCCATCCCATCCATGACTGATGGTTTGAAACTAGGGAAAATGAAAATATACTTTTTCGCTTTCAAGAGAAATTTTTTTACGCAAGAAAAGGTTGCTCAATTCTCGGGTTATGTCTCAGATCATTCTTCTTACCATCACGATGAGTAGATTCTTGCTAGCACAACTATTGGAATGGCACAAGATTTTGTTGGAAGTAACAACATTAACGTCCTTGCTCCACTTGGGAAATTCGATACCAGAGCCCGGGGTGGAAACGATCATGCAAGAACTAGATATGTTTTCACATGCCTGTCACCAATAGCACACTTATTGTTCCCAAAAAATGATGATGTACTCTTGGACTACTTGAGTGAAGATGGCCAAAAAATTGAGCCAACGTGATATGTACCAATTATTCCAATGGTCCTTGTAACTGGAAGTGAAGGAATTGGAACTGATTGGAGTTCCTTTGTACCTAAATACAACCCAATATAATGCGATAATATGGATACGATACAATCGTGGTTATATCAAGATAACTAGAACAAGTAAGCAGTTGGAACCTATGACTCCAACTACATAGTGCTAATACAGAGTGTAAAGAGTGCCAATACTACATATTCAACAAGCAATGGAAGCTCAACTTATTAGGGAGAATATTAACAGCACAATAGTAACTAGTATCACTATTACTGCTTATATTTATAAGCTTCTATCATATCCATAGGAGTTACCAACCCAACTTAACTAGTACAATATGGATATGTTTATATTCACAATACATAGCAAGTAATCTAAGATATCATGTTCAAAGCTTATAATAGGTTAAGAAATCACGTTATTCTCGTAATTATGGTTACTAATATAATATAAATCATAATAAAGCCTTGATAATCAGATCATGTTACATAGTTATCATGTTGTTCATGTCATTACCTATCACCATTTCATGAGTACTAGTAAGTGGAACCTGATTACAACAAGAAGAGTTCAAGCCTGACGTTGAATATGAACTAATACCACATCTTCATCATATCAAATATTAGGGAGATACAATATCCATGTACAAACAATATGCATAGAGTAAGAATGATGTATTCATTAGAGTGATTCCACGTGATCAAGTAACATAGTATGCCCATGATATACATAAATCTCACATATGATATTGCTCGTATTTCACCTATTGCTTAAGCTTAGAGCTTGAATTCCATCTATATTATGGATAATTCTTGGATATGTATAAAAATTACAGTAAGCTTAGTTGTAGTTATAAAAGGTTGTATATTACTAATATAACCATAACCTACTTAGTAATCATAATAAGGAGAGTAATACTCATAGCTTAAAGTGATACACATAGTACGTGCATTAGTTGCAAATAATATGTTCTATCAAATTGATGCACATGTTATATATAAATAGTAATGGTTATATAACTATGTAACATGAACATGATGAAACCTGATTCCATATATAGTATGGCTTATTTTAGATAGAGAATTCATAATGATAACCAAGTTGTTGTATGTATTCATATTAGTTATTCTTACTCAATTACACATAACACATGCAATATGACTAGTACCAACTAAGTGTGTTATCTCTTTTATTACTCCGAGATATAAACTATGTTCTAATTCCATTTATTTATCATTACTATTAGGATATGAATCACATAAGATTTTGATTTCAATTACTAAGCTTAGACTAATCTGTGTAATAGCTTGAATATGGTTAAGATATAACTTAGATAGTGTTGAATAGGGAAACATAGACTGCTATAGAGATCAACTTCATATGGTCATGATACAGGTAGAGAGATTTCACTATGGCTTGTGTAATGGTTCACTCAAATCAATGCTAAGCTTAACCAACCATACAATATCAGCTATTATATAAAAATTAGCAATCAAATTGTGTTTCTACTTAAGGTTTGGATACACATGTTGGTATAGAGCTAGTAAGGCTATGTAATTATTACTATGATTTCGGTCAGTGTTAATAAGGTATGAAATGAATAGGGAAACATAGATCATTGCGTCATAACAAGGAGATTAGCTTGAATATGGAGTTCCTGGTCACTGTAATCTAAGACATGTATTAAGGATATCATGTTTATATGAATATGTGTTATTCCATTACGTGTACTTACATCAATAAAGCTTGGTCACTCATTCAATGGACTTGATTCATTAGTACTAATAACATAGTGAAATCAAGAATCTCTACTTATTAGGGAGAATACTAACAGCACAATAGTAAATATTATTTTTTGAAACCAGCTCCAGAAATAGAAGAAAAGAGATATCAACGCCTTAGAAATAAGCCACTTCGATGGGGCAACCTCCAATACATTACATGAATGAAAAATTCTTGGATGATACAAATGACAAAACCTCCTTTCTATATATAGGAGTCCATGGGGCCACAATGTAATCCTAGTGGGGCCACAATGTAATCCTAGCCGACCTAACAATAATAATTTAAGGGAACAATAATAACAATATGGGGGTTACATGGGTACAATAATAACAATAAGGGAGTTACACTAACAACAATAAGGGACTATACTAGTAATATAGGGACCTAACATGCCCCTCTCCTTCAAAAAAGTGTTGTCCTCAACGCTTGAGTAGCTCTGGGTGCTTCTGTATAAAATTCTCATCCTCCCATGTAGAATCTTCAGTGGGTAAGTTCTTCCACTTGATGAGATACTCTAAAATTGATCGATTCCATAGCTGTCAAATTTTGATTTCCGTGACCGCTTCAGGTTCCAATATGATTTTTCCTTCCTCATCAAGTTCTGGCAATATTGTTTGAACTCGAATATTTTCACCTATAACCTTCTTTAAGCATGAAACATGGAAAATTGGATGCACTCGTGAAGAAGCAGGAAGCTCCAGTTTGTATTCCATAGTACCAGTCTTTTGCAACACCTTGTAAGGACCATAGTACTTTGGCGATAATTTATTATCCTTCTTTGCTTGCTTGAGGGACATTTGTTTATATGGTTGTAGCCGTAAAAATACCCAGTCTCCTACATCAAAACTTCTCTCACTGTGATGTTGATCTGCCTATTGTTTCATTCGATTTTGTGCCAAATTCAGGTTTTCCTTTAAGAGTTGGAGAACTTCTTGTTGATGCTCAATGTGGTCTTCCACTGCTTGAACCTTTGAATTTTCTCTTAAAGATGATGTGATGGATGGTGGATGATATCCATAAATTGCCATAAATGGGCTCATTTTTGTTGCAGTATGGAAGGAAGTGTTATACCACCATTCAGCGAGAGGTAACCACTTGACCCATTGTGTTTTTTTATCAGATACAAAACAACGAAGATATCCTTCCAAACATTTATTTACTATCTCCGTTTGACCATCGGATTGACGATGATAAGATGAGCTATGAGCTAATTGAGTACCCAGACAAGAAAATAACTCATCCAAAAATTTCCAGTAAAAATGGGATCTTTGTCGCTCATAATAACCCTTGGGTTTCCATGTAGCTTTTGAATTGTGTCCATAAATGTATTAGCAACTGTACTTACTTTAAATGGATGAGATAATGCACAAAAGTGTGCATACTTGGTAAGTCTATCAACTACCAACATGATGACACTCTTTCCTTCAGACTTAGGTAAACCTGTGATAAAATCCATTGAAATATCCTCCCAATGTTGACTTGGAATGGATAAATATTGTAGAGGACCCGGGGTCTTATTTGTCTCAACTTTATTCTACTGGAAAACCAAACATTCCGCCACAAAATTTTGAATATCAGATTTAAGACCATCCCAAAAAAATTATTTCTTCACCCTATGGTATGTTTTTAAAAATCCTGAGTGTCCTCCTAAAGGAGAAGTGTGCAATTCCAAAATAATATTTTGTTTTATTTGGGAATTCTTACAAAGATATAAGCGATATTTTTACCATAAGGAATCATTTTTCCAACTAAATGTATCAGATGTACTAGGATATTGCTGAAACTTTTGAATAAGTGTCCACACTTCTTTGTTCTTGTTCCATTCATCTCTTGCTTCGATTATCCAATCTGGTTGGATAATAGAAATGGCACAAAGCAATGCTTCCACCTCTTCATTCTTTCTTGAGAGTGCATCTGCAACAACATTTAGCTTCCCTTTTTTGTAGATTATTTCAAAGTCATAACCCAACATCTTTGTGGCCCATTTTTGCTACTCTTCTGAAGATAGTCTTTGTTCCAAAAAGTGTTTAAGACTATCATGATCAGTTTTTACCTTGAAGTGTCTTCCCATTAGGTAAGTTCTCCATTTCTTTAGTGCATGCAATATTTCTAACATTTCCTTCTCATAAATAGGTTTCTGTAAATACTTTCCTTTGATTGGACGACTTTCAAAAGCAATGGGTCTTCCTTCCTGCATTAAAACTGCACCAATTCCATTTCCTGAGGCATCACATTCCACAATAAAGGTTTTTGTGAAGTCTGGCGTAGCTAAGACCGGTGCTAGGCACAGTGCCTCTTTAAGATGTTCAAAGGCCTTAGTTGCTTCAGGAGTCCATGAAAATGCATCTTTCTTCAATAATGTTGTTAGAGGTGCTGCTATTCTCCCATAATTCTTAACAAACTTGCGATAATAGCCTGTTAACCCGAGAAATCCTCGCAACTGCTTTATTGTCTTAGGGACTTTCCATTCCTTAATGTCTTTAATTTTGTTAGGGTCTACTTTCACACCCTCGTGAGATATAATATGACCCAAATATTCCACCTCTTGTACTCCAAAGAAACATTTGGATGTTTTTGCATATAATTGTTTCTCCTGCAATAGTTTGAGCACCCTGTCAACATGTTGAACATGATCCTTCCAATACTTGCTGTAGATTAGTAGATCATCAAAAAATACTAGCACAAATTTTCTAAGGAAGGGTTTGAAAATGGAATTCAACCCTTGAAATGTAGAAGGTGCATTGGTAAGGCCAAAAGGCATGACCAAAAATTCATAATGACCCTCATGAGTTCGAAATGCTTTTTTCGTAATATCTTCAGTCTTCATTCTAATTTGATGATATCCTGAACGAAGATCCAACTTGGTAAAATAAATTGCTCCATATAATTCACCCAATAATTCATCAATCACAGGAATGGGAAATTTATATTTAATGGTGAGCTTATTGAGCTCCCTATAATCGGGACACATGCGCCATGATCCATCATACTTGTGTACCAATACTACAGGAGTAGAGAAAGAATTTTGACTAGGTTGAATTATACCAGCCTCTAACATTTATGCAATCATACATTCAATTCCACTCTTTTGGACATAAGGATATCTGTAAGGTCAGATGTTTGGAGGAACACTTCCTGGAATCAAATTAATAGCATGATCATGATCACGAATAGGTGGGAGTCCTTTGGGAGTATCAAACACATTGGAATGATTGTCCAAGACTCTTTGGAGATCTGGAGAAATAAATGATTTTGATGTTGGAACTTCTAGTGAGCATAATTGTGCAATTACACCTCGTTGTTCTTTCTTCAGAAGCTTTGTCACGACATTAGAGATTATTATCTTTAATGGCTTCCCTTTGATACCCTGTAATTCGATTAACTTTCCTTCCGAAAAAAATTCAAGAAAATTTCTTGAAAATTAAAAGCTACCGTCCCCAAAAATTGTAACCATTGTACTCCTAGTATGACATCAGCACCTCCCATTGGGATGGAAAGCATTGGACTATTCAATACATATTCCCCCATGGATAGCTTGATATTATGAATTTTCCAAAGGAATTTATATTTCGTCCATTTGCAACCATCACTTGACATTCTAGTGTTGGGTATAGGAAACAATTCAATTCCTTGGCTACCTTACAATGAATAAAATTATGGGTACTACCTGAATCAATCAACACTATTACCTTTTTCTTCTTGATATTTCCTTCTATCTTGAGAGTTTGAGGAGTGGTAATTCCTACCAATGCATTACCCGATATGGTCAGACTCATTTCTTCCTCTTTTAGAGTTGGTTCCTTGTGTATATCCTCTTCTTGTTCATTTTCTTCTTCCTCTTCACAATCTATGTAAAATAATTTCTTCTCAGCACACTTATGACCTTTAGTGTATTTGCTATCACAACTGTAGCAAATCCCTTTTTCTCTTTTTTCTTCCAATTATTGTGGTGTCAAACTTGTAGGTTGTTGAAATCTAGGAGTAGCAACACTTCCCTCTTTATAGAAGTGAGTGTAGGCTTCCTTGTCGCCATAATTTTACATTCAATTTTTCTTGCCAACCTGAATGCCTTCTCCAATGAATCAAGTTCCAAAACTCGAACTTCATGTTGGATGTTATCCTTTAAAGTACCTATGAAGAGATCAATTATGTGTTCCTCTGTAATATCAATTACCCTTATATTCAATTTTTGGAAGTCCTCAATGTGCTCCCCCACTAAACCCTTTTGTTTAAGATTTATCAATTGGCTAAAGAATGTGTTGTTCTTTTTATCCTCATAATGTGCTATCATTTCCTCCGTAAAAATTGACCAAGTGACAATTTTTTTATGGGAGAAAAGCCATCGATACCATACAAATGTATTTTGTTCTAGATGTAAAGTTGCAATGCGTACCTTTTGTGTGTTTTGCACATTATTGAGATCAAAATATTGCTCCATCTATAGTATCCATGTTACGGGATCCTTGCCATCAAACTTCCTCATATCCATCTTTGGAATATGGTGGTTCTTCATGCCATCATTAAAGTTTATGAAATCACGATTATCATTTATTTTGTTCTCATCATGAGTTTCTTCTACCATCTTTTCACCATTAGGAAACATTTGTTGTATCAACTTTGTCAAACCTTCCATGTCTGCTTTTAGATCATTCTTCATGTTTTCCATTTTTTCATCGATCTTAGCTTCCATGTCATCCATCTTAGCTTCCATGCCAACTTCCATGCCATCCACATTAGCTTCCAAACCATTCATCTTAGCTTCCACGACTTTCTTCAAACCATCCATCTTAGTTTCCATGCCTTTCTTCACAACTTCCATTTCATTTTTTGTTGCTCTTTGCGATAGCGAAATTTGGTGCACTTGCTCATGGACTTTTGATATCTCATGTTGCATTTATTCATCTTCATGAGTCATAGTAGAGCCTTTCGAAGGCTTAATGGGTGTTGAATTATTTTTAGGATGAATTTTAGAACCCAATACTGATAGCTATGCTCAATAGGCCTTTGGAATCAACTAGAATTGATTTTTCAAACAAGACTTATGCAATTTGAAAAAAAAATACACACCTTTTTCTTGATTTTGAGGAGCTCGATATTGAAACTGAATTATCTCTGTGATTTCAGATCTTCAATATCTAAAATTTGGCTCTAAAGTCACCCTCTGAATCTTCTTTTGAATTCCACAGTTCTTACCTGATTTGGATTCTTCAAGGCAAAGTTATGTCCAATCTCCCACAATGACCCAATTATGGATTGGTTCAGTATAGAAAACTTGTATGACTTTCCACGTGTCATTGTTTCCTCCTTTGGCTCTGAAATTGATAGACAAGAAACTATAGTCTGTGTACTTGCGGCCAATTTTTACAGCATTCCAATCTGATGCTCAGAGAGAGAGTTATGTAGGTTTTCCCACGATAACCTATTTGATATGAAATTCGAGAGCCTGAAAAATACCTAACTTCCATAGATCATATCTCTGAAAATATTGTGAACCAAGATTTGATATTTTGCGACAATGTTCCTCAGGATTTCGGCTTCGCTCTCTAAAAATTTCAACTTCTGAAACTTCGTAAAAAAAATGTTATAGAGCAACTGTCGTGATGACCTGATTAGGTTAAATTCAGGAGCCTGCAAAATTCCCTAAATTCCATAGATCATATCTCCGAAACTATTGCAAACCAAGGTCTGAAATTGTGTGACGTTGTTCCTCAGGATTTCAACTTCGCACTCTCAAAATTTTAGCTTCTGAACCTTCGTACAAAAAAAATTTATAGCAAAAATTCCACGATGACCTGTTTGGGGCAGCGAAACCCTATAATCCAAAGCTCTGATACCAAATGTTGTGAAACCAGCTCCAGAAATAGAAGAAAAGATATATAAACGCCTTAGAAATAAGCCACTTCGAAGGGGCAACCTCCAATACATTACATGAATGAACAATTCTTGGATGATACAAATTACAAAACCTCCTTTCTATATATAGGATTCCATAGGGCCACAATGTAATCCTAGCCGACCTAACAATAATAATTTAAGAAGCACAATAAATAACAATATGCTAGAGTTACAAAAGTTAATAATAATAATAAAGGGGGTTACACTATGACACAATGACCTACACTATGACAATAAGGGACTATACTAGTAATATAGGGACCTAACATAGTATCACTATTACTACTTGTATGTATAAGCTTCTATCATATCCATAGGAGTTACCAACCCAACTTAACTAGTACAATAGGGATATGCTTATATTCACAATACATAGCAAGTAATTTAAGATATCATGTTCAAAGCTTATAACAGGTTAAGAAATCTCGTTATTCTCGTAATTATGGTTACTAATCTAATATCAATCATAATCAATCCTTGATAAATAGATCATGTTACATGGTTATCATGTTGGTCATGTCATTACCTATCACCATTTCATGAGTACTAGTAAGCGGAACCTGATTACAACAAGTAGAGTTCAAGCCTGATGTTGAATATGAACTAATACCACATCTTCATCATATCAAATATTAGGGAGATACAATATCCATGTACAAGAAATATACATGGAGTAAGAACGATGTATTTATTATAATGATTCCACGTGATCAAGTAACATAGTATGCCCATGATATACATAAATATTACATATGATATTGCTCGTATTTCACCTATTGCTTAAGCTTAGAGCTTGAATTCCATCTATATAATGGACAATGCTTGGATATTTATAAAAATTACAATAAGCTTAGTTGTATTTATAAAAGGGTGTACATTACTAATATAACCATAACCTGCTTAGTAATCATAATAATGAGAGTAATACTCATAGCTTAAAGTGATACACATAGTACGTGTATTAGTTGCAACTAATTTGTTCTATCTTATTGATGCACATGTTATATATAAATAGTAATGGTTATGTAACTATGTAACATGAACATGATGAAACTTGATTCCATATATAGTATGGCTTATTTTAGATAGAGAATGCAGAATGATAACCAGGTTTTTGTATGTATTCATATTAGTTATGCTTACTCAATTACACATAACACATGCAATATCACTAGTACCAACTAATTTTGTTATCTATTTTATTACACCGGGATATAAACTATGTTCTAATTCCATTGTTTTATCATTACTATCAGGATATGAATCACATAAGAGTCTGATTTCAATTACTAAGCTTTGACTGATCTGTGTAATAGCTTGAATATGGTTAAGATATAACTTAGATAGTGTTGAATAGGGAAACATTGACTGCTATAGAGATCAACTTCATATTATCATGATACAGGTAGAGAGATTTCACTATGGCTTGTGTAATGGTTCACTAAAATCAATGCTAAGCTTAACCAATCATACAAGATCAGCTATTGTATAAAAATTAGCAATCAAACCGTGTTTCTACTTAAGGTTTAGATACACATGTTGGTATAGATATAGTAAGGCTATGTACTTATTACTATGAGTTAATAAGGTATGAAATGAATAGGGAAACATAGTTCATTACATCATAACAAGGAGCTTAGCTTGAATATGGAGTTCATGGTCATTGTAATCTAAGACATGTATTAAGGATATCATGTTTATACGAATATGTGTTATTCCATTACGTTTAGTTACATCCTTGGTCACTGATTCAATGGACTTGATTCATTAGTACTAATAACATAGTGAAATCAATAAGCTTATATATTCAATAGAGATTAATACTAGCTTAAATAAGGTGATATAGTGATAGTTACTAAGCTTAAGATGGGTATCATAGGTACGATATGGTCTCTTATACCAATCTGCTTTTAGTTCCATATAACTGCTATCATTGTAACTAATACATGGGAATCATAGAAGAGAGATAAGGGTGAATACATTACTCGGCTTGGCTAATCCAACTCTTTTCACTAATCAAAGCTAGAAAGAGTGTATTCAATGATATTGAGCTAGAATAGGAAAAGCATATCTCAGTATTGAGCTTACATTACACCTATGACCACATTTGCTATTGGAATACAATATGATTTATTAGGTAGAATATTGTATGATATTACTCTATCCTTAACTTGTATGATGAATATGGACATTGTGGTATACACTATAGTAACACTGTAACGTAATTTTTATAAAAGACCAATATGAGAAAATGTAGATTAGGGAAACACTATAATCATATAAATTATACAAGCTTATGGATTTGGATATGATCTGAACCTATACTAGGATATGGATCTTTTTTATCACTTTATTATGATATATTGATTGTCCTAGGATTAAGGGACATTTCAACATCCTGGAGCACTGGACATTACACCATTGGTTTGGCACCTTGGTAGAAGGTTTTTAGGGTACAATTGAACAAAAAACTATAAAGGATAATTATGTGTCTTACATGATTAGTGGCATCATAGAGGAAATTAATGAGACAACATTAAGAATTACAAAGTTGCATGTTCGCAAGTGGGATCAAGATTACAAGGAATTTCTGGAAGCATTGATGACTGGGAATGATAATATTAAAGATTCATTCTTAAGGGACTGCAACAAATAAAATATTGATACCAGGGTCCATTTAGAGGTGTCATTGTCTAAAGAGAATATGGAGATTTCACTTCAAGAGGGTATTTTAAGGAAATTCAAAGTGACTACTACAGTCAGTACAAGTAACATGCATCTTTTTTACTCAAAGGGAACCATTCATAAATATGAGACCCCTGAGCAAGTTCTGGAGGACTTCTATCATATCTGTCTTGAATTATATGAAAAGATAAAGAAAGTAGAATTGGACAACCTTCATCTTGATTTGCTGAAATTGGACAATAAAGTCAGATTCATCCTGGGAGTTGTAAATGGAGAAATCATAGTGAACAACAGGAAACATGTAGAGTTGTTGCCTGAATTGAAGAGCAAAGGTTTCACTCCATTCCCCAAGAAGGGAAAACCTGTTGAGGTTGTTATTGTTGGGGCAATAGCAAATGATGAAGAGTCTCCTGAAGAAAACATTGAGACAGTAAAGGGTGTTCAGCTATATATTATGAGTATCTTCTATCCATGGATTTTTGATGATTCTATGAGTGCCTATGAGAGTGTCGGCATGGGTTTTTTTAGGAATTATTCATTTATGGTTACATTTAGCCTACCCCTACCACTCCATATCCTAAGGCTCCTATTTGCATGATCTCTTCTATTATCAATGGATCCCTTAGATTTCTTTATCCTTGGGTGGTACCAAATCCTTCAGAAGTAGAGTATTCTGGGGCCAAAATGTCATTTAATGTGGTAGATATTTCCTACTAGGTCATCCAGTCGACATCCGGTAAATATAACTCGAGTCTCAAGTATGATGTGGACCCTAATAAGTATTCTTTTCATTTCTCAACTTTCGATTGTCCATATTCCAATGATCTCCTTGCAACTAAGCTACCTTCTGATGAGGCCATCTTGGAGGCCATGTTAATCATTTATTAGCCTTGGAGGGGTTACATCATCGCTCATATTTTCTCCCTATTCTGGCTGAAAATTGATGTTCAAAACCGATTTTATACTGGAAATTTTGAGTGATACTAATCTCCCATTACGACACATGATGTTTATCCCAAAGGGAATTTGTCAAACATCTTCAATACTATACCCATCAGCATTTTAGTTAAAATATACCTTAGTGATGCTCATGATTAGATGTAGGTATTTATTTAAGGGAAGGTATTCTAGCCAGTGAGGAAAGGTAGGTAAGGTGTCAGGTTACACCTAGATTTCAATTAGCCCCATCTCGCCCTTATGAGAAGAAAAGGAAATAAAACTGCATATGAGCTCAAATAGGAGGGAAAAACTGAGTGATATGGCACTGGATTTAGAACCAAAAAAATAGGCTTTGAGTCTCAATCTCCATTTTATTGGTTCCGAACTGAAACTCTATAAACACCCCATTAGTTAGTTCTTTCTCTACCAACCAGTATTTCTTTCTTTGCCTTCCCTAAAAAAAATGAATTATTGGGGTAGGGGCATGCTTGCTTGAAGAAAGGTAAGGTTATCACTTATACTTATTAAACTGACTACCTCACTTAGGACAATCACAAGTCACTCACTCCTTTAAATAGTAGGAGAGTCTTCGTGATCCCACTGAGTGACATCATCTCAGGAACTAAAATTACTACTACCATTTCATTGTCTGTAGGAAGAGAAGTAACTCACCTCTTAAAATAGATAGAACCATATAAATATTAGAGCATATGTAATAACCCTATGGGAGAGAGCATTTATGCACTCTTATTTATTGAAATGCTCTTATAGGTAGAGAGTGGTCGAGCCCTCTCTCTATACCCAAACCTGGTTCACCACCACCCTAACTTTGAATCTTAAGCCACTCACATTACCTTGAGAGAAAGGTTGCCAAATTCATCTTGGTTAAATCAAGCCCTCTCCCAGCGCCCGGAGATCAAAAGAGACATTAAAGGGTGTTAGTTATGCAAATTATGAGTATCTTCTATCCATGGCAGTAGGAGCATCGAATTTAGAAAAATTCCACCAATTATGTGCTGAGAGAGATAAGCATGAGGAAGATGTTGAGGAGCTTAAAAAGGCAACACCCAAATCTCTATGGTACAAAGACCTGGATGCCTTTACAAAGGAATTGCATGCTCAAGAACTGCAAGAGGCCAAGGATGATGAACATGAGTTGAGCAACATGGGAGACGATGCTACCAGAATATTCAAACAAGTAGGAAAAAACTAGAGAAAAAATACCAAAAAAGTTGTAACTGATGAAAAAACATATTCTCACTCAACCACCAACAATCAACCATTGACTGCCTCTATTACTACAACTAATGCACATAATGAAATTACAAAACCTAAGCGTGGAGGCGGCAAGAAAGGGGTTGCGAAAAATAAAATGGAAGTGGAAAGCAATGAGGATGATGAATTAGATACCAACATGTAGAATCAGTTGGAAGCTTACAACCATGGTTTATCAGTATATCAATCAGTTGTTGAGGACCAGGGAAGCAAGAAAAATTCACCAACTAAAGATTTTATATCAAAGCATAAAGAGACCACTAGACGGGAAAAAAAGGCTTCAAACTTCAGCGTTCATTGTTCACCGTTCACCATTCAGGGTTCACTTTTCATCGTTCACCGTTCAGGATTCAGGGTTCACCGTTCACCGTTCAACATTCAGGGCAAGTCGGGTTCCGCAGGGCGTCAGGCAGTTCGACGCAGTCGAGTAAGGTTCAACCCAAGTTTGCGTGCAAAACATTGACATCATTTGAAACAATGATTCAGAGGGTGTATCCAGAATAGGGAGGTTGGGTGAAGGGTGAAATTTATTTAGGCGGGAATTGGAATTAAAATTAAAAATTAAATGTAAATAATAATATTATTTTTTTTAAATTAAAATTTAAAATTAAATCTAAATAATAATATTTTAAAAAAAAGTTATATAAAGTATTAAATTAAAAATTTAATATAAATAAATAAGATATTAAGGTGCATATAAATTATTTAATATGTAAAATTTACAACTTTCCACACACATGACCCGACCCAACCCAAACCTGACTCAAACGCGTTTCCTTGGGTGCCCTCACATGGCACGACCCAACCCACCCGAACTAAGGTACAAGGGAGAAAATGGAAAACGAGTCACACAAATGTGAAAATTAAGGGACATGAGCGGTCACAACTTAGAATATTTGATACGACCTCCCTCACACGATCTGACCCGACCCAACCCAAACGCATTTCCTTGGGTGCCCTCACATGGCATTACCCGACCCACCTAAACAAAGGCACAAATGAGCACCAAATAGCGAACGAGTCGCACGAATATGCACAAGGCATAGGGGTGGTCACAACTTAGAATTTTTTATACGTCCACCCTCACGTGACCTGACCCGACCCGACCCGACCCGAACGCATTTCCTTGGGTTCCCTCGCACAACATGACCTGATCTACCCGAACGAAGGCACAAGGGAGCTAACGGAAAATGGGCCGCACGAACATGCACAAGGAACACAGGCGGTCACAACTTAACATTTTTGATACGTCCGCCCTCATACGACCTAACTTGACCTGAATGTGTTTCCTTTGGCGCCCTCACATGGCACGACCCAACCTAACCTGACTCGAACGTGTTTCCTTGGGAACCTTTACCTGACTTGACCTGACTTGACTCAGACGAACGAAGGCACAAGTGAGCAAACGGAAAATGGTTCACACGAATGTTCATAAGACACATGGGTGATCACAACTTAGCATTTTTTATACGACCTCCCTCACATGACCCGACCTAACCAGAACGCATTTCCTTGGGTGCCCTCACATGACCCGACTTGCCTTGAATGCATTTCCTTGGGCACCCTCACACAGCACATCCCGACCCGCCCGAACGAAGGCACAAGGGAGCAAACAGCAAATGGGTTGCACGAACGTGCACAAGGATTCACTTCTTCCTTCTTCTTGGTTATTTTAAATAAATGATTCTAGGCATTCCCTAATAATGGTTTGACTCATGAATGAATGTAGTAATTTTAACTTCTTGTAAACACAATATCTTAATAATAAGAGCAACTTTTATTACTTTCAAAATCATGGTTGTAATAATGGTTTGTGAGCTCTTGCATGTTGCATGATACCATCTTCATCTTATTTGTATGAAAGAAGTCCATTGATCTCTTCTTACCTTCACACCTTGAAAAGGTGTCAAATGATTTGGGAGTGCTAACGATTTGTATACAAGGTAGAAATATCATTTGAACTTATGTTCTCTATATTTTTGCGGGTATCATCCCCGCTAATCGATAGAGAATCATTTGGTTGTCGGGGTCAAGAGTGCTTCTCGTCGATATTTATGTATGACACAGCTTGATTCCAAATAAGCCTAAGCCCCCAAATTTACAACAAATATTTTTTATCCATTAAAATATCAACCTTGATCATGCATTCTATTTTTCAGCGAATGGGTTAAAGATATGAACTAATTCGTTATATATATTTAAGTTTCCCATTGTGGATCAAATCATTCTATAAATGGTCAAAAGCGTAAGGGAATTCCACCTAGCTCATTAAATAAATTTTAGAACCTTCCTAAGCTAAAACCGATTCATTATTTTTTGCAAAAAAACAACCATAGTGTTTTTAGACATCCGTAGGCTATCAGATATACTTCATGGAAATACTTTTCAATCCAAAAATGGAAATGAAAAAAAAAAATGTAGTTAGGCCATGAATAGCCATGCAACTAAATCCATGGGGTCTGAAGGTCTCTATGGACTAGGATTTGGGAAAAACTTTAGTCGGATATGAGCAACCAAATACCATAATATTCCCTAAGTGTGGATATTGTGAGTGATTCAAATTGAGGCTTGGAAAATTATCTAATTTTTCTATGTTTGGTATACCTGGTAATAATGGCATTACACACAAACACATACCCTCATAACCAATACCTAGTTCTCTAAAAATCAAATGTTTCCAATATGCTCAATTAGAGGTGAAGTATTCTCCTAGGAGGTCAATGTGTTGGTTTGGGGTGTTATTTTCAGCCTTGTATACTTAGTGGTTAAGGGATTCAAGGGTCAAGGGTTAAGGTCCAAGGGCTTTAGGGTTAGAGGATATAGCGGTTAAGGACTTAAGAATTAGTAGATTTAGGTCTTTAAGGGGTTAGAAATGAAAGTGTTTAAGGGTGAATAATTAGGGTTTAAGGGTCATAGGTTAAGAGGATAAGGAGTTATGGCTTATGAGGTAAATGGATTATGGGTTAGGGGTTAGTTTCTTAAGATTTAATGAGTCAAGGGGTTTATGGGTTATGAGTTATGAGTGTAGGGGTTAAGGAATTATGGATTGGGGGTTAAGGGGATATAGAATTCAATGGTTATGGGTTAGGGGCTTATGGTTTGTGATAATTGGACTCCTAAGCCCCTTATCGCCACTATTGGGGGTTCCCCTATCAATTTCTCTCGCTACCTTCCCTCTAGGTCCCCTATCCCCTATGAAAGTAGGTTTTAAGGCCCCTTCTCATTCTCTAATGCTAGGATTATATATCATAGTAAACCATGCTTGCACCTCTGAATTATACCCATCCATGCTACCCTTGTGTCCCCTTTCCCCGTTCTTTCACATTCCCTAAGGAAAAAATCAAATATGTGGATGTAGCTTGGATGACTTGTCACATTCCACTAGCTTCACACATGAATAAGAATTCCCATCATTTAATAATTTTTCAAAGGGTTTTCATGGCATATTCAAGGGTCACATTTACAAAAAAATAGCATTTAGGTATATTTTAGAGGGATTTAGGACTATAGGGTTGTTGACAGGGAAAAAATTCCACCTTTACAACAAGGGGGAATTAACCTGATCGTAGGTCCCAACTAGACCTGCTCTCATTTGGAATGGCTAATCCCAACGGGTTTTAAGGATTGTTATAAGAGTTAGGGGAATACTAAGTTAGTGGTTAAGGGATTAGGGTCTTAGGGGTTAGGGGAATAGGGGATTAGGGGTTAGAGGTTTAGGGTTTAGGGGTTAGGATAATAATAAGTTAGTGGTTAAGGGTTAGGGATTGGGGGCTTAGGGGTTAGGGTACTTAAGCACATTTAGGGGTTAGGGGAATAATGTGTTAGTGGTTAAGGGATTAGGGATTGGGGTTAGGGGAATAATGAGTTAGTGGTTAAGGGTTTAGGGATTGGGGGGTTAGGGTTTAGTGGATTTAGGTGCATTTCAGGGTTAGGGGTCGAATAATGAGTTAGTGGTTAAGGGATTAGGGATTAGGGGCTTAGGGGTTAGGGGATTTAGGAGCAGTTAGGGGTTAGGTGAATAATGATTTAGTGGTTAAGGGATTAGGGATTATGGATTATGGGGTTAAATGGGTTAGGGGTTGGGAATTAGGGTTTAAGGGGTTAGGGTTAAGGGTTTAGAGGTTTAGGGGTTATGGGGTTAAATGGGTTAGGGGTTTAGAGGTTTAAGGGATTAGGGTTTTTAGAAGTTAAGGACTTTAGGGGTTAGGGTTTAGGGGGTTAAATGGGTTAGGTTTTTAGGGGTTTGTGGGTTAAATGGGTTAGGGGTCAGAAATTAGGGTTTAAGGGGTTAGGGGTTAAGGGTTTAGAGGTTTAGGGTTTAGGGGATTAAATGGGTTAGGTTCAGGTACCTAGCATACCTTGTCACTCCCTCTTTAGCACACCTAGAAATTTATAACACCTAGCATACCTTGTGGGGTCGTGTGAGGGCGCCCATTAAGGAAACACATTTAGGCGGGTCGGGTCATGTGAGGACTCTCAAGGACACACGTTCGGGCGGGTCAGCTTGGGTCGTGTGAGGGTGGTTGTATAAAAAATGCTAAGTTGTGACTGCCTGTGTGCCTTGTGCACTTTCGTGTGACCCATTTGTCATTTACTCCCTCGTGCCTTCATTCGGGCAGGTTGGGTCATGTCATGAGGGTGCCCAAGGAAACACATTCAGGTTGGGTCAGGTCGGTCGTGTGAGGGAGGTTGTATCAAAAATGCTAATTCGTGACCACCCCTGTGCCTTATGCACATTCGTGCGACCCGTTTTCCGTTTTCTCCCGCATGCCTTCGTTCGATAGGGTCGGGTCAGGTCAGGTCGTGCCCTGTGAGGGTGCCCAAGAAAACATGTTTGGGCGGGTCGATTCGTGTGAGGGCACCCAAGGAAACATGTTAGGGTTGGGGGATTTTAGATCCTTGCATTGATAAATTTGGTTTCTTGGCTTACAATATAGTCTAAGTAATGGTTTCTTTTGTTCATACTTTGTTCTAAAATGTTGGAGGTGTTTTCTTTTATAAATTATATTATGCTACCTAGTGCCCCATCATGACTTGATAATAATAGAGACTTGTTTTCTTATGTTTTGATTTTTTTTTGGAAGGCATTGATGCTGGTTGTTTCATAAATAAAAGCAACATTGATGCAGTTTTAAGGGGTTAGTGGTTAAGGGTTTAGAGGTTTAGGGTTTAGGGGGCTAAATGGGTTAGGGGTACCTAGCATACCTTGTCACTCCCTCCTTAGCACACCTAGAACTTGCTAACACTCCCTATCACACACTCTTATTCATGTTGGTTGTTTCATAAAGGAACGCAACATTGATGCAGGTTGTTAACCACTGTTTGTAATCAAGAAAAATCCAACCAAATTACCCGATCGACCCCGAACCGCCCGAACGTGTTTCCTTGGGTGCCCTCACATGACCCGACCCAACCTGACCTAACTCGCAGGAACACATTTCCTTGGGCACCCTCACACAACATGACCTAACCTGACCCACCTGAACACATTTCCTGAGGTGCCCTCACACAACCCGATCCGACCCACACGAATGCGTTTCCTTGGGTGACATCACACGACCAGACCAGAACCAACCTGACCCACCTGAACACGTTTCCTCGAGCACCCTCACATGGCACGACCCGACCGGACCCGACCCAAACCGAATGCATTTCCTTGGGTGCCATCATAGGACCTGACCCGACCCTACAGACCCGAATGTCTATTAAGGCATGACGAGGAAGAAAACGGCAAATGAGTTGCACGAATGCGCACAAGGCACATGGGTGGCCACAACTTAACATTTTTTATACATTTTCCCTCACAGCACGATCCAACCCAACGTGTTTCCTATGGCACCCTCACACGACATGACCCGACCTACCAGAACAAAGACACGAAGGAGAAAACGAAAATGGATTGCACAAACATGCAGTACAAGGCACACGGGTGGTCACAAGATAGCATTTTTTATATGGCCACCCTCACACAACTTGACCTGCTTGAACGTGTTTCCCTAGGCACCCTCACATGACCCGACCAGACCCAACCCACCTGAACGCATTTCCCTGGGTGCCCTCACACGACCCGACCCAACCTGCCTTGACCCGCCCAAATGTGTTTCCTTTGGCACCGTCACATGACCCGACCCAAACCAATGCAGCCTGATCAAACGTGTTTCCTTGGGTGCCCTCACACAACCTGACCCGACCCGACCTACCTGAACACGTTTCCTTGGGTGCCCTCACACAACACGACCCGAGCAGACCTGTCTGAACACATTTTCCTAGGTGCCCTCACACGACACGACCCGACCTGACCTGACCCGCCCGAACGCATTTCCTTGGGCGCCCTCACATGACACGACCTGACCCGACCTGCCCGAACGCATTTCCTTGGGCGCCCTCACACGACATGACTTGACTCGACCCACCTGAACACGTTTCTGTGGGTGGCTTCACATGGCACGACTCAATCGAACCTGACCCAACCTACCCGAAAGTGTTTCCTTCGTGGGTGGCCTCACATGGCATGACTCGATCGAACCTCACCCGACCTGCCCGAAAGTGTTTCCTTGGGCTCCCTCACACGACCCAACACAACCCAACTTGGACACATTCCTTGGGCACCCTCACACGGCCCGACCTGACTTGACCCGACCTGCTCGAACGTGTTTCCTTGGGCGCCCTCATAGTACAACATGACCAGACCCGAACTACCCGAATGAGTTTCCTTGGGCACCCTCACATGACCTGACCTGACCCAACCCACCCGAACGTGTTTCCTTGGGCACCCTCACATGACCCAACCTTGCATGACCCGACCTGACACGACTCGACCTAACCCAACCCAACCCGACCTCACACAACCTGACCTCACACGACCTGACCTCACATGACCCAACCTGACAGGACCTGACATGACCCCACCTGACCCGACTCAATCTGCCCAAACACATTTCCCTAGGCACCCTCACATGACCCGACCTACCTGAACACGTTTCCCTAGGCACCCTCACACGACTCGACCCGACCTGCCCTAATCCACCCGAACATGTTTCCTTGGGTGCCCTCACACGAAACAACCAGACCTAACCGAATCGAATGTGTTCCTTAGGTGCCCTTACACAACCTGACCCGACCCGAATGAACGTGTTTCCTTCGGCACCCTAACTCACACGACCCGACCCGAACCCACTTGGCCCGCCCGAACACTTTTCCTTATGCGCCCTAACATGGCCTAACCCTACTAGACCTACCCTAACGCGCTTCCTCGAGCACCCTCACACGGCACGACCCAACCCAATCTGATCCGCTCAAACTTGTTTCCTTGGGTGCCCTCACAATATGGCACGACCATACCTGATCACCCAACTCGAACACATTTCCCTGGCCGCCATCACATGACTCGACCCGACTCGCACAAATTCGTTTCCTTGGGCAGCCTCACACGGCACGACCTGACCAAACCCAACCCGACCCGCTTGAACATGTTTCCTTGGGCACTCTCACACGACCCGAACCGGACGCGTTCCTTGGGCGCCCTCACCCGACTTGACCCGAACGTGTTTACTTAAGCGCCATAAACATCGCTATTACGACACTTGTTTCATAAACTTCGCTATTCCAATACCATAACATTCCCTATGTGTGGATATTGTGAGTGATTCAAATTGAGGCTTGGAAAATTATCTACTTTTTCTATGTTTGGTATACATGGTAATAATGGAATTACCCACAAACACAGACCCTCATAACCAATACCTAGTTCTCTAAAAATAAAATGTTTCCAATATGCTCAATTAGAGGTGAAGTATTCTCCTAGGAGGTCAATGTGTTGGTTTGGGGTGTTATTTTCAGCCTTTTATACTTAGTGGTTAAGGGCTTCAAGGGTCAAGGGTTAAGGTCCAAGGGCTTTAAGGTCAGAGTATTTAGCAGTTAAGGACTTAATATTTAGGGAAATTTTCACAAAAGTCTCACGTCCGACGCTTTTCGAAGCTTGGTTCACAAACAACGTTATTATGATGCTTGTGTCATAAACATCGCTATTCCAACGTTTGGTTCAAAAACATCGCTATTCCAATGGTTTCCCCAAACGTCAGTATTTCGACTGTTTCTGATGTTTGGTTCATAAACGTCACTATTCCGACGCTTGTTTCATAAAATTAGTTATTTGAAACTTGGTTCCAAAACGCCGATATTCTAATGATACCCCTTAACGTCACTATTCCAATGATACTCCCTAAATGTTGCTAGAGCGATGCTTGTTGGCGGGATCTAAAAAATTGAGAAAATTGGGGAACTTTCCGACAATACGTCGAAACTGTTGGAACTAAAGTGTTGGAAAATTAACCATATGTAATAGTGATATAACCTCTGATATTGGTATGCTCCATAATATTTTATCCTTTTCCTTCTCTACTCGATTGGATCCACGTGGAAAACATCGAAACATAAAGAATTAAGTGTAGGCATGAGGTTTATAGAATAGACATCGATATCAAGGTTTGACATAGAGAATTAATTACGCAAGGATCATTTTTTCTATCAGAACATCATTGACCAAAATATTTGTTGGCTTGTGCAGGTTCGGATTTAGTGTGCAACCAACAAACCCTCCAACTTCTGGCCCTTTCGGCAATAACCTGCTTGCGTAGATCAAAGTCTCACTCGAAGTAGTATGGGGGGGTGCTGGAAACAGGTTTCCGCACCCTGAGAAATAATTTGATATGGTGGCCCTAAACAGACTTATAATAGAACTTATTTCATATTACAAGTAAAACAGGTCAATAATTATTAGACTAAATTCATTGCAAATACATACAAGTGCACATAAACAGTTAACATAATCACAGATATTCACAGATTATTCCAACACACAATATGTATGGATGTGCACAATAACATATATACTTTAAGCATATCTATTCATAATATACTTCACATACTTGATTCACTTGTGTAGGTGCATTTGATCATAAACATAAGTAAAGCGATCTCAAAGCAATAAATAGAATCAAATTCACAGTAATTAGATAACTAATACACCAACCACATAACACATTTGATTCCACCAAAAACAGTATTTGCATTAATATATTAAACAACTCAATACATTCAAACTTCCCTTACAATTACCCTTCCGCACACATAGCTAGTGGAGTCTGCACATAGACAGGACTAGGTCTTCGTGCACACAGCCAACATGACCATTTCTACCCAAACCCGGAATTAGACATAAATCCTTACAAAATGTTCATCAACATAAGCATGAAAATCTGAACTCTTTTACTTGACTCGACCTATCTATATTTATATCAATCTAGCACAAATACTATGGTCTCAAACCATGGCTTTAGGCCCATATTTTACCCTTAAAGCCCATTTACATAAAAGATGGACCTTGACCCGTCACAAAGCCCCTTTGACTCTTCTACACAGTGCGCATAACAAAAATATATACAAAACCTTATCAAAATTTACCCCAAGGGACCCCGCTCCAACAAGCCCCTAGCACAAACTCGTGACCCGTCCCGAGTCACTTTGGGGTGGGCTCCTTAATTTTTGCTTTGAGCAGGGTGCCAGAGGTCTTCGGTGGAAAAACCACCTCAACGCTCTATGAAGAAGCTCCCTACACTTCATTTACTAGCTTCACCATTATCGATCCTTTAGTTGCAAGGTAAATATTATGTTGGGTTTGCTTAAGTATCTTCAATGCTCCATCTAATGTCTGAGATAACTACAGAGCTTCCTCAGCCCAAAATTTCATCCTTTCTTCTATTAGGTGCTCATGGCGATGCAGGTACTCAATCTCTGTCTGAATAACTCGACCCTCCTGTAGGCGAGTGAGGCTTTGTGCGATCACGAGGGTGGGCGCCACCATCCTGATATCTAAAAATTGTTGCTCCTTGATGCGCAACTAGTTGCGTAGCTACTGCACCCTCAGGTCATTCTGAAACGAAGTCCAAACACCCATGGCCTCATCCAATAGCTGGCCACACTATGTAATTGCGATGACGATGCTATCTATGGATTCCTTTACCTCTGCAGCACACTGATCTCTGACTTCTGGAGGGGTCTCCGACTGTAGCTTCATCTAAAAATCTGCTATCTGGTGCTTAAATTCTTCTCTAACATTTTGAATTTCCTTTTGCAATGCCTTTATCGCAACAGCCAGCCCTTCCAATTTTTCTACTGGGGCAGATGAGGCAAGGATCACTGGCACACCGTTGCAAAATTGGTCAATTTTGGCTTCTAAGGCAGTGCGTCGAGCCTCTATTGCGCGCCATGCTCCTTCGGCTGATTACTGCTTCTGTTGAAGGTTGATTGCATGTTGTTGTACCTCAGTGGCAGTGCATTAAGCTCAATATTCTCTGAATTGGAGCTTTCCCATGATCATGTTGTGGACCATATGAAGCTTACATGCGGGTACCACAGAAAAATCGACATTTATTTCTCTGTAGATGGTGGGCTCAGGTATCTGAATTAAGCGACTTTCCCACATTGAAGGTAAAACTATGGTGAGTGGTTGCACGCTGGTAGCAGGCACACTCGCTTGCATATAGCTCACCTAAGCTAAGCTTGCTTGAATCAGGCTCACTTTAACCTTTAGTTCCTGAATTATTGTATGTGCATCGTCAATCGCAACCTTGTACTGCACTTCCAAGTCAGTCCACATATCCTTTGTCGCAGACAGGACGATGTTAGCTATTTAATTAAGGTCATCCTATGTCAGCCTCATATATTATTCTCTAATAAATTTTGATCCTTTGAACATATTTCTTGGACCTATAGTGGCCTAAGAGCCCCACTTTGTTCCTTTGGTAGTTTTTGCTTTGACCTGCTCATTATTTTGAGTCTCGATCTTGTTATCACTCCCCCCTACTTCCCAAGGCTGAGAATGGAGCTGAAGGAAAGTAATCACAGACCAACCTTTAGGTCAGGTACTAGCCCTACCAAGACTATAGATGGCTCTCTCAATGTCACTTTGTAGCCAAATGGATGACTGTATATAATGTTTTAGGCTAGTAATAATGCTCAGTAGATTAGGGTTTTTGTTTGTTTGGAGTTTTTTGGGGTAGGAATGACAGTTAGGAAACTAGGTCTAGGGTTTTGGTGTAAATTCAAAGGCTTAGTTGTAGAGGTAAGGGTGAGGCTAGGTAGATAAGATAAGAATCATGCTTAATTTCCCATTTTATATAGATTTAACTGAGAGGGAATCTGACTGAGCATTAAATTGAGTTCATTCATTAGAAGATCAAAGACATTTTTATGTAAATCTTATAAAAAACAGAGCATGGAAAGCATGATTTATGTCAATAAACTAATAATAATTAGCATAAATAATCATATATGTGGAATATGGATAACATAAAATTCAACATCATAGGTTTACAGAGAAAAATATATGCTCAAAGGCATGCCACTAGAGTCTCAACACTATGTTTGCAACATTGTCTTTGATTTCATTAGCAAAAGCTTGTACAATAGCTCCACTGCAAATAGCATCTATCCAACCTCTAAAAATAATTTAGGTAGACTTCTTATATAATTTATAGTTCATGACACCTCATAGGATCTAAATTGTATCCAAAAATCATCATAATTACATCATATGAGTCACTTCCTAGAATCTAGGGAAGTTAGAAACTAATCCCTGAAATTTAGCTAAAGACTAGGAGTATGTGTCTCCTCCATTAAATTACATGTTTCCTCGTCATAGAGGAAAAATAAAAAAACTCAAACACATCAAATGAAACCTCATGGAAAAACTAGCATCAAATTTCTGGAGTTTTCCTGGAATGACAGTTGTCTAAAAGGAATCCTATGCAGAAACGTCGTGCCTGCCTGGCAGAAACATCGCGCTTGTTCAAGGGTGATTTTTTCCCACTTATAAGTGTCCAAATTTAAATATGAAAGTTTATATGAGTATCCCTATAATTCTAGCTTCCAATTCACTTTGAAATTTTAGAAACAACCCATAGAAGACCTCCAAAAGTGGTTTTTCCCAACCTCACTCTAGAAGCGTCGCGCTTGGTCAAAAACATTGGCAGAAGCATGAAAATGAGGCACTTTTTTTGCTTTTTCTCCACAATGAAGGCGTGTAATGAAAAAAAAGGACATGATATGGAATCTATAAGTCAAAAGGAATCCAAAAACATAAGCCATTCCTCATTTGAGTGCTCTGAGAGAAAGCGTCGCGCCACTGCGCGACACTTCTGTAATGACCCAATTTTCCAGATTTTCCAAAAACATCTATAGAAATAGGGCTGAAATATGGATCAATATCTCTCAAACCATAACGTGTTTTGAAAACATGAGAAAGGTTTTTTTTCTTTCGCATGTTATGAACAACATCCACCTCCAGGTTTCCAAAACACTTTTCCATTTGCTCAAAATCCAAGTTTGAAGTTGATCACTAAAAATTTGTAGAGGCGTCACGCCACTTTAGCAAAAGAGTTGTGCCACTTTGAGAGGGATTTTGGAGGCCTTCCTAGAGGATTTTTGAGATGCAAGTTATATTTTTGGAAATCTTAGGATGTATGCTATAAAATGAAGTCATCAAGCACTGCAAGCCCATACTCCAAACCCCTAAAACATTGACTTGAAGAAAACATGTTCAAAAGTGAAAAATATGACCTGGAGAAACTGTATTTTTGGAATTTCTCTCAGATCATAACGCCTGCGAATTAACTAAAGGAGTATTTTATTAATTTTATATTATTGACAAAAACCCCTTTCAATGTTGTAAAATTCATCTCTGTTACTTCAGAAACAGATTTTGAATCAAAATTGTCCCTGTGTGCACTGTAAATCCTACCAAATGATCACGAAGCTCTAAAAATGATGCCATGGGTCTGAGTTGACTCAAACCTGGAAAATTTCCCTCCTTTTTTGTAATTTTTCTTGTCATTTTCCATGGTTTTTTTTTGTATGATAGAAACCCTAGCTTGATGGGAAGGAAGGAAAGGGTGGAATCTAGGAAAATAGGGGAAAATGGGGCAGCAAGTTTAGGGAGGGAAATGGAGGGTATAGGAGTTAGCGAAAAATATAAAAAAATTAGGGGAGATAGGATAGTGTTTTTGGGGAGGGAAAACTAATCCTCTTGAGGAATCCTTTGCATAAGAAAGAACATAGACTACACTAGTCTTGACAGGCCCTCATGCTACTACTTTTCCTCGAATTGAAGAAATTTTTACAAGGTCACCAATATCTTCAACTTCTCAAGAGCCATTGGAAACATCCCAAACAAGAGAATTTTCCCATGTTCAGACTGAACCAAGAATTTTTTCTAGGTATAAGGGAATTAGAAGGGAAAATGAAGCATTGAACACTACCACTTATACATAATTCTGGAAACAAACTTCAACATCTCAGCAAGAATTAATTTATTCCTTTAGCACTAAAAAAACACCGATGCAAATGGAGTTCCTTGAACCTAAAATTCCATTTTCGAAGAATGTTGAGGACTATAATAAATCAATGTTTTCCTTTGAATCAAAGGAGATTCATCCTATTGAGAAAATTGATTTACACGAACAAGATGGGGAAATCATGTATTCAACTTTAACTAGTTCAACCATGGAAAAATATAAGTTGCAAGTTTCATTGTGTAATATTCAGGCCCAGCTAAAGATGGAAAATACTTCTTCTCTACCAAAGGAAACTAATATAAAATATTTGTAGGATCTAGTGATTAAATTGGGATATGACCCCAGCAATGGTAAAGTTGTTGAGGAGATGATTAAAAGGGAAAATGCTGACATTCAAGCATTGAGAAAAAAATTAAAACTTCCTTCTACCAAAGATCCCTAGACTAAAGAGATTTGTGAACTAGAGAAGGAAAAATAAAACATGTTCAAAATTATAATTGAACAGAATACAAAGATACCAAAAATGGAGACAAAATTAGAAACTTTGTTAAAGGAGAAAGAACAACAAGAAACTCAAGCAAAAATTATTTATTTAGAAGCAATTCCAATTATAGGTGCTTCAACAGCAGGGGCTTCTACTTCAAATACTATAATAGGAGAGATACAGTCCATTGATCCAAAAACTGATCTAGTTAAGGCCACGAGAGATATATCATTGAGGGTACAGGAAATTGAGAAATGAAAAGCACAACTTCACAACCTCCAAGAAATAAAAATTTAGATTGACAATGCATATTTGGTAGAAATCCAAAAGATTCATAGGTTGACTCAAATAGTAAACACTCTAGAAAATGAAGCAGTGATTTCTCAAAAACTTGCATAGGCGAAAGAAAACATTTGACAAGACATAAATGAAGCCATGACATATTTTTTTCCATCAATTAAAATTCTCTTTGAACAGAAAAAAAATACTGGAAAAATCAAAAGGATTAATAGAAGAAGTAAATAAAGAATAGGGTCACAAATCAAGAGATGAAACAACAATAATCAGAATTATAAATTCAAAAATAAAATAAGAGCTCAAATAATATGACGTAGATTATAGAACTGAAACAATTATGGAGGTCAGAAAGATTCACATCAAAAGGAATTTAATGTTGCAACATGAAAACAAATGCCACAATTTAGACGCCAACATATAAAAGTTTCACAAAAATTTTAATGTGTTGCACCAAAAGGGACTACCAGGTTTAAGAGGAATTGGAGATAAATTGATTACTCTTGAATAATATCAGTGAATATTGTATTCAATAGCCACGAGAAAAGCCAATTTTTCCAAGATGAAAGGGACAATTACAGGGAAGGCTTTCATTAAAGGCTTGATTGTTGACTTGTTAATTCAGCATGAGATAAAACATTTGTTTGCAGTCAAACCCAACTTTCAGAAGCACACTGAAGTGTATGATACTTACGTAAATTTAATCAAAGCCACCATTCCTGATGAGGAAAGATGAGATAAAATATGTTTACTCATTGATTGAACTAGAAAACAGGTTGTTGGGCCTCCAAAATGTCTTCAAAATATCATACACTTTTACCTTCATCACCACTATTTCACTCACATTTCGCAACTCCATAACCACATAACCCTAAATTATCCTCCATTCTCATGCCCATATGGGTTACATTAGTTTTTTCCAAAGTTAATAATTTCATGTATTTAGAGTGAATTTGTGATTAAAAGCTATAAAAATAACATATATTTATTTATACCTAAAGGTGGAATGAGTTTGGTGACATGTGTAGGTGATTAGGAGGCTTCCAAGACATCCATTTGTGGATTCCAAGGTTCAATTTCGAATTCTCTTCAATATTTGGAGATTTGGATGGGGATCAACCATATATCATAGAGGAGAATCATGAATAAAGGGATATGTGTCTTATAATTAGCTAATTGGTTGAAACTTTTATGGATCTAAGGAGATAATGGTGGATGTCTATTAATGAGTTAGTTGCTTAAGTTTTTTTATAAATATGAGAGCATTCTCCTTTAATTTTAATCTTGAACTTTGTAATGTTTAGAATCATGGAAGGATACATGAAATGATCATGTAATGAGATAGATAGTAGTAGACTTATAGCATAGAGTTTGAGTATGTAGTTAGAGATTTATTTGGAGATTGATGTAATTATTCTTTCATTTATACATAAAGTCATTTTGAGTGTGGCAATTTTAGTTTAAGTTTGCTTATCATGGTGTTGATATGTTGTTGAAGAATCGACGGCCCCCATCACAACAAGAATAATTTGGTAGAGGTAAATTAGAAGGTTTTTTTCATTATTTCATTCCATTTTCAAGTATGCTTTAATTTCATGCAAGTGTGTGTGTATATTAATTTTTTAATTCATGCAAGTAGATTAGTTTTTTTCAATTCCAAGAGTGTGCACTTCCATTCCTGCAAGAGTGCTTGATATTAGTGATTTCAATTCCGCAAGTGTGCTTAGATTAGTTATTTCATTCTTACAAATGTGTGCTTGCAATTATCGCAAGTGTGTTTTAATTCAAAAGGTGTGGTGTGATTTTCTTTCATAGTGAAAGTGTGATTTTTAATTCCAAAAGTGTGGTGTGATTTACTACTTTCTAGATTAGATTTATTTTCATGACGATTGTCATTTTTCATATGATAGATTAAAATTTCTCTTTTGAAATTGGAAAATGATCTCTAGCACATATAGTGCACATGTGCCTCACAAGTCCACAAACCCCCGAGTTGATAATTTATGGAAAGTAATTTAAGTAATTAAATTACCTCAACGCAGGTTTAGAACAGTAATTCCGAGTTTCAACAACAAGAAGAAGAATTAGAGTAAAAAATGGACATATAGTCAAGAAAATCAATTAAATAGCAGCTTATCTATCCCAATCATCAGCAGTAGCCTCGAATTTAGTGCCATACAACTTAATAAATTATATTTTCCTATATTATAGATCTATATTTGTGAACAATTTTGAAATATCATTGTAAATAAATCTTGATATATTTTACTCCAGATATTTTAGATAAATTTGTCTAAATACTTTGTAGACCGAAGTATGATGGGTTAAACCATTGTGATATACTTTTGACCAGAATTGTACCTCTCTAAGTTATTTTTAATGTAATAAAAGGATTTTGGATTCATTTCGAAACAACTTGTGTCCTTGTAAGTTCTTCTTTGTCAATTATATTTTCACTTTGTTTTTCTGCATGTGTTTGAAGTTTATGGGAATTCTAGGTATGGTAATATTGAGTTTCAATTTATCTAAAATCCCCCATGAATTTATAATCCTTTACAAATATTATTTAATTAAACTGTTTTTTTTATTCAACTCCTCTGCACCATTAAATTTTCATCTTCCCTTCAATTTTTAAACATATATTGTTTGGCTGTAAAAGTATTTTACACGCATCCAATGTATATGAAAATTTAAATGATAAATTTGATGTTTAAAAAATCATATAATCTCTAAAGCTTCAACCTTACACATCTCATCAAAGGTAAATTACTATTAGAGGTGAAGAATCATCCCTTCTAAGACATCATAAGTAATTAAGAATTGCACCTATTTAAGAAATTTAGAGATTTAGTCATCCAAAAACTTTTAAAACCAACAAAACATTATAGATGCTCTAGCATAATTACTTACTTGCAATTATCTACATAGGTACAACATCATATTGGCATCATTATCGGGGAATTAAAATTTTGAATTCATTTTCCCAGGGAAAACGATTCAACTCTCCTTTTAATGGTGAATAAAACATCAGTAGGTTAAAATATTTCAACTAACGACTCCACATAATAAAATTGGCTTCACCAAAGAACACCATATCTCACTGATATCCTCATCTCTATTCTCCATTGTTAGATCTAGAGACGCTGGTGAGAATTTCCTCTTTGAGGAGAAGATTAGAAGCTTCATCTTCAACTTCTAGCTCATTTATACCTAAAATTGTTTCAGAGGTTTATTTATTTAGTCCTACATCAATCACTCCTGAACTATCAGATATACCACAAAAAGTGTTAGAAATTTTGTCCAAAGGTGTTGATCTACAATCATCTCTTCTTGCTTATCAATTAGAGTAATATCAAATTCCTGAAACTGTTTCAGAATCTCCTGAGTCAGCAACAGAAATAGGGACAAAATTACCTGAATTAAAACCAAGTGATTTTATCTCTTCTATTATTCACACTTTTCCAACAACTTTTGAAAAACAAAAAGATTTTTTTTCTCTATACACAAATCCTTTATTTGAAAGTGAACAAAATTGTGATCTAGAATTGCAAAATTTAGTTATCCAAACACAATTTTCGAAAACTTCTACAAGTTCTGCTCGCCACACCAAAGGAAGGTTATCCACACCTTCATCATCATTTTCCACTTCATGTTCTTCATTATCTTCACCTCTTTCACCTAATAGAATGGTTGGTTTTCAACCCATAATGTAGGCTCGTTATGCTGCACTAACTATTCCTAATCAAATTAATGATTTTCCATACGGATATATTAAACACCTACCTAGGTTTAATGGAGATATTGGTTTGTTTATTGACGACAATTTAGCTGCCTTTTTAGATTTTTCTTCTAATATAAAATTTGAACATGAAGATGTATATATAATAATTTTTGTTCAATCCCTTGAAGGAAATATAAGAATTTGGTTCAGACAATTACAAGCCAATTCAATTTGAACATGGAACGAGTTAACAAATATCTTTAAGAATCAATGGGGAGTAAAAAAGTATCCAGACTATTACCTTTCATAATTTGATGATTTAAAAAAAATCTTGGAGAACTTGTTTCTAATTTCATTAAAATATTTAATAAAATTTACAATAAAATTCCACCAGACTGTAAACCACTAGTAACTGCAACCGAGAATAGTTTTTCAAAGGGATTTGATGATGATTGTGTTGTCATGATTGGAGAAAGAAGATATGTGACTTTGGAAATGCTATTGATTTTGAGGAAAATATATCTACATCAAATAAAAAATAAAGCAAAGGCTAAAAAAGCTCTAAGGAAAATGAAGGCTAGAGAAGAAAGTACTTATTTTTCAAAAATTAAGGATGAATATAATAAGATAGATGAACTTACTTATTTATTGAGAAATATTTCAAACATAATTTAAAAAATGGAAGCGTAGCCTAGGGTAGCTAAACCAGTGACAAATAGGCCTCAAATTCAATAAAAAACACCTTTTCAACCTCAAATCCTACAAAGACAAAGCATTGACCAACAGGTCTAGCCTCCATTATTAATAGATAATCAGGAACCCAAAGAAATTGTTCCATCAGTTACTAATGAAATTAATTTTTTGGGTGACATATCATTACAAAATTCTCTAGTCCCAATTTCTTCTGATCAATATTCAACACAAGATCAAGAAGCTTCCCAAGTCTCAAAGTATCAAGCAATTTTTGAATACCTTATTATAGAATTAGGAAGAATATATGATTTGAGGCCTAGACCAGGTCATGGTAGGACAACTAAGAATGTCACAATTAATGATCCTCCAGTAAAAAATGTTGAAACCCAACCAACTATGATTCGACCATTAATTCAACCCAATTAGCATAATACATCTGAAAATATTGTTCCAATATTTTTTAATGTAGAGAAAGAGCTAGAGAGATTCAAAATCCTTGTTCCACTGTGTGAACTCTCCAAAAACCCAAGATATAAAAATCAAGTATCAAAGTGGATCCAATCCTCAAGTATATATGTTGAAGGGGACATGATCATTTTACAGGATTAAAAACCTTTAGTGGTTTTTGGTCCTAGTTCTGACATGATTGATGAAAATGTTGCTCCTTTTTATGTTACTCTTAAAATTCATGATTTTCTTATATAAAATTGTACGTTAGACTTTGGGGCCTCTCACAATTTGATGCCCAAAGTAATCATGGATCAATTGCAATTGAAAATTACCAGAACGTACCATGATTTTAATACTTTTGACTCCAAGAAAGTTCATTATCTCGGACTGATAAAATACCTAGCTGTAACTTTAGCACAAAGTGTATTGCTAGACATTGTAGTCATGGATATTCCTCCCAAATTTGGAAGGTTGTTATCAATATCATGTTGTGCCAAATTAGGGGGAAGTCTGCAAATGGATATGTCTTATGCCAATATTCCTGTATGTGGGTGTTATAGCATCATGTATCACCTCTATATACTTGATGACTTATGCATTAGGTTTGGGCAATTATTTCCATTTAGACTTGGTCAAACTTCTTTAAAAATAGTATTTTGAATTCCATACATGACTCTGCCCAAAGTTTTTTGCATGAAGACGTGGGTCCACTCATATCTGACCCGCGTATAAAATTTAAAATATTAAAAAATAAATAAATTCCCTATTAATTGGGTGGGGTTTACGGGTTTTACATGTAGCCTACTTACACCAGCCCGTGGCCAAACTCCTTCCCAACTGAAAAACTGATTTTAGGAAGTATAAATACACCTCAAGGGAAATGCCCAAGGGAGGAGAGAGAATTCTATTGATATTATAGCCTCTTATAGCCCTAATAAAGTCTGATATTTCGTTGTGCCTCCTACACTTCCCAGGTTCGGGAAACCATTGTTTACTTTTGATGTTCACCCCCTCTTTATGTGACATCTTTTGTGCACCCTTTATGGAAGAAGCTTTGTGAGGCTAGGGATGGAAGGATCTGGAGGACGATTTCGCTTGGAGTTGTGGCAAATCTCAGGTGATTTCTCCACTTTATCTTTACATATTATCAATAAAAGAAGCTTTGTCTCATTCCTGATGTATTTGTGTTATATATCTCCTATACATGTTGAATGATCTTGTGATGGTTTATTTCATGTTATTTTTATGAGATTATATGATCTAACATGGTGAAATATAGGATACATATGTTGTTCAACTAGTTTTTGTGCTTTGTCTTGATTGATTTGCAAGTTTAATAGCACAAGGAGTAGCAGAGGATTTTCACCCTGCGGGATCGACTTCAGACGTAGGACACATGAGTAAGGTCGTATATCCTCAGTTTTCTAGTTCAAGCATTAGGACTCATAATATTAGTGCTTCTTGTGATGATATCGATTTCACTCTGTTAAGTCCCTCAACCCAGACCTTAGGGTAGTTTTTCCTGTAACAATGGGAGTGAACATCTTAGGTTATACAGAGAGTTAAGATTCATTAGCACTATCCATAAGGCTGATCAAGAAATAAATCATCTGATTTATGTTGTTGATCAGGATTTTGGATGTTTCATATTGTCATCTAATGATCTCAAAAATTCCCAACATAGAATTGAAAAGATTGCAAATAAGCCTAAACGTATAAAAAATAATGTGTGGAAGTTATACTTTGATGGGTATTTTTCTAAATACAGGGATGGAGCAGGAATTGTATTAATTTCTCTAGATAAAGAAAACATAACCCAATCCTTTAAGTTAGACTTCGATGTTACTAATAATGTAGCAAAATATGAATCCCTACTTCTAGGCCTTGAGTTAGCTAGAAGTCTACAAGTTCAAAATTTAAGTGTTTTCAGTGACTCATAATTAATTGTAAAAAAAGTAATAAATCTATGCCAAGAAAAACATCCTAGGCTTAGATATTACCAAAATTAAGTATGGGATTCTATAGAGAACTATTTCCAAGATTTTAACATTACAACAATCCCAAGAAATGAAAACATATATGTAGAATCTATAACAGTTTCTGCCATCTTCTTTAAATTTCCTGATCCAATGCAATTACAATATCAAATTCAGGTGAAATATCGGCCTTCAATCCCTACCAATCTTAAACACTGGAAAATGTTTAAATATGATGAACAATAGAAGAGTTTTCTGCATGAAATTGATGATTTTTCAACCTTACAGTATGAGGGAGAACAAATTATTGATCATAATGCAACTCATGAAAATAAAGCTTCACATTTAAAAAAATAAGATAGTTGATCATAGTGTCTGCCAATTGTAAAACAATTTCATTCCCAAAGGTCCGATACCTCTTGAAACATTTTTTGATAATAATGGTGTCCTAAAAAAATCGTTATTAAATACACAACAAAAAGAGGATCTAGAAGACTATAACATTGGAACTGATGAAGAAATTAAGAATGTGAAAATTTCAACATCAATACCCAAGGACATAAAAGAGAGATATATCAGTATTTTAAAGCATTAGAAATATGTCTTTGATTGGTCTTATGAAGAGCTTAAAAATTATGACACAAAACTCATTGAGCATAAGATCCCTTTAAAACGATAATCCAAACCATTCCAATAGAAATTAAGGAGAATAAATCCAATTTTTCTTCCAACCATTGAAAAAGAAATTAAGAAATTATTAGATGCAAAGATTATTTTTCCTCTTATATTTTTTGAGTGGATTGAAAATTTAGTTCATGTAAGAAAAAATAATAGTGAAATAAGATCGTGTGTGGATTTTATAAATATGAAAAAATAATCATTAAAAGACAACTATCCATTGCCTAAAATGGATCATTTACTCCAAATAGTTTTAGATTCTAGTATAATTTCCATGCTAGATGTTTTTTCTGGATATAAACAGATTTTGGTGATTCCAGAAGATAGAGAGAAAACAACATTCACAACTCCCTGGGGTACATTTATGTATTCTAGGATGCCATTTGGCTTGAATAATGCAGGAGAAACATTTTAAATAGCCATGGATTTAGATTTTTTTGGAAAAAGAAATAAATATATTGTTATTTATCTAGACGATATAACTGTGTTTTCAAACTCTGATGAAAATCTCTTAAATAACATGGAAAAGGTTTTTGATAGGAGCAGAAAATTCGGAAACGTGCTCAACCCAAAGAAACCCCTGTTTTCCATAAAGGAAGGAAAGTTACTTGGCCACATCATCTCAAAATAAAGAATGGTAAATTATCCAAAGCAAGTCTCAACCTTTGAGGTAATTAGTCTACTGAGAAATTAAAAGGAAGTTTAAGACTTTTTAGGAAATATTAAGTTTCTAAGAAGATTTATACCAAAATATGCTAAGATAGTTAAAGATACCACTGATATTTTGAAAAAGTATCATGAGATTAAATTGATATTGCATGCTAGATATGCTTTTACAGAAATAAAAAAGGCCATTTTTGAAGCCCCAATACTAGCCAACCATGTTTATGCAAAACCCTTCAATATTTTCTCATTTTCCTCTGACACAAATTTAGCTATTGTTTTACTACAAAATAACAATAACCAATATGAAAAAAAATTGCATTCTTTAGTAAAGTTATGAGAGGTGCAGAGCTAAAATATGACATTATTGAAAAATAAACCTATGCTCTTGTACAAGCCCTAAAATATTTCACAACTTTTGTCCTTCATTCTCCTATTACTACCTATTTCCTAAATAATGATGTCAAAAATATTTTGACCCAACCTGATATAGATGGTAGGAGAGGGGGATGGATAGCTAAATTCTTGAATTTGATCTAGACATCAAATACACTAAGTTGATAAAAGGACAGGGTTTAGCCAAGATGTTGGTTGAATCTAACTGTAAAGTTTTGGGAATAAACATTATCATGTAGGTATCAGGAGAGAAGAATCCATAAGAACCTTCTCAAATTCAGAAGAGAATAATCCACAAGAACCTTCTCCAACTTCAGAAGAGAAGAATCCACAAGGACCTTCTACTTCTACAGATTCAAATCCTCTTCCACTTCATATTGATGAAAATTTCTTGTTATCTAAATGTTATGTTTATGTTGTACACTTTCTTCGTGATTTTGTGTACCCTCCCAGTTTCACAAAAAATCAATGCAGAACTCTTAGATTAAATGCTATGAACATTTGTATTATCAATGCTAACCTATATTTGAAAGATCCATTAAACATCTTACTTCTATGCCTAATTGAGAATGAAAAATAAGGTGTTAAAGAACAATTTCATGAAGGAATTTGCGGGGGTCATTATGCTTGGAGAGAAACATCATAGAAGATCTTGAGAGAATGTTTCTATTGGCCAAATTTGTTTTCACAGATTGGGAAAAAAGTCAGAAGCTACATTCCATGTCAATTTTTTGTTGGCAAGCAAATATTAGCAACACCCCCCCTTGTTCCAGTTTTGATTGAGGCACCATTTTTACAGTGGGGAATATATTTCATTGGAGAGATACACCCAACATCCAACAATCAGCATATATAGATCTTAACTACCACATATTACTTTACAAATTGGGTAGAAGCTATCCTAGTAAAAAATGCTACAGATACCGTTGTCATTAAATTTATTAAGGAAAACATATTATCTAGAATTGGTTTTCCTCAATACATAGTCATAGGTAATGCACATGCATTTATTAGTGTCAAAATGATAGAATTTTTCCATAAATATCATATTTTATTGCATCATTCTACTCCATACTATCCGCAAGGGAATGGACTGGCAAAGTCATCCACTAAGAGTTTGGTAAAGGTGATCAAAAAGGTACTTGCAGATCATAAGAGAAAGTGGGACAATCATCATAAGTATGCAGTTTGGGCCATCAAAATTTCACCCAAAATATGAAAACGTAAATCCCCTTTCCAGTTTGTCTATGGCACTGAAGCCATTTTTCCTACACAACTACCCTCTCCTGTCATGAAGTTTTTATAAGAATCAAATGAAGAGCTTGATGATTTTTCTAGGAGATTCAATCAGATTATATAGTTAAATGAGGGTAGAGATGAAGTTCAGTACAAACTTTTTCAATATCAAAACAAAATGAAAGTTTGTTTGATAGGAAAGCTATAGAAAGAGATTTCAGGGAAGGAGATTGGTTTTAAAATGGGATTCCCGAAGAGAAGAAAAACGGAAACATGATAAATTTGACAATATTTCGTTCGGGACATTCAACATTGCAGAGGTCAAGGGAAAAAATACTTTTATTCTTCATAACTTGGAGGGATCATACTCTACACTTCCTGTCAATGGAAAATAACTAAAGCACTATATTCAGTATTAAAGTTGATTACAGTCCTAGTTCATTGTACATTACCGTTTTTATTTATATTTCGTTGTCAAAGTGTGATTTCACGGAAAATACTCCACAACCCAAGGATAAGGAACATGGATCTACTTTTTCTCTGCATCTCACATGGAGAAATAGTCCCCAGATGGAGCCAATGTTGTAACATCATTTTGTTTTCTTACATGTATTTGCTTTATAAAAAAAAATCATATATATATAGATATATATATATATATATAAGAAAAAGAAAGAGAAAAGAAAAATAAAAATAAAAGGTGTATAAAAAATAAATATGTTATGAATAAAAAAAAATGATGATAAAAAAGGAAAATATCGAAAAAAAATCAAAATCCTTAAGAAAAATAAAATATGCATGCCAGGATAAATGCCACATTAGGTAGTTAATTAATGGTTTTTAATTAGTTTAGTCAAAATTAGACCATGGTTAGCAATTTGTAATAAAGCTTTAAATTGAAATGACATATTTTGTTGTGTTGTGATATCATGGGCACAACAACTGATCGCCACGATCTTCTCTGCCTAATCAACGGTGGGGAAGGAAGTTCACTCCCCCACCCCCCGAGCCTCTCCGATGGTTAACCGAGGGGGGGTGGGGTCCAAAAATAAGTTTCAAATTAAACCTCTCATGCAACGTGTCAACCACGGAGGTAGTTCAGACACCCCCCTCTGAAATCTGCCAACGTTCGTTGCTAAAACCGCCCACGCACTATTTTGACCATTTTCGCTCCTGCTGCATCCACTCTACTGCTACCACTTGTCCGCTACTCACTACGTGGATTTGAACCATTACCCAATCATAATTGTTTCCACCATAAATACCTCATGCCATACCAAATTATTTCAACCAGTTAATTCCCCTATTTATAAAATAAACTCACAGTTTTGTTGGCAATATGATGCAATGTGTTGTCCTTGATGGCAACCTACTTGATGAAGTTGATGGAAACTGACTTAATGAATTTATTAATGATGTAAATCTGATGTATCTACAAGCAGATCAGAAGTAGCAGAGAAATAAATTTCAGTAAGTGTCAGAGAAATGATAAACATGATATGTCACAAAGCATACGCGGGTTTGTAAAGGAGAAGTAGCGTATGTACGCGGAAAAGTACGTACCAAGTAGCGTATGCCTATTTGCGCTCTAAATTTATAAAACCAAGGGACATAACCAGGGTATTGGCCCATAGTATTGAGCGTTGGATTATCTATTTGATCCTGTCCAGGAATACCATGAGCGGTTGAGTGGTTTTGACTCATGGTATTGATAAAGGCTAAACCTATATAAGGAGAAGAGAATAATAGTGCAATGTGTGCATATGTCTGGGTTTTAATGAATACTTCACTCTGAAGTATATCTGCATGGTTGAACTCTGCTCTTAATTGACAGATCTAAATCTATGATGCACCTATGGATATGATGAAGGTTCAAGATCTCTAGATCTAGAAATGATGAATCTCTAGGATGATCTGAAAAGAAATGATGAAGACCTGGCGCAAGTCTGATGAAGAAATTGAAGAAATCTGGGTAAGTTTATAGATCTGGACTGTTCTGCAAATTTTATCTTTTATAGATCTATACGCTAGTTTGTCTCGGTAAAAACGTGTATATACGCGGGTCCGCTTAAAGAAAAGTGTGTATGGAAGTCAGGGTTTCTGAAGAATAAAATGCACTAAAGTATACGCAGGTTTGTCTCTGTGAAAGCGCGTATATACACAGGTTCAGTGAAGTAAAAGTGCGTATGGAATCTAGGGTTTTGCTGAAGTGTGTGGAATGAAATGTCTGATCTGTTATGCTATTTTACTGCTATATGTCAAGGATGTATTCATACAGATATGGGTTTTTTGAATGTTGATTGTGCTGCTAATTATGTTGATTAATGATCAACTTGTTTGATGATTCAATGACTAAATTGATGAAGGAAGAATGACTGTATAAACAGCTTTGCATGGTTGATAGATTGTCTGAAACAGAAATCTGATTTCAGATCTGAATATGAGTTTGAACTAATTCTTAAAGAAAGAATACACAGAAGAATACGCTAGTTGGTGAAAAGGAAAGCGCGTGCATACGCGGAAATGGTGAAGAAAAATCGCGTATACAAAGTTACTATGCATTGAAGCATACACAGGTTGGTGAGCAGAAAAGCGCGTATACATGCGACTTCAGTGAATAAAAGTAGCGTATGATATTTGAATCAATGAATGATCTGGGTTGAGTTTACATCTGCATATCTATTCTGAAGTCTGGGTTATCTCTAATATTCTGGTTACAATGGTCTCACTGTTCTATTTCAAGTATTGGGCAAAGTATGTTTGTTGATAAGTGAAGGATTGTGTTGAAGCTATTTGATCCATTTTGAAAATTGATGAAACGTGGTCTACAGTGGTGCTGAGAGTCGAAGCCTTCAGTGAGGGGGTAGTAGCTCCCTTCCATTGGTAGCTGGTAAATGAGAGCAGGGGGTAGTAGCTCCCTTCCAGGAGAGGCTGGTAAACGAGAGTAGGGGGTTGTAGCTCCCTTCCAGGAGAGGCTAGTAAATGAGAGAAGGTTGTGGCCTTCTGCATGTGGGTGCCTGCGTGCTAGTATGAGTCTACACCAGTACATGGTTGTAAGAAGTTTTCTTTATATAATAAATATTGAATATTGAGACGACGGCAGCGGTGGTTTTCTCCCGAATTGGGTTTCCACCTTAAATCCTGGTGTTCATGTGTGTTGCTTATGTGTGATGATTTATTTTGTTCTTACTGCACCTGTTTACTGCTTACTAAACATCTGATGAATGAATGATGCAATAATCTAAGTTAAGAATTAAATGCATGATTAGATATTTGGACATACAGTTTTCCTAAGGATATCCGTGTGTATACGCGAGTTGTGTTCAGTAAAGTAGCGTATGGGTTTAAAAGAAAGAAAAAGTAAAAAGTTTTTAGTCAGCACTAAATACTGATTCACCCCCCCCCCCCCCCTCTCAGTATTTTTCCCAACAAGTTTTACATTATCTCTTTACGCATTCTGCTAAGGAAAGTTGTGTACCGAGCTCTAGTACAACCTCAGCAGAACAACCCAACATAAAATACCTGCAAGTTGGCTAATTACCTTGTAACCATCATTTCATGTCCTCGTATTTTTTCCAATGTCTTCTTCAAAGGGAAAATCCATAATGATCGAGGAAAAATCCATGCTCCTGCCTATGATATACCTTGACCATTTTTATGAGTTACAAGATTTCAAAGACATAGTGTGAACTTTATTTTTATGAGTTACTGTTGGAGCGGGGTCCCCTAGGGTACACTTTTTGGGTATATTTTTGTACAAGTTTTTATATGCATGCTATGCGAATGAGTCAAGGGGCTTTGGGGCATGTCAAAGTCCCTATTTTGACGTAAATGGGTTAAGGGTAAAGTGTTGGCCTCAAACCATGGTTTGAGACCATAGTATATTCACGCTAGAATGATATAAATAGATAGATTGAGTTTAAGGAAGATATATACTATTGTGATGTTACGATATGAATGTTTATGCATCTGTAATACTTTGTAAGGGCTTGTCTGGGTTGGGTATAAAGGCTCCTACTGATTGTTTGTGTGAATACCTAGTCCTAGCTGTGTGCATGGAAGGGTAATGTGTAAGGGTAAAGTATGATGTATTGAATTGAACTCAAGCTAATATAAGGACAGATTTTGGCGAAATCATTGAGTTATTGATAAGAGTTATCTATTATGTTTTAAGACCGCATTGCTTCTGTGTTTCCTATTTATATCTGCACAAATAAATTTTCTATTTATGCATGAAGCTATATTGATTAGTGATGAATCTACTTAAGTGATTACGAATTTTTTAGATCTAGATCTAGTTCTGTTATGATATATCTGCGCCAAGGAATTTGCAATTTTGTCTATTATTTTCTATATTGTGCACATATGTTTATGATTGATATAAGTCTGCAATCAATCTTCTTAGGGCCACTTCATTATTTTCTTCCTCAGGGTGTGGAAACTTGGTTCCAGCACCCCTCCATACTGCTTCGGGTGAGACTTTGATCTGTGCAAACAACTCATTTTTGAAAGGGCCAGTATTTGGACGGTTTGTTGGTTGCGTGATAAACTCTGAACCTAGGTCAGGACCCCTCAATCCAACAAATTGTTTTTTTGCTGAGATCGAGATCATCTTGAGAAATATTTGATGTTGTGGCACCCTTCGTGGAATGAATTACAAGATTGGATGGATAGAAATATCCTTGAATTCGCACTCTAAGAGAATTGAAGTACTAAGATGTCTGACGAAATGTGGGTACATAAATACATATATACATAAGTTCACAAGGTATTATTTTTATCCTTTTCAACTGAGCTGCAGGAGTAGTTGTCGTGATTAACTGAATTCAATACCTGCGTGAAGGACGAAGCAGTCACTGAGTGGACTTCTGAATTGATTCAACAATTAGAAAATTTATAAAATAATATCACCTGTGCAGTAGATCATTGGATTGATCACCACTTGGGAGGATTCGTGACATTGACCAGTTTGTATCATACTTTGAAGCAGAAAGAAGGGATTTCAAAGTTCCTAGAGGTAAGTTCTTGTTCTCTTTGAATGTATTGATGAAAATTATATTATGTGAACGGGGCTCTATGTGTGAACATATTTCTTGAATTCCTCGAAGAGGCCCGAATACGCACAGTGGAAATTTTACTGCGAAGATCCAGAAAAATTTATATATAGCCCTCTGAAGCCTAGATCTGGTAGTGAAGGTGAACCAAAAATTAATAGGTCTAGTGACTCTGAAGAAGAAGGTTCATCAAACCAAAAACGTTTGAGTCTTTTTCCAACCCCATCCACTCCACTTCTGCACTCGTATCACAAAACACCCACTCTGCCACGCAATCCATCTCCACCACCACCTCCACCTCCCCTAGGCGCAGATATGGTCGTGTCGATGAAGTTACCTAATTTCATAGGAATTGTAAATGAATATAATGAGCACTTTTGGTTTGTGACTGAGTCTGTATGGTAGGTTGAGCAGGTTAATAAAAATGATATTAAGAAAGCACAGCTAGCTACTACTTTCCAATATCGTGCGTTAGATTGGTATATCAAATATGCTCATGCAAACCCTAATTCCACCTTGGACAAAATAAAAGATGGCCTAAAAGAGAATTTTAAGAATCCTAAGTCATATGCACAATTGGTTACATAAATGAAATAGATTTATCAAGAGGTTAATTAATATGTATGGGAGGCAAATCAAAGGTTGAAGCGCACTATCAGAGATGGTGGATTTGTCATCGATGATACTCAACATAAGGAGTGGTTTATTGATATGTTTCTCCTGTATCTATGCCAACCCTTAGGTCATAAAAATATTTCCACACAAGCTGAGGCTATGAAGGTTGAAATGAAACTAGAAGCTACCCCAGCACCTGTTGCGCTTGGGACTCAATAGATTCAGAATCAGTTGGAAGTCATGCATTTAGAGATTCAAAGCCTGTGCAATGACAAGGGCAAGGAATTTTGCACAAAGGTCTGGTGCATAAAATGTAAATTTGTTGGGAACCATAAGGATTAATGTTTCACAATTTGTCAAATCACCGGATTACATGACACGGATACCTACCCAAGGATCGGAAAGTATCAACCTGAGTTGAAGCAGGTGTTTTAAACATTATGTTCATCACCAGGACATGATGAGAAACATTGTTGAACTTATGATATGATGTTGGATAAATCTAAAATATAATGGATGCAAGTCGAGCGTACCTCACCAGCATCCCCCTCTGGGCATGTTGGATTTCAGGGAAAAGGAATAGGTCGAGGAGTTGGATCAGTTGGTCGAGGAAGGGGAAACGTTATTTTCTATAACTGTGGAGATGTTGGTCACTATGCACGTGACTATCCTAATCTAGAACGACAATCATGCAGGTATTGTAGACAATTTTTGATCATGTGATAGAATATTATCCTGTACTGATTGCTAAAATGTAGCAGAAAAAGTCACAGACTCCAACACAAAATATTCATATGGTTAGAGAAGAAAACCATGAAGAAGATCCTAGTGTGAATGTGGTCACCAGGATCATTGTAGCCACTAATGAGGATAAGGGAAAGCAACTAGCTACTGATGTATGAATATTTATGGCACCTGAGAACAAAGAAGGATTTGATCTATAGCCTGCAAAGGAGAATTTTTTTGAAGTGCGAAAATAATTTGCAGAAGCTAGCACATCAACATCAAGTAGACCAATGAAGGAAGCAGGAGGAGATGAAGAGATCAAACCATTTCTAGAAGCATGAATTAAGTTACTGCGCAACAAAAAGGCAGTAGAAAATCTTCAAGCTCTGATAGATAATTACACAGAGAAGGAATATTCAATGGTAGAGCAGAGAGCTATCAATAAAATATATAAGAATAAGAAGAGAATGGGTAGAGATATGTGCATGACTGTGTAGATTGGTGCTTATGAGATGGACCGGGATTATAGATCTGGGATCATATGTGAATGTTCTAACTAAGGAAACTTGGAAGTGTATGGGAGAGCCCAATCTAGAGTGGTATACCATTCAACTGCGCATGATAAATCAACATAATATCATTCCATTAGGGAGGTTGTAGCAATTTGTAGTAAGTATCGAGGGTGTTAAGGTAATGGCAGAATTTGAAGTTATAAAAATTGTAGATGATATTGATCCTTGTCATGCACTGCTAGGTTTGGACTAGGCTATTGACATGGATGGTTTCATAAACCTGAAGAAAAGAAGAATGGAATTTGAGAGCAATGGAGTGAGGTTCATAATTCCTCTAGACCCTACATAGGGACAAAGATACACAAAGCCTATGCACATTGATGATCATATTGATCAAATCTATAAGTTGACTTTGTGCAAGGAAGATTGGATTAACCCAATGGCAGATGGAAATCTTAATCAGGAGAATGATAGCTCTTGTTTCCCAAATTCTGATGAGGAATTAGAAAACTGGAAGAACTAGTTGCATGAAGTATATGTGTTGCACTATAATCGTGTGACCATATTTCTTCGATGTATAACATCTGAGGTACGTGAATTACCGCACTATGATGGGTTAATTGATATAAACATGTTTATAGGGGAACTTGAAAGGACTATGCCTGAAGGAAAGATATTCCATGCTCTGGATCTCAGATTGTGCACTACTCCAGCAAGATGGTGGGAAAATCATAAGGAAAACATGGGCAACTGGGAGGAATGTGCGTGCATGATGAGGTTATGATTTTATTATAAAACCATCATAATGGAAGAAATATACTCGAGAAAGGATGATCCACAAAGAAATTTGGCTAGATGGAATTAGGTATGGGGCGTGGAACTAAGACCTGAATGGGTTCACATGCTTATTCACACATTGGGGAAAGTACCTACTGATTGGTATCTGGAGACAGAGTTTCGCCAAGGTACTATTGAATGGTATGCACTAACAGAGAGTTTTATCCTAACATTTATCTTTGAGACTGGATTTTATAATATTGGCCAAGCTTTGCATAATATTCAAGAAGTCATCATCGATACAATAAAGCCTGCAAATGAGTGTGCTCCACCAACATGGGATGCGCAAATGAAATATATTGTGAATTTTAGGAGCCTGATAGTTGAAGAGAGTGAAGAGAATCCAAGGAATATCATGATTCCAGAATCTGAGTGGTAGCATGCAGTGGCTAGGCCCTCAACCACCTCTCTAGATGTGACAAAACCCCTAAAGATACGATAGGTAAATATTAGATCTGAAGGGAAACATAAGTTGGCTAATATTGGAGACTAATGGGATGATGTTATAGTAGGAAAAATTGTTGAGTTGCTGACAGAATATCAGGACTTGTTCCCCACAAAGTTTTCAGACTTCAAAGGAATAATTAGGGAACTTGGAGTTATGAAGATTATGTTGAAACCTTATGCGCGCCCATTAAAGCATCGCCTGTTGGAGCGAGGTCCCTTAGGACCGAATTTTGGATAAAAATATAGTATTTTTTGTAATTTTTTGTAGGTTAAATCATGCACGCTAAATGAAGCATAGGTCAAGGGGCTTTGGGGTGGGTTAAATCCCCTCATGAGTTTTAATGGGGAAAAGGGTAGAACTAGGGGCCGCAAACTACCGTTTGCAGACGTTAGATGAGCACAGGATAAAGGTATAAATAGTATTATAGATCGAGTCAAGTAGATAATAAGATTTATGAAGTCTGAACTATGTTTTTATATGTTTGAGCTGAAAGGAGGACTTTTCTAGGTCAGAAGGATCTTGTTGGATGTGTGCATGGAGACCTTAGTCCTGCTGTGTGTAAACCCCACTGGCTGTGTACACGGGTAGAACGAAAGTATTGTAAGGAATATATCTGAAATGTGAATGAATAAAAGAATGTTTTGGAAGAAATCTTAGTATCAAATGCACTTGTATTATGCTTTATGGTCTGTTTCTGTATGTTATTTCTGTTTACTGTGTTATCTATGTTTGGATCAGTTCCACAACTGTCTTCTACCTTAGATGGATGATAAATGAATGGATTTATTGTTGTTTAACTTAAATAATATGTATTAAGGAATATTGAAAGGATTGCGGAATCTGTATCAGTGCGCGCGCAGGATAACCTACGTAAATTGACTTAGATCTTCCTAGTTAGGGTTAAGGGCTTCTGTTGTGAAGGTCAGATCATATTTGTTTTAGATATGAAGACACCCACATAATTTAATTGTCTCTCATGGTGTGGAAACCTGGTTCTAGCACCCCCCCCCCCCCCATACTGCTACGGGTGAGAATTTTAATTGCTCAAGTAGGTCACTGCTGAAAGGGCTAGTAGTAAGAGGGTTTTGTTGGTTAACCTTAACTCTGAACCTTGGCTAGGACACCTCAAGCCAAAAAATGGTTTCATTTCTAGGACCAAGATCATTATGAGAGATATTGGGTGATGTGGCTGCCATCAAAGCCTGAATTAGAAGACTAGTTTGAGAAGAAAATTCAACAATTTTCCCTTAAGGAAAAAAGAAGTAAGAAACTTTCTGCAGAATATCTTTAGAGAGGCTCACGAGATATTCTTTGTGACCTTTTCGCACAAATTACAAGAGTGGTTGTCAAGATTAGCAGAGTTCCAAACCTGTTGGAAGGACGACAAGGTCACTCAGTGGACACCTGAATTGATCCAACAGTTAGAGCAGACTGATAATTCCATCACCCGGACTGCAGATCACTAGGTTGATAGCATCTTGGGTGGGTTTGTGATAGAATTTGCAGTAGATTAGTTTGTGTCGTATTATGAAGCTGAAAGGAGGTTATTCAAGGGACTTAGAGGTAAATTCATATGTTCTCTGCCTCTGCTGATTAAGATTTTATTGTGTGAAAAGGGTGTTTTGTGCAACCACACTGAGTGAATGACCCCATATAAGCTATAAACCACTATGTGCAACAGGAAGTATTATCGGGTTAATCAGAAAGGAGACAGATATGTATACATCCCTCTGAGAAACTCACTTGAAAGTGATCTAGAGAGTGGTGAGGCTACGCGCACCAGAGGTATCCCTCCTACTACTATACAGTCAAACTCACACAAGGTTAAGACATATCCTACCCCACCACCACCACAACCTGAAGGAGATATGGCTATGCATATGAAGCTACCCACCTTTAAGGGTGTGGGAGACAAGGATATGGAGAGGTTTTGGTTTGTTGCCAATGCAGTATGGATTGTGAAAAATTTTAACAATGATGTTGTCAAGAGAGAAGAACTGGCTATGGCGTTTGAAGGTCATGCATTAGATTGGTTTATGGGATATCTGACTCATCACTTTGATCCCACTATTGCGTGGATTAAGGATGCTTTAAAAAAACAATTCAGGAAGCCGAATTCCTACTCACAGTGCGTAACAGAATTAAAAGATATCAAACAAGAGTCGACTGAATCTGTTTGGGAGGCTAACCAATGACTTAAGCGCACCATCAATGAGGGAGGATTTATTTATGAAGATAAGTAGCATAAGGAATGGTTCATGCCATGCTATTGCCACATCTGTGCAAGCCTATGAATCAGCAGAAGATCGATTCTCAGGTCAAAGCTCTGGAAGTTTCTATGAAGCTGGAAGTTGCACCCAAAGAAGATGATCAATTCAGAACTCTGCAAATTGAAAATCAGTTGGAGGCAATGCACTTAGAGATTCAGAACCTACGCAGAGACCGAGGAAAGGAATTTGGTGCAAATGTCTAGTGAATACGTTGTAAGGGTTCTGTCCACACCAAAGATCAGTGTACTTTGTTCTCGGATTACATGAAAGCAGGGGGACCAAATCCACTACGCCCTAGGAATGTTGTTGGGCCAAGTGGCACTCCCACACTATGGTTCGTTAATTGTAGGGTAACTGGATGACATGATACAGACCATTTCCCTCGATTGGGAAGCTATGTGCTAGAGCTGAAGCAGCAATGGTGCATGTTTTTCTCTTCAATTGGTCATGATGAGCACCACCGCCACACATCCAACCTAATGATGACAGTGCTAGCCTATATAGAGTGAAAGCCGACCCATCTTCACCAGCATCGCCCTCTGGATGTGGAGGTTCCCAAACAAGAGGAAGGGGAGGGGGGGGGAGGTGGAGGCACAAGTCAGGGAAGAGGACAATTAATCTTCTATAATTTTGGAGACGATGGGCACTATGCGTGCGACTGCCCAAACCCTGCGTGAAAATCTTGCAGGTATTGTAGACAATTTGATCATGTAATTGAATTTTTTATTGTTTTAATTGCTAGAATGCAAGAAAAGAAACAGTAGACGCCCACGCAAAACATATAAATGGTTAAATATGAACCGCGCGATGATGACCCAAGTGTAAACATAATTACATGCAGTGGTGCTGCCACCGGAGGAGATAAGGGAAAGAGGGCTAATGCAGAGCCATTGATCAGAAAGGCCTCTGAAAATAAGGAAGGACTCAACTTGGAGAAGGAAAAGGAGACTTTTATTGAAGCTAGGAAGGATTTTTCTACTCCAGGGGCGTCCACATCAAATTCTATCATGGAATCAAATATTGATGATGAATTCAAACCATTCCTACAAGACTATATTAATTTATTGCATAATCAGAAAGCAATAGACAATATTGAGGCCCTAATAGATAGCTACACAAAAGAATAATTTCTCAAACTGAAACTAATATTATGAACTATATTTATAAGAAAAAGAAGGGAACTGGTCAGGATATGTGCATGACCATGCAAATTGGAGAGTATGAGATTGATCAAGTCATCCTAGACTTAGGGTCTGATGAAAATTATAACTAAGCAGACCTGACAGAATATGGGAGAACCAAAGCTGGAATGGTCCACCATTCAGCTACGCATGGCCAATCAATAGGAGATCATTCCACTTGGAAGACTTCCACAGGTTATGGTAGAAATTTTTGGGTTAAAGGTGCACACATATTTTTAAGTGATATAAATTGTGGATGATGCAAATCCCTACCTTGCACTGTTAGCTATGGACTGGGACATCGATATGGGAGGTATCATCAACCTGAAACATAGAAGCATGATCTTTGAAAATGATGGTACGTGGGTGATAGTACCACTGGACCTAGCAGAAGGAGAAAAATATACAGAACTAGTTCAGAAAGGATATAATGTTGACCATATCTACAAGCTGACTCTGCGGGATGAGGATTGGATCAATCCTACAGTTGATGGAATGCTAAACTGGGAGAAGGATAGTTCGTGTTTTCCATATTCAGATGGGGAGATGGAGAGTTGGCAGAATCAGTTTCATAATGTTTCTACGTTGTGTTGCCTCAAGTTCACTAAAAAATTCTCATGCATCTCCTCAAAGGTAAGAGAACTACCCTATTTTGATGGTTCTGGTAGTGTTGTAGTATTTTTGGAAGAATTGGAGAAGCCTGTCCCAAAAGAATGAAGGTTTTGGGCACTTGATCTGGCTATGTGTGTGACCCTAGTGCGTTGGTGGGATATGCATAAGGGGATTTTTAAGGACTGGGAGGAATGTAGAAAAATGATGACGTTACGCTTTGAGCCTCCCACTACCCCACCAACTGAGCTTTCGCATGGTCAGGGAGACCCGTGCAAGAACCTAGCCATGTTGATGGAGGTTTGGAATGAAAATACCTAGAATGAATGGGTTTGTATGTTTGTTCATTCGTTGGGACTGGTACCTACTACTTGGTATCTAAAAATAGAGCTACACCGAGGGCCTCCTCATTGGATTACAATGACTGATGATTTCCTATCAACCTTTGCCTTGGTTGGGGGATCAGAGGGATTGGATGAAGCTCTGCAGGATATAGAGGCTCTTGTCTTTGATGACTCCCGACCTCGAAGGGAGTGTGTTGTGCCAGCATGGGATGTGCAGATGCAAGACATTGTCAATTGTAAGAACCTGTTAGTAGAAGATAATGAATATGATCCATAAATATCAACATCCCTAAGTCCGAAGGGGATCGCGTAGTTTCAGGGCCCTCATTGGGAATGGTAGATGTATCTAAACCTCTGAAGTTAAGGGAAGTCAACATTGGGACAAAATAACAACCCAAGTTTTCCAAAATCGGGGACTACTAGGATGATGAAATAGTAGGGAAGGTTGCAGAGTTGCTGACATAGTATCAGGACCTATTCCCCACGAAGTTTCAAAACTAAAAGGAATTGTGGAAGACCTAGGCATTATGAATATCACTTTGAAACTAGATGTGTGCCCTCTCAAGTAGTGACCATACCGATTAAATCCCATGTATAAGTAGAGAGTAAAAGAGGAATTAGAAAATATGGTGGTTGCAGGCATCATTGAGCCTATAGATCAGTCTAATAGGGTGAGCCCAATGGTGGTTCATGAAAAGAAGACCAAAGGAGAGATATGGATTTGTCTAGATCTATGCAACCTGAATGATGCATGTGTGCATGACCCCTTCCCTACTCCATTTTTAGATGAGATCCTGGATAATGTGGGAGGACAAGAGGCTTATTATTTTACTGATGGATTTTCTGAGTATCATCGTATCATAATTGCGCCTGAAGACCGCATCAAGACCACCTTTGCAACAGAATGGGGGTCTTTCCAATACACTGTCATGCCTTTCCGATTGAAGAATGCACCTGCGATATTCTCGTGCGTAGGAGTAGTGGTGTTCAAAGAATTCATCCACAAATTCTTGGAGGTGTATTTTTATGACTGGACATTGTTTAGGTTGGTAAAGAAACATGTGTCAAACCTACGCATGATGCTTGACACTTGTAGGAAGCACCAAATTTCTCTTAACCTAAATAAATGAATATTCTACGTGCCTTTTGGAATTTTGTTAGGTCAAATAACCATTTCGGATTGATGGTAGACCCAGACAAGATAGAGATTATCATCAACCTAGAAGTCTCCACTAATGAAAATTAGTTGCGCTCCATCCTCGGACACACCGGATATTATAGGAAGTTCATTCAGGGCTATGCTCTGATCACTACGCTTATGGAGAAGTTATTGAAGAAGGATGTGTCATTTTTCTGGGATGAGGAATGTCAAAAGAGATTTGAGTTGCTGAAGGAGAATATGGTTGTTGCACCTATTCTAATATTCCCAGACTGGTCCAAGGTTTTCCTGTAATATTTCCAATTAGATTTTAGCTAGTTGGAATATTATATGTTGCTTATATTCATAGTCTAGATGAATAAGTGGGGTATGGATACCCTTAAATCTCTTTAGTAGGAATAAACCACCTCCAATATGGATGTGGATCAGTTTAGATAGTCAAAATAAAACCACCTTGGGTGTGAAATGGGGCAATGCATGTAGACTGGGTCAAGATTTACCAAATCAACAGCGCTGCCAAAGGAGAGAGTGGAGCTAGTGGGGACAACACAGTTTTGGAGGAGGAGTCTTTGCATGGAAGTAGAATCATAAATGAGTGGGTCCAAGGGTGAGGAAACTCACCAAGGATATAAGGGAAGGGATGGTAGCCATGAGAGGCATTCAGAATATTTTTTATGTTTGATTATTATGACTTCTTGCATGCTCCAGTTGTTTAGTTGAGTTTTCTATATTGTTTAGTACAAGGGCATTTCCAGGCGGGAATCCCATACTCTACCTTGGATGACTTGAGAGGCCATCTAGGAGGCTTATTATGAGCTTCATTTCCACCATCCAGAATTGGGCCAAGTAGTCACCTTTAGCCACAGCGCAGTCTCCTTGAGGAATTGTGTTATTTTGTGGGGTGTTGTAGTGGAGTGTTCAGAAACCCTGTTTATGAGCTATTTTCCTAGTGAAAGGAGCATCCTTTCACCCGGAAATCTAAGGAGGAGAAGTTACAACCATATATTTTTTATTTCAGCCATATTCCATCATAGCTTCAGTGATACAACATGATTCAACCACAGAGTTGCAGTCTGCACTTTTTGCATCTTGTGTTTATCAAGAAACCCTTGCCGGGTTATCTTGGGAGATTGTTTGAGAGACTAGTTCTCCATTTTCATCTCCTTTTGAGTATTATATCAGAAGATCCACTTGTTTCCATTTTCCTATAGCAGTCACCCTCACTGGGACTACGTTTTCATGTATTTTGGCATTTCTGTATTGCAGCATCATTTGGGATTCTAGTGTATTTGGGATTTGGAGGCTTGTTTGCCTAGTTTGAGTGATTTGTTCCTCAACACATTGTATATTTTTCTGCTATGATAGATAATCTAATGGATCTATGATTTACTCATGTGTTTTTCATCATTACTTGTTGTAAATTTTAGTTTGGTGTTCAATATTGTTGTCCTTCCTAATTTGGAATATTATAGTGGTATCGGAGCTATAATATTGGCTCATATTGTGGGGAAATACATCTATAGAAATGGAGGAGAAAGAGATCCCAAAACTTCTTCTTTAGACCATGAAAAACGTTGCAAAAGATATCAAGGAGATGAGATTAGAAAGACAAAAGGAATCCCCTAGAGGGTTTCATCATGGAGAAAGCTTCGGCACTTCACATTCATGGTGGGAGCAACCAATAGTATAGCCTTCTTCACAACGCTCTACCATGCCCACATTCCTATCATTGGAAGGTGAGGTGGGAGGGCCATTGAGGGAAGAAACCCTTGGTGAAAATTTTGTGGAATATGAATCTCAATCTCAGAGGTTCAAGGAGAATTTGAACTTTCAGGAGTTTTGTCGGATCAAGGATGGTAGGAAGTCCTCCAATCACCATAAAAGTGGAGGGTACATGCAGAACCAATATCTACAATGCATTATGGGTAGATTAATTTTTCCATCTTATGATGGATCACCTAAGTGCACAGCTAAGGCTTGGGTAGATAAGTTGGATACTTATTTCCAACTCAACAGTGTTTTAGAAATGGAGGTTATCAAAATAGCAGTGTTGCACCTAGAAGGTGAAGCACATGAGTGGTGGTTTCATGGCCTATCTACATGGGCATGCTAGTGTAACTTCTTATTCATACTTCACCCGGAGGTTGGTGGAGAGATTTTATCCTAGGAATCCAAAAGCACATTTTGTGGAGCTAACTAAGCTCAAGAAAACAGGAGACCTAGAGACTTATATCTCTGAGTTTCTAAAGATTTTATTCATGGTATCTGACCTCACTATGACTCGGAGAGTGTGCATGTTCATTGATGGGATGGTTGAACCATTGCATGGGTTGGTGAAATCCACTAGACCAACTATGCTCCAAGAACCTATGGATATGGCTAGAGACCTACAACATGCTTTACCCAAGGAAAAAACCCCTTTTCAGTAGAATTTCTCCTCTCAAACAAAGGAGGATCATGAGAAGAAATATCTTGATGATAATGCCCGGAGAGATCTAAGGAAGAAGAAACTTGTTTTCACTTGTCGAGAGCCATGGGTACCAAACCACCAATGTGTTGCAGGGAAGGCACATTGCATTGATATATTTTCTTATGAGGAGAAGGAGACCAGTGTTCTAGCAGTAAGAGGAGGTGCACCACCCACAAGAGATGTAGTGGGAGCATTTTCTCCAATGGGAGGGACTCTTGCATCTTTGAGGGGAGTTCCCAAGTATCTAACATTAAGGGTTAGAGGCACTATTCTGGGACAAAGAGTATCAGTATTGGTAGATAGTGGATCTACCCATAACTTTATTGATACTCATTTGGTGCAGAGGAGGGGAATTCACATATAATATTTTGAGGGTTTCTTGGTTTTGGTTCCAGGAGCTAGAACCATGCAGTGTGCCAAATATGTTCCAGCATTAACCATCACTATGGGAACCTACATATTGACAAAACACTTCTTTGTGGTTGATATTCTAGAAACCAATGTGATATTGGGTGTCAAATGGTTGATCACCTTAGGGAAGGTTACCACAAACTGGGAAACATTAGAGATGGAATGGACAGAGAAGGGGGGTGGTAAACATCAGAAAATCAAATGCATACACACCTATCCACCCCAGATTATCTCAGCACATAGGATGGAGGTTGATTTTCCCAGAGGGGACATAGAGTGGGCAGTAGAAATGCGTATGTCAGAAGCAGGGAGAAAGGATGCACCAGTACATCCATATGTATAATATATTTTGGACCGATATTCCACCCGAGAGACCTCCTTACAGAGGGTTTGAGCACACTATTGAGTTTGAGCAGGGGATCCAAGCAGTGATCACCACACCCTATAGGCACCCCAAATCCTACATGGATGAGATTGAAAAGGCCATTCAGGAGCTTTTTCCCTTAGGACACATTTGACCTAGCACCAGTCCTTTTGCCTCTTCAGTGGTTTTGGTGAAGAAGAAGGATGGCACATTTAGGATGGCATTGATTATAAGGCCTTGAACAAAAATACAATAAAGAATAGGTACCCAATTACCAGAATCGATGAATTGATGGATGAACTAAGAGGATCCAAGTATTTTTCCAAGATTGATTTGAGATCGGGATATCATCAAATCAAAGTGAGGGATCAAGACATCCCCAAGACAACATTTTGATGCCACTATGGCCATTTTGAGTTCTTGGTGATGCCTTTTGGGTTAACCAATGCTCCGGTAACATTCCAATCTTGTACGAACCACATTTTTCATGGTCACTTGAGGAAATTTGTATTGGTTTTATTTGATGACATTCTTATTTACATCCGTACATGGGAGGAGCATCTACAGCATATTAAGACAGTATTACGCATTCTTGAAGAGCAGCAATTCTATGTTAAGCTCTCCAAGTGTGAGTTTGGGCTCACAGAGATGCTTTATTTGGGCCACATCATTGGACTAGATGGGGTGAGATTTCATGAAGAGAATATCCTTTCTATCAGAGATTGGCCTAATCCAAATAATGTCACAGAACTTCGGGGGTTTGTAGGCATCTGTACCTATTACCAGAAGTTTCTTAAAGGGTTCTCTTAATTAGCAGCACCACTCATGGATCTAATTAAGAAGGGAGCTTTCAGTTGGACAGCCACAACACAGAGATCTTTTGATAAGCTCAGGGAGGTGATGAGTAGCTGCTCGGTATTGGTTCTACCAGATTTTACCCAACCCTTTGTGTTGGAATGTGATGCTTCAGGAGAGAGCATTGGAGTAGTGTTGTTGCAAGGGGGACACCCATAGCTTTTGAGAGTCGGAAGTTTCTGCCACATGAGAAACTATATCCGATTTATGATAAGGAGATGTTGGCTATTATGCATGTCTTAGCCAATTTCCGGCAATATTTGGTGGGTAACAGATTCCGAGTGAAGACTGATCACAATAGTCTTTGGTTCTTTCTTGAGAAAAATCAGCTTTAGGAGAGGCAGCAGAAATGGGTGAGTAAGATCCAAGCATATGACTTTGACATAGAATATGTCAAGGGGAAGAGAAATGTAGCGGCAGATGCTCTATCTCGGAGGCCAGTATCATTGTCCTTAATGAGCATGGATACAGATTGGAAGGCTCAGTTGCTAGTGGAATATTCCAAAGATAGCTTTGCATGTGAGATCCTAGATAGACAGATCAATAATGAGAGGTATAGAGTGATGGATGATGTCATATATTACCGAGATCGGGTCTTCTTGGCTAGATATTCTAAACTCAAGAAGAAAATTTTTTAGGCATCACATGATTCACCACTTGTTGGGCATCAAGAATTCACCAAGACATACCGGGCTATTCGAGAGAGATTTCCATGAAAGGGTCTCAAGGAGGATGTGCTCCAACACATCAAGGAGTGTGTAGTTTTTGAGTAGAAAAAATGGGATCACAACCATCCCGCAGGATTATTGCAACCACTCCCTATTCCAGATGGAAAGTGGGAAAGCATTTCCATGGACTTCATCACCGGTCTACCTACGATTCAGGGTAAGGATTGTATCTTTGTACTTGTTGATCGACTAACAAAGTATTCACATTTCTTTGCTATTTATGCATGATACATTACTTCACATGTAGTCAAGATCTTATTTAGAGATGTATTTAGACTCCATGGTATTCCAAAAACCATAGTCAGTGATCGGGATAGCCACTTCATGGGTAGATTTCGGCACGAGATTTTTCGGTTAGTGGGTATTGAGTTGACACCAAGTACCAGCTATCACCCACAAACTGATGGATAGACAGAGATAGTAAACAAGTGGTTGGAAGGCTACTTGCGGAACTATGTTTCGGGGCAACAGGGAGCATGGCTGCGCTGCATCCATTTGGGGGAGTATTGCTACAACACAACCTTTCATATGTCCATTGGCATGACCCCATTTCGAGCTATTTATGGGTATGATGCTATATCATTTTCTGATGTGATGTTTGGAGCAAGTAAGGCTCCTAGAGAAAAGGAGTGGATTCAGGAGTTCAAGATATACTCTGGGCCCTCAAGGACAGCATTGCTACAGTACAAAACCAACAGAAGATATATGCAGACCATGGTCAGATAGAGAGGTAGTTTGAGGTGGATGATTTGTTTTATCTTCGTCTTCAGCCATAGATACAATATACACTTAAGGAGAAGGGGGCTGAGAAGCTTAAACCTCGGTTCTATGGGCCATACAAGGTGATCCGTCATGTTGGAGAAGTAGCATATGAGTTGGAGCTTCCTATTGGGAGTAATATCCATAACATTTTTCATGTCTCATGCCTCAAGAAGGCCATTGGATAACATGTGGTTGCTACCATGGATATCCCACCTATTGATAATGAGGTCCATCTAGTTTTGCAACTGGAGGCTACCTTGGATACTCGGGAGAGGCAGCTAAGGAGCAAGGTGATTACATAGTATCTGATTCGATGGAGGAATCTACTTGATGAGGATGCCACTTGGGAAGGAGAGAAGGTTTTGCAGCATCCTTCTTTACTGTTGCTTGAGGACAAGCAAAATTTGGGAGGGGAGGATTGTAATATTCCCAATTAGCTTTTAGCTAGTTGGAATATTATATGTTGTTTCTATTCATAGTCTAGATGAATAAGTGGGGTAGGGAGACCCTTAAATATCTTTAGTAGGAATAAGCCACCTCCAATATGGATGTGGATCAGTTTAGATAGTCAAAATAAAGCCACCTTGGGTGCGAAAGGGGGCTATGCATGTATAATGGGTCAATATTGACCAAATCAACAACGCTGCCAAAGGAGAGAGTGGAGCTAGTGGTGACAGCGCAATTTTGGAGGAGGATTATTTGCATGGAAGTAGCATCATAAATGAGTGGGGCCAAGGGTGAGGAAGCTCACCAAGGATATAAGGGAAGGGATGGCAACCATGAGAGGCATTCATATTATTTTTTATGTTTGAGTCTTATCACTTCTTGCATGCTCCAACTGTTTAGCTAAGTTTGTTGTAATGTTTAGCACAAGGGCATTTCCAGGCGGGAATCCCATACTCTACCTTGGAGGAATTGAGAGGCCATCTAGGAGGGTTATTTTGAGCTTCATTTCCACCATCCGTCATTGGGCAAAGTATTCACCTTCAGCTACACCACATTCTCCTTGAGGAACTGCGTTATTTTGCAGGGTGTTGCAGTGGAGGGTTGAGAAACCCTGCTTATGAGCTACTTTCCTAGTGAAAGGAGCAGCCTTTCACTCGGAAAGCTAGGGAGGAGAATTTATAGCCATATATTTGTTATTTCAGCCATATTCTAGCAAAGCTTCAATGATACAACGTGATTCAACCACCAAGTTGTAGTCTGTACTTTTTGCATCTTGTTTTTTTCAAGAAACCCTTGTCAGGTTATCTTCGGATTGTGTTTGAGAGACTAGTTCTCCACTTTTAGCTCCTTTTGAGTATTATATCAGTAGATCCACTTGTTTAAATTTTCCTATAGCAGTCACCCTCACTGGGACTTGATTTTCATGTATTCCGGAATTTTTCTATTGCAGCATCATTTGGGATTCTAGTGTATTTGGGCTTTGGAGGCTTGTTTGCCTAGTTTGAGTGATTTGTTCCTCAACACATTTTATATTTTGTTGCTATGATACATAATCTAATGGATATATGATTTACTCATGTGTTTTGCATCATTACTTTTTTTCCTTCCTAATTTGGAATATTACATTTCCATGTACACGTGGATGCATCAGGTATAGCACTTGGAGTTGTTTTAGCGCAGCCAAGAGCAGACATTGATCACCCTGTTTCTTTTTCAATAGGAAGATATTCAGTGCAGAGCACAAGTACTCAACCATGAATAGGGAAGGATTGGGCATGTTTTATGCTTTGAAAAAATACAGGCACTATCTACTAGGAGGACACTTAAAAATGTTCACTGACCATTCTGCTTTGAAATACATGGTCAATAATCTTGTGTTGGGGGGAAGATTTGTAGATGGTTGCTATTATTTTATGAATATGGATTTGAAAAAATTTGGAAGCCTAGTAGATTGAATCTTGGCCCTGATCATTTGTCACGCATCGAAAATTGGGAAGAACCAACCAGTCTAGAGGATGGGTTGCCTGATGTGCAGCTCTTTGATATCAAGGTGGTTGATGAGAACTTTGCTGAGATTATTCACTTTCTTACCACTAGAAGTGCACCTGTTGAATATTTGGTGCATCAAAAGAAGTATTTGGTTGCGCGCGCAGCTGATTTTACCCCGATTGTTGGTTAGTTGTACAATCTAGGATCAGGTGAAGTATTGAGACGATATGTGTTTATAATATTCCAAATTAGCTTTTAGCTAGTTGGAATATTAAATTTTGTTTTTTCCACTTAGATAGAAGAATAACAGGGTACGGAGACCCACAAAACTCCTTAGTAGGAATAAATTCACTCCTAATGTGAATAAGGAGCATCATAGTAGCTAGATAAATCACCCTTGTGTGTGAATAGGGGATGAAGCATTTGAATAGGGTCAAGTTTCACCAAGTCAACAGTGTTGGTATGGAGGGAGTGGATAGTTAATGAGAGAAAACGCAGTGTGAATGGGAGGGAGTCTCCATGAGAGTAGTGGATTTAATGAGTGGGGCCCAATGTGAGAAGGATCATAATCATATAAGGAAGGGGAAGGTAGCCATAGATCTCATGTTGATTATTATTTTGTTTTGAGTCGGTTATGACTTCTTTCTCTCTTCAGCTGTTTAGCGGAGACTGTTGTGTTGTTTAGCACAAGAGTGTTCCCGAGAGGGAATCCCACCCTAATCCTCAAGGGACTTTGATTTCCCACTCAGGAGAGGTTATTGAGCTGCATATTCCACATTCTGGCATCAGGCCAAGCTTTAGCTTTCTTCTACAGCGCAATTTCTGTCAGGGTTGTGCTGTGTTGTAGGGTAGAAGCAATGGAGGGTTTACAGGGCCATTTTTCTCAGCTTGTTTTCAGTGGAGGAAACATTATTTCCATCGATAGGCTAGAAAGGAAGGTACTTGGGCATCATTTCATCATTTTTCACCAGACCAAGCTATTTCCATCTCCTACAGTGCATTTTCCCTCATAGAATGCGTTATATTAGTGTGTATTTGCAGTGGAGGATTCAGTGCATTGTTTGGGGTGTTTTATTTCCTGTGAAGGGATCAGCCTTTCACTGGGAGAGTATTTTGGATGAGATTCCATAATTTTTACATCATTTCAGCCACCTCCTCTTCAGGTACCCAATTGCAGAGCTTATTCATCCCTAGGGCTACATTACGGAATTCTGATATTTTTTATATTTCCGGAAACCCTTTCTGGGTTGTCTTGGAAAGGTTTTTGGGAGAATAGATCTCCATTCCTAGTATTGTATGAGCATTGTATTATCAGATCCATCTATTCATATTTTCCAGCATCAATGTTACTCACTAAAATTGTGTTGTATTGGCTTCAGGCATTCTGTGTAGCAGCTACATTTCATGTTTGGTGCTTTTTGGTAATGGAGGCTTCTCTTGCCTAGCTTGAGGGGCTTTTTCTCCAAGATATTATACTTATTTTTTAGTGTTATACTTAATACAATGGATCAATGATTGGCTCATTCTTGATGTATTTCTATTTACTGCTATTTTCCATTATTGTGTTCAATATTGCTACTTTTCCTATTTTGGAATATTATAGTGGTATCAGAGCATAATCTTGGCTCACCCTGTGCATTTTAGCCAATATGTCATCAAAAGAGGGAGATCCTCTCATAGAAAGAGAGAAGAGGTATATCAAAATAGACCGGAGATATGATTATACAGATAATAGATAAGACAAGGGAAAAGCTTCCATATCAGGAGAAGAGGATGACAAGGATTTTCCCAAGCTTCTTCTACAGACCATGCAAGATATTACAAGATAAATCAAGGAGATGAGGATGGATAGACACAAAGAATACCCTAAAGGGTTTCTACATGGAGAAGGCTCTAAAATTTCACATCACTAGCATGATCAACCAGTGAAGCAACAGGTTTCCCAACGCTGCACTATACCTACATTCTTAGCAGTGGGAAATGGAGGGTTTCAAGAACAAGAAACTCTTGAACATTATTTTCTTGAGTATGAGTCTCAATCTCAGAGATTCAAAGATCATTCAATATTTTAGGATTTTTTTCAGATCAAGGACAATAGGAGACCCCGAAATCACAATAGAGATGGAGGATTCATACAAAACAATGATCTTTAACAAAATATGGGTAGATTCTTCTTACCCGCTTTTGATGGGTAATCAAAATGCATAGCCAAATATTGGGTAGAGAAGCTATACATATACTTCCATTTGAACCAAGTACTGGAGATGGAAGCCATCAAAATAGCAGTGTTGCACCTTGAGGGTGAGGCACATGATTGGTGGTTTCATGGTCTTTCTACATTGGGGCATGCCAATGTGACTGCATATTTAGAGTACACCAGGAGGTTGGTGGAGAGGTTTGATGAAAGAGACTCGGAGGAAACCTTCATTGAGATAGCTAAGCTCAAATAGTCAGGTAATCCAAAAACTTACATTTCTGAATTTCTAAAACTTTTTTTTATGGTTCTTGATTTATCTGCAGCTAGGAGGGTCTATAAGTTTATTGATGGGCTAGAAAAACCTCTACATGGGTTTGTTAGATCAACCAATCCAACTACCCTTCAAGATGTTGTTGAAAGGGCTAGATATCTACAAGTTTATTTGCCAAGGGCAAAGGAAACATTTCAGCAAAAGCCCACTTTTCCATCAAAGGGAAAATATGAGAAGGCTCCTCCTTCAAAGGAGAGCCAAAAAAATGACCTCTTAGTGATGATGTCCAAAGAGGCTTGAGGAGAAGGAAGCTTTGCTTCACATGCCAAGAATCATGGGCACCCAGACATATATGTGCAGCAGGGAAGGCACACTATATAGAGGTATTTTCTGATGATGAAGAGGAGAAATAAGAGGAACCAAAAGGAGGTCACAATGTTGGGATAGCAAGAGAGGATCCACCACCCCTAAGAGGTGGGAATGGAGCATTTTATCCAACTGGAGGGGTCCTTGCATCATTACGGGGAGTACCCAAGTACTTGACCTTGAGAGTTCTAGGTTCCATTCTGGTTCAGAGGGTATCAATCTTGATTAACACTGGACTTTATTGATGCCCAATTAGTGAAAAGGAGGGAAATACCCACTGATGACTTTGAGGGATTTTTAGTTATGGTCCCAGAAGCTAGAACCATGCAGTGCATGCACTATGTTCCAGCATTAGCTGTCACCATGGGGACATATACCTTGACTGATCACTTCTTTGTGGTTGACATCCCTGACACCAATGTGATATTGGGTGTGCAGTGGTTGATTACTTTGGGGAAGGTCACCATAGATTGGGGGACTTTACAGATGGAGTGGACAGATAAAAAGGGTGGTAAGCATCAGGTGATTAGGGGCATGCACGCTTATCCCTCTCAAAGAGATTATACACATAAAAGAGAGCTCGATTTGCGTAGTGGAAGAAAGTACCTAACAGTCCACCACGGCCCATGACACATTACTATTTAGAGGCATTCCACCAGGGAGGCCACCAGACCAGGATTTGATGAGAAATGTCTCACAACAGGTTGCACCACTCATAGATCTAGGATGGGTGAGAACCTTGGGAGGACTTGGCACAGCGTAGAGAGTCTTGGGTAGGTTCAAGGAGGAGGGAGACATTCTCCCAATATCAGTATTACCAACTCTCACCAAACATCTTGTGCTGAGAGAAGATGTTTCAGGGATGGATGATGGCACCATCATGGTGCAAGGATACCACTCCATGGCTTTCAAGAACCAAAAGATACTTCCACATAGGGAGGAATATTCCACTTATGGTAGAGGATGGTGGCCACTTATTCATATATTGGCCAAAATCAGAAGGTTTTGGATGGGTTTTGGACGGAATTAAACACACGTTGTTGCAAGTGAAGAATGATGTTGATAAATGACTGCCCGAAAATAATATTATGTTGATAAGTGGTAAAGAACTGATATAGGAGGTCGATAAAAGTGAGGAGTTGCATTTCACTATTGTAGGGAGGTCCCAGGTAATCGTAACCTCTACAAATTTAAATGATTTGCCTGAAGAAATTCAAGTTGTGTTAAATAATTTTATGGATATCATCATGGATGAATTACTGAATGAATTACCACCAATTAGAAGTGTGAGCCACCATATCGACTTAATACCAGGAACAAGTCTACCTAATAAAGTTGCGTATAGACTAACTCCCCAGGAAAATGCAGAGATTGCAAGGCAAGTACAGGAACTGATGAACAAGGGGCTGATTCGAGAAAGTCTGAGCCCGTGTGCTATACCAACGGTACTTAGTCCGAAGAAGGGAGGAGAATGGCGCATGTGCACCGATTCCAGAGCTATCAACAAGATAACAATCAGGTACAGATTTCCTTTGCCCAGAATGGATGATTTAATGGACTGTTTAAGTGGATCCAGGTACTTTACTAAGATATATTTGAAAAGCGGGTATCATCATATCAGAATTCGGGAAGGCGATGAATGGAAAACGGCCTTAAAAACAAATAGTGGACTGTATGACTGGTTAGTGATGCCTTTTGGGCTCACTAATGCACCCAGTCCATTCATGAGACTAATGAATGAGGTCTTGAAGGAGTATGCAGGTAAATTTGTCATTGTTTACCTTGATGATATTCTAGTTTTCAGCAAAAGTAAAGAGGAGCATTTAGAACATCTGAAGTTAGTCCTGAAAACTCTATAGAAAGAAAAACTACTAATCAATTTGAAGAAATTTAGTTTCATCAAAAGAGGAGCTAATATACTTGGGATTTTTAATTTCCAAAGAAGGTTTGAAAATGGATCCGGAGAAGGTACAAGAAATCAGGAACTGGCCTACTCCCAGAAGTATATTGAGGTGAGAAGTTTCCATGGACTTGCTAGTTTTTACCGAAAATTTATAAAAGGGTTTAGTCAAGTTTGTGCACCAATCCTTGAGACAATCAAGGAGGTTAATCGGCCATTTCGATGGATAGAAGTAGCGGACAGGAACTTTAATTTGCTGAAAAAGAAGATAACACAAGAGCCAATTCTAGCATTGCCAAATTTCGAGAAAGTCTTTTAAGTAGAAATCGATGCAAGTGGAGAAGCAGTTGGTGCGGTACTGAGTCAAGAGCAAAGACTGATAGCATATTTTAGCAAGAAATTAAATGATGTGAAAAAGAAATATTCTTCCTATGACAAGGAGTTTTATTCTATTGTGCAGGCATTGAAAAAGTGGAGGCATTACTTACTGCCAAAGGAATTCATCTTATATTCAGACAACCACGCTTTGCAGTTTATTAATAACCAGCCAAAGCTAAATCAGAAGCATGCCAAATGGGTGGAATTTCTGCAAAGTTTCACTTTTGTAATAAAGCATAAAAGTGGTAAGTCTGTAAATGAGTTCCTAGAGCAAAGCGAGGTAATACTGCTTTACAAGAGTTTAAAAGTGGAAATTAGTGGCGATTTTGATGAAATGATAGAAATGTACAAGGATGATGAGGATTTTAAATACATCTACACAACAGTTCAGAATCCGGTGAGCCATAACAGAAGTCAATGGATGGAATACCTTATTCAAGGAGGCCTGTTATTTAAAAGCAACAAGTTATGTATTCCTAAATGTTCCATGAGAGAGAACATAATTAAGGAAAAGCATAGTGGAGGGTTGTCTGGTCATTTTGGACAAGATAAAGCCTTCGCTCAGGTGAATGCTTTTTATTACTAGCCTAAAATGAAAACTGATGTTAAAAAGTTTGTTGAGAAATGTAGGGTATGTCAGTATTCCAAAGGAAGGAGTTAGAATACAGGTCTATCTCAGCCATTGCCCATACCAGATCGACCATGGGATGCAGTCAGTATGGAATTTGTTCTGGGTTTACCAAAAACTAAGAGAGGAAACGATTCTATTTATGTTGTACTAGATAGATTTTCTAAAATGGCACATTTTATTGCTTGTAAGAAAACTAATGATGCAACACACATAGCAAATTTATTCTTTTCAGAGATTGTAAGATTGCATGGTTTACCTGTAAGTATTGTATCAGATCATGATACTAAATTTGTAGGGCATTTCTGGAGGACACTTTGGAAGAAACTGGGGACTAAACTCAGTTTTAGTTCATCATACCATCCTCAGACATATGGGCAAACTGAAGTAGTAAATAGAAGCTTGGGAAATATACTAAGGAGTCTGGTACATCAGAATCCCAAACAGTGGGATTTTGCATTAGCTCAAGCTGAATTCTCTTATAATGATACACCAAACAGAAGCACTAGAATGAGTCCATTTCAGATTGTCTTTGGAATGCATCCGAGAGGAGTATATGAGCTTAGGGACTTGGGAAAGCAGGAAGCTAGGAGTGCAAGTGCTGAATATTTTGTTGAACAAATGCAGAAGCTACAGGAAGAAGTCAAAGGTAAATTACAGGAAAGTAGCAGTAGATACAAACAGAGAGCAGATCTGAAAAGAAGAGAAAAAGAGTTTCAAGTGGGAGATTTAGTCATGGCATATTTGAGAAAAGAAATATTTCCTACAAAAACTTATAACAAACTGAAAATGAAGAAGATAGGACCTTCTAAAATTAAAAGGAAAATTTCAGTTAATGCATATGAGATTGAGTTGCTGGAAGGGATCAGAACATCCCCCATTTTTAATATTGCAGATTTATATCCATTCAGAGAGGCAGAGACCGAGTTGTAGACTGAAGTCATAGGAGATGAAGTTCAAACTGTGGATTGGGAGAAATAGGTACCAAAAGCATCCAAGAAAGAAGTTGAATCTATCTTGGATCAAAGAATATCCAAGAAAACTCGAGGGCAGACATATTTCCAATATCTTGTCAATTGGAAGGAGCAGCCAATGGAAGATTCCAGTTGGTTAACAGCAGCTGAATTACAGAAATATGGAGTAAGTTCTGAAAATCTGAAGGAAAAATATTTTCTTCCCCAGAATTCTGATGCAGGAGCATCGGAATTAGCCAGCAATGTGAAGATTTGTTCACATGTTGTGGCTAAACAAGGTGAAATTCACTGACTGTTGGTCAAATTCAGTTTTACTGAGGAGGTTGGACTTCTCAAATAGTTTGTTATAATTTATTATTGTAATAAGTAAGACTGTCTTATTTTATATTAGAGATAGAATTGTTAATACAAGTGTACACGAGAGTTAAGAGATAGAAGATTTCTGTTAAGATATTTAAAAAAAAATAGGAGATTGCTGTTAGCTATTATTAGAAGAATTAATGAATAATAAAAAGGAGAAAATGTGATAAGCGAGAGATTAGTAAGGGTTTGGTGTGGAGCGTGAGTGCAGAGTGGTGTGGACTGTGTTTTGTGTGTAACAGTGGTTATTTTCCTGTGTAATTGGGAAAATGTCGAGACTTTGTTCTTTTCTATATTCTGAATAAATTTAATGTTATATACATCGATGTATGATGAGTCCATAAGATTTGGTGCGTTTGTTTTCCGTTGTAATTGGTTGAAGGGGCTGTGATCTGTGTTTAATTTTAATCTGTGAGAATTGTTGTATTAAGGAAAACTTGACATAGTTAAGTCCGCGAATATAATAGTCATTAACACAGAGAAATTGTGAAATAAACCCTTTTCAGAGCCTTGGAGCAGAATTTAAAGATATATTGGTTGAATTGTATGAGTTGTCGAGTCCGATAAACCCATCGGATCGGATTGGATGTATTTCATATCGCATCACACCGGAGAATCGTTCCATATCATCACATATAACAATAAAATAGACGTGAAATGATATAAGACAGGTTTGAAGTGAATTCGGGTCCGGAAGATATCGCCGAGACTACGGGAGGCAATATTGAAACATAGCGATTGCTGATTTCCGATTAACTTTGCATCGGAATTCTGAAAGTTGCCAACAGTTGGTAGTGACATCAATCACAGTGATTTGCGATCACCGATTGATATCACATCTGTGCACATTGGAGTGTGGAGTGCATTGGAGTTGTGAAATTTGTATTGATATCGCATCAGAGCGTCGTGAATGCCAAACCTTGTGGCACATTGAAAATCACTGATTTGTGAATTGATTCGAACCGTCAGATCAACCAAATCTGAGGTTGCAACAATATATATATGATCTGTTGGAAACCAGCATTCAACGTTGTTTTGAATGTTTTAAAAAGGTTTATATCGGATCGGAAGGAGAACATAATTTTTTTTTTTTAATTTATTAAAGGGCTTCGGTTCCGATATATTAAAAGGGTGATTGTATAGCCATTGTGGGTGTTCATTAAAATCCAGTGTTGCCGCTGCATCAATTTTTGGTATCAGAGCATAAGAAAGGGGTATTTGCAGTAAATATGCCACCAAGAAGGGGAATTGGTCAAGGAAGACCAAAACAAAATGCAATTGTGTTAGAAGAAGTGCGGAATTTGCGTGCACGAATGGAGACAATGGAGACAGCTCAAAGAAGAGTGCCTGATGATGGTGCCGAGAGTTCTTTAGAAGAATCTGATGTAGATGTGGAAGTAGAAGAAGACAATGAAACTACCAAAGTCCTTAAGATGCTGGAAAAAGTTGGAAGCAAACCCAAAATGGAGATTCCCATGTATGAAGGGATTTTGAATGCAGAAGAGCTTATGGATTAGATCAGATCCATAGATTAGTACTTTGATTATGAAGAGGTTGAGGAGAATAAGAAGGTGAAGTTTGCAGTCACTAGATTGAAGGGTCATGCAGCTATCTGGTGGGACGAGGTACAGACATCAAGAACGAGGAAAGGAAAATCTAAGATTAAACAATGGGATAAAATGGTAAGTAAACTGAAAGCCAATTTTTTGCCTAAAGACTATCATTTGAATATTTTTAAGAAAATGAAAAATCTGAAGCAGAAATGAATTTCTGTTAAGGAGTATACAGAAGAATTTTATAGATTAAGTATCAGAACAGGGCATGTAGAAGATGATTTGGAGAAAATAGCTAGATATTTAAACGGGTTAAGGTATGAAATACAAGATGAGATTAGCCCGTTAATTCTGAAAACTGTTGAGGATGCCTATCAAGCAAGTCTGAAGGCAGAAGAGAAAATAGTGAGAAAACAGAGTCAAAGGAACATAGGAAAGAGCTTAGCGATAGGTAGAGGAGCTATCAGATCCAGAGGAACACAACATCAGCATGAAGCAGTAAGTTCAAGTGGCAGATCACCACAGAAGGGTGAATCTAATAGAGGAAGATTCACGCCTAGAGGAAGAGGGCGAGGAAGAGATGTTAGGTGTTATACCTGTGGAGAATGGGGACACATGTCGAGGGACTGTCCTCATAATAAATCAGCAAGCCAGAGGGGTGAAAATGTGACTGAGGTACAGCCAGAACCACCTCGACTTGTGGAGAAAGAGGAACCACCTGAAGAAGGTGAATCACTGCTACTTAGAAGAACTTTGCTTAGAACAGAAAAGGAGACTGGAGAACCTGCGCAAAGGAAGAATTTGTTCAGAACTACATGCAAATCAAAGGGTAAGTGCTGTAAGGTCGTAATTGACAGCGGGAGTACTGATAATCTTGTGTTCACAGAGATGGTGGAAAAGCTTGGGTTAACAAGGACGGCACATCCTACACCTTACAAAGTGTCTTGGCTACAGAAGGGCCATCAAGTCATCATGACAGAGCAATGTAATGTGGAAATGCAGATCGGCACATACAAAGACGTGATCCTATGTGACATAATTCCCATGGATGTATGTCATGTATTATTGGGGAGACCATGGCAATTTGACCGGAAAGCGATTCACGATGGGAGAAGGAACACATATACCATAGAGAAGGATGGAATTAAACACACACTGTTTCCAGTGAAGAATGATGTTGATAAAGGACTACCCGAAAATAATATTATGTCGATAAGTGGTAAAGAACTGCTACAGGAGGTCGATAAAAGTGAGGAGTTGCATTTCGCTATCATAGGGAGGCCCCAGGTAATCTTAACCTCTACGAATTTAAATGATTTTCCTGAAGAAATTCAAGCTGTGTTAAATAATTTTATGGATATCATCGTGGATGAATTACTGAATGAATTACCACCGATTAGAAGTGTGAGGCACCATATCGACTTAATACCAGGAGCAAGTCTACCTAATAAAGCTACGTATAGACTAACTCCCCAAGAAAATGCAGAGATTGCAAGGCAAGTACAGGAGCTGATGAACAAGGGGTTGATTCGAGAAAGTCTGAGCCCGTGTGTTGTACCAACGGTACTTAGTCCGAAGAAGGGAGGAGAATGGCGCATGTGCACCGATTCCAGAGCTATCAACAAGATAACATTCAGGTACAGATTTCCTTTGCCCAGAATGGATGATTTAATGAACTGTTTAAGTGGATCCAGGTACTTTACTAAGATAGATTTAAAAAGCGGGTATCATCAGATCAGAATTCGGGAAGGCGATGAATGGAAAACGGCCTTCAAAACAAACAGTGGACTGTATGAGTGCTTAGTGATGCCTTTTGGGCTCACTAATGCACCCAGTACATTCATGAGACTAATGAACGAGGTCTTGAAGGAGTATGCAGGTAAATTTTTTGTTGTTTACCTTGATGATATTCTGGTTTTCAGCAAAAGTAAAGAGGAGCATTTAGAACATCTGAAGTTAGTCCTGAAAACTCTACAGAAAGAAAAACTACTAATCAATTTGAAGAAATGTAGTTTCATGAAAGAGGAGCTGGTATACTTTGGATTTGTAATTTCCAGAGAAGGTTTGAAAATGGATCTGGAGAAGGTACAAGCAATCAGGAACTGGCCTACTCCCAGAAGTATATTTGAGGTGAGAAGTTTCCATGGACTTGCTAGTTTTTACCGAAAATTTATAAAAGGGTTTAGTTAAGTTTGTGCACCAATCCTTGAGACAATAAAGGAGTTTAATCAGCCATTTCGATGGACAGAAGTAAAGGACAGGAACTTTAATTTGCTGAAAAAGAAGATAACACAAGAGCCAATTCTAGCATTGCCAAATTTTGATAAAGTCTTTCAAGTAGAAACCGATGCAAGTGGAGAAGCAGTTGGTGCGGTACTGAGTCAAGAGCAAAGACTGATAGCATATTTTAGCGAGAAATTAAATGATGTGAAAAAGAAATATTATTCCTATGACAAGGAGTTTTACGCTATTGTGCAGGCATTGAAAAAATGGAGGCATTACTTACTGCCAAAGGAATTCATCTTATATTCAGACAACCACGCTTTGCAGTTTATTAATAACCAGCCAAAGCTAAATCAGAAGCATGCCAAATGGGTGGAATTTCTGCAAAGTTTCACTTTTGTAATAAAGCATAAAAGTGGTAAGTCTAATAAAGTAGCAGATGCATTGAGCAGGGTAAGTTTTCTTTTGCAAGAATTTAAAGTGGGTGTTGTAGGTTTTGATGAAATGATAGAAATGTACAAGGATGATGAGGATTTTAAAGACATCTACACAACAGTGCAGAATCCGGTGAGCCATAACAGAAGTCAATGGATGGACTACCTTATTCAAGGAGGCCTGTTATTTAAAAGCAACAAATTATGCATTCCTAAATGTTCCATGAGAGAGAACATCATTAAAGAGAATCACAGTGGAGGACTGTCTGGTCATTTTGGACAAGATAAAACTTTCGCTCAGGTGAATGCTTTTTATTATTGGCCTAAAATGCAAACTGATGTTAAAAATTTTGTTGAGAAATGCAGGGTATGTCAGTATGCCAAAGGAAGGAGTCAAAATACCGGTCTATATCAGCCATTGCCCATACCAGATCGACCATGGGATGCAGTGAGTATGGACTTTGTTCTGGGTTTACCAAAAACTCAGAGAGGAAATGATTCTATTTATGTTGTTGTAGACAGATTTTCAAAAATGGCCCATTTTATTGCTTGTAAGAAGACTAATGATGCAACACACATAGCAAATTTATTCTTTTCAGAGATTGTAAGATTGCATGGTTTACCTGTAAGCATTGTATCAGATCGAGATACTAAATTTGTAGGGCATTTCTGGAGGACACTTTAGAAGAAACTGGGGACTAAACTCAGTTTTAGTTCAGCATACCATCCTCAGACAGATGGACAAACTGAAGTAGTGAACAGGAGCTTGGGGAATATATTAAGAAGTTTGGTACATCAGAATCCCAAACAGTGGGATTTGGCATTAGCTCAAGCTGAATTCGCTTACAATGATACACCAAACCAAAGAACTGGAATGAGTCCATTTCATATTTTCTTTGGAATGCATCCGAGAGGAGTATATGAGCTTAGAGACTTCGGAAAACAGGAAACTAGGAGTGCAAGTGCTGAAGATTTTGTTGAACAAATGCAGAGGTTACAGGAAGAAGTCAAAGGTAAATTGCAGGAAAGCAGTAGAAGATACAAGCAGAGAGCAGATCTGAAAAGAAGAGAAAAAGAGTTTCAAGTAGGAGATTTAGTTATGGCATATTTGAGAAAAGAGAGATTTCCTACAAAAACTTATAACAAACTAAAAATGAAGAAAATAGGACCTTGTAAAATCAGAAGGAAATTTTCAGCCAATGCATATGAGATTGAATTGCCAGAAGGAATCAGAATATCCCCCATTTTTAACGTTGCAGACTTATATCCATTCAGAGAGGCAGCGACCGAATTGCAGAATGAAGCCACAGCTGATGAAGTTCAAACTGTAGATTGGGAGGAACAGGTACCAAAAGCATCTAAGAAAGAATTTGAGGTTATCTTGGATCAAAGAATATCCAAGAAAACTCGAGGGCAGACATATTTCCAATATCTAGTCAAGTGGAAAGAGCAACCAATGGAAGATTCCAGTTGATTGACAGCAGCTGAATTACAGAGATACGGAATAAGCCATGAAAATCTGAAGGACAAATCTTTTCTTCCCCGGAAGTCTGATGCAGGAGCATCGAAATTAGCCAGCAATGTGGAGATTTGTTCACATTTTGTGGCTAAACGGGGTGAAATTCACTAACTATTGGTCAAATTCAGTTTTACTGAGGAGATTGGACTTCTCAAATAGTTTTTTATAATTTATTATTGTAATAAGTGAGACTGTCGTATTTTAGATTAGAGATAGAATTGTTAATACAGGTGTACACGAGAGTTAAGAGATAGAATATTTCTGTTAAGATCTTTAAAAAAAAATAGGAGATTGCTGTTAGCTATTATTAGAATAATTAATGAATAATAAAAAGGAGAAATGTGATGAGCAAGAGATAAGTAAGGCTTGGAGTGGAGCGAGAGCTCAGAGTGGTGGTGGACTGTGTTTGTGTGTAACAATGATTATTTTCCTGTGTAATTGGGAAAATGCCGAGACTCTATCCTTTTCTATATTGTGAATAAATTTCAATGTTATATCCATCGATGTATGACGAGTCCATAAGATTTGATGCGTTTGTTTTCCTTTGTAATTGCTTGAAGGAGCTGTGATCTGTGTTTTATTTTAATCTGCAAGAATTGTTGTATTAAGGCAAACTCGACATAGTTTAAGTTCGTGAATGTAAAAGTCATTAACACAGAGAAATTGTGAAATAAACCCTTTTCGGAGCCTTGGAGCGGAATTTAAAGATATATTGGTTGAACTTTATGAGTTGTCGGGTCCGATAAACCCATCGAATCGGATTGGATGTATTTCATATCGCATCGCACCGTAGAATCGTTCCATATCATTACATATAACAATAAAATGGATGCAAAATGATATAAGTCATGTTTGAAGTGAATTCGGGTCCGGAAGATATCGGTGAGACTACGGGAGGCAATATTGAAACATAGTGATTGCCGATTTCCGATTAACTTCGCATCAGAATTCTGAAAGCTGCCAACAGTTGGTAGTGACATCAATCACAGTGATTTTCGATCGCTGATTGATATCACGTCTGTGCACATTGGAGCGTGGAGTGCATTGGAGTCGCGAAAGTTTTATTGATATCGCATCGGAGCGTGGTGAATGCCAAACCTTGTGGCACATTGCAAATCACCGATTTGTGAATTGTTTCGAACCGTCGGATCAACCAGATCTGAGGTTGCGGAAATATATATATGATCTGTTGGAACCAGCGTTAAACGCTATTTTGAATGTTTTAAAAAGGGTTATATCAGATCGGAAGGAGAACAGAAATTTTTTTTTTAATTTATTAAAGGGCTTCGGTTCCGATATATTAAAAGGGTGATTGTATAGAGATCCATTGTGGGCGTTCATTAAAATTCAGTGTTTCCGTTGCGTCAATTTTTGGTATCAGAGCAGAAGAAAGGGGTATTTGCAGTAAAGATGCCACCAAGAAGGGGAATTGGTCGAGGAAGACCAAAACCAAATTCAATTATGTTAGAAGAAGTGTGGAATTTGCATGCACGAATGGAGACAATGGAGACAGCTCAAAGAAGAGCACCTGATGATGGTGCCGAGAGTTCTTCAGAAGAATCTGATGTAGATGTGGAAGTAGAAGAAGACAATGAAACTGCCAAAGTCCTTAAGATGCTGGAAAAATTTAGAAGCAAACCCAAAATGGATATTCCTATGTATGAAGGGAGTTTGAATGCAGAAGAGCTTATGGATTGGATCAGATCCATAGATCAGTACTTTGATTATGAACAGGTTGAGGAGAATAAGAAGGTGAAGTTTGCAGTCACTAGATTGAAGGGTCATGCAGCTATCTGGTGGGACGAGGTACAGACATCAAGAACGAGGAAAGGAAAATCTAAGATTAAGCAATGGGATAAAATGGTAAGTAAACTGAAAGCAAAGTTTTTGCCCAAAGACTATCATTTGAATCTTTTTAAGCAAATGAAAAATCTGAAGCAGAAAGGAATGTCTGTTAAGGAGTATACAAAATAATTTTATAAATTAAGTATCAGAATAGGGCATGTAGAAGATGATTTGGAGAAAATAGCTAGATATGTAAACGGGTTAAGGTATGAAATACAAGATGAGATTAGCCTGTTAAGTCTGAAAACTGTTGAGGATGACTATCAAGCAAGTATGAAGGCAAAAGAGAAAATAGTGAGAAAACAGAGTCAAAGGAACATAGGAAAGAGCTCAGCGATAGGTAGAGGAGCTATCAGATCCAGAGGAACACAACATCAGCATGAAGCAGTAAGTTCAAGTGGCAGATCACCACAGAAGGGTGAATCTAATAGAGGAAGATTCGCGCCTAGAGGAAGAGGGCGAGGAAGATATGTTAGGTGTTATACCTGTGGAGAATGGGGACACATGTCGAGGGACTGTCCTCATAATAAATTAGCAAGCCAGAGGGGTGAAAATGTGATTGAGGTAGAGCCAGAACCACCTTGACTTGTGGAGAAAGAGGAACCACCTGAAGAAGTTGAATCACTGCTACTTAGAAGAACTTTGTTTAGAACAGAAAAGGAGACTGGAGAACCTGCGCAAAGGAAGAATTTGTTCAGAACTACATGAAAATCAAAGGGTAAGTGCTGTAAGGTCGTAATTGACAGTGGGAGTACTGACAATCTTGTGTCCACAGAGATGGTGGAAAAGCTTGGGTTAACAAGGACGGCACATCCTGCACCTTACAAAGTGTCTTGGCTACAGAAGGGCCATCAAGTCATCATGACAGAGCAATGTAATGTGGAAATGCAGATCGGCACATACAAAGACGTGATCCTATGTGACATAATTCCCATGGATGTATGTCATGTATTATTTGGGAGACCATGGCAATTTGATCGGAATGTGATTCACGATGGGAGAAGGAACACATATACCATAGAGAAGGATGGAATTAAACACACACTGTTGCCAGTGAAGAATGATGTTGATAAAGGACTGCCCGAAAATAATATTATGTTGATAAGTGGTAAAGAACTGCTACAGGAGGTCGATAAAAGTGAGGAGTTGCATTTCGCTATCGTAGGGAGGCCCCAGGTAATCTTAACCTCTACGAATTTAAATGATTTTCCTGAAGAAATTCAAGCTGTGTTAAATAATTTTATGGATATCATCGTGGATGAATTACTGAATGAATTACCACCGATTAGAAGTGTGAGCCACCATATCGACTTAATACCAGGAGCAAGTCTACCTAATAAAGCTGCATATAGACTAACTCCCCAGGAAAATGCAGAGATTGAAAGGCAAGTACAGGAGCTGATGAACAAGGGGTTGATTCGAGAAAGTCTGAGCCCGTGTGCTGTACCAACGGTACTTAGTCCGAAGAAGGGAGGAGAATGGCGCATGTGCACCGATTCCAGAGCTATCAACAAGATAACATTCATGTACAAATTTCCTTTGCCTAGAATGGATGATTTAATGGACTGTTTAAGTGGATCCAGGTACTTTACTAAGATAGATTTGAAAAGTGGGTATCATCAGATCAGAATCCGGGAAGGCGATGAATGGAAAATGGCCTTCAAAACAAATAGTGGACTGTATGAGTGCTTAGTGATGCCTTTTGGGCTCACTAATGCACCCAGTACATTGATGAGACTAATGAACGAGGTCTTGAAGGAGTATGCAGGTAAATTTGTCGTTGTTTACCTTGATGATATTCTGGTTTTCAGCAAAAGTAAAGAGGAGCATTTAGAACATCTGAAGTTAGTCCTGAAAACTCTACAGAAAGAAAAACTACTAATCAATTTGAAGAAATGTATTTTCATGAAAGATGAGCTGGTATACTTGGGATTTGTAATTTCCAAAGAAGGTTTGAAAATGGATCTGGAGAAGGTACAAGAAATCAGGAATTGGCCTACTCCCAGAAGTATATTTGAGGTGAGAAGTTTCCATGGACTTGCTAGTTTTTACCGAAAATTTATAAAAGGGTTTAGTCAAGTTTCTGCACCAATCCTTGAGACAATCAAGGAGGTTAATCAACCATTTCGATGGACAGAAGTAGCGGACAGGAACTTTAATTTGCTCAAAAATAAGATAACACAAGAGCCAATTCTAGCATTGCCAAATTTTGAGAAAGTCTTTCAAGTAGAAACCGATGTAAGTGGAGAAGCAGTTGGTGCGGTACTGAGTCAAGAGAAAAGACTCATAGCATATTTTAGCGAGAAATTAAATGATGTGAAAAAAAAATATTCTTCCTATGACAAGGAGTTTTACGCTATTGTGCAGGCATTGAAAAAGTGGATGCATTACTTACTGCCAAAGGAATTCATCTTATATTCAGACAACCACGCTTTGCAGTTTATTAATAACCAACCAAAGCTAAATCAAAAGCATGCCAAATGGGTGGAATTTCTGCAAAGTTTCACTTTCGTAATAAAGCATAAAAGTGGTAAGTCTAATAAAGTAGCAGATGCATTGAGCAGGGTAAGTTTTCTTTTGCAAGAGTTTAAAGTGGGTGTTGTAGGTTTTGATGAAATGATAGAAATGTACAAGGATGATGAAGATTTTAAATACATCTACGCAACAGTTCAGAATCCGGTGAGCCATAACAAAAGTAAATGGATGGACTACCTTATTCAAGGAGGCCTGTTATTTAAAAGCAACAAGTTATGTATTCCTAAATGTTCCATGAGGGAGAACATAATTAAGGAGAAGCATAGTGGAGGGTTATCTAGTCATTTTGGACAAGATAAAACCTTCACTCAGGTAAATGCTTTTTATTACTGGCCTAAAATGCAAATTGATGTTAAAACGTTTGTTGAGAAATGCAGGGTATGTCAATATGCCAAAGGAAGGAGTCAGAATACAGGTCTATATCATCCATTGCCCATACCAGATCGACCATGGGATGCAGTTAGTATGGACTTTGTTTTGGGTTTACCAAAAACTCAGAGAGGAAACGATTCGATTTATGTTGTAGTAGATAGATTTTCTAAAATGGCACATTTTATTGCTTGTAAGAAAACTAATGATGCAACACACATAGCAAATTTATTCTTTTCAGAGATTGTAATATTGCATGGTTTACCTGCAAGTGTTGTATCAGATCGTGATACTAAATTTGTAGGGCATTTCTGGAGGACACTTTGGAAGAAACTAGGGACTAAACTCAGTTTTAGTTCAACATACCATCCTCAGACAGATGGACAAACTGAAGTAGTAAACAGGAGCTTGGGGAATATATTAAGAAGTTTGGTACATCAAAATCCCAAACAGTGGGATTTGGCATTAGCTCAAGCTGAATTCGCTTACAATGATACACCAAACAGAAGCACTGGAATGAGTCCATTTTAGATTGTCTTTGGAATGCATCCGAGAGGAGTATATGAGCTTAGAGACTTGGGAAAACAGGAAGCCAGGAGTGCAAGTGCTGAAGATTTTGTTGAACAAATGCAGAGGCTACAGGAAGAAGTCAAAGGTAAATTGCAAGAAAGCAGCAGTAGATATAAGCAGAGAGCATATCTGAAAAGAAGAGAGAAAGAGTTTCAAGTAGGAGATTTAGTCATGGCATATCTGAGAAAAGAGAGATTTCCTACAAAAACTTATAACAAACTGAAAATGAAGAAGATAGGACCTTGTAAAATTAAAAGGAAATTTTCCTTGATACATATGAGATTGAGTTGCCAGAAGGGATCGGAATATCCCCCATTTTTAATGTTGCAGACTTATATCCATTCAGAGAGGCAGAGACCGAGTTGCAGACTGAAGTCACAGGAGATGAAGTTCAAATTGTGGATTGGGAGGAACAGGTACCAAGAGCATCCAAAAAAGAAGTTGAAGTTATCTTGGATCAAAGAATATCCAAGAAAACTCGAGGGCAGACATATTTCCAGTATCTAGTCAAGTGGAAGGAGTAGCCAATGGAAGATTCCAGTTGGTTAACAGCAACTGAACTACAGAAATATGGAGTAAGTCTTGAAAGTTTGAAGGACAATTTTTTTTTTTTCTTCCCCGGGAGTCTGATGCAGGAGCATCGGGATTAGCCAGCAATGTGAAGATTTGTTCACATGTTGTGGCTAAACAGGGTGAAATTCATTGACTGTTGGTTAAAACCAGTTTTACTGAGGAGGTTGGACTTCTCAAATAGTTTGTTATAATTTATTATTGTAATAAGTAAGACTGTCTTATTTGATTAGAGATAGAATTGTTAATACAATTGTACACGAGAGTTAAGAGATAGAAGATTTCTGTTAAGATCTTTAAAAAAAAATAGGAGATTGTTGTTAGCTATTATTAGAAGAATTAATGAATAATAAAAAGGAGAAAATGTGATAAGCGAGAGATTAGTAAGGGTTTGGTGTGGAGCGTGAGTGCAGAGTGGTGTGGACTATGTTTTGTGTGTAACAGTGGTTATTTTCCTGTGTAATTGGGCAAATGCCGAGACTCTGTTATTTTCTATATTCTGAATAAATTTAATGTTATATCCATCGATGTATGACGAGTCCATAAGATTTGGTGCGTTTGTTTTCCTTTGTAATTGCTTGAAGGGGCTGTGATCTGTGTTTTATTTTAATCTGTGAGAATTGTTGTATTAAGGAAAACTTGACATAGTTAAGTCCGCGATTATAAAAGTCATTAACACAGAGAAATTGTGAAATAAACCCTTTCCGGAGCCTTGGAGCGGAATTTAAAGATATATTGGTTGAACTGTATGAGTTTTCGGGTCTGATAAACCCATCGGATCGGATTGGATGTATTTCATATCGCATCGCACCGTAGAATCGTTCCATATCATTACATATAACAATAAAATGGACGCAAAATGATATAATTCAAGTTTGAAGTGAATTCGAGTCCAGAAGATATCGTCGAGACTACGGGAGGCAATATTGAAACATAGCGATTGCCGATTTCCGATTAACTTCGCATCGGAATTCTGAAAGCTGCCAATAGTTGGTAGTGACATCAATCACAGTGATTTTCGATCACCGATTGATATCACATCTATGCACATTGGAGTGTGGAGCGCATTGGAGTCGCGAAAGTTGTATTTATATCGCATCGGAGCGTGGTGAATGCCAAACTTTGTGGCACATTGAAAATCACCGATTTGTGAATTTATTCGAACCGTTGGATCAACCAGATCTGAGGTTGCGGAAATATATATATGATCTGTTGGAAACCAGCGTTAAACGCTATTTTGAATGTTTTAAAAAGGGTTATATCGGATCGGAAGGATAACAGAATTTTTTTTTTAAATTTATTAAAGGGCTTCGGTTTCGATATATTAAAAGGGTGATGTATAGAGATCCATTGTGGGTGTTCATTAAAATCCAGTGTTTTTGCTACATTAAATTGGAATGATTGGGACATGCATATCCATTCTTTATTATGGGATTATAGGACAACATGCAAGAAGCTGACAAGGAAAACACCTTTCAGGATGGTCTATGGGAAAGAAGCGATCATTCCAATGGAATATATCGTCCCATGCCTATGCATCACAAAATTCACTAATATGGCTGAGCTTGACATCATGGAGGAACGTATTGCGCAATTTTTTTCCTTAGAAGAGGATCAATTCATTGCTAACTTCCATCAGCAAGTGCAGAAGGCGCGCGAAAAGGCCTAGCATTACAGGAACATCAAAAAGAAGGTGTTCAAGGAGGAAGACTTGGTCTTGCTAGATGACAGTCAGTTTTCACGCCACCTAGGGAAGTTCAGGAAACATTGGTTGGGGCCATATATCGTGAAGGAAATCACTAATGGATGTGTGGTGGAAATATTGGCCACGTTGCGCGGTGAAAACCTTCTCGGATATTTCAATGGAAGTCGATTGAAGTTGTATAGGGACAATCCTATGTTGACCAAATGACTATATGACTAGATAATAAGAATCCATTTTTCTTCACATGGCGCAGAGGGAATGCACAGATAGGTGCGACACGAGTGCACAGGTGATGCGCAGGAGGAGAAACTAGCCGCTGGAACAGTGAAGCTGGGTGAAAATTTGATTTTAACATTGGATGGAGTGGGTTTTCTACATTTAATGAGGCGATCTTGAGTGATTCTTGATCATTTTTATGGAGGTAGGTTTCATTTAATAGAGATCTTACCGTTTTCACCTTGGATTTCCTATAAAAGGAAGGGCGCGGGTCACATTTGGTTCCTTTTTTTTCTGAGTGTATTGCACCCTGAGATTCTCTATGACTTGCACCATAAGTTTTTCTATAAGCACTATATGTCTAGCTGAGAGACCCTTGCATCCTACATAAGTAATCCAGATTTTATCTTTCATCTGAGAATGATGGCCACCAATCCCAAGAGCGCGCCATCTGAGGAGCACTATGTGCCTCTCACAACTTCGATGAAGCCAGGGTCAGATGATGTCCATGGAATGATGCCTGAGGTTGAAGAATTCATGTCTACGCCAGCTAAGGGAAAGGGAAATATGACCAAGGGGTCATCCTCCAAGCTGCGTACCTATCCTAGGAATGTGACATCCCCACGCCAAGCTACAAAGGATAGGTCGCCTATGGGTGATCTTATGAAGAGACCGATGAGCACCATTTAGGAGGTTGTGCTCGTTGACCCAATCTCATGGCGGCCATCGTATTTCAAGCCGTGAAAAACCTCTATGTGTGTGCCAAAGAAAGTAGACGTAGTAATGGATTACCTTTAGAATCCTACGAAGAGACTGATGAGTGCCACTGAGGAGGCTACTCTCTTTGAGCCAATCTCATGGTTGCCACCGTATGTCAAGCCGTGAAAAACCTTTGTGTGTGTGCCAAAGAAATTAGACGTAGTAAGGGATTACCTTTAGATTCCACTGACCACGTAGGTCATCCCCATCATTGAAGATATGTTTAGAAAAACCCCCCATGTAAATTTTGACGATTATGATTTAGAAAACGAGGATACATTCCTCGAGTTAGTGCCATAATATTGCCTAGAGCGTGTGCTATACGATGATGTAGTGAAGGTTGAGCCTATGTCATTGGCACATGTTTTTATCAACGTTGGGATCCTCAATCTGCTAAGGATTCCTCACTTCGGGAGGTACCCTATCACCACTATGTGTGTGCGCCATCTACTGGAATTAGTGCAGGAGGGATGCATGTGGATCCAGGGATAGATTCCAATCAACGTCACGCTCATCCATCGGATCACCGACTTGCCCAAGAAGGGGCCTCATCCTATGGCTAGTTTATAAAATAGAAACGAGCTTAAGGTTTTTGTGAAGGTGAGAAAATATTACCAGGTTGGATGGGGCGCCAAGGGATTCCTAGTGCAGCAGATTGAAGACCTAGGTGTGCCCCTAGGAACCTTGGTCCTTGGCTGCAAATTAATCCATAAGTGTCGCCTGAAGATAGTCCCTGTGCACGTAATTGCGTTGGCAGGCCAATGCGAGAAGGGGCTTAGCTACAACTAGTCCCAATACCTCAACCAGGAATTTCTAGAAAACATGCGCGAGGCACAGGAAGAAGGAAAAAATTTCTGCTACTCTTGGTTGTTGCTGCTGATTGCGTTGGTAGCGTGGGAGACTCCAGAGGGTGCAGTCCTCCCAGAATTGGAACCTGGTGTATGTGAGGGGGTGCGTTATTCCAATATGTGGGATTCAAATGACCCCAAGCACGTGAAGGAAAAAAAAAAATTGGGTCCTATTTGAAGTCGCGCTTGAGGCAGAAATACATTTGCACCCAGATTATCCCCAACAACATACGAGAAGTATACAAGAATTGCAGACTTTTAGGTTACCATGCACTATATGCAGGTCAAAGCACGCAACGATCCGGTCTTGTATAACTTGCCATTTATGGTGACCGAAGTGGAGATGGACCAAGTCATTGTGACCTTGCCAACAGCATGGAAGTTTGGGCTTGGCTCCACCCAGCCCATTACAACATCTACCTCAGGCAAAGAAACAACTCTAGGAGATAAAGAAACAGAAGCAGATTCATGCACTGAAAAATATGGGGAGATAGGCGCAGAAAAGGATGTTGGAAAGGATACAGAGTAGGAAACAGAAAAGACATAGAGCAAGATATCAGAGGCAAAGACAATGTGGACCTTGGAGGTCTCGATGGGTTGGATGGAATTGGTGCAAAATCTCCATGCGGAACAAAGCGTGGTGTAGAAACCCCCAAGGGTCTGTGAAAGAAGAGAAAGGGCTCTAAGGCTGGAGGAACAAAGGAGGTCACTCTGACAGAGGATGACCTACACAAGATATCAGATGCAATCACATATGCCTCTGAAGATAGATGGACCGCCATGGAAGAACAATAAAATGTTTTGGTCGAAGTGTTACAATCTGGACTATAGGTAATATAGTTGAAGACAGACATTATACAGGCGAGCATGAATCAAGTGAGGCCGATTCAATCGAGGCAGCCGACAACGATGTTAATCACCACACCAAACAGTAGGATCTTCCTCTTCCCAGGCACAACAATCACTATGGAGTAGCTAGGATTACACGCATAGGTGCAAACCTTCCTAGAGGTCAGGATTGATTTATTCATCCTACCGAGTGGAAATATGCATTCTATTCAAACCATCATCACAGGTGAGCTGCAGTGCAGGGAGGCGCGCGTGCAACAGTAGTTGAGCGACACTAAGAAAAATGTTGTGGCAAAGATCGAAGAATCACTCCAGGCATATACAACATAGCAGGTGGATGTAGCTCAGCATGCAGAGTTTGAGCATTTTATCAACATGTTGTGCAGTGATATTCCAGAAGTGGTCATCTTGCATTCACCACACCGCAGGTAAAAGTTGAAAGATTGGTTGCAACACTGAAGGCTTCCCGGTAAGAGGTGCAGATGGTAAAAGTAGAGTTCGAAAAACATATTGCAGCATTGCAGGCTAAGTTGCAGCTAGAGACTCCCCCTGAGGTGCATGCACAGTGGGAAACCTTGGTTAAGGAAGCATCATAAAGCATCGCCGCCAAACTAGAAAAGGGCTTCGCGCTGCTAAAAACAACAATGGGACTATGGAAATATGTGTAAATAGATCCACTGGTCAAGAAAATTTCTCAAGAATTGAGCTCTAAGGAGCAGGAATTCGATGACCTCCAAGAGGTCCTGCCCACTTTTTCCCCTGATCAGCGCATGGCCCGCTTGCAAACTAGCCATATTTTGTGCGACGAAGTAGAGGATATGTGGAGAAAGAAGCATATCATGACAGAGCACATGAATTCATGGGTTGATAAGGCAATGAAGCTATCGCGGGATCTAGATGTAGCTGTCAAAAACTTGAACCATACTTATCAAAGCATCAAATTAGCCACAAAAGGGCTGACATCACAAAAGTTGGTGGACACGGCATAGATTGAAACTGATCAGGGGCATCCTAGCACCCTTTGTTGTTACCATTGAATAATTTCATACCAATATGAAGAACCCATCATTGTTGTGACTCAGGACGAGTCACAAGATTGTGTTGGGGGCATGTTGGAGCGGGGTCCCTTAGGACTGAATTATGGTTAAAAATATAGTATTTTTTGTAAGTTTTTGTAAGTTAAGTCCTGTGTGCTAAGAGAAACATTGTTCAAGGGGCTTTGGGTTGGGTTGATCCCCCTCATGAGTTATAATGGGAAATCATAGAACTAGGGGCCACAAACCACATTTTACAAACCTTAGATGAGCACAGGATAAAGGATAAACAGGAGTCTAGATCGAGTCCAATATATAACAGGATGTATGAAGTCACAATATGTTTTGATATGTTCTAAGCTGAAAGGCGTACTTGTCTGGGTTAGAGTTTGTAATATTTCCAATTAGCCTCAAGCTAATTGGAATATTAAATTTTTCTTTGATTTTCTGTTCATGAATATATGTAAAAAGGAGGAACATAAAAACTCCTAAGATCAGTGAATAAATCAATGCCCCATGTGAACAAGGCTAAATTAGGGCTACTTCAATAAAACACCCTTATGTGTGAAAGTGATTAAGACATTTGATTGGGTCAACAGGACCAAATCAATAGCACTGTCAGACGCAATGAACCTCCTAGATGCACATCACAGTTTTAGATGGAGACCACACATGTGAAAGGAGCTAAATCATTGAGATCGTTTAGGGTTTTGCAAGATTTCAACATTACAAAAGGAAGAGGAGGACAACAAGAGAAGGGTTGTTGATGACCATATTATTTCTGAATAATATGTCTGTTTAGACATTTCTCATTCTCCTGGCTCTTTAGCAGAATATAGTGATGTTTAGCACAAGGATATCCTATTTAGGAATCCTTCTCTTTCCTTGAGGAGCTCTTGGAAGAGACTTGTGTTTCTTGACCACTATCAGGCTTAAGGCCAAGCTTTTACTTCCAACTACATTGGTTGTCTTTGTAAGCTGCAGCAAGTGGAGGCTAGATCTATTCATATCTAGGCCAATCTAGTGCCCCTTTTCAGTGGGAGAGGCTTCTATCCCATTGGCAAGAGTGTTCTGGATCATTTGAGCTTTAGATCTACATCTTGGCATCAGGCCAACTTATTTTTCAAGCCTAGAGCGGAGTCCCTCTTCCAGTACTATGTTATCTGCAAAGAGGAAAGTTTTAGGGTGTTTTGGCAAAGTTTGAGGAGTGATCTCTGGTGTGTTAGGGTCCTATAAGTATAGGATTTATAATTTGGAATTGACTTATGATAGTCTTGTAAATATTTACATACCTTGCTTTCTGCAAGTTTTTTTCCCATATTTTGTAAAAACAAAAAAAAAAATAGAAAATCAAAAAGAGGGTAAAAGTCCAAAAAGAAAAATCAAAGGACTTAGAAAAAATAATATACCCCAAAGAAAAAGAAATAAAACATGAAAGTGTGCTAGTCTAAATGCCACTACTTTTTACTTTGTGACTGATGATTATGGCAAAGTGTCAATAAATTCCATAATCCATGATGAGTTGAACTGTTCAATCTTGACTTGTCATGTTTCAATTTTATTGTTGTAGAATAGTGAATAAAGATTAGTCAGACAGTTTAATCCTGACTAATTACTATATAGGTAGAGAATAAAGAGAAGCTCATCAGTTTAATCTGAGCCCTTGGATGATATAAGGTATATTTATATAGTTTTATTTCTTTCAAAAGAATAAAATGTTCAAGGTTGCTAGCTCAAATGCACCTGCAACATGGAAGAAAAAATGTTAGATTAAAAGTTGGGTAGGTAGAAAGAAGTGGCAAGAATCATGTAAATACTTTTCACCAGGAAAAATCACTAATTTCCTCTCCCCTATATTTATTCTGCATTCTAAACTTCCAGTCAAAGAGGCTCAGAGCATTTCTCTGACTTTTTTTGGGACCGGACCCAGGGCTCAATGACTGTTAAGTTAAAAGTGTTGAATTCCTATGTTAATCCCTAATTGTCATCATTTACCCTACATTCATCCATTTACATTTCAAATTTCATAAGTAAAAGAAATTTTTACTTAATGACAAAGAAAATCTCCTTTTGATTAATCTCATTCATTCATAAAAACATAAAAACCCTCCAAAAATATTATATTCTAGGTGAAAGTGGTCAAGTTAGAAATGATAAAGCTTTGTTTTTTACATTATCATTTTACTTAGTCATATGAATATATTTTGGTGCTTTTCATTGTCCTATGTCATATTAACTTCTAAATTATTTATTAATTCCTTATAAAATAACTTATCCTATTAATATAACTCCTTGTATTTAAATATTCGCAAAAACCCACTAATATAAACTTTTTTGCCAAAGTTAATTATTCACATGTTGAAATTAAATTCCAAAATATAACCCCTTTGGCATAAAACTAACAATATGTAAATATCCCTCCCTCTATAGTGATATACATTTCCATAGTCTATAACTATATAATAAAAATAAAAATACAAAAGGGCTTTAGGCATGTTTTATATATGTCTAAGCGAAAAATATTTCCCCGATTATATCATTCTACCCTAAGTTTTATAAAGATTGATCATTCGCGCCTTTATAATATACTTAATACCATTCCCCGCACTTCTTAAACCTAAGGTTAAAAGCCTAAGATCATTTATCTTAAACATTTTTACCTTCCCCGATGTATGAAACCTCACGTTTTATATATAGCTTAACCCAGGTTAAAACCCTATAACCCGCCTCATGCGCACTCCTCCCATTCAAATAAACTTACCATATATATGAAATTATTTTATATATATGCGAACCTTTTTAAATCATATGCCACCATATACATAACCCTTTTCATATAAAACTTTGGATATAAATTCATATATTATAAAAGTTTTATTTCATTACCCAGCGCATAAAGCAGCCCGGTCCCACCTTTGTTAAGCCACAGCTTTCCTTTAAATCTCAACCCTTTGCGCTTGAACCACAGATCTGATGGTGGACGATTATTTTTGCGTCCACAAACCAATCGACTGCCAAACGCCCAAACGAGCGCGAAATGGGCAATTTTTCTATTACCGCCTCCTATGACGTGTCATTTTTTTATACGATTGCGTTCATTTTGCCTAATACCATTTACTGCTCAAACACAGTGCGAAACCCACCGATGGTTTTCCGCGTTCGCAAAAGGAAAAACCACTCCTGCCACATATTTGACCTACATTTATTATAGTTTTTAAAGATTTATATCAAAGGTTAAAAATTTGTTATAAGGTTTATTAATGTTATTGCGCATTCTCGACTGTGAAAAGTTGCCTGACTGTACAAAAAATTCCTTTGTGCAAATTATTGACCTTTACTCAGAGAAAAAACCTGATTTCAACCGTTTTTCTACTATTTGAATACTATTTAAAGCTATTTTATGCATCAGTGATTTAAATCAATCCACATGAACCATCAAATCTTCAGAAAACCCTTCTCAAAGCATCAAGATACCTGCAAATCAAGTATTTTCCCGAATATGGCCTGCAAGTTCACAATTTGAACCATCAATTAAACCAATTAAACTACAAAGAGTGAAATTTCCCATCCATTTTGTCTGAAACCTTGAAAAAAGAGGGCAAACCCTTGCAATTTTTTCCCAGAAATTACCATTTGCAGAAAACTTCTTTTTTAAGTCAAATTCTCAGTCATAGACCCTTGAAAGACAAATTCCACGGTTCAAAAGGTGTTTAAACCCACAGAAAACCTTAAAACCCCTTTTTACAGTCCTAATCATTCGGAAAACCTGTGTTTTATGTCTCAAAATTGTTCCTTGTGTCCTAAAAATCCTAATTGAGCACTGAATTTCCCACTGCTATCATCCTTGCCCATAAAATTGCTCAATTACCCTCTGTTGAAGAAAAACCAACTATAGAAAACTGTATAATCTTGTTGTAGTTAATTTAAAATGACAAAAAAGAAAATCACACCTAAGGCTGGAGGATCCAAACCTTCCAAGACTGAAGTAGAAAACGCCCCAAAGTCTACTCCTGCTATCACTTCTAAGACCATTGTAGCTGCTAATCCTCTTCAACCTCCAATGTCCAATGAAGAATTTATCCCTTTAGTTGATTTGGATTACAAAATTGTATATCCTCTAGTAGAATTTAATCTATTAGAAGTACACAATTGGTGTTATGAGAAGTTCCTAGACAAATAATAAATGCCTCTCTGGGATACAAATTTATCCAAATATATAGTCCCAGTAACACATCCTTGTCAGGACCTGATAAGACTATGCCAAAAGTATTATGTCCCAAACCAAAGATAAATTGTGAATAATGACAGGGAAATCCTTTTTTCTATCACTGCAGAGTCAATCAATGAAATGTTGCAGTTACAGTTTGACCCTAGGGAAGTCCCATTATCCATTGAAGCATTGACTCAATTATATTTAGGGTTAGATTTCCCTAAAAGATTCATGATTTTTCAGAACTTCATGCCTAGTCATGTGGACATCCCAAAGCTAAATCCTCCCTATTCCACTTCCAAGTTTCTAGAGGGTTCTAGGAATGTAATTTCTATGTTATCCTTCATATTGGGCTATTTCACTGATGAGTTTACTGATGAGTCTATCCTTGGGTTTTTTTCTACCTTGTCTCCTGGTCAGCCTCCTGCTGTGATCTTTGATTTTGTTAGGTTTATTTATGATTCCATACACCATCAATTGACAAATTTACCCACTGAAGGGGTATTTAGGTATTCTTCCTATTTATTTCATTTGTTCTTATTCTCACAAGCAGATCACTTCCCAATAACATTGCAGAAAATGAATGTAGAGGGCCAGCATCTATCAATTGTCTTTTGGACATCATTTTTTAGAAAAGAAGGAAATGAATACAGTTACACAGATTTCACAGATTTTTTTATCAGGCCAGCTATGAATTTGCTACAAAAATCAGAACAGCCTAGAGTAAGTGAAGAGATGAAAAGGATATTACAACTGTCAGAAGAATGAAAAATGGGAGATTGGTACTTGTATGAGAAGCACACTAAATTAAGAATCTTTGGAACCAATCTACTTCCATATAAGTTACCTAAGTTTTTGAATACCAGAGTCTTTGCTCTGGAGTATTTGAGACAGGTGTTGAATGTTGATGTTATCCATTTCATGGCTTCTAAAAATAAGACCCAGTTCAAACTAAAAAATAAAATTGGTCCTTTCATAGTGAATAATAGGGATGCTGAGAAAGAGATAGAAAATAGATTATCAGAGCTGAAATTTCAAGTGAGTTTCCCTTGGAATTATGACCCCCAAGGTCTTTTAAACAGTATAAGTGTTAAAAATAAGCTGCCTCCTTTTATACATGAGCCAAAACCTAATATTGAAAAAAATTTCAATCAGACAGAATGGGAAGAAAATACATTGGTAGATTTAACTGCAAATACACATCTAGCAGGAAAAAAGGATACCACACTTGTTGTGATAACTCCTAAACAGCCAAATACTTCAAAAAAAATAAGTAGAGATGAGGGAGCCTATACAGCAAAAACTACTTCAGATACTAATTTCAAACTCATCTACAATAAAAGGCTAAGATTTGGTTCCATAGGAAAATAAAAACTTATTGAAGTAGAAGAGTAACCAGAGGTCAGTAATGATGAGGCCACTACAATAATTAAGGAGACTTTGACAAAGATTGAAAAAGAACAAGCAGCATCCAAAGGAAAGGAGACCCAAATAATTGAACAACAGGTGAATATGGAAACTTCTTCTTCTCAAACAGCAGAAGAAAACGATTTGGATATTAAGGACAGATATAAGAAGATTAAATAAAAAAATGAGGAAATTAAAAGTGAGATGTATTCTCAATTTCTCAAGAAGTAGCCAGGAAATCAGGATAGATTTCTTACATCATTTTATTATTCTTCAAATAAAATGATCATGTTCTATTTACAACCTACTACTTAAACTCCAAAAACAGTGGTTGACTACAAAAAGATGGAATTTGAAGTAGATACTAAAAAGGTAGATGAGTTGGATCAGATAGAATTCCACAGGCATAGCTCTGAGATGCTATATTCCACTGTGGTGACAAAGGCCATGAGTGTAACCAATTTGTAAAATACTATTATCAACTTGCAAGATAAGATGAAACTTGATAAAGGCTCCTTATATGCAAAATATCTAAGGATCAAGGCCTTTGAAGATTTGATTCTACAAATAGGAGTTGACCCATCAAATATACAAGTCGTTGAAGTATTAATCAAACAGAAAAATGATGATATTACTGCTTTGAGGAAACAGTTAAAACTTCCTCAAAGTGAGCACCCACAGAGCAAGGAAATACTTCAAGAACATAAAGAGAAAGAAGATATGATGCAATTGATCATAAAGCTTACTGCCCAAATTAAGGATATGGAAAGTCAATTGGATATACTAATGAAAGAAAAAGAAAATGTGAAGGAAACTAATACTTCCACCATTCTGACAGTTATACCTATTATTACATTTGATATTCCTTCTACACTGGGATAAAAGTTAGCACCCAAAGAGCCACTGGAAACTGCAATGTCAGTACAATCAGCTACTACCTCCCAAACATAATCCTCAACATCACAGGTGCAACAAATAAATGATGCAGGACAAATTGTCAAAGCAATGGAAGAAATGACATTGAAAACCAATGAAATTAACAGTTTGAAGAAAACGATTCAAAATATAGAGGTATCCAGTAAATCAGCATTGATTAATGCCAACAATTATGAACAAAAAGCTAAAATACTTGAAGAGCAAGTCAAAATACTTCAAAAGGATTTGAGTTTCACCACACAGATTTCTTACATAAGAAATCACCTATGGACCAACATTATTGAGGCCATACATCTTCAATGGCCATCAATTCAGATAATATATGAACAAAGAGACCTCCTTCTAGCAGCTCAAGGTGAAATAAAAAGGACAACAGAAGAATTAGCAGATAAACCAGCACAGGCACTAAAGCTAATTACTTTCTTAAACAGTAAGAACAGGACTAAGATAGAAGAACTGAAGATACAAGACAGGACAGAGACTATACTGCAAATCAAGAAAGTACTGACAAAGAAAACCTTGATGAATAACTTGAAAGAAAAATGTGATGCTATGAATTTTTCCATTACCAAGTTTTTAGCAAAGTATACTATGCTAAGACAAGCAGGTATTCCAGAAATCCATGTATTCAATGATAATTTGATGGACCAAAAGTAATATGATAAAAAGATAAGGGACCATGCCAAATAACAGGTGAATAAACAAGTGCCACAGGGATCTCCAACAGGGAAAGTTGTTCTCCAATACATTGAAGATTTATTCTTCCTTCAGAATGAAATCAAACATTTGTTTGTAATTAAGCCAAATTTTGCTAAATACACTAAGGCAGATGAGAACAACAGAAATTTGAAAAGTGTGAAGATACCAGATGCTGAACAATGGCAGACATTTACAGATTTATTATAGCAACAAAGAAGAAAACAATGAAAGAAAGTGCAGTTGAAGCAATCATTTTGAGAAGGAAACAAATAAAATAGTTATTTGATTTTGAATTTTTTACTCCTAAAAAGTCTCTTTTTACAGCAGTTAAAGGTCAAAGTATCAGGGTGAAAGGCCAGAGTCAAAGTGTATCAGAGAAAAAAGACAGCTAACTGATTTGACTGTTGTAATTTCCCTTTTTACAGTAGTAACATGATAAATAAACAGCGTGAAAGAGTATCAAGAAAAAAGTACAATGTCAAAGAGTATAAGTGGAAAGAGCATCAGTGAATTTATCTTCCAAACTATATTTTTCAGAATGCCAGCAAGCATGGACAGTTATTCAAACAAACAGTTTTTGTTAAGATAAGATAGCTCTATCTTTTCTAGATAAGAGGACAGCTTGCTAAAGTTGTTAAGCAGCTATCCCTCTTAATGTGTAAAGATATTTTTATTTTCCTAGAGTTATTCCTAGATCTCTCTAGGATATTTGTAATAAACATTTGTATAAATACTTTAGTTTATGAAGTGTTTAGGGTGGAATAAAATTTTTAACATTATAGAAATTTTGCTGGTACGTTGGAGGCTCACATGTGTTGATTTCAAAGCAGCAGTCTAGACAATATCCAATTGGACTTCATAATTCAGGATTCATGTGATAATTTGAAGAGTAAAGTGCATCTATCTTGTCATTTTTTCCATTCTGAGTTACATACAATTTCATATATGTTGTTCAATATTAATGATTAATTAGGAGTATTACTTTAGGACTAGTGTAAGAACTCCCTGTCTTAACTACTTAATCATTTAAATGTTTTCTGCTGATTTCCAGATTTAGGAATTCTTAATTGCTCCTAGTCCCGTTTGACCCCTGCCTCCTTCCTCTTTTTCTGGATCAAAGGATTCTTCATTTCCCTTTATCCCGAAGCAAGCCATCTCATCAAAACAATCTATCCAAATCTATGAGGGTTATCTACCTTGCCCGGAATACATTAGCATCCTTTTGGCCTTGCCTTCTATTTCTGCTTGCTAGATTTTGACTCCATAGCCCAATGGACTAGTAGATCCCTCTTTAATTTGTCTTCAAGTAATCTTATTTTCCACCAAACATTTCAAAACCAAAACCAAATTGAACTATCATAAATAGCCTAAAACATTAAACAAAAACAAAGTTAAATCATAAAGAGAGAGCCCTCTCTGAAATTTAGGAAGGCTAGATCCTAAATTTCCAAAGTAGGTTTGTGGTTACCCCTAGTTTTCTTAAACTGAAAAATCCAAAAGCCCACAATATTTAGAAATTACTAGGGTGATAACATACTGGCGACCATACTGGGGAAGTAACCAATCTCCAGTTTTAAAATTAGTCTTAAAGGAAGATCTTTAATCTATATTTTTACTTTAAGATTATTTTTAAGGGTTGTGTGCATTCATAAATATTCATTCTGGCTTCTAGGAAAACCTACTATATCAGGTCTAACCTGGATCCTAAGCCTGCAGTTATAGTAGATAACCCAAAACGGATCGGAAAAAACAAATTGTCAATTTAGAAGCTTAAGTGCCCTTAAGAAAAGCTAATTATTTACCCAAAGAATTAGTGAGCTTATCTGATATTGATTTTTATTTCAAGTTTGAACAATCATTGTTTAAAATTAAATCTGAAACTGATTTAAAAGATACTGTAATAGATCATGTTTTTACTTCTTTCTTGAAAGAAAAAGAAAATATTATTTCAAAAAAAAGAAAATCAGATAAATATAAATCTCAAAGTCAAGTAGAAAGGATTAATGTTACATTGATTAAAGACATTGATGAAGCTATTAAATTAGCCCATTTATTATCTCACATTAAGCCTCCAGTTTCTCAATTGCATACAACAATAATTCCAGCATCAGATTCAACTTTGTATTTTGTCACCTCATTTTTAGATTCCACTGCAAGTTCGTCCACAACACCTTTTATTCCTAAGTTGCCTTTGCAACCTAGGATATTTTTTCCTTCAGTCACTCAATCCATTGCATCCACTAGTTTTATAAGCACTACATTTTTTCGAACCAATTCCATATATATACCAGCCACTTTTCCAAGTTCTTCAAGTACAGGTTTTAGCACATCATCTACTATAACCAGCACATCTCCTGTCAATTCTAGTGTACCTCCTAGCTTAGCTAAGCTTCAAGCTATGGCTGCTAGATATGCACCCCTTGTTTTTCCTCAAAACCTTCATGATATGCCCCAAGATTACCAGAAAAATATACCTTTATTTGATGGCTTGTCACAATATACTGCTAGACAACATGTTACCAGAATGACAGACTATTGTGAAATCTATGAAATAGATGAATCAGATGTTCAGATGAGGTTGTTTGCTCAAAGTTTAACTGGGGAAGTTAAGAAATGGTTTAAAAATTTAGCTGCTGGTAGTATAGCTGATTTAGCTGCATTTCATAGAGCATTTCTGAATAAATGGGAATATAAAAAGAACCCTTTACAAATTTTATCTGAGTTTGATTCTTTAAAAAGAGCTCCTAATGAGTCTGTTCAGGATCACTGCACTAGATCCAACAGTGCCTATAATTCCATTTCTGCAGATCTTAAACCTACACCATATTCTGTACTTCTTAAATTCCCTGATGCATTTGATTCAGATATGGCATACCAACTAAGAGAAAGAGATGTTGAAACATTAGAACAAATGCAATTAGATGCTGTTAGTGTAGAAATTAATATTCTAGCTAGAAAATCCAGACTTAGGAATGAAAGGAGAGTCACAATCAAAGAATAAAATTCAAACTCAGATAGTAAATTTGAATTTTTTTCTAAAACTTTAGAAAGAGCGGTTGAAATATTAGACAATATTGAGAAAAAACAACAATGGGACAACCAACCACAAATCAGAAATCCCAACTTCATAAAAAACAATAATCCTAGAAAAGGTAAAGAAACTTCTCCAGATCAAAACATTAGGCCCCCATTTCAAGAGAAATATGCTGAAAGTTCTCAAAATAATGATGAAGATGAGGATGACATCAATATATTAATGGGGATAGATGAAGAAAACACTATTTTCCTCACTCAGGAGGATCAAGAACTTTTTTAGCTTCAACAACTCAAAGTAGAATCTAGTGAATCATTTAATTTCAAACAAGGTTGACTTCGCTATTAATGAAATTCACAGTCAGTATAACCTTAGAAACAGAAAAAAACAATAAAACTTCTACAAAAAACAACTCTCAAAATCAAACTAAAAATAATGTAGAAGCTCCAAAAACAAAGATTTTGCAAATTCTCCCAAGGGAAAACAAGAAAAATTTCAACCCTCCCAGTCCCAAAAAATCACCAAGTCCAAAAATTGTTGACATCACTGAAGAAGTGGCCCCATCCTCCAATAATGCACAAAATGCCAACACTACCAAAGCCCCCAATTCAATGAAATTAACAATTTCTGATCCTAAGAAGAATCCTGCTGATTCCAAATCAGCAAATCCCAAAACTGTTAACACTAAAGCTTCTGCTGAAAGTTCAAAATATGAAAAAACTTCTACTGCCCCTGAATTTGTCCCTGAAAATAAAACTAAAGACAGCAAAAATCAATAAACTCAGACTGAAAATAAAAGAACAACTCAAGATAAAAGTACAACTACTAAAATTCTTGAAAAACCCACTCAGATAACTGTCACAAAAGATGAACTTATTCAGATTGGTAAGTCTCAACCAGCATTTAATATCCAAACTGAAATATCAAAGTTAAAGATACCAATTCCTTTGACAGAATTGGTAAAGAATGATTTGTATAAATCAACAATTACTAAAACTTTGAATATGAATGTTGGTGAAGATTCTATTAATTTAAATGACGATCAGCCTGAATTAATTTTTGGCCCTGATGTAAATGGTAAGCATTCAGATGGATCAGTTCCTCCCTTCTATATTAGTCTTACTATTCATGATCAGATTTTACATAATGCAATGTTATATTCAGGAGCTTCTCACAACTTAATGCCAAAAGCTATTATGGAAACTTTGAATCTAGAAATAACATGGCCTTATAAGGATTTATTCTCTTTTGATTCAAGCAAGGTTAAGTGCATAGGATTAATAAAAGATTTATGTGTGAATTTGGTTCAGTATCCTGGTAAAAGTATGGTTATGGATATTGTAGTAGCTGATATCCCACCAAAGTATGGTATGCTTCTTTCTCGCTCATGGGGAGCTAAGTTGCAGGGATCTCTACAATTATACATGAGCTATGCCACCATAACAGTGTTTGGACAACCTAAAAAACTTTACAGAGAAACTTTAATGAAATATATGGTTAGTAGTGCTAAGAGATCAATAAATTACCCAATTTACTCAACACCAACTGATCTTGATTCTTTCATTTTATGTAACTCTGATAATAATGAAATCCAAACTGAAATAATTGACATAAAGCCTAAACCAAACAATGATAATATTTTCCATCAAGCCCTTTGGCACTTAGCCTTTGATGGATCAGTGAATAATTCAAGAGCAGGATCTGGAGTATGGATCACAAACATTGAGACCAGTCATTCGGAAGGACATGCCTTTAGACTCAACTTTAAATGCACCAACAACATGGCAGAGTATGAGGCACTTATCTTAGGCCTTCAAATCATCAGAATTTTAGGAGGTCAAAGGATTTTAATTATGGGAGATTTGGAGTTAATCATTAAACAAGTAAATGGAGATTATTTTTTTCATGATCCTATATTAGCCAGATATAGAGATGTAGCAGTTGATTTATGTGATGATTTACTATAATGTAAGTTTCCTACTATTCCAAGAAAACAAAATTTACAAGTACATTGCCTAGCAAATTTTGCTAGCACATGTAATTTACCATTTCAACCAACACATAGATATACTGTTGAAGTTAAATATAGACCCATTTTCCCTGATAATGTCAAATAATGGTAGATTTTCTCTGAAGATGAACAGATTTACCATTTTTTGAATAGTGAGGATGAATTTCAAAATTGTATGATAGACACATATGGTAATTTAGATTTAGAGTGTAACATAGATTTAGATATTAATTGTGAAATAGATAATATAGATGTACATAAAATTACCAAACTCACTGTATTCACCAAATATGACATAGATAACTTAGAGAAGGTAGATATAGAGGAAATAATTGAAGATGAAATTGAGATGTTAGATTTAAAAGATAATTTTTTACCTAAGGGTTTAACTCCTTTGGAGGACTTGTTTGATTCCAATGATGTGCCAAGAAAGCCTAAAATGGAACCAGTCAAGTCTGACATTGAAGAATGTAACATTGAGACGGACACAAAACCAAAAATGATCAAATTGTCAAAAATTTTACCCCCTCAAGAAAAAGAAAAATATATTGAACTTTTATAGGAATACCAAGATGTTTTTGCATGGAGTTATGAAGATTTAAAATCATATGATACAAACATAATTCAACATAATATTCTTATAAAATATGATCATAAACCATTTAGGCAAAAATTGAGGAGGATTAATCCCGTCCTATTAACTTTGATTGAAAAATAAGTTAAACGCATGTATGATGCCAAAATCATTGCACCAATCAGATATTTTGATTGGGTTTCTAACTTAGTACCTACAAGAAAGAAAAATGGTGAAATCAAATTATGTGTAGATTTTAGAAATCTCAATAAAGTATCATTGAAAGACAATTAACATTTACCCAAGATGGATCATATTTTACAAAGGGTAGTTGGATCTTCCAGGATTTCTTTATTAGATGGTTTTTCAAGATATAACCAGATACTTGTTCAAAAATAAGACCAACCTAAATCAGCTTTTACCACTCCATGGGGCACTTTCATGTATGTGAAAATGCCTTTTGGTTTGATGAATGCAAGAGCTACCTTTCAGAGGGCTATGGATATAGCCTTTGCTAAAGAAATACATGAATTCTTGGTTATTTATTTAGATGATATTACTATTTTATCTAAGTCGGATAAGGAACATTTGGATCATTTGAGACAAGTTTTCATTAAGTGTAGAAAATTTGGTATATCATTAAATCCTAAGAAAACTCTTTTTGGACAAGAAGGAAAACTACTTGGACACATAATTTCAAAGGAAGGTATTAGGATAGATCCAGCAAGAATAGACGCCATACTGCAAATTCACCCACCTAGGAACATCAAAGAGTTACAAGCATTTTTAGGTAAAATTAATTTTTTGAGAAGATTTATTTCTAATCTAGCAGAAATCATCAAAGAACTAAATAACATGTTAAAAAAGGACTCTATTTTAAAATGGACAGTTGAAGCAAAACATTCATTTGAATCCATTAAACATGCTTTAACAAAAACTCCAATACTAATCAGTCCAGACTTCAAGAAATATTTTATATTCTTTTCATTTGCCTCAGAACATACCATAGTTGTAGTTCTACTGCAAAAAATGACCAAGGTTTTGAACAGCCCATAGCATTTTTTAGTAAAACCCTTAGAGATGCACCTTTGAGATATAACATAATGGAAAAACAAGCTTTAGCCTTGGTTAAAGCCATAAAATATTTCAGAGTGTATATTCTTTACTCCCACATTATTTCCTATGTCCCTAATTATGTAGTCAAAGATATTTTAACACAGGATGGGCCAGATGGAAGAAGAGGAAAGTGGAATCCCACTATCCCTGAGTATGACATAGAGATTAAACCAACAAAGCTCATAAAAGAACAAGGTTTAGCCAAACTCATGGTTGAATCCAATTTTAATGCTTTGGATATAAATTTTATTGCCCAGATTGATGACCAGGAAGAGATGGCAACTCCATTGATCAGTGAATCCTTTCTAGACTCACCATGGTACTCAGATATTATCTTTATACCTACAAATTTACAAGCTCCTCCTGGACTAACTAGAACTAAAGATAGATTCATCAAACTTAAAGCAATGAGATATTGTATTCTAGATAATATGCTTTATTGGAAAGAACAAAGTGGGATATTACTAAATTGTTTACTAAAATCAGAATCTGACAAAATTCTTGGAGAATTTCATGCAGGTGATTGTGGAGGACACTTATACTGGAAAAGTACAGCAGATAAGATTCTTAGAGCTGGTTTCTACTAGCCTTCCTTATTTTATGATGTAAAAAAATTTGTTACTTCATATCACAAATGTCAGATTTTTGAAGGAAAAAGGAAGTTGTTACTTTTACCCCTAAAACCTATTTCTATTAAGATGCCTTTTCAACAGTGGGGTTTAGACTTCATTGGAGAAATTCACCCTCCATCCTCTGGCCAACACAAATGGATATTGACTGCCATAGATTATTTCACTAAGTGGATTGAAGCCATTCCAACTAGACAAGCCACTGACTCAGTCATTATATCTTTCTTCCTAGAAAACAACATTTTATCTAGATTTGGATGCCCACAGAAAATTATTATTGATAATGTAGCTACATTTAAATCTAAGAAAATGATTGGTTTTTGTCAAAAGTATCATATTACCCTAGGCTACTCTACTGCTTATTACCCTCAAGGTGATGGCCTAGATGAATCTTCAAATAAAAGCCTTGTAAAATTTCGTAAGTATGAGTTTTTGTAGAAATTAGAAGACAGTTACAAGATCATCATGGTCAAAATGGAAGGCTACTGATCTTAGAGTTCTTGACATTTCAACAGGAAATGCCATCCCCATGTGAAGTCGTTGTTAGGGTCCTATAAGTATAGGATTCGTAATTTGGAATTGACTTATGATAGTCTTGTAAATATGTACATACCTTGCTTTCTGCAAGTTTTTTTCCCATATTTTATAATATAAAATAAAAATAAAAATAAAAAAATAAAAAAAATAAAAAATCGAAAAGAGGGTAAAAGTCCAAAAAGAAAAATCAAAGGACTTAGAAAAAATAATATACCCCAAAGAAAAATAAATAAAACATGAAAGTGTGCAATTCCAAATGCCACTTCATTTTACTTTTTTACTGATGATTATGGCAGATTGTCAATAAATGCCATAATCCATGATGAGTTGAACTGTTCAATCTTGACTTGTCATGTTTCAATTTTATTGTTGTAGAATAGTGAATAAATATTAGTCAGACAGTTTAATCCTAACTAATTACTAGAGAGGTAGAGAATAAAGAGGAGCTCATCAGTTTAATCTGAGCCCTCGGATGATATAAGGTAGATTTAGATAGTTTTATTGATTTCAAAAGAATAAAATACTCAAGGTTGCTAGCTAAAATGCACCTGCAAAATGGAAGAAAAAATGTTAGATTAAAAGTTGGGCAGGTAGAAAGAAGTGGCAAGAATCATGTAAATACTTTTCACAAGGAAAAATCACTAATTTCCCCTCCCCTATAGTTATTCTACATTCTAAACTTCCAGTCAAAGAGGCTCAGAGCATTTCTCTGACTTTTGTTGGGACCAGACCCAAGGTTCAATGATTGTTAATTTAAAAGTGTTGAATTCCTATGTTAATCCCTAATTGTCATCATTTACCCTACATTCATCCATTTACATTTCAAAGTTCATAAGTAAAAGACCTTTTTACTTAATGACAAAGAAAATCCCCTTTTGATTAATCTCATTCATTCATAAAAACATAAAAACCCTCCAAAAATATTATATTCTGGGTGAAAGTGGTCAAGTTATAAATTATCACTTTACTTAGTCATATGAATATATTTTGGTGCTTTCATTGTCCTATGTCATATTAACTTCTAACTTATTTATTAATTCCTTATAAAATACCTTATCCTATTAATATAACTCCTTGTATTTAAATATTCCCAAAAACCCACTAATATAAGCTTTTTTGCCAAAGTTAATTATTCACATGTTGAAATTAAATTCCAAAATATAACCCCTTTGGCATAAAACTAACAATATGTAAATATCCTGCCCTATATAGTGATAGAAATTTCCATAGTCTATAACTATATAATAAAAATAAAAATACAAAAGGGCTTTAGGCATGTTTTATACATGTCTAAGAGAAAAATATTTCCCCGATTATATCATTCTACCCTAAGTTTTATAAAGATTGATCATCCGCGCCTTTATAATATACTTAATACCATTCCCCACACTTCTTAAACCTAAGGTTAAAAGCCTAATACCATTTAACTTAAGCATTTTACCTTCCCCAATGTATGAAACCTCACGTTTTATATATAGCTTAACTCAGGTTAAAACCCTATAACCCGCCTCATGCGCACTCCTCCCATTCAAATAAACTTACCATATATATCAAATTATTTTATATATATGCGAACCTTTTTAAATCATATGCCGCCATATACATAACCCTTTTCATATAAAAATTTGGATATAATTCATATATTATAAAAGTTTTATTTCATTACCCAGCGCATAAAGCAGCCCGGTCCCACCTTTGTTACGCCGCAGCTGTCCTTTAAATATCAACCCTTCACGCTTGAACCACAGATCTGACGATGGACGATCATTTTCGCATCCACAAACCAATCGACTGCCAAACGCCCAAACGAGTGTGAAATGGGCAGTTTTTCTATTACCGCCTCCTATGACGTGTCATTTTTTGATACGATCGCGTTCGTTTTGCCTAATACCATTTACTTCTCAAACACAGCACGAAACCCACCGATGGATTTCCGCATTTGCAAAAGGAAAAACCGCTCCCAACACAGATTTGACCTGCATTTATTACAGTTTGTAAAGATTTATATCAAAGGTTAAAACTTTGTTATAAGGTTTATTAATGTTATTTTGCATTCCCGACTGTGAAAAGCCACCTGACTGTACAAAAAATTCCTTTGTGCAAATTATTGAACTTTACCAGGAGAAAAAACCCGATTTCAACCGTTGTTCTACTATTTGAAGACTATTTAAAGCTATTTTCTGCATCAGTGATTCATCTCAATCCGCGGGAACCATCAAAGCTTCAGAAAACCCTTCTCAAAGCATCAAGATACCTGCAAATCAGGTATTTTCCCGAATTTGGCCTGAAATTTCACAATTTGAACCGTCAATTAAACTAATTAAGATACAAAGAGTGAAATTTCCCATCCATTTTGTCTGAAACCTTGAAACAATAGGGCAAACCCTAGCAATTTTTTCCCAAAAATTGCCATTTGTAGAAAACTTATTTTCTAAGTCAAATTCTCAGTCAGAGACCCTTGAAAGACAAATTCCATGGTTCAAAAGGTTTTTAAACCCACAGAAAACCTTAAAACCCCTTTTTATAGTCCTAATCATTCAGAAAACCTGTGTTTTCTATCTCAAACTTGTTCCTTGTGTCCTAAAAATCCTAATTGAGCACTAAATTGCCTACTGCTATCATCCTTGCCCATAAAATTGCTCAATTACCCTCTGTTGAAGAAAACCCAACTACAGAAAACTATATAATCTTGTTGTAGTTAATTTAAAATGACAAAAAAGCAAATCACACCTAAGGCTGGAGGATCCAAAGCTGTTAAGCCTAGAGGATCCAAACCTTCCAAGATTGAAGCAACAAAATCCCCAAAACTACTCCTGCTATCACTGCTAAGACCACTGTAACTGTTAATCCTCTTCAACCTCTAGTGTCCAATGAAGAAGTTATCCCTTTAGTTGATTTGGATTACAAAATTGTAGATCCTCTAGTAGAATTTAATCTATTAGAAGTAAACAATTGGTGTTATGAGAAGTTCCTAGACAAAGAAGAAATGCCTCTGTGGAATACAAATTTACCCAGATATATATTCCCAGTAACACATCCTGGTCAGGACCTGATAAGACTATGCCAAAAGTATTATGTCCCAGACCAAAGATCAATTGTGAATAATGACAGGGAAATCCTTTTTTCTATCACTACAGAGTCAATGAATGAAATGTTGCAATTATAGTTTGACCCTAGGGCAGTCTCATTATCCATTGAAGCATTAAACAAAAAAATGATGAAATTAAAAGTGAGATTTATTCTCAATTTCTGAAGCAGAAGCTAGGAAATCGGGATAGATTGCTTATAGCATTTGATTATTCTTCAAATAAAATGATCATGTCCTATTTACAACCTACTACTTCAACTCCAAAAATAGTGGATGACTACAAAAAGATGGAATTTGAAGTAGATACTAAAAAGGTACATGAGTTGGATCAGATAGAATTCCACAGGCATAGCTCTGAGATGCTATATTCCACTGTGGTGACAAAGGCCATGAGTGTAACTAATTTGTAAAATACTATTATCAACCTGCAAGATGAGATGAAACTTGATAAAGGCTCATTATATGCAAAATATCTAAGGATCAAGGCCTTAGAAGATTTGATTCTACAAATAAGAGTTGACCCATCAAATATACAAGTTGTTGAAGTATTAATCAAATATAAAAATGATGATATTACTGCTTTGAGGAAACAGTTAAAACTTCCTTAAAGTGAGCACCCACAGAGCAAGGAAATACTTCAAGAACATAAAGAGAAAGAAGATATGATGCAGTTGATCATAAATCTTATTTCCCAAATTAAGGATATGGAAATTCAATTGGATATACTGATGAAAGAAAAAGAAACTGTGAAGGCAACTAATAATTCCACCATTCCCACAGTTATACCTATTATTACAGCTATTATTCCTTCTACACTGGGAGAAAAGTTAGCACCCAAAGAGCCACTAGCAACTTCAGTGTCAGTACAATCAGCTATTACCTCCCAAACATAATCCTCAACATCGCAGGTGTAGAAGACAAATGATTCGGGACAAATTGTCAAATAAATGGAAGAAATGACATTGAAAACCAATGAAATTAACAGTTTGAAGAAAAGATTCCAAATATGGAGGTATCCAATAAAGCAGCATTGATTAATGCCAACAATTATGAACAAAAAGCTAAAAGACTTGAAGAGCAAGTCAAAATCCTTCAAAATGATGTATGTTTCACCACATAGATTTCTTACATAAGAAATCACCTATGGAGCAACATTATTGAGGCCATACATCTTCAATGGCCATCAATTTAGATAATATATGAACAGAGAGACCTCCTTCTAGCAGCTAAAGGTGAAATACAAAGGAAAACAGAAGAATTAGCAGATAAACCAGGCACTAAAGCTAATTAATTTCTTAAACAGTAAGAACAGGACTGAGCTAGAAGAATTGAAGATACAAGACAGGATAGAGACTATACTACAAATCAAGAAAGTATTGACAAAGAAAACCCTAATGAATAACTTGAAAGAAAAATGTGATGCTATGAATTTTTCCATTACCAAGTTTTTAGCAAAGTATACTATGCTAAGACAAGCAGTTATTCCAAACATCCATGTATTCAATGATAAATTGATGGACCAAAAGGAATATGATAAAAAGATAAGAGACCATGCCAAAGAACTGGTGAATAAACAACTACCACAGGGATCTACAACAGGGAAAGTTGTTCTCCAATACATTGAAGATTTATTCTTCCTTCATAATGAAATCAAACATTTGTTTGTAATTAAGACAATTTTTTCTAAATACACTGAGGCAAATGAGAACTACATAAAGTTGAAAAGTGTGAAGATATTAGATGTTGAACAATGGCAGACATTTACAGATTTATTATAGCAGCAAAGAAGCAAACAGTGAAAGAGAGTGCAGATGAAGTAGTCAGTTTGAGAAGGAAACAAATAAAACAGTTATTTGATTTTGAATTTTTTACTGCTAAAAAGTCTCTTTTTACAATAGTTAAAGGTCAAATTATCAGGTTAAAAGGTATCAGGGTGAAAGGCCAGAGTCAAAGTGTATCAAAGAAAAAACAACAGCTAGTTGATTTGACTGCTGTAATTTCCCTTTTTACAGCATTAACATGATAAATAAACAGCGTGAAAGAGTATCAGGAAAAAAAAAAAAAAAAGTACAATTTCAAAGAGTATTAGTGAAGTTATCTTCCAAAAGATATTTTTCAAAATGCCAGCAAGCATGGACAACTATTCAAACAAACAGTTTTTGTTAAGATAAGATAGCTCTATATTTTCTAGATAAGAGGATAGCTTGCTAAATTTTTTAAGCAGCTGTCCCTCTTAATGTGTAAAGATATTTTTATTTTCCTAGAGTTATTCCTAGATCTCTCTAGGATATTTGTAATAAACATTTGTATAAAAAATTCAGTTTATGAAGTGCTTAGGGTGGAATAAAATTGCTAAGAACATTATAGACATTTTTTTGGTACGTTGGAAGTTCACATGTGTTGATTTCAAAGCAGCAGTCTAGACAATATCCAATTGGACTTCATAATTCAAGATTCATGCGATAATTTGAAGAGTAAAGTGCATCTATCTTGTCATTGTTTCCATTCTGAGTTACATACAATTTCATATATGTTGTTCAATCTTAATGATTAATTAGGAGTATTAATTCAGGACTAGTGTAAGAACTCCTTGTCTTAACTACTTAATCATTTAAATGTTTTCTGTTGATTTCCGGATTTAGGAATTTTTAATTTCTTCTATTCCAGTTTGACCCCTGCCTCCTTCCTCTTTTTCTGGATCAAAGGATTCTTCATTCCCTTTATCCCAAAGCAAGCCATCTCATTAAAACAATCTATCCAAATCTCTGAGGGTATCTACCTTGCCCTGAGTACATTAGCATCCTTTTGGCCTTTCCTTCTAGTTCTGCTTTCTAGATTTTGACTCCCTAGCCCAATGGACTAGTAGATCCCTCTTTAATTTGTCTTCAAGTAATCTTATTTTCCACCAAACATTTCAAAACCAAAACCAAATTGAACTATCATAACTAGCCTAAAACATTAAACAAAAACAAAGTTAGATAATAAAGAGAGAGCCCTCTCTGAAATTTAGGAAGGCTAGATCCTAAATTTCCAAAGTAGGTTTGTGGTTACCCCTATTTTTCTTAAACTAAAAAATCCAAAAGCCCATAATCTTTAGAAATTACTACGGCGATAACATGGTGTTGGGAATTTTCCCTTCACTGTGGTGATCCATGGATTTATGTTCTATTCCATGTCATATTCAGATCTGATCTGAACACTCCTATATATTCTTTAGAAATTCTAAATAGATCTGCAGATCTGCTCCATAGAATCTCAGATCTACTCCATGTGCTTCATGATTTGCTGAAATCCCCAAGGGGAATGTAAAGTAGAGACATTATAGTGTATGGATCTATAATAGATCTGATTTTTCATGCATTATTTTGCTCTAGATATAAGTTGTAATCTACTGCTGTAGTACACTCAATAAAATAACGATGTCAAGCCTTTGCAGTCAATTTTGTGTTGCAGTACCTCTTGTTGAGGGTTTCTTTTTGTATAAGTCTCCTATTTTCTATTCTAAGACTCATGGGCTTCAATATAATTCTGATTTTTTGATGTATATGACATTATTGAGCCTCCATATTGGCCTACTACTGCTACCTTGATGAACTGCCTTATTTCTGAAGCAGTGCTATTTAATCTTGTTGCAGTCCCATTCTGGGGCATTCTTCAAGCTATACTAGGTGTGGGAGACCTGTTTAACCCACCTAGAAGGATTTGTTTCTGATCTCCTCTTGGATTCAGCTCTTATATTGTCAGATCTAAGGGATCCAAGGGTTGTTTTCCAATCATGTAGCATACATTCCTGAAAAATGTGTTTTTTAGGCATGCCTTGCTAAGTAGTCCCTTTTGGGGATATTACAGTGGTATCAGAGCAACTTTCTTGGCACAGCATGTGATTTCTTTGAAAGAGCCCTCATGTCTTTTCATGAAAAGAAGAGACTGAAGAAGAAGTATGATTACACTGAAGACATAGAAGAAAAGGGTAAAACCCCTTTATCTGGAAGAATGAAAGGGAAATATTTCTCAAAAACTCTGTTCCAAACTCTATATGAGCTTAAAGGAGAAATCAAATAAATGAAGAGGGCAAGACATGAAGGTCCCTCGAGAATATATTTACATGAAGAAAACCCCAATTCTTCATCTTATATGTGCAAGCACTCAACTATATCAGATCAACAACGTTATTATATGCCCAAATCTATTGCAAGAGAGATAAAGGAAGAAGATGCACCAAAGGAGGAGACTTTGAGTGATTATCTTCAGAAGTATGAATCTAAATCTTGGAAAATAAAGGAGCACTTGAGCTTCCAAGAGTTCTTCCAACTCAAGGAGGAAAGGAGATCCAACAAGTACAATAGAAGGAGAAGAGGTAGATTATTTCTGCCAAATTTTGATGGATCCTCCACATGCACAGCCAAAGCATGGATAGATCAGCTAGACTCATATTTGGATCTACATCAAGTTTCAGAAAAGGAAGCCCTTAAGGTAGCAGCGTTGCATCTTAAAGGTAAAGCTTATGCTTGGTGGCTATTTGAATCCTTTTCATTGAAGAATGAAAATATATCTACTTATGAAAATTTCACTAGGAGAATGGTGAAGAGATTTGATGTCAAACAAACTAAAACATCCTTGATTGAGCTAGCAAAGCATGAGCATGCAAAACCCTTGCATGATTTGGAAAGATCTTTTGTGCAAAATCCACTTCAGATTTCCGTTGAAGGGGATAAAAAAAATTGTGATACCTTGTCAAAGGCAAGATCCCCATTGCATGAAAATATTTCTTCTCAAAAAGAAATCATGGAGATTCCTCTTTCAAAGGAAGACCAAGATCCAAGGTCTCTCATTAATGATGAGGCATTCTCAAATATTGATGAGAAGGAAGAACAAGAGGGTAGTAGCAACACTGTCACTTAAAAATAATACCCTTCACCACATCTGGATGGACATGAAGTTATTGTTTCAAGGGAAAGAGCTTTTGCATCTTTGCAAATGATTCCCAAGGAGAATTTTGTGACAGCAATATTGGGAAGTGGTACCTTGCTTCAAGAAAGAGGAGGAAGGATGGATCAACATCCAATGATGAGGATCATGCACCCTTGTTTATTTCAAGGGGTTTCTAATCATGAGAAGGAGACTGATATATGCAGCAAGGAAAGGGACACATCATTCCAACCATTCATACAGTCTACTTTAGATCTTGATGTCTCTTTACATGGAGGCATTCCATGAGGGATACCCCCTGATGGGAAGAAGAATAAAGTTTTCTCTCAACCTTTTGCAGTAGTGAAATATTTTTCTACCATAGCGCTGAGATCTATTCATGGATTCCAAGGAGGGTTGAACAATTTTCTGAAATTGATTTTGCTATTCCTCATTCATCTGTTTGCGCTGGAAAAGAAGAACTCAGAGATCTATGATGACATTAGCATGATGTCAAATGGCCACTCCATAGATTTGGGGCAGCAAATTATATCTATACATACAAATAAGATTTCTAAAGAAGACAAGAGGGGGCAAACACTCTTGTATGCATGGGCCAAACTATGGAAGTTTTGGAAGAGAGAAACCTTTCAAAAGAAGGTTTATCTTCCTATTCTTCAACCTTGTCTTGCACAAGATCAACTGCAAGAGAGGCAGCAAAGATGGAGTAACTTTACTCCAACATATGAATTTGGAATTAGGCATGTCAAAGAGGATAACTATGATATGACAGAAGCTTCAATTCAGATTTCTACAGCATTGTCATGGTTGGGGAGATTGGATCCATATTGGAAATCACAACTATTGGTGGAATATTCCAAGGACCTCACACATGCATGATTCTTGATGACCAGCTACAAGATGAGGACTAATTAGTCCAAGATAGAGTCATCTATGATCATGGTAGGATATTCTTATCTAGAGCTTCCAAGCTCAAGGAGAAGTTACTGCAAGGAGCCTATGAAGAGTTATGTTTCAGCCACACATATTCTATGAAGCTCAACAACATCATCTTGAGGAGCTATTATTGGGAGGGCTTTGAAAAAGAACTATATCAGCATTTTCAAAGATGCATGAACCTTGTGGAGTTGGAGCAGCAACAAGACTCTAAGATAGAGTTATTTCATCCAACTCTTCCTACCTTGGGAGGAGGAGAAAGATCCATACACCACTCTACTTGTATAAGGAGAACCTTTGGTGAAGAGCATACTTATGTAAATCATGTTTTATTTTCTGATTGTATGCATTATTTTACCATGTATATGCAGGCCATGACTCCTAAGAGGAGTTTTATACCTTATAAACTTCATGGAAAACTTTGGGCCAAAACTATTTCTAATTATGGCCACTCCCTTGGTGAACAAAGGGAGATTTTGCAGCATGATGGATGCTTTCCTAAGGCACCAAATATATCTCCCACTTTCAGCCATGGAGATATGTTATGGGCAGCAAGTAAGTGGTGGGAAAACCACTTACCACATCTATATCTGAGGTAGGCAGGAGATGCACTGTGTTGGTTGCTCTTGGGTAAGTGTGGGTACTACCCAAAGATTCATATTTTCTTTTCACATGCCTTGTGTTTCAATGAGAGGATGCATAATAATAAGGCATGGTTGCTTTGGTTGACAAGGAGAGAGTTTGGACATCACATGTTAAATCTCATGTCCATACTTTTGGTTGCGATGTATCTCATGTATTTACATGTATTTCTGTTTGGAATGTATCTCATGATCATGTATGTACTTGGGTTTGGGAGAAAATGTAACCCTCACATGAGGGGGCATAAGGGACCTTGTTTGTATCATGATGATAATGATGCTCTGATCTTTGTTGATAACATGATAGGAGGGATGACACATGGGTTGGATGTGTCCACTGGGAATGAAACTTCCCATAGTTATGCATACTTCAAGAAGAGGATGGAACATTGTATGGCTACTACACTATGTCTTTTGTTTCCTTATGTAAGAAGCCATATGATTGACTTATATCTTTGGGAAAAGTCTCTCACATGGGAATATTTTTGGCAAGATATGTGTTACTTGAGTCATATTCAGCTAACACCTCTTATCCTCTACTATTTCCAAGCTTTGAAGAAGCTTATGGCAGAAAGAAGGTGGTTAGGTGGCCACTTATTGTACTATGTTTTGAGGCAGCAAGAAGAATAACAACGCTGGTCTCAATGGAGGGGCTATTGTCACCATCCAATACATCATATGACTCTTATTCCATGTTTCTTTTGGAGCTCATATGGTGATGACACTTTATTCACTATATGCATGGAATATTGGGCAAGAAGGGTCCCTATAATCAATGAAGGGAATCGTGAGGTTCCAAATATCTTTTGGCTTCATGAGGACTATATTATTGCAGCCCAGGATCAACAGCTCCACATTTATCATAAATGGAGGGAGAGATAGCGTAAGTTGAACATTCTTACCTCTCATTTCCAGCCATGCAGCCCCTATACATTGCATAAGGAGGAGATTGGTGATTGTTTCCTTGAGATACCAAGGATGGCTCACTTTATTTAGATGATAGCATGGAGATTGAAGTGTCCCATGGGGGTTGAATCACCCATCATTCATCATCTCTCATTCCTTGAGAAGACCAATGGATAGCATATGTTTCTTTCTATGTATCTCCTACTTCTTCATGATGACAGCTATTTGGGTTATTCACCAAAGGAAAACTTGTATTCTTGGGAGGAGACAAATCCATTGGAGATTTTGAAAAGTCCTTGTGAGTTGCTTGAGGACAAGCAACATTTTGGAGGGGAGGACTTTAATATTCCCAAATAGCCTCAAGCTAATTGGAATATTAAATTTTTCTTTACTTTTCTGTTCATGAATAAATGTAAAAAGGAGGAACATAAAAACTCCTGAGATCAGTGAATAAATCAATGCCCCATGTGAACAAGGCTAAATCAGGGCTACTTCAATAAAACACCCTTATGTGTGAAAGTGATTAAGACATTTGACTGGGTCAACAGGACCAAATCAACAGCGTTGTCCAGATGCAATGAACCTCCTAGATGCACAGCCCAATTTTAGATGGAGGCCACACATCTGAAAGGAGCTAAATCATTGAGATGGTTTATGGTTTTGCAAGATCAAAATCTTATAAAAGGAAGAGGAGGACAAAAAGAGAAGGGTTGTTGATGACCATATTATTTCTGAAGAATATGTTTGTTTAGACATTTCTCATTCTCTTGGTTGTTTAGCAGAGAATACTGTTGTTTAGCACAAGGATCTCTTCTTTAGGAATGCTTCTCTTTCCATGAGGAGCTCTTGGAAGAGACTTGTATTTCTTGACCACTATCACGCTTAAGGCCAAGCTTCTACTTCCAACTACAATGAAAATCTTGTTAAGGGTTTGGTTGTCTTTGTAAGCTGTATCAATTGGAGGCTAGATCTATTCAAATCTAGGCCAATCTAGTGCCCCTTTTCAGTGGGAGAGGTTTCTATCCCATTGGAAAGAGTGTTCTGGATCATTTTAGCTTCAGATCTACATCTTGGAATCATGCCAAACTATTCTTGAAGCCTACAGCGCCTTCCCTCTTCTAGTATTGCGTTATCTTCAAAGAGGAAAGTTGCAGGGTTTTTTGGCAAAGTTTGAGGAGTGATCTCTGGTGTTGGGAATTTGGCCTCCACTATGGTGATCCATGTATTTATGTTCTATTCCATGTCATATTTAGATCTGATCTGAATACTTCTATATATGCTTCAGAAATTCTAAGCAAATCTGCAGATATGCTCCATATAATCTCAGATCTACTCCATGTGCTTCATGATTTGCTGAAATCCCTAAGGGGAATGTAAAGTAGAGACATTATAGTGTATGGATTTGTCATAGATCTGACTGTTTATGCATTATTTTTCTCTAGATCTAAGGTGTAATATACTGCTGCAGTACACTCAATAAAATAATGCTGTCAAGCCTTTGCAGACAATTCTATGTGTTGTAGTACCTCTTTTTTAGGGTTTCTTTCTGTATAAGTCTCCTATTTTCTCTTCTAAGACTCATGGGCTTCAATATAATTCTGATTTGATAATGTATATGACATTATTGAGCCTCCATATTGGCCAACTACTACTACCTTGATGAACTGCGTTATTTCTGAAGTAGTGCTACTTAATTTTGTTGCAATCCCATTCTGGGGCATTCTCCAAGTTGTACTAGGTGTGGGAGACCTGTTTAACCCACCTAGAAGGATTTGTTTCTGATCTCCTCTTGGATTCAGGTCTTAGATTTTCAGATATAAGGGATCCAAGGGTTGGTTTCCAATCTTGTAGCATACATTCGTGAAAAATGAGTTTTTCAGGCATGCCTTGCTAAACAGTCCCTTTTGGGGATATTACAGATGTTCCTGCTAGCTGTGTGCACGGAGACCTTAGTCCTGCTGTGTGCGAACCCCGCTGGCTGTGTGCACGGGTAGAATGAAAGTATTGTAAGGAATATATGAACTATCAATTAATAAAGGAATTTTTTGGAAGAAATCTGAGTATCAATTGGATCTGCATTCTGATTTATGATTTGTTTATGTATGTTATTTATGTTTACTGTGTTATCTGTGTTTGGATCGGTTGCATAACTGTCTTATGTGTTAGATGGATGATAAATGAATGGATCTATTGTTGTTGAACTTAAATAATATGTATTAAGGACTTTTGAAAGGATTATGAAATATATATCAGTGAGCACACAGGATAGCGTGCGTAAATTGACCTAGATTTTCCTAGTTAGGTTTTCTGGTTAAGGGCTTCTATTGTGAATGTGAGATCACAATTGTTTTAGATATGAAGACACCCACATCATTTATTTCTCTCTCAGGGTGTGGAAACCTATTTCTATTACCCCCCCATACTGCTTTGGATGAGACTTTGACTTGCGCAAGTAGGTCACTACCGAAAGGGCCAGTAGTAAGAGGGTTTTGTTGGTTAACCTTAACTCCAAACGTGGGTCAGGACCCCTCAAGCCAACAGCGCCCATACAGACTGAATCCAAGATATAATAAAAAGGTGAAAGAAGAGTTGGATAAAATGGTTTCTACAAAAATCATTGAACCAGTAGAAGAGTCTGATTAGGTAAGTCCAATGGTAGTGCAAGATAAGAAGACCAAGGGAGGAATCAGGATCTATGTAGATCTGCACAAATTTAATGATGCTTGTGTGCATGATCCATTCACAACTTCATTCTTTGATGAAATTCAAGATAATGTTGGGGGTCAAGAGGCTTATTCATTCACTGATGGGTTTTTAGGGTATCATCAGATCTGAATTGTGCCATAATATCGGAGTAATACCACCTCTGCTACTGAATGGGGATCTTTCCAATATATAGTCATGCCATTTGGGTTGAAGAATGCTCCTTCCATTTTCTCCCATGTAGTAGTTGATGCTTTCAAATAATTTATCCACAATTTCTTGGAGATATACTTTGATGATTGGACTGTGTTTGGATTGTTGAAGAAGCATGTTTCAAACCTGCGCTTAAAGCTAGATACCTGTAGGAAGTACCAAATCTCCTTGAATTTGAGGAATTGTGTATTTTGTGTGCCATTTTGGATACTATTGGGACACATTGTATGTCAACAAGGATTAATGATTTATCCTCCAAAGATCACAGTAATATTTTAATCTAGATATACCTAATAATGTTAAGAAATTATGCTTAATATTGGGGCACACTAGGTATTATAGGAGGTTTATTCAGAGCTATGCATTGATAATTGCACCCAAAGAAAATCTGCTAAAAAAGGATGTGACATTCTATTGGGATGAGGATTGTTAGAAGAGTTTTGAATTGCAGAAGGAAAAGATGGTCATTGTGCCCATAGTCTTCCTAGGCTGGTCAAAGGTATTTCATGTGCATGATGATGCCTCTTGTATTGCACTTGGAGCTATTTTAGCACAGCCAATAGCCGGATATATTGGTCACCCTATTTCCTATGCAAGTCGAAAACTCTCAAGCATAGAACGAAATTACTCAACCATGGAAAGAGAAGGACTATAAATGGTGTACGCACTGCAAAAATTATGCCACTATTTGTTAAGAGGCCATTTCAAGATGTTTACTGATCATTCTGCTTTAAAATATCTGGTCAATAAGCCTGTGTTGGGGAGGTAGATCTATAAGTTTTTGTTGTTATTCCAGGAATATAATTTTGATATTATTGTAAAACCTAAGAGACTAAATGTTGGGCCAAACCATCTATCGCGCATTGAGACTAGGGAAGAACCTAAAAACTTGGAGGAAGAATTACCAGACGCGCAGTTTTTTTTTATAAAGGTGTTTGATGAGTATTTACCTTATATTATTCAGTTTTTTACTACTGGACGTGTGCCTGACGAATATACAATTCAGCTGACGAAAGAGCTCGTGGCGCGTGCTGTGAACTTCACTATTATTTCTAGAAAGTTGTACAAAATGGGCGCAGATGAAGTTCTATGAAGATATGTTCTAGAGTATGAAAAATGGTAAATCCTAGATGAATCCCATGGAGTGGTTGTCGGTGGTCGTGATGCAGGTAAGGTAACCGCATAGAATATTTTTCAAGTTGGGTGATGGTGGCCCATATTACACAATGACTCATATGCACATTAACGTGCATGTGATGTATGCCACAGGACTGGAAAGCCATTACGTATAGATGAGATGTCCTTGCATCCACATATGGTGCTCCAAGCATTTGAAAAATGGGCTATAGACCTTGTTGGTCCTATCCATCCTCCAGTCAAAAAGAGTGGTGCACGTTACATTATCACCGCGCTGGATTATGTAACTTGATGGGCTGAAGCTAAACCTGTGAAGGACTATACTGCAGATATAGATGTGCAGTTCATATTTAAGAATATGGTGACTCGTTTTGGGTGTCATAAGATTATGATAAGCGATCATGATACACATTTTTTAAATGAAGCCATTGAGGCATTAATAGAGGAGTTCAAAAGGCATGATCAGAAGAGCTCTCCCTATCATCCCCAGGCGAATGGTGTTGTTGAAGCATTCAATAAGATATTTGAGACTATGCTTACCAAGGTGTGCAATGCTAACCAAAATGATTTGGATGAGCGCATACCTACAGTTCTCTGGGCATATCATACCACATGCAAGAAGTTGATTGGCAAGACACCTTTCAAGATGGTATATGGGCAAGAAGTTGTGTTGTCGATGGAATTAATTGTCCCTATTTTTCGCATTGCATCATTCACCAATATGGCCGAAGAAGATGCTATGGAAGAGAAATTTTTGCAGTTGGTTTATCTAGAAGAAGATCACTTTATTGCTATCTATCACCAGCAATTTTAGAAGGCATGAAAAAAGCATGCCATGATCGGAACATCACACAAAAGGTGTTTAAGGAAGATGATTTAGTCTTGTTGTATGACAACAAGTTTGCGCGCCACACAGGGAAGTTGAAGATGCATTGGCTAGGGCCATATGTTTTTATGGAAATCACTGATGGAGGTGCAGTGCACTGGCCACATTGAGCAGAGAATACCTTCCTCGGTATGTCAATGGAAGTCATCTAAAGCCATACAGGGATGACCCTATGCATACCAAATGACTATATAGTCGGAGTATCAGATCTGCATAGATGGGATGGTGGACGCGTAGAAAGGTGTGACGCGCACACAGTAGTTGTACGAGGAGGTTGTGTCAAAACTAGCCATTGGAATAATAAATATGGAAAAGATAGCTTTATTACTATTTATGGGAGCATCTAGGTTGGATTTAATGAAGATATTTTTCCAGATTTGGGATCATTTTGTCATTTATGGAGACACATTAATGCAAAAGGAACCGTTGAAGATGTGCCACAAGTATAAATATTCCCTATGGAGTAACAATAGTTCCCTTTGCTTTCTCAGTGAATTATTTTCTTTGAGCTCTTTGATTTCCACTTCATACACTATTTCTATGTTTGGTTTGGATCCGGGATTAGAGGAAGAGTTGTGGTTCACAAGGTTGTGTTATGTAATTCCACCCAGTATGACGGCCACACAACCTGAAGATGACCCTGCTGCGCCCGAGACCCCTTTTTTTGAAACACCTGCGCCCATCAAGTCTAAGAAGGGGCAGACATCTGGAACAAGAAAATCCCCATGGGAGAAGACTCTAAATTCACGCTCTACTGGGGTTGAGCGTCTAAAGAGGACAATGATAGAGCTCCCATAAACAATTATGGAGGAAGAGGAGGATGTGGTCGAAGTAGCCCCATTTGCACAGTTTCTGACCCATGTCGCACCGCGCAAACCATTGGTTAGGTTTCCCAAATACCTTGACAAGGCTCGAGCAAGCATCCAAATTCCATTGATCCCTAAAAATTTCTCGATGGATGGGTAGATGTTTTCCAAAGTACACATCTCAGCATGGAGGATTGGGACATCACGGACGTGGAAAATTTTCCTGAACTCGTGCCAGATTTCTACCTTGACCATGTCTAGTATGAAGGGGTAATCGTGTGCCTAGAGATGAAGAGGTGGGTGTTGGGTCTGCATAAGGCATGCCTATTGAATCTATTGGAGATCCCTCACTTTGGGCGCAACCCAATAAATTACATTTGTGTCCTAAAATTTCTAACTTTAGTGGATGATGATGCACTATGGTTGGGATAGGGCATTCCAATTGATGTTGCATTGATCCATAGGATCACTAGCTTACCTAATAAAGGCGTAGATCCAATTGTGGATTTTGGAGGAAAAGCGCAAGAAAAATCCATCGCAAAGCAGATCAAAAATAAGTATCAAGTATCGCGAAAACTCAAAGGATTTGTGGTAAGTGAGATAAAAGACCCAGAAGTTCAATTCGGCACTCTCATCTTGGCCTACAAGGTGATGTGCAAATGTAGACCAAAGGAGGTGCCCGCAAACGTGATTTCTCTCGCATGATAGTGCAAGAAAGCCGTAATTTACAATTGGTCCATTACTTGTGCAAGGAGTTTCTAGAAAATGTGCACGAAGCACAAGAATAAGGCAAGCAATTTCATTATGCTTGGTTGTTATTTTTTATTACATTGATTGGGTGGAAGACCCCAGAGGAAACTTATTTTCCTGAGATCGAGCCACAAATGTGTGAGGCTGCGCGATATGAGACACTGTGGAACTCATCAAACCCCGTGCGCACTAAGGAGAATAAAATTTTTTGGGTAATCTTTAATGCCTTGCTCTATTAGGTAGTGCAGTCTAAGCTAATGTTTTCTCTGAAATTATATGAGAAATAAAATATGATAGATGATTTCAAGGCGACGTTCCACAATATGCACATCCACGCGAAAGGCGCTATGGAGGGAGTTTGCTATGAGTTATCTTATTTAGTCACAGAAGATGATTTGGTCTGAATTACTGCAGAATGGCCACGAGCATGGTTGGAGCATGGTGTGTCCACATCTATCACTAAAAACGCCGATGAAGCCATGCACTGGTACTCAGCCAGAGAAAACAACGGAGGAGGTGACTAAGAAACCTCAAGAGAAATAAGCCAGACCAACCACCACCGGCGAGATGATCAACTTAGAAAAATACACTGAACCAGAAAAAAATAGTATTGCACTGAAGGATACAGTGGAGGAGGTAGAAGCACATACTTCTAAAGGCACGAAGCATGGCTCTCAGGCCACTAGTGGATCAAGGAAGAAGAGGAAGGGATCTAAAGATACTGGAGAGGAGGTCTTGATTTTGACTGAGGATGCTTTAAATGAGATTTCTAACACAGCCACATCTGCGATTGTTGGTGCGAGGCCCCATGAATGCAATTTTGGATATATTTTTGGAATGTTTTGAGTATTTTAGTTGTGTGCAGGACAAGTTAAGGGACTTTGGGGCAGTTCAAATTCCCTCATCCATTGTAATGGGAAAAAAGGGTAGATCTAGGGGTCGCAAACCACGCTTTGTGGACCCTAGTATAGCGCAGGCTAAAAGTATAAGTAAGATTCTAAGATGAGTCAAAGAGTAAGGTATAACATGTTTATGGTATGTTTTTTCATGATAGATCTACTCTGAGGGTTTTTTCTGGGTAAGGGCTCCTGCTGGTTGTGTACTTGGAGACCCTAAGTTCGGCTGTGTGCAAACCTCTCTGGTTGTGTACGCGAGTATGTGAAAGAGTCTGTAAGAGGAACCTAAACTACTTGATGAATATAAGGACGTTTTTCTAGTATTAAATGTATCTATGATATGTTATGAGTTGTGTTGCATGTTATTTCCATGTTATTTCTGTGATATTGAATGATGTTAGTAGATCGATTTGGCACATGTATTAGATGCTTAAAAGAATGATGAATGCCTAGATCTGGTGATATTGGGTTATATTTCTCTTGATAATTGATTATCTTATGAATTACGGGTTGCGCGCAAGTCATTCTGTTAAGTGTTTCTGGTTAGTGCTTTCTCTGCACAAACCTGTTCAAGATCTAAATCCCCCCACATCATTAAAATCTCTCTCTCTCTCTCTCTCTCAGGGTGTGGAAACCTGGTTCCAACACCCTTTCATACTATTTCGGGTGAGACCTTGACTTGCACAAGGAGTTCATTTCTGAAAGGGCTAATATTACAGGGGTTTGTTGGTTAACCTTAAATTTGAACCTGTGTCAAGACCCCTCAAACCAACAAATCGTTCCGTTATCGGGATTGAGAGCATTTTGAGAGAGAGACTAGGTGATGAGTTAGGGTTTGTGGAATACGAAAAATTCTAAAATTGAAGAGTGGTTGGAAAAGAATATCCAGGATTTTTCCCTAAAAGAAAATAGAAGTAAGAAATTGTCTACTGAAAAGTGGAAGAATAATTATATCTTTACAGAGGTACAAGTGATCTTCTTCGTGACCTTTGCGCATGAGTTGCAGGAGTGGTTTTCGATATTAGCAAAGTTCCAGACCTATTGGAAGGATGATAGGCTTACACATTGGACCCCTGAATTTATCCAGCAATTGGAAAATACTAATAACAAAATCACCCGGACCGTAGATCACTAGGATGATAGTATCTTGGGTTGATTTGTGACAGAGTTTGTAGTAGATCAGTTTGTGTCATACTCTGAAGTTGAAAGAAGATTTTTTAAAGGTTTGAGAGGTAAATTCTTGCAAACATTTCCTTCGCTGATTAAGATTCTCTTGAGCAAAAAAGGTGTTATGTGCAGCCACACCGAGTGAATTAATTATGAACAAATTGAAAGCACCACACGCAACAGGAAGTATTATTGGATCAATAAGAAAGGGGAAATATATGCATACACCCCTCTAAGGGATTCACCCGATCTAGAAGAAAATAAGGCTACACACGCTGCAGGTAGCCCCCCTACTACGCCATACTCGAATTTGCATAGGACTCAAACATCTCCTACCCTGCCGCCACCCCCACCTGCAGGCGATATGGTTGTGCACATGAAGCTACCCACCTTTAGGGGTGTGGGGGATGAGGACATGGATTGGTTCTAGCTTGTAGTTGATTTAGTATGGACTGTGCAAAACATTAATATTGATGTTGTGAAAAGAGCGCAACTGGCCATGGCTTTTGAAGGTCGCGCGCTAGCCTAGTTTATGGGATTTCTGCCCAAAAAAAAAAAAAAACCTCTCCTACTATCGCCGATATCAAGAAGGAACTGAAGTAGCAGTTCAAAAATCCAAATTCCTACGCACAAGTAGGGGTGGAGCTAAAATATTTTAAGCAAGGAGAAAAAGAATCATTCTGGGAATCCGATCAGTGACTGAAGCAAACTATCAATGATGGAGGATTTTTTTACGATGATGACCAACACAAGTGATGATTCATCGCCATGTTTCTACCCCATCTACGTGGTCCTATGGGAAAACAGAATATTGCTACTCAGATTGAAGCCCTGGAGATCACTATGAAGTTGAAGGTTGCACCTAGAGAAGATATTCCCCTTCAGACTCTGCAAATCCAAAGTCAATTGAAAGTTATGCACTTAGAGATAAAAAACCTATGAAGAGACAAAGGTAAAGAGGTTAGCACAAATGTCTGGTGCATTCATTGCAAAGGAGTGGGCCACACCAAAGATCAATGCCCTGTGTTTAAAGATTAATTGTTAGCTAGAGGACCAAATATGCTCCGCCCTAGGGAGGGTGCAAGGCCTAGCACCCCCACCCTATGGTGCGTTGATTTCTGGGTAGCTGGCCAACATGATACTAACCACTGCCCGCGGATGGGAGCTTATCTGCCAGAATTGAAGCAACAATATTGCAGATTCTTCTCCTTGGTTGGTCATGATGAACACCATTGTCGGACATATGAGCCGATGATAGACAATGCAAACCTTCCAAAGGATGGGAGAACCCAAATTGGAGTGGTACACCATTCAACTAAATATGGCTAACCAACAATATATCATTACATCAGGAAGGTTGTCTAAGGTTTTGGTAGACATTGTGAGTGCTAAAGTATATGCAGATTTAGAAGTAATCTAGATTTTGGATGATGCGGACCCTTACCCTGTGCTATTAGGACTGGATTGGGCCATTAACATGAAATATATCATCAACCTGAAAAGGAGGAGCATGGTCTTTGAGAATGATGGTATGCGGGTTATAGTCCCTCTAGATCTAGCAAAGGGCGAACGATATACAGAACCGGTGTGCGATGAGGAGGATTTGACCATATTTACAAACTAATTGTGCGGGGTGATGATTGGGTCAACCCTACAGCTGATGGCATGTTAAATTGGAAAAAATACAGCTCATGTTTCTTAGATTCGGATGGCGAGATGGAAATTGGTAGAACTGGTTTCATGGCGTATATTTGATGCGCTCCCTCAAGATCACAAAGGGCTTCCGGTGCATCTCCTCAAAGGTAAGAGAACTGCCTTACTTTGATGGTTCTGGTAGTGTTAAGGAAATTCTTAAAGCATTGGAAAAGATGTTCCTGAGGAACGGATATTCTGGGCACTTGACTTGGCTATGTGTGCAACCCCTGCGCATTGGTGGGAAACACACAAGGGGGCTTTCTAGGACTGGGAGGAATGTCAAAAAATGATGATCCTGCGCTTTGAACCTCCAGTCAACTCACCATGGAGCTCTTTTCTGGCCATGGGGATCTTCACAAACACTTGGCTATGTGGATGGACCTATGGAATTAAAGGGCCTGGAATGAGTGGGTCCATATTTTTATTCATTCATTAGGGCCAGTCCCCACCACCTGGTATTTAGATGTGGAGCTTCACCAATGCACTCACCACTGGGATATGATGACAGAGGATTCCATGGTGATGTTCAGCTTATTTGGAGGGATGCAAAAATTGGATGAGGCCTTGCAGGATATAGATGCTCTTGTCTTTGATGAGTCTTTGCCTCAGAATGAATGTGTTGCACCAACTTGGGATGTGCATATGCAAGATATTGTCAACTGTAGAAATTTTTTAGTAGAGGATAGTGACGAAGATTCCAGGAATATTACAATCCCAGAATATGAAGGAGAACTCGTAGTTGCGGGGCCCTCATTACAGGCAATGGACGTTACCAAACCATTGAAGTTGAAGAAATTTAACATTAGGATGGAGGAGCAGCGAAAGAAAATTAGGGATTAATGGGATGATGATACTGCTGAAAATATTGTGGAGCTGCTGACCAAATATTAGGATCCATTTCCTACAAATTTCTCTGAGCTCAAGAGAATTGCAGGAGTTCTGGGAGTTATGAAGATCATCTTGAAGCCGGATGCAAATCCTGTCAAGAAGTAACCCTATCATTTGAACCCTAAATATAACCAGAAAGTCAAGGAGGATCTAGATAATATGGTGGTCGTAGATATCATTGAGCCCATGGAACAGTCTGATTGGGTAAGCCCAATGGTATTCCAAGAAAAGAAAACCAAAGGAGAGATAAGGATCTGTGTAGACCTGTGAAAGATGAATGATGAATGTGTAGATGATCCCTTACCTACGCTATTCTCTGATGAAATATTGGATAATGTAGGAGGTCAAGAAACATACTCATTCACTGATAGATTTTCAAGATACCATCAGATCAGGATTGCACCTGAAGACCACAGCAAGACAACTTTTGCAATCGAATGGGGCTCCTTCCAGTACACTGTCATGCCATTTGGGTTGAAGAATGCCCCTTCCATTTTCTCACGCGTAGTTGTAGCAGTGTTCAAAGAATTTATACATAAGTTTCTGGAGGTCTATTTTGATGACTGGAAAGTATTTGGAATGGTAAAGAAACATGTGTTGAACCTGCGCATGATGTTGGATACCTGCAGGAAACACCAAATTTCATTGAATTTCAATAAGTGTATATTTTGCGTACCTTTTGGAATTTTTTTGGGACACATCATATGTAAGTAGGGATTGATGGTTGACCTAGCCAAGATTGTGGTTATCATCAATTTAGCATTCCCCACCAATGAGAAATAGTTGCGCTCCATCTTAGGACACATGGATTACTATAGAAAGTTTATTCATGGGTACGCCCTAGTCACTACACCAATGGAAAATCCGCTAAAGAAGGATGTGTCCTTTTTCTGGGATGAGGAATGTCAGAAAATTTTTGAGTTGTGAAAGGAAATAATGGTCACTGCACCTATTCTAATATTTCAAGATTAGGCTAAGGTCTTCCATGTGCATGTGGATGCATCAGGGATAGATCTTGGGACTATCTTAGCGCAATCGGGAGAAGGAGACATTTATCATCCAGTTGTTTTTTCTCGCAGGAAGCTCTCTAGCGCAGAGTGCAACTATCACTAGTACATTTCGGGGAAATTCCGACACTTGGTTCCGACACTTTTGACCAAGTGTCAGAAATTTCCCCAATTTTTTTCAATCCCGCCCAAAACCATCGCTATACCGATGTTTAGAGAAAAGTGTCACAATACCGACACTTAGACAAAGTGTCGCAATTGTGAAGTTTGGAGGAATACTTCGCAATTATGACACTATGCCCCAAAGCGTCGCTATTGCGACGACTGCCTCCAAACGTCGCAAGTGCGACACAATGTATAAGTGTTGCAATTGCGACATTTGGAGGCATCCGTCACAATAGTGACACTTTGGCCGGCGTCGATATAATGACACTTATATGCCTTTGCAAAATCCGTGTCACTTATGGTTTATTTTTTATTTTCTTTTGCTTGAACTAAGTCTTATTTCCATGTGGATTGTGTAATTTCACTTTTATTGCATATTATAGAATGTGTTTGTTTATAATATTATATGATACATTTGAGATAAAGGTTTATTATTTATCATATATAAATAAATTTTATCAATATTTTACATTTACACTTTTATGAGGTGATGTTATAAGTAAATTCATAAATATCTCTTTTTAATCCTCATTTTGCTCCATGAATATGTTTGGAAATGAAATTTCAATAGATTAATTTTCTCCTAACCTATGTATCATCAATATTGTACATTTACATTCTTAATTATGAGGTGATGTTATAGGTAAATCCATGAATATCTCCTTTTAATCTTCATTTTACTCCATGAATATGTTTGGAAATGAAATTTCAATAGATTAATTTTTTTGCTATTATATGTTTTCGAAGATATGGTAAGGAATTTTCCCTTGTTCTTCTTAGAAATAATTATATATAATTTTATTTTATTTTCAAAATAGATTAAAAAATTTATATGAGAAAAATTATTAATTAATCAATATGTGTGTGTGTGTTGTGATGAATAATTTCATAGTTAAACTTAATGGTTCATTATATAATCATGTGACCATCACCAATGATAAATCTTAAAAAGCAACTGAAAAGCCATGTGTACAAAATCGATGTATACCCTAGAGAGTGGTTCTCATATCACTATGTAAATTTTTGTATGCTAATTCAACAAAATTATAAGATAAATTGTAATACACATCATATATGCACCATAACAATTTCCATACAACTAATTTGTTTTAGGATACATGTGGCATTCTATGGGTAAATTTTATATGATGTGTATATCAATCTATTAGGTGTTGGTAAGTTGTGAGTATCTAAGAAATGATAAGAAATATCCATTGATCATGATCTTGTAATGTGATTATAAATTGTGTCTATAATTTCCATAAAATGTATAAATTTATAAGTGAAGAAGCGCTTGGCTAACACTGCTAGGAAAAGACTGTAAAACATTGAGATCAATTGATCCTACACCTCCTACCCTTGTTTCTACATTGTAATAATTTGATCCTGCACCTTTCCGCCCTTATTGGTCTCTCTTCCCTTTGTGTCGTGTTTGTGTCATCACCATAGCACCACCAAGGCATTTATCCCGGAGACTTCTTGGCCTTCATCCTCAGTTTTTGGTAGGAAGACTTACTCCTCTGCGTAGGATTCGAGTTCGTCCTCCACCTATTTTGCACTCTAATTCTTCTTCTGGTTCATTGGGTTCTCCTTTTAATTCTCCCCCTATCACCTTCACCATATCTGGTTCAGGACCTAACACTGGTGGTAACCCCAACCCTGATGTTGGGAATACTACTAGTGGGACTGCAACAGGAACTACCCTGACTACTCCCTTTCTCCCCTATATGGCAGGCCTCAGTCTTCCCGATTTCAACCAGTTGATAAATGACCCTATACACCATGACGCTAGTTGGCCTGCTATCCTAACCAAGCTCCCTTCCGACATCCCCAAGTTTGAAGGAATTGCTGGAGAAAATCCTACAAATCATGTTCGATCTTTCGACATGTGGTGTTCGTCTAACTCCATTACCGATGACTCTGTCCATCTTCGGTTGTTCCAACGTATGCTTAATGATGAAGCTTCTAAGTGGTATGTTTATCAGGCCTCATCCTCTCATACCACCTTTGCGACTCTTGCCCAGGCCTTTTTGTCTTATTTCCAACTTCCCCTTCGTTATGACAATGGTACTAAACTTTTGACTTCTTTATGTCAATCGTCTGCGACCCGCCTATCCGATCATGTACAAGAATGGCGGAGAAGAAAGAGCCTATGTCAAGCCCCTACATTCGAAGACCGTGTCTACATGGATTGGTTCCTTAGATCTTTCTTGCCTTCCATTGGCAAATATGTCGCATCGCATTTCCCTCAAACTGAAGAAGTCACTCTCCAAATTGCATTAAAATATGACCTGATCTACGCTCAGTCGGGTTATGTTTATACCGTTCTACGTGATCTTCCTAGACCCAGTGGTGTCAAAGAACCGGCGGCATCTCATGTCGCCGATGGTATCATTGGAGCTCTCTCTCATCCATATGTTCAACCTCCTGTGGGCTATGGTTTTCCTCAGGGAGGGGCCAACACCTCCTTCACTTTTCCCCCTCCCGGTAGCATGTATCCAGGATATGGCATGCCTCCTCCTTTTTCCCAACCTATTTACCACAATGTTATCCAACCTCCTTATTATCGGTATCCACAGCCTGGTGTGCCAGCTCCTCCTGCATTTGCACCTCAGGCCCCCTTGCCTTCTCAACCCCCGCAACAGTAGCAACCGCCCCCTTAGGGGCAGGTGTATGCACAGCAGGGCACGACTAATCCTCCTTCGACTAAAAATAAGAGGAAAGGAATTCAAAATAAATCTGCCCTCAGTAATCCTGGACCTAATTCTCAAATTACTGCACCTAACACTACTAACCAGCAACAGGGCACTTAGCCCAAGTAGGACAGGCATGTTCGCATGAATAAGCCTTGTTCTTGTTGTGGTGTTTTTGTTCATTACACTCATGATTGTCCTCTTTTGCCATAGATGCGATAGATGTGGGAGACTCAAGCAACATTGTGAGGACAAAAATCCTCCCCTTCTATCCCTCCCAATGCTGGGCCTAGTCAACCAACTGTGTTTACTAATCCTTTCCCTCTATAAGGATTTGTGGCTACCCAACCACCTAAAGGAAAGGTGGCCACTCAACCTCTTCCTTTTGGTACCTCTGATTACCAACTTCTCATGATGAAATCTATCCAATCTATACCTATAAACATCAACCTTCAGACTTGGTCCCATCAGTACAACAAGCCTCCTGCTACGTTTGTCCTCAAGCCACTTTCTTTAGGTTCTACAGAGCCTCTTTCGACACCTACATGGAAAATTTTAGGGGCTAATATTCGCAAGTGGGATAATTTTCCATGTTTTTTCAAGAAAAAATATTCGCCAATTTCCATTTTTTTGAAAACTGATTCGCCCAAAGTCTATAGTATAAAATTATTTTATCCGAAAAATCGCCAAAATTTTATATATACTAATATAAAATAATTATAAACCTAAATAGTTTTACAAAAATATCATTAAAAAAATTAAAATTTACATATTGGGGACCATTAAGATTCACCAGGTTTCGAAACTTTAAGATTAACTTCCATCCTTAAAATTTTCCTTGGAAACCTAATGGTCCTTTGCAGATCCCTCAACCTAAGGTAGAGGTTCATACCAAGATCCCTCAGGGACCATCACATTGAAATTCTACTTCTGGTAGAGCTGCCTATTCATATAACATAGTAGATGATTTAGCGCAATCTCCTGTTGCCATCTCAACATTGGAACTCCTCCAGTCGTGCCCATCACAATGAAAAGCTCTACTATCTGCCATGGGCATTGTAGATCCTTCAGATGATTGATTGATCATCTTCGATGCTGACCGGTCAGAACATCCTCCTCTCCCTACTTCCGTCGCCTTCCAAATCCCATTCAAGGTCCAGAATGCCAACGTTTCTCGGTGTACCATTGATGAGGGGGCATCCACCTTCGTGATGTCCGCTTCGATTTGGAAGAAACTTAGATCACTTGAATTTGCCCCTTCCATGATCACTCTCTGAGCGTGGGATGGCCATTCCTCCTAGCCCATTGGCCTATTCCGCAATTTTCCTATTAGTCTCGCGGGAAATACTGTTTGCGTTGACGTCGAAGTCATAGATGCCCCCTTAGATTACAACATTCTATTGGGTCGTAGGTACACCTATGAAATGTCTATTGTACCATCTGTGGTTCACCGTAAGATTTCCTTTCCCCATAAAGGAAATACAGTCACCATCAACCAGTTGACATATTATGAACCAAAGTCTCAGACCTCCCCTGAGTCCAGAATATCCTCGGTGGCCAATAAGAAAACCGTCGATCCCTTGACCAGTGTCTCACCCAAAGTATACAAAGACTCCTCTTTGCTTGCTACATTCCCTGGTCTTCCTCCTCCTATCTCTAATCCCATCTCATTGAATTTTTGCATGATGAATCATCTCAGGCTTCCCTCAAGAGGCCTGCTTCGACTAGTCAGCAACCTCGCCCTCCGCAACCTACTCCTAGCCCATCGATTCAGCCTTCTGGACCTCCTCCTCCTGGCCCTTCACCTACAGCTGGTATCCATGAGCCTCTCTATCCTCCTGGAATGGCTCCTCCAGGCCTTAACCATCTCAGAGCCATCCCACCTGGCCATTACCCCTTTGATCAGATACCATTCCTAGCTTCCTCTCCCAGAGTGTTCTCAGTACCTGTCATGGCAACCCTATCTCTTCCTAACTTGACCCTGGGGATTCCCGTCTGGTACTTCGATCCCCCAGTCGCTACCCTGCCTGTTCAACCCAAATCTTATCTTGCTTTGACCCCAGTTCAACTGGTCCCTATGACTTCTCCTGATGCTACAGTGCCTCAGTCACCTCAACAGGAACCTCCTCCTGTTGCGACCACTTCAAGTAGAAAGGGAAAAGCTCGCAAAAAGGTAGCTAAAGACAAGGCTTCCCTGACAAACCATGCTTCTCCTCAGCCTCCAAAGCATACACCTCTGTGTGCTTTGTGTGATGTTTTCAGTCATGCCACCCATAGTTTTCCTGAATTGCCTTGTCTGAAGCCCATGGTTAATGTCGCGTTCTTTGAGTCTACGGTCCTGGAAACCTCTGTTCCTTCCTCAACTGCAGCCAAGAACACCAAGACTATTCACGCCAACCACCCTTATGCTTTTTGTGATATCAATGGCTATTATTCCCACCTCCATCCCCGCCTTAAGGAATTCTCCATCTCTCTAGCGGCAGTTCGCCAATTCGAGGCAAAGTGCAACAAGTCCACCGCTCCCTTATTTGCATGTTCTGCTTCAGCAGAACCAGAGAACACATCCACCCTTATTGACATTCCCCCTTCGGATGTCAAAATGACAGAGTCTTCGGCCACTATCCACTGCCTGTCATCATCTATGAGATCCTCAGTGGAAGACCCCCCCCCCCGGGCCTTCCCCTTCTGTTTCGCCTGACCTCCTTCCAGCGATCACCTTGGGCTCAACATCGGTGGATCCTTCATCTTCTTGTTCTTCCATCACCCTCCATGACGATGCACATGTGAACCTCTCTTCTCATGATGATGAGTTAGGTAGCTTCGCTGCGTCAGGTGGTCTTTCTTCCACCAGTCACCCCATCTTACATTACGATGACAACATTATGGAAGTAGTCACCACCCCTGACTTTATATATCCCCCCTTACATCGAACCCATGCATTCGAACCACATACACCTTGTGGAAATTACATTGATACCCAATGTGTCGGTAAGGGGGCAGAGAGTCCAGGAGACGCAATTCTCCACAACTATCCTAGTGTATCTAGTCGTGTCGACTCTAGTACCATTATTCTTCCCCATTTAGAAGAACCTCTAGAGTCCCATATCTCTTCCAATCACTTTAGGAATGATACCCCTCATCATTCCTTATTCTTACATCAACAACCCAGTCCCCTAGACATTGTTGTTGACTAACCTATCGATTTTCTAAGGGAGCACCAGTTTATTATCTACAAATCCTCTCTTTGGGATAGTGACACCATGTATGCCAACCTAGAAACTTAAGTCTATTTGCTTCATATATGCAGTACCAAAAGATATTGGTAATCCTCCATTCCCTTTCTCAAACTGCATAACCATAACAAAAACAAATGGCACACCACATCATAAAAATGTGTTTATATTCCCTCTTTCTAATTACATTTTGGCATGACCACAACATTCTTGGGGGAACCTATACCCCTATACCCCTCAACCATAAAAATCCCAAATCTCAGCCAAAAACAAAATTGAAACCACCTTTCTCTAACAGGTCGCACTTTTCAGGTAATTTCCTAAGACAGGTTGCATTTTTCTGCCCAATACCTACTACCCAGGTCGCAGAACAAACCACAAAAAGTGTGACCTGGCCTGTTCATGAGCTCTGGGTACCTAAACTAAAATTTTAATTGAAAGAGTAGGGTTAGGCCTCTTACCTAAAATTGATGGATCTCGATTCCAATAGTTGGTTTTTTCACTACGATCATTGAAATATTTAAGGCCTTCTCTCCTTTCTATATTCACCATAGCTACACTTGCCAATGAGTGAATTTGGAGGAAAAATGCCTTATTAAAATAGAAACCCCTGATTTCTCTTTCGCCTGTTGCTGCCAAACCATAGCTCAGTTTGACAAACCGTCTGTACCGTTGGAAAGCTCTCACCGAGCGCTCAAATGGGTATCTATTATTTTTTTGTGATTTGATACCTCACCAGGATACATTTTGTCTAAGAAGGGTCACTTCGCCACTCCTCAAAATCGAATTTCATCACTTGCAACACTTGTAATTGGGGGCACCACTTTTCCCCCATACTTATCCACACTCGTGTCAAATTTCATCGTGAGTAACCATCTCATACTCATGTTTTTATGGTCCCCATTGGAACTTTTCTTATGTGGCAGCATCATTGAGTCATGCCTTGAGAGTACGAGTGTAAGGAATAGACGCCTAAAGCTTTTATTTTGTGCTTGTGTAATTCATTGTTTGACCATCAAGCCAAGCCACCAGCTATATTAACACTAATTCATGTTGGGGCAGATTGGCATTGTAATTTTTTAGTGTTATAGCCGTACTTTTTCACTGCTTCACTAATCACAACCTTGGAATTTTGCAGGGCAACGGGCTTTATTCTTTCTTTGGTGTTTTATGTAAAAGAAAGGATTTGTGAACTTTTTGTAATAGGAAGGGGAAAACTAAATTGATTCTAATTTTAAAATATCAATAATGATAAGTGGTAATTCCTTTATTAAATTTTTAATTTTGAGTGAGCCAAAAAAGTAAATTTCCTTAATTTTTTAGTACAGCCTTGCAATTGCGAAGAGGACTAGTGTTGCAAAATTATTGGTAAGTGGAAATTAAAGGGCGTAAGAATTTTTTTGAAAAAATTTCAAACGTCAAAATTAATTCTTCTATCCTTCCTAGCACGTCACAAAAAACGGGAATCCACAAATTCTAGTCGTCAAATACGTGCAAAATGCCTTATGACGGGAAAAATGGAGGATTGGTCCTATGCTGCTACATGAGTTAGGGTTTCATGTGGCAGCAGGGAACCTTGTATAGTTTTTCAAGGATAGGAAAGGATAATATTGTCAGTTAATCATCACATGAAACTTCATCACCATTTGAAAATTGTGTCCTAATTTGAAACAATAAGACTACCCAACTATTTCATTATTTAATTTAGATTGTGTAATACAAAAAAATATCCTAGATAACTTAAATAATGTAAGCACTTTTGCAAAAATTTAGTGGGGAGAACCTTCAATTACATTTATTTTAAAGATCCACTTGCATTTTAAGCCATTTTAATTAGTCTTTCATGGCGATTCTAGTAAAAATTTCAACATCTTGTAGAAATTTGTTTGTCACTTGTATTAGAAATGCAAAAATCAAATGTATATAAAAATGATTTGAAATGCAAAAACCAAATGTGCGCTACATAAAAATGATTTTATTAAAAACTACATTAACGTCTGATATCATGCACGCATTCGCCCTCAGCATTCGCCCTCAGCTCTTGCAGAACAGCATTCGCCCTCAACTCTTGCAGAACAGCATCCGCCCTCAGCTCTTGCAAAATGGTAACCCTTCCTCCTATGGTAGGGTTGAATCTATTTGGGTTTTTTTGGTCAATTCCATTGGATTGTGTTAGGCTATAGGGTTCTCTCTAGATATCTTCCAATGTTCTTTCGGATGAGTTTCAAAGAGGATGTGTAAGATGTGTTTGTGCTTGCATGAATTTGACTCCACCAGTTTCATGAAGTTTAAGCTATGGATTTTAGTTCGACAAACTCATCCATCTCAACACCCAATAACGAATTTCCCTTGGTCTGATCTATATTGAAGGTGAAGTGAAAAGTGGTAGAGAATGGGAGATCAAAAGTCATCAACTTTATCACAAGGGTAGTACTCCAGATCGAAAGTGATGAGCTTTAGTTCTCCATATTTGGGGATTTTCTGATATTGGGGATTTTCTGATGACATACCAAAGGTCACATCCATACAACCATATCAAGGTCAATGTTGAGATCATTCTCATATAGATATAGGTCACTGATATATAGGGTTAATATCATCATCACTATCCATGGAAACCAAATGGTTACAAAATCTGTCATTGTGGTTGGCTCATTTATAATTATTACCCATTTACAGTAGAGCACAGAAACACTAAATATGGCCCAAACAGAACCTTTACAACAGACAATGGAATTGCAATTGCTTCATCAATAACCAATAGCTCCACTTGAGAAAACTTTTCATAATCTTGGGGCTAGATATACTGCAGAGCAAACAATTGTAGTTATCATTCATGCTCCAATATATTAATATACTTTTTACATTGAACTGAAGAAAGGGAAACAAGCAAATGCTAGCCATCATACAATGCTTTGACTTAAGAGTTTTGAGTGACATACTTGAGAAAAAGAACTCATCCACTGATATTTATAATCGTTTGAGTTATTCAAGTTAAACACAATGTCAAGAATCAAGATTCAATACCCTCTATTATCTTCATCACCCAATACAAGATTTAAATTTTTCCCAAAGAAACGCTTATTAAATTGGCAGCCATTATTTCTCCCTGCTTTAAAAACCCTACATTTAAATGAAAACAAGCATTGCATTTCAACTACAAAAATCTATTAGTGTTCAAATGTACATGTGTGCATGACTTGTGTAGGGTATTCCTTTTCCACTTTCACATTATCCAAGAATGTGTGCAGTATAGTTCATATTTTTTGTGATTTAGATTATCTTGAAAAAGGAAAGGTAAATTATTTCCCATGAAAAAAGAAGGTTTTCCCCTTTTACTACTGGAAATGGTACAACAAAGTTCCATTTCTACCCGAAACTCCTATGAAACAGGAACCAAATAAAGGCCATGTCCTCAATGGACATCATTTGGCTTTGAAAATGGCCATTGCACCGTGTTGTTTCTTATATTACATCAAGATAGTTTCTTAGGTCATTTCTTGTTTCTTGAGATGAAAAACAACCAAAGAAATCGTGAAGATCCTTTCAAGAAATAAATGACCATTTCTCAATCATATCTCAACTATTTTTTATTTTATTCGGTGGTTGCTTACTTTGAGAGAAATTTGACACTTTTATAAGGAATATAACATAAAAACACAAAATGGGAAGGAATTGATGAGGTAGATGACCTTTAGTTGTTGTCAATTAAGAATTGATAATACACGATACATGTTCTGTACTACAAACTAGATTCCTTCCTGGAGTTAGGACACAGAGTATTGAATCAAAGTTGTAGTTTCTAACTTCTTGTATTGGTTCATCAATCTTGAAATTAAGACATTGCATGTCTTCATTGCTTCATGTTTGAATAATTTGCATCATATCGTACAATAGGAAATTAGGAATTATGATTATTATTACTTTATGGATCTGTTAAGTTACTTTTAAGTTTGCATGGTTTAGTGTGAAATTATTCTAGTGTGCCCCTAGGCCCAGGTGAAGGAATGCCAAGGATTGAGAACCCTAGTTTTTAAATGGTATTATTTCTTATACCCAAAAACCCCTCAACATCACTTCTTATTAGTTCTTAACAATAGTGTTGTAAACAATTTGAGAATTGATATAGCAAAATCTCGCACTTCTCAAGACAAATTCCTAAAGCTAAAGTGTGATACCATGTGTAATTCAATAGCCCCATTGTCACCTCACCAACCTCTTTTCACTTTGGGCTAGCTCTCCTCCAACTCAAGGGGGGTTCTCCCTAGTATATATTAGGGATCTAATGGCCCAACCAAACCAAGTCAAGAGCCCCCTAACTCTCTATGTTTACTATTATCAATCAAAATATTGAACAATAGGGTCAGACATGCATCCTGAAGATAAAATTGCCAGGGTATTTTTGGGTAATTTCAAAGGGAAAGTCCCCAAACACATATAATCAAGGAATTATAACGTGATTTCAAACATTAAATATCAACAAAATCGTTTAAAGGATATTGAAAGGAAAATGGTGATGGAAGATAGAAAGTGCCTTACTTAAATGCTCTAAGTATTTTTCAATAGTTGCTCCAAAAGCTTCACTTCAAGGCCCTTCAAGATCGTCTCCAACAATACTATACCATCAGCTTCAACAATGTTGCTCCAAAAATGTCCTCAAGGTCTTCACAACAAGTTTACTAGAAGTTACTCCAACAATATATTCAATAAGTTCTTCATTGTCAACTCATCTCTTGTTTGGGTGCCTTAATGTGCAATGACATGTTTCCAGGACTGAATTCAATGCAAGGCATATTTGAAACTCTAACTCTGTCTTCTGGTGTCTTATTAGAAATTATTTCAGTTTTCATTTTGTGTTTTCAAGTTAGATATTTTTTTCAAGTTTTTACATTTATAATTTTATTGCAATGTGGCAGACTGATCAGAGCAGTGCAGGAACAACCCCGAGACGGGATGATCACGGAAAGAGGCCAGCGGAAGAACATGTAAAGTGCTAGCATTGCTCTATCTTCAGGTATTTTAGTTATTTACATAATTGAAATAATATTAATTTTGTTCAAATATGCAGACACCTAGCCATGGTACGCCTGATGATTCCCTCTTTGAGGAAGAGCTTTCTTCATCCCTATCTCCAGCGCTCTTGTTGCGAAAAAAGGCACGAGATGCAAGGTCGAAATTTAATACTTTGATAGACGCGCCTCAAACCCCTGAAATAGAAGAGAGGATAAAACAACTTATGACCCAGATAGAAACATATCAGGTAATAATAAAAAGTCAAAAGGATATTTTTTTTGTTCTGCATGAGATGAATTGTGATAGTTTGATTTTTAATTTTTACATTGACTAAACTAACAAAAAGTTATTTTGCATGTAGCGTTTTCTAGCACTTGCTGAACTCGGTGTTGGTGGTATTGGGACACAAGGGCGAGATATTTCCTAGCAACCCTCTCGTACACCTTCTACTCCTTTAGGTGCCAGCCAAGAAACACACCCTGCCCAAGCAGACACCCAGCCAACCACTGAACGTGTTGGCAGTGATGAGGCTGATATGGCCAACTACATTATTGCGTTTCCTGGAGCTACACGTGTCAGCTCCATAGGGACCATTAATGGCACGTTGTTGGTGAATGATGAAGGTGTCCCTATAAAGCATGTACAACTCCCAGGTAAATTTTAATATTTTAACTATTTCATGTACTCTATCTAAAACATATTTATCATGATTTTTATTTTAAATTAATGATAATATCTTTTTTTCTGTGTAGGAAACAATGAGTTCTATAGGTTTTTGGAGAGCCATGCGTTGGTAATTTTTTTCCCAACCATACACACAAGGTGGAATTCCCAGAATTCCAACCTGAAAAAAGAACTTCTAGATTATCTAGAAGCCCTTTTTGGGGTCGGCACATTTGACAGAACAACGGTGGCTCGGGTAGCTGGAAAATATTTGAAATATACCAGGGACACCTATAGGACGCAATTGAAATTTAACCCTAGATATGAGTGTCCTCTCACAGTTCTAGAGAGTGAGTGGAGAGCACTCATCCATGACGGAAAAGAGAAAAGGGCAAAGAAAGAAGGAAAAATGCCAACTGGACCCGCAAGGTAAATTACAACTTTAATTCAATGGCTTTAATTTTCTTTATGTCTAAAATAAAAGTGTGCTACGTCATATCTGACTTCAATCTTTTGATGCTAGGTTGCCTGACACCTCAAAGGCAACCAAAGCTAGGATTGAGAAAAAGGGCCATCACAAGCTCGGTCAGGGTGGCTACTTGAAATTAGCTGCAAGAATTGTAATTAAGTAGATAAACATCTTATAATTAATTGTATCGCCTTCCAACGTTTTTGTAATCCTATCAAATATGATTAAAAATACACAATCATATGTAATGTAGGGTGATGACTTCGGAACAGAAACTACAAAGGAAGATAAAAATATTGCTTTCCATTTTGGCTATCAAGCTGTAGTTGAACGTCGTAGAAGCTTGGGGCAGGTCCCAAGATCTAGAATGCCTGATAAGGTAAAACATTAACCTTTCAATATGTTTGTTTTCGTCCATAAATTTAATGTCTAACAACTTTTTTTAAATCAGGGGAGCAGCACTACCGACGAGGCAAATAACCCAGTTTTAGAGCCAGATGTAGATGATCCTCTCGTGCAACCTGATCATTGTAGTGGGGACCAGGCCGACAATGCTGCTATCAGTGAGGGCCGTGACGGTAATTAATTTCCACTTATAATTTTTCTAATTATACCTTGATGGTTGTCCTTATAACGTTTTTTGTTTAAATGACAGAGAATGTTTCCCTTGAGGATCTTACCACCAGAGAGGAAGACAGGGCAATAGTCCCAACGACGACAACTGGTGCACCAGGTAAATAATCTCATTGCAATTTTTTTTATTAATATTTCCGAACTAGTTCAATGATATTTAAAAACTGACAATTAAAATTTAATATTATCTGTTTTTGTAGGCGATGCCCCGTCACTGGATGAGCCCAGACATCGTGAATACACAACTAGGTCAGCATTGCGGGTCGAAAGGCACGAAACATGAGCAGAGCACGATGATATTGATGATGTAATTAGGAGATTTAGAAATAGGATGAAGAAAAAGAAAATTTGATAATGTAAAATATTGTATTATTATAAGACAAACGTTACCATACTTGGAACGTTTTTTGTGTTATATAAAAAACTCATTTATCATAATATTTTTATGTCAAGCATTAATTGCAATGTTTCCTTGCGTACTTTTTGTTGAATTGTTTTTTTACTAGTTATTGAATATTTTTTTTTATGCTCATGAAAGTAAAAATTGAAATATAGATTGGGTATTGGGGAATTGAGAGTGATGTGAGGGGGGGGAGGGGCCATAAGAGCTTCCACCTTCACGTGGTTGGCCCTGTTTAGTAGAGAATAATTTATTGGAGCGATTTAATCTTGGAGTAAACCTCCCTCGATCCAACATAGCAACAAAAAAGTCACTATTGACTTAGTTGCTACTCTTTCAGATCGTGGGAGGCTTGTTCCAAGTTCATGCGACTCCAATAAATTGTTCTTGAAACGAAGGGGAGCTTATTCAGGTATGTTTTGACATTTTCAACATATGTTCTAACATTATCATAAGAATGCATCTTAGAGTAAAAAATACTACATCAATTACTTGTATTTATTGTATAGATAATGATGGATTTTGATTGACTTGGCAGTGCGGGTACAAATCCTCTTGCATCATGAGCAATACAACTTGTCAACCAGGGTCATGTCCAGGATATTTTTGCTTGTGCACTTGACCAGGTTCGTAATGTCACATTTTGTAAGTTCCTTTACAGTTCACAATTCAATATTAAACTTGTTCATGATTATTATCTAGGTTTTTTGTATGTGTTTTTTCATCTATTTGATTGTAAGCAACTCTGCATGTTTCCTGTTGTTCACTGTGATTTCTCCCATTACCACTCCCAGGATGAATCCGACTTTATTGTTACATAGGTTACTTTATTGTTACTATGATTTCTCCATTTACGATTTCATAGGTTACATCATGTAAAGTTTTCAATCTCATGTTGGTGATGAGCTTTAGTTCTCCATATTTGGGGCTTTTCTAATATTTTCTCCCTCATGTCATTCTTGCATCACCTCGTTATTTGAGCATGCCAATTGTCTACCACTTGTACCAATTGGCACATGTCAATCTCTGAGTGGTGCCACATTTCACCTATTTTCGGCCCACTTGACCACCTGAAAAACTCAAATCCACACACCTTGTGTCTTTATCATGGAGTGCCACATGTCCTATATATTTAGGCCAATAGGCCTTTTGTTATGAAAGAGATCAATTTTTTTTCATCAACACTTCTTATCTAGGCACGACACCTATTACTTGTTTAATCTGACGGTCACAGTGTCTCGGGTTACCTTCTAGGTTTGACATACCACTGGTTTCTGGTATATTTCCATGGAATCGGTCTGAAAATACCAACAAAAATCCACACACCTGCAACTTTCGACAGACCTGCCGTTTTAGTAGCTGAATTTCTGCAACTGCCAATACACCTGCCGTTTTAGTTGCTGCATTTCGGCAACTGCCAATACACCTGTCGTTTCATTCTCTTGGACTCTGTGTATGCATATTTTTCATATAATTTTATCACGAAGTTGGTTGCAGTGCCTTGACATGCCTTTGAATATTTTTGCAAGTTAGAAGACATTTCAGGCTAGAGCTATTGAATAGACTTGATGAGATAGTTGTATTTGATCCTCTTTCTCGTGATGAGCTCGAAAAATTTGCTAGACTACATATGAAAGATGTAGCGATTCGTCTTGCAGAGAGAGGTGTTGCTTTAGGGGTTACAGATGTTGCTATGGATATTGTTCTTCAGGAAGCCTATGATCCTGTAAGTAATCACTTTGTTTTTCTTTCTTTCTTATTCAGAGTCTATCTTGCCAGGGGATGTGCCCGTTATGGTTTTTTATGAGACCGTTGTCAATTTCATCACCGTCCCTCATAATGTGTTTGATTTTGTTTATAAATAATAAAAAATTATTAAACCAAACAACAAAAAATTAACTATACTATGAGTAATATGATATCTTGAAATAATTCTCATTATAATTTCATAACCTCTGCTCTCACTTGGTGGTGTCTGTATCACTAAGTGTGTCTTCTTTAAAATTATAGTTACAACAAACAATGAACAATCAACTGCACTGTGAGTGATATCTTGTAATAATTCTTATTATAATTTCCTAACCTCTACTCTCACTAGGTGTCTATATCACTAGGTGTATCTATTTTAAAATTATAGTTTCAATGGTAGATAAATTGTTATCTTAAAATTATAGCTTTGATGGTGATACCTTGTGATTGATAATGCAGTTTGAAGCAGATTTTGGCTTTGACTAATATAGTCTCAGGAACCTCTAAGAATACAAAGGTTGTGATTGATTATGGGGCATTGCCTATATTTGTGGAACTTCTTACCTCTAGGAATGATAATGTTCGAGAACAGGTAGCACGTTTATTTTAGAGGCATAAAATTATTCTTCCCAACTATCTTTATATGGCTGTAATTTTGGAATTTGATTTAAAAAACTAGTACCCAACTTTGAGTTCAACTGGTGTTCGTGTAAGGTTGTTTGGGCTTTGGGAAATATTGTTGGAGACTCTGCAACATTTAGGGATCTTGCCCTCAGTCATGGAGCTCTGAGGCAGGTGCTTGCCCAGTTGAATGATACTACCATAATTTCAATGATAAGAAATGCTACATGGGCTCTGTCAAATTTTTGTCATGGTAAACCCCAACCACTATTTGAACAGGTAAGCAGAATACATTTTCTGCCTCTTCTTCTTAGTTTGAAGATACTGTGGATTTTTTTTATAGATCTTGGTGCTTGGTATATTTTGACGTAATATGGACCTAGGCGCTTGTTCATTACAATGAATTTGTCATCAGGTTTTAGAAAATGCTCATAAATTTGGGTTTCACAAGGGGATTACCCTTGCTTGCAATTATCGATTATCAATCACATTCAAAAAAATTCTCTCGTAGCATTGCTGAGCTCTTTGTAGGTGAATTTCCAAGGCAATTTCACAATATCTGAACTAAATTTGTCTGTCATTTTCAATACTCTGCACTTGTAACAGAACCAGACAAACAATCTAGTGGCCAATGCAAAAACAACAACACCTCCTGTTGCAATGCCTGCAATTCACCCTCTCTGCACGCATGAATGACTATGGCACCCTCTTTTGTGAACAGGTACTGGAGCTGAAGGTACTGGTTTCGATTAGGATCATGGAATTCAACATCCAAAATAGTATCAAATTCCACTGCAATAGTATTCCCCGGCGAGGGAAACAATTCATTGAGACCTATTGGACTCATCACCCCCAAATAGCCTCCAGGGCTACCCAGAGTGTGATCATCTTTGTTGTTGAGTATATTTTTATTTTTTAAGTGAGAGTTTAGGGTTTCTCTAACATAGCTTCAGAAATCCGATTCAGTGTCTGCTTGAATATCGTCACATAATACTCATGGTTTGGATTGATGAGAATGCTCTGAATGGTTGGTTGATTCATAAGAACCACCCATATAGTCATCTTGATATATTTCAGAAGTTTTCTCGGGTTTCCTTTTTCACCATTTCTAGTGGGTGGGATGGTGTGGGGTGATCGATCAATACTGGTGCTCTTGTAGTAGGGAATTTGTTTTTTGGGATATAAAGGAGAATTTGATGTAGATATCCCATTGGATGCATTCATAGATGGGCACGAGAGGTCAAGAATTTAAATTAAAAATATGCAACCTCTAGCATGGCAACCTAAAGGCCGCGAGAGACACTGGTTAAAGATTGTTTTGTGTTGGCCTTAATATAGTCGTGATTTATTTCTATTATCTTAATGCAAATATATAGTCCGGTCTCATTAAAATGAGGATTGTGGTTGTATTTCTCTTTGGTTTTTTCTCTCTTAATTCTCCAGAAGTTGCCAAAAGTTGCGATAGTTTTTTAGTTTTCCTGTTACAACTTAAAAGTGGTTTTTAGCAATGGGAGTCATGTTTTTTAAGGTTCATACTAATATGAAGATCTTGTAATTATATATTCAGGATAAGAGAAGATGGCCTCTACTTTGGGTAGTATGACAACAATTTCCACATCTACCTCATGGGGTAACAATGGAAAGGGGAAGAAGTTGGGTGCAATGTTTGATAATTATGGCAGACAATTGTCTTCTCTTTCAGTTTTTTCACCCATTTCCTTTAATCGCTCAAGCAGAAGAGGGACTCTAAGATTACGAGACAGAGAGAAGGTAGTTAATACAAGATCTATGGAAAAGGAGTTGTACTTCAACAAGGATGGCTCGGTGACAAAAAAATTGCAGGTCAGAGAAAAAATTATGTTTAAAGGAAGGTCACCTGCACGTGAAACTTCACTGCGGTGGATATTTCCTTGTCCACTTATATTCGATTTTAATGTGTTATTTTAATTTTTCATGGAGGGTTGTTTTGGCATATGGTCTGGCATTCAATTGCACACTTACTGAAAGCATTTTCAATTTGTCTTGCAGGCGGTGTGAACAAACTTGCTGATATTTTTGGAGTCACCCTTGGGGCGAAGGGAAAAATGTTGTCTTGGAGAGCAAGCATGGTTCTCCAAAAATAGTTAATGATGGTGTGACGGTAGCTAAGGAGGTAATTTGTAGATGTGTGCTCTGGCTTTCTTTTTAACGTTGTATTAGTTCCCCCTCTTAAATGTCTTAGATTTGGTAGGCATAATTTGAAAACTCAAAGGTGAAAGGAAACATATTTGTTACCCAATGGTCTACTTGGCCTATGGACTAGCCACATTAGAGTAATTCATAAATATTTTCACAACAATAAAAGGAAAGGGTTATGGCTGAGTCAAATTTTATTGTTATTGACAGTGTAATGAAATGTATCTCAATGCTATGGTTTTGGCCTTTTTATTGGTTGAATTAGAGGACCCAGTTGAAAATATTGGGGCCAAGTTGGTAAGGCAAGCTGAGGCAAAGACAAATGATTTAGTTGGGGATGGAACCACAACATCTGTTGTTCTTGCACAGGGTTTAATAAGTGAAGGTGTAAAGGTAACTTTTTGTCGATAGTACTGGATTAAGATCATCTATTCATTTTTGTAGGGTCTTATGGTGTTTGGTTTTTTAGTTTTGGGTTGGGCTTATTGAGTCTAAGATAGTTTTTGAGTGACAAAATTGCTATCAGGTATTAAAAAATTTTGGTTCTTTTGTCAAAATTTATGAGCTTGTTAGGAAATACAAAACTGACAATGGTTGTATCTTAAATTTATGGAAAATAATTTGAAATGAAACCTTTTTGTTTAGGTTGTTGCAGCAGGTGCAAACCCCGTTCAAATTACTAGGGGCATTGACAAGACATTAAAGGCCCTTGTTTCGGAACTCAAAATTTTATCAAAGGAGGTAAACGCTTGCCTTTTGAGTAGGTTGGTTTTCCTTTTTGTTGATGGTTTGGTGTATATAATTGAATTAGTTGCCTAAGGTATTTTTGGTTGCAAACTCCTTTTCATTTTTCATACAGTATTGGCCTTGTGGAATACATTTGATTGTGTGGTCTTTTTAGATCTACAACATTTGTAGTTGTTTAGTCTTATGGCCGAGGTGCACTTTTATTATGGAAATAGTTGATGCAATACTGTCATTTAATCCTTACTGTAGGGTAGCATGTTGAGAAGTTTCTTGTTAAACATTTGGTATTCAAAATGACACTTGATCCTATACAGCATCATGCACTTGACTTCAAAATTCATATTCAAAGTGTGCCAGACAATTCTTGAAAAAATTAAAATATTTATGTTGTTTTAAACCATTATCTTTTTCATGTATTGGATGTTGAAAATGAGAAAAAGACTTTGGTATGAAACCAACTGGTGAATAATTTCCAGCAAAACAACCACTTCCAAGACATGATTTAGAAGTAGAACATATGTACTTATGAAGCATAGAAAGATATCCTTAATGCATTGTCAATGTTTGGCTAGGGTTATTTTTGGAGAAAGTAACTCCTTATTCCTAGAATAGTGATCTTCAATACAAGTAAATGCCAGAGAAGAGAGATCATTGTGTGACATAAACCTATTAACAAAAGTGAACAGGGAATGATTATTAATTATGGCATACTAAGTTGTCAGTGATTTTGACTATTTGTCTTTAACATGTAAAAATGTCAAATTCCAAACTTACATCATCATGGTTTGGCATCATGAGCTTGACTAATTGTCTACCATGCTCATAATTTCATTGTTGTATTCATATCTATAAACAATGTTTCAAATAATAATAATAAAGTTATTTAAGAAAAATCTAGACCTCCATGTTGCTGCTCCTTGTGAGACAAAGTCAAAATTGCATTACACAATCTGACACATAAGAATCTCTTATATCCCGGTGGTATGTATCAAAATTCTTATAATAGTGTCTTCAAGACTTATGTTGACATTTCCAATGAGATATTTAAGCAATGAAAGATGGAGCCTTCTTCATTGTTGTATATGTAACAGTCTTTTATTACTATAAAGATTCATGGTTTTGTCTTTCTGAAAATGAAATGTAAAAATAATTTATTGTGGTCAATTGAAAAGTTTTTTTTTAAAGCTTTTCATTATGGAAGGGTGACATAGATATATGCCCTTCTAATTGAAATTCGGACCTTCCCTTCAAATTTGATCACTATGTGGGACCTTAAAAAACAATAAAACTATTCTATCGCACGTTATATAAAACATATAACAAAACCTTTTTCAAAACTTCAAACGAACCCTTTAGTCGTGGAGCCCGCCGGACTTCAAACAGCGATAAACCATAATTCAAACCAAATTCGCGTTCCAAAATAGCCTACTGACATCGGCCAATTTTGTGACGCGAAAACCAAATGAATTCCGCCCTAATCTTTTTCGAGTCCGAATTTGGGTCTCGTGTGCGGAGAGAGAGTTGTGACATGAATTTCTTATCAAATTCGACCTAATCTTTTTCAGGTCCGGATTTCCATTGGGCGAGCGGCCCAAACAAATATCTGCTCCAATCAATTTCTTCCACGTGTCCTCAATCAAAATTTGCTCTGTTCCCGGCTGTGGGTGCATTTGATGGCGTTTAAGGCGATGGGACATGGATGTGGCGATTTCATATCAATCGCATTAAGTTTTAACGATGTTCAATCAGCCGATATTTAAGTTCCAAGGTTTTCACATCAATCGCATTAAGTTTTAACGTTGTTCAAGATCGGACCTCCACTCCTGTTAGTGATTCCGCATGCTCCAATATGCTCTGGCCTTCGGCTCTCATCAATGAGAGATTTATGACGGGCATTCTTCGATGCCATTGCAGTTGGGTCGATAAAATGGTGTTTAACTATGGTTTTTCAGACGAGCCGCAACCTTTGAATTACAAATGCTCTCCGGTTGCTGGGTTACACTGCCTGCTCACTATGACAAGAAGGAGAAGCCAGCTGAACTGCTGCTTAGACCTTGGTGCAAATCTGCATTTCTCTCGGTCTGGTCTGTGTCTGTCTTCCTATGTTTCTCAGAATCCTGCTTCTCCATCTCATCTTGTGCCCACTGTTGAGACTGCACCCATGCCTCGCCTGCGTCAAAGGATGCGTTGCCGCAGAGGTAGAACCAAAGGTCAACCCCTACGCGCTCCCTCCAGCCCCTCAACCGTCTTCCCAATCCAGTGATTATTACGCAGGTCGCTATCCAAACACTAGAAGTGGGTGGGGTCGGATTCTAGGATCTGGCCACCGTATGGGCTCCCCTACTCCTCATTTCCCCACCGCTTCACCTTCTCTCACGACGCACACTGCGCTTTTTTCCTTTAATTTCTCTCTGAACTGCCCACAAATCACAACTTCAATCACTGTGGTTTTCCGTGAAGAGGCCCAAGTGGAGGAACAATGCACCCGTCCGACGGGTCTGAGCTCAGAAAAATCCCAAGAGGGGAGCGGTGGCGTGAATGTGGAGATAGCGCCTGGAGATCCTGGACCTTCCAAAGGATGGTACAGAATTGTGGAAGAACCACCGGATGATCAGTAGCTTCTTCTCTTTATTTTGGTTTTCTTGCTTCGCGGCCCACTTAATTGGGCATGTTTTTGCTTATATTACTGTGTTGTACCTCTATTTTATTTTTGAATTTTGTAAACACTGTAATCTTCAACGCTGATATCAAACAATGGTTCCCCTACGTGGGCAATGCAACGACCTTAAAAATGTTCAAGACTGGTTTCCCCGTATGAGGGCAGTCTTCTTTTTTGATTTTTTGATGACAAATTTGCCATAAGTCTGGGCAATTTTTTTGACTTCAGTCATGCTGTAATTTTATTCCCACTATTAATAGATTAACTTTACTTAGAAAAAAAAATGTTGCCATGTTTCTATTTTAAACCTGTTTTTTGAAATACAGAGCCATGTTTATATGATTGTTTATAGTCGAAGCGTTGTGGGGTGGTTTATTATATTAATATTTCACGGTCGAATTATGTTCATAACAATTGGGAAAAAAAAAATGTTGCCTTGCTTCTATTTTAAACCTGTTTTTTGAAATACAGTGCCATGTTTATATGATTCTTTATAGTCGAAGCGCTACGGGGTGGTTTATTATATTAATATTTCATGGTCGAATTATGTTCATAACAATTGGAACGCATTCATAACAAATATTGGAGATTTACTATCATGTTTTAAAGTTTCATTTTTATGTTTGCCGAAGGATGGTGCCGAATTGTCGAAGAACCACCGGATGAGTAGCTGCTTCTCTTTAGTTTGGTTTTCTTGCTTCGTGGCCCACTTAATTGGGCATTTTTTTGCTTATATTAATGTGTTGGACCTCTGTTTTATTTTTGAATTCTGTAAACACTGTAATCGTCAAAGATATCAAACGATGGTTCCCCTGCGTGGGCAATGCAACGACCTGAAAAACGTTCAAGACTGGTTTCCCCGTATGAGGGCAGTCTTCTTTTTTTATTTTTTGATGACAAATTTGCCATAAGTCTGGGCAATGTTTTTGACTTCGGTCATGCTGTAACTTTATTCCCATTGTTAATAGATTAACTTTACTTAGAAAAAAAAAATGTTGCCCTGTTTCTATTTTAAACCTGTTTTTTGAAATACAGAGCCATGTTTATATGATTGTTTATAGTCGAAGAGCTACGGGGTGGCTTATTATATTAATATTTCACGGTCGAATTATGTTCATAACAATTGGAAAAAAAAAATGTTGCCCTATTTCTATTTTAAACCTGTCTTTTGAAATACAGAGCCATGTTTATATGATTGTTTATAGTCGAAGCACTGCGGGGTGGTTTATTATATTAATATTTCATGGTCAAATTATGTTCATAAAAATTGGAACGCCCACAATTCATAACAAATATTGGAGATTTACTGTCATGTTTTAAAGTTTCATTTTATTTTTTTAAAGTTGAACCCGACGTCGGTATACCGACGCTTTGTAAGCGTCAGTCTTCCGATGTCTTGAACGATTTCCATTTTTGTCGGTCTTGTGACGTCCGTCAATATTGTGACAGTTCTTCCTAGGGTCGGTATTGCGATGCTTTTGGAATGCGTCGGTATTGCGATGCTTCTGGAAATCGCTGGTCTTGCGACACTTTTGCAACGCATCAGTCTTGCGACACTTTTGTACGGCGTTGGAATTACGATAGCTTAAAAACGTCGGAAGAGCTACGTTTAAAACGTCAGACCACATTTCGCCGGAATTGTGACAGTTTAGAAACGTCGGAAGAGCGACGGTATAAAAACGTCGAAAGAGCAACGTTCAAAACGTCGGACCACATTTCGTCGGAATTGCGACAGTTTACAAACGTCGGAAGGGCGACGGTTTGGGAAATGTCGGAAGAGCGACGCTTGTTTGGAAGCGACGGAAAAAGTGTCGGCAGTGCGACACTTTGTCAAGGTGTCGGAATTGCGACGTAATGGTAAACCACGTTTTGCCCGTCCTCGAACTGTCGCTCTTGCAATGACTATGTGTTGGAATAGCGATGAAGTGGCCATCGAAAATTGGGCCAAATTTTCTAGTGTATTCTACTACCGAACGAGAAGGACTAGAAATGGTGTATGCCCTGCAGAAATACATACACTAAGGCTATTGGGAGGAAATTTTAAGATGTTCATTGCCCATTCATCTTTAAAATACCTAGTTAATAAGCCTGTGTTGGGGGGGAATATTTGTAGATGGTTTCTACTGTTTTAGGAGTATAACACATATTTCACTAAAATTGGAAATATTTTATTACAAGGACATCAATAGAATTGAGTTTTTTTTTGTTATTTTTAAATTCTAGATCCACTATTTAATTCATAATTTAATGAAATATGTGTTGTATGAATTTGAGATTATTATGAAGTCTGGGAGGTTAAATGTGCGACCTGATCACAGGTCTCGAATTCAGAATGGAGAAGAACCAACTAGTCTGGAAGAAGGATTACCTTATGCACAACTTTTCACTATAAAGGTGGTTGATGAGCACTTTGTGGACATTATTCACTTCTTGACAACTGGAATGGCACCTACAGAATATTCAGTACAACAGAAGAAAGAGTTGGTGGCCCCACAACTAATTTCACTGTGATTGCAGTTCAATTATATAATTTGGGAGCATGTGAGGTATTGTTGAGTATGTATTAGAGCATGAGAGATAAGATATACTGGTTGAGGCTCATGGAGGGGTAGTAGGAGGCCACTAAGCAGGGAAGGCCACTGCGCAGAAGCTGCTTTGTGTTGGGTTATGGTGGCCCACATTGCATAGTGATGCACATCCATACTGTCGAGCCTGTGATGCATGTCAGCGAACCGGGAAGCCCTCGCACATAGATGAAATTCCCCTGTAGCCACAGATGGCCTTGCAGGCATTTGATAAATGGGCAATAGACTCTGTGGGACTGATTAATCCCCGAGGAAAAAAGGCTGGCGCACGTTATATCATTAATGCCACTAATTATGTGACCAGATGGGTGGAGGCAAAGGTTGTTAAGGATTGTCCTCTAGATACTGCTATGCATTTCAAGATCTTGATGGGTGATATAGGTATGCACTTTGTTAATGAAACTATTGAAGCTTTGATGGAATAATTTCATATCCATCACGCGAAAATCACCCCGTATCACCCACAAGCTAATGGCACAGTAGAAGCCTTCAAAAAAATTTGGAGAATGCACTTACCAAGATCTGTAATGCCAATCAGAATGACTGGGATGTGTGCATCCCTTCGATGATATGGGCCTATAGGAATACATGCAAGACTCTAACTGGGAAGACTCCTTTCAGGATGGTCTATGGACAAGAAGCCATCATGCCCATGGAATACATTGTCCCCAACCCGCGCATTTCGGCTTTCACAAATATGGTGAAACCTGAAATCATGGAGGAACGCTTGGCACAACGGGTTTCCTTGGAATAAGGTTGGTTTATTGCTAACTTTCATCAAAAAGTACAGAAGGCACGTGAAAAATCTTGGCATGACCGGCACATCCAGAAGAATGTATTTAAGGAAGAAGAGTTGGGTTTTCTCTATGACAGTCAATTTGTGCACCATCTAGGGAATTTCTGTAAACACTGGTTGGGACTGCATATAGTAAAAAATATTACTAATGGCGGTGAAATGCACTTGGCCACGCTGCGAGGAGACTACCTTCCCGGATATGTTAATGGAAGTTGCCTAAATCTCTATAGGGACAATCCGATGCCTACTAAATGACTATATGGTCGGGGCATCAACATTGAAGGATATGCACGCACTATGAGTGGAAGGCATAGACAGGTGCGACAGAAGCTTAGTGGTAGTGCATAGGTGAAGAGGTGCAGGCAGGTGAAACTGAGGCATAGGGGTAGTGTAGAAATTTTCTGAATAATGATTAATTATCCACCAAGACTATCCTGATCACATACAATTCGAATTTATATGCAACACATAATCTCTTCCACTCAGATCATCAAACATGCGGAAATAAAATCAAGTGATAACACATCAAATCATCATACACATTAACACAGTATGTATGGGGAAAGCTTATAGCTAAAAACCACTTGACTATTGTGTATATTATAATGGAGAAATCATGTAACAAACTCGGTACAATACTCCTCACAAGTACTCGGTACTTTCTCATACAGTTACCCACAATCTAGCTCAGTTTTGAACAGGTTACTGGTTCAAAACTCACTGCCAATTGCCTTGCCTCTATTGCGCAATCCAGGCCTGTATATATAGAGATCCAAGTTTCGAATCTCCTTGGCTTGACTACGCAATTGTCATGGAAAAATCCTCCAAGTGTGGTGCAAATCTCATGCACAACTGATGTCGCCACTGATAGCTAACTCCACCCTTTCATCTACCTCTTTCACTGTTCTCCACTGAACTAATCATGCTGTGGTGGCCAGTGTGTTCTTGAGTTGAATAATGAGTTACTAATTAATGAATTAAATAATATTTAATTCACTCCACTCGTTACTAGTTTATTAGCTAGTTAAACTAATCTCAACCAGTTCAACTAAGTTAAACCGAACACAACTAGTTGTCTCATTAACTCCACCAAACTTCTGCCACTAAAGTTCTAACTAAAGTCAACCATGCATGAGCTCACCAAACCCCTAGGAATAGCGTAATTCCTATGTCAGATGCATGAGCCACTTCCAAGGCTCGGCGAAGTGCTCAAGAGAGTGGCGATGTTTAGAGTCTAAATATTATTAAGGGTAAATAATATTTGACTTCCCTATTTTGGGAGAGGCGGGTCTAAAAATAGACTTCGACCTCTTCGACCTAAAAAATAGAGTCCTGTCCTATTTTTACCAACATGACCAATGCTCAAGAATCTCAATGGAATCCACGAACCATATATATGTCTAAAAATAGACATGGTCTAAAAATAGATTTTGCGCCAGAATTTGCCTGCGGGCCCACTTAGTGAAGGCGACTTCATTTCACTAAGCTCCATCATCTTGCTGCATTTTCAATACTCCCTCTTAGAAATATATGGATTATCTGCAACCCCTATCCTGCCTCTGTGGAATTCGAACTTACTCCTGGTGAGCGCCTTCGTCAGGATGTCGGCATCCTGATCCTCCGTGGGAACATATGAAAGCATCATGATTCTCCGCCGAACACAATCTCTGATATGATGGTACCTGATGTCGATATGTTTGGACCTATCATGAAATACTGGATTAGCCGAGAGCTTGATGCAGCTCTGGTTATCACAGTAGATCACTGTAGGCTCCAAATGCAACCTGAACAAACCTGCGAGGATCTTCCTCATCCAAATAGCCTCGCATGCAACCAAACTTGCTGCCATGTACTCAGCCTCTGCTGAACTGAGTGCCACGGATATCTGCTTCCCGCTGTACCAGGAAACTGCCGTCGACCCAATGCTGAAAACTCCTCGAGAAGTGCTCTTCCGGTCCGTTGGACTCCCTGCCCAATCTGCATCAGTGAAACCAGAAAGCTTCACTCCATCCTCCTGTCTGTACCATAGACCATATCCCGATGTGCCTCTGATATAGCGCAATACATGCTTGCCCGCCTTCCAAAAGAGCTTGGTAGGCTTAACCATAGCTTGCGAAAGCTGGTTAACCGCATAGCATATATCGGGTCGAGTATTGACCAGATACATCAACGACCCCACCAACTGTCGATAGACAGTGGCATCCACTACCTCCTCCGAAGTAGCATCTCCCTTCCTCCAACCTCCAGGAAGAGGGGTATCAACAGGCTTGCAGCCTCGCATGTTGAACCTCTCCAGAATCTCCCGGGCATACTTGCCCTGAGAAACAAACAGTCCTCCGCTGCGCTGCCAAATCTCCAATCCCAGGAAATAATGAAGGATGCCCAGGTCCTTCATCTCAAACTCTCGTGTAAGATCCTCCTTGCATGAAAGTATCAACTGCTCATCGCCAGTCAAAATCAGATCATCTACATACAGTACGATGATCAACAGCTTCCCCTCCACCACAATCTGGTACAGGTTTGGATCCGCCTCACTCTGGGAGAATCCAAGCCCGGTGAAGTAGCTGTCTATCCGAGTGTACCAAGCACGAGGTGCTTGCTTCAGCCCATACAGTGCTCTCTTGAGTCGGCACACATGCGACTCACTGCTGAAGATCTCAAAACCTTCAGGCTGCTCTATGTACACTTCTTCCTCAATAACTCCATTGAGGAACGCAGTCTTCACATCCATCCGATGAATGTGCCACCCCATCTGCGCTGAGAGAGCAAGGATCGTCCGTATGGAAGAGTACCTTGCGACAGGTGCAAAAGTCTCCTCATAGTCAATCCCCTCGATCTGTGAGAAGCCACGGGTGACAAATCTCACCTTGTACTTCTCCACACTCCCGTCAGCCGCCTGCTTCACCTTGTAGATCCATCGCGAACCTACAACTGATTTCCCAACCGGTCTTGGGACAATCTCCCATGCACCGTTCCTGATGATCGAATCATATTCTTCGATCATGGCATCAACCCATGCGGGTTCCTCCACAGCTTCCTCAAAAGAGGATGGCTCTGTCACAACACATTGACTCATAAGAGCCATGTATCCAGTGTACCGATCCGGTGACCGTCTCTGTCTGCGCTGTGCTGTAGGTGGTCCTACAACCTTCTCTGCATCCCGAGCCAGTCGCTCAGCTTCTGTAGTGCGCATGCGCCCTCTGATGGTTGGCGCTGCCTGGGTGGTTTCTTCCACCTCCCGAACCTCCTCTTGTGGCTGATCCACATCCGGAAGCTCCTCCTTAGGAACTAACAGCTCCTCATCTGCATGCAAGTGTAGCTCCCTCTCAAGCGAACACTGCATGGCTTTCTCCTCCCGAAATTTTATATCCCGTCGCACAACAGTCTTGCGACTGTCTGACAAATACACCCTGTGAGCGAGTAAAAATGTAATTTCAAAATGACTCAACCCTATGAGTGATCTCAGGCTCATCCTTTCTGCCATGGACGAACCCAAAATCTGGCTGAGGCTGGTCAGGCCTGCGGCTGAAGGCCTCCTCCAGGCCTCAAAACAGGACCTTGGGAAGACAAATGGTTCTGTGCACAGACTGACAGTGCCTCAGCCCACAAGTGAAGGGGTAGGCCCCGATCATGCAACATCGCCCGTGCAGCACCCACGATCGTTCTGTTCTTCCGCTCAGCCACCCCGTTCTGCTGTGGGTTATGGGGTGCGATGAGCTCTCTCCGAATCCCTTCTGTGCTGCAGAACTCCTTGAATTCAACCGAGATGAATTCACCACCGTTATCACTCCTTAGAGCAATCACCTTCTTCCCCGACTCCTTCTCGACCAGTGCTTTAAACTCACAGAACTTCACGAATGTATCGCTCTTCTTCTGCATGAAGAAGATCCAACACTTTTGAGAGAAATCATCAACAAAGATCACATAATACTTGTGCTTTGCTGTCGAAGCAACTGAGAAAGGACCACACACGTCTGTGTGAACTCTCTCAAGGATCGTCGTGGCACGACTATCCTTCTCGTGAAAGGTGGTTTTCACATACTTCCCTAAAGTACACCCCTTGCACTGATCTGACTGCGCAAGGGTGCCCTTAGGAAGCCCAGTAGAAATCTGCTGCAGAATCTTCAAAGCTCCATGGTGAAGGTGGCCCAATCTCCTGTGCCAAAATTTGCCCTCATCATCCCGGCTCACCACTTCTCCCTCTTTGCATGCCATAGCTGCGCAGCCATCTACCTGCAACTGATAAAGGTTCTTGGTTCGAACCCCTATCTTCCGGGTCTCTCCAGTAGTCTTACTGTGCAGGAAGGCTTTTCCTTCGTTGAAGACCACATCATACCCCTTATCCTCCAACATCGCCACAGAGATCAAGTTCTTCTTCAATCCAGGTACATGCATGATATCCTTCAATACAAAGGGTTTACCAGACTCCCTCTGAAAGGATATGGTATCGATACCAGTCGCACTGTATCTACCATCATCGCCCATCTCGATGTGCACACCCAAATCCTTGTCCTCCAGATCTGAGAACAAATCCCGATCTCCCGTCATATGAAATGACGCACCGCTGTCCAAGAACCATACCGATCCCATCACACTTGAAACCAAGCATGCGATCAGTGAAAAGTCAAGCTTGAACTGTGAAGCCAAAGCTTCTCCATCTGCAGATCTTCCCACTTGCTTGTTCTTCTTCTTCTTTGGACAATTGGTAGCATAATGTCCATGATCATGGCAGTGAAAACACTTCACTTTCGCCATATCCTGCTTCTTGCCCTTTGCACCGGAATGAGAAGGTTTCTTACCCTTCCCCTTCTTTGCTTTGGCCACCAAAGCGCAGTTTTCTTCATCAGCTCCCTTTGATGAAGATCCATCACGAGTAGTCCTCCTTATCTCCTCCTGCATGAGATCCGCCCAAAGGTGCTCCCATCCCGGCAGCTTCTCCCGACCATTGACACTATCTTGATATGAGTGCCAAGCCTTCGGAAGACCAAGGAGAGCTAGGTCGACCATGTCCTCGTCTTCGACAGTCACCCCCACACTTCCCAGCTCATCTCTGCACTGAGTGAACTTCGTGAGGTATTTGGCGATACCGTCGCCTTTCTCCATCTTGATGTTCCTGAGCTTATCTTTGAGCGCCAGCTTCCTTTGGTCGCTCTTACTCTGGAATAGATCCGTCAAAGCTTTCCACATTAAATATGGAGAAGCCTTTCCATGCAAGCTGGATACAATATGATCCTTGACGCCCTCCAACAGGATCCTTCGACACTTCGCCATCTTCTTTTGCCATGCATCGACTTCAGCAGGATCAGTGGGCTTTTGGACATCCGTATCTACAAACTCCTTTAGACCATTATCTTCTAATACTGCTTCCATGCGATCCTTCCATGCAACATAATTCGAACTGCCTTCAAGAGCATATTCGAGTCGCAAACCGTTGAAAGAAATTTTCAACACTGGCACCAAGAAAACAAAACTGCTGCAAAATTTTGAATTCCACCTCAAAGCTCAACCGCTCTAGATCTGTGAGAACAAATTATTTCTAGCACAGAGATCGACTGCAAGGGGCATTTACCATACCTTTCACTTTCCGAAGAAAGATGAATCCGGAGGCTACCTGGCCCGCATGCAGACTCTGTCTACCGAAATAAGTTTGTAATCACCGTGATGATCAATCTCTGCTTCAATAGCTCCGATACCATGTAGAAATTTGCTGAATAATGATTAATTATCCACCGAGACTATCCTGATCACATACAATTCGAATTTATATGCAACACATAATCTCTTCCACTCAGATCATCAAACATGCGGAAATAAAATCAAGCGATAACACATCAAATCATCATACACATTAACACAGTATGTATGGGGAAAGCTTATAGCTGAAAACCCCGCAGCTATTGTGTATATTATAATGGAGAAATCATGTAACAAACTCAGTACAATACTCCTCACAGGTGCTCAGTACTTTCTCATGAAGTTACACACAAACTAGCTCAGTTTTGAACAGGTTACTGGTTCAAAACTCACCACTAATTGCCTTGCCTCTATTGTGCAATCCAAGCCTGTCTATATAGAGATCCAAGGTTTGAATCTCCTTGGCTTGACAGCGCAATCATCATGGGAAATTCCTCCAAGTGTGGTGCAAATCTCATGCACAACTGATGTCGCCACTGATAGCTAACTCCACCTTTTCATCTACCTCTTTCACTGGTCTCCACTGAACTGATCATGCACTGTAGTGAACTGATGTGTTCTTGAGTTGAATAATGAGTTACTAATTAATGAATTAAATAATATTTAATTCACTCCACTCATAACTAATCGATTAGCTAGTTAAACTAATCTCAACTAGTTCAACTAAAATAAACAGAACACAACTCCACTATCTGTCTCATTAACTCCTCCAAACTTCTGTCACTGAAGTCCAACTGAAGTCAACCATGCATGATGCCATCAAACCCTAGGAATAGCATAATTCCTCTGTCAGATGCATGAGCCACTTCCAAGGCTCGAACTGAAGTGCTCCAAGAGAGTAAACTGAAGTTTATAGTCCAAATATTATTAAGGGTAAATAATATTTGACCTTCCTATTTTAAGGAGAGGCAGTCTAAAAATAGACTTCGACCTATAGGTCCAAAAAATAGAGTCCCATCTATTTTTACCAACATGACCAATGCTCCAAGAATCTCATACTGCAATCCCCAGACCATGCTCCATATGTCTAAAAATAGACATAGTCTAAAAATAGATTTTGCGCCAAAATTTGCCTACGGGCCCACTTAGTGAAGGCGACTTCATTTCACTAAGCTCCATCATCTTGTTGCATTTTCAACAGGTAGTGCGCAGCGAAGAAAACTAGCCATTAGAACAGTAAAACTACGTGAAAAAGCGATTTTATTGTAGCATGGTGTGGGTGTTTGGAATTTAATGCATCAATATTGGAGGATTTTTTACCATTTTTTCGATGGTAAGTTTCATTTAATGGGAATCCGACCATTTTTACCCATGGTGGCCTATAAAAGGAAGGGTGCAGGTTATAATCGGTTCCTTTTCTCTCTGAATATTTCATGCTTTGTGCTTTGGCGTAAGTTTGGTGTTCGCTTTTTCCACACGATCTGTATGTCTGGGCGAGGTACACCCTCTGACAGTAGAAATCTTGAGTTTGTTTTCTGAGCAAGGATGATAGCCACTAACCCCACGGAGTCACCACCAGTTACTACCTCCACTGAGCGGGGATCTAAATATGTCTTTGAAGTCACCCCTGAAGTTGAACAGGTCGTATCCACGCAGGCCAAGGGAAAAGGAAAAGGAAAAGAAGAAGGAAAAGGAAAATCCACGAAGTGGGCTACAGCTGTGCACCTCCCCAAGGATTGTGCACTCTCCCCGGCAGGTGCCCCAAATGCGCTCACCGGTTTGCAACCCATCTAAGTGCCCCATGACTGCTCAAGTGGAGGCCTTGCTGGTAGCCCCACTCTCATGGCTATCGCCCTACGTTAAGCCACACAAGACAACGGTGCACACCCCTAATAACATAGATGTGGTCTGGGAATATCTCCATATGCCATTAGTCCCGCAGGAGGTCCCTATAATTGGAGAAATGTTTGGGAAAATACCCCTCATCAAATTTGATGATCACGATTTGGCTAATGAGGAAACCTTTTCAGATCTTTCCCCAAAGATCTATTTAGAGCGGGTGCTATATGACGACGTGCCAAAGGTTTATCTGATGCCTTGGGCACGGGGATTGCAGGCATCGGGGATCTTGAACTTGTTGTGAATTCCCTATTTTGGGAGGTACCCTATTACTGGTATTTGTGTGTGGTAGCTACTCACCTTGATCCATGATGGATGTTTATGGATTCAAGGCCGCATTCCTATTGACATTGTGCTGATCCATAGGATCATCGACCTACCCATGAAGGGGCCCCATCCCATGAAAGGGTTTGGAAAGAAGAATGAGCAAAAGGTGGTCGATGATGTCTGGGAAAAAGACAAGGCGGAACGTGATAAAAGAGGGATCTTCGTCGATAGCATCGTTGACCCCAGGGTGTGCATGGGCACTCTCTTACTCAGATGTAAGGTGATGCAAAAGTGTCGTCCATCAGCTATCCCTACATATGTCATCATCTCGCAAGACAAAGTGATAAGGAGGCAAGCTATAACTAGTCCCAGCACCTGTGTGACGAGTTTCTCGACAATGTGCGTGAGGATCAAGACAAGGGAAATCCCTTCTGCTATTCATGGTTGTTACTGTTGATTTTCCTAGTCACTTGGGAGATGCCCGAGGATGTGGTGCTCCCTGAACTCATGCTAGGCATATGCGAGGGGGTGCGCTAGGGAAATTTGTGGGACTCCAAGGACTAGTAGAGAATCAAGGAAAATAAGTTATTTTGGGTGATGTTTGAAGGTGCATTGGCGGCAGAAATACACTCCAGGACATGAATGTTGCCTGCAGTGTATGATAAATACAAGTGCATCGCTGACTTCCACGTCACTATACATAACGTGCAAATTAGAGTGCGCAAAGACATAGCATGGTACAAACTACTCTACATGGTCACAGAGGCGAAAGTGGACCAATTCATAGCAACATGGCTGCCTACATGGAATATTGGGCTCAAATCAACCACTCTGGTTACAGCAGGCACATCCGAAAAATACATCACCCCAAAAGATACCCCTCCACCGAGTACGACAAAGGAAAGTGAGTTGCGCTCTAGTGGGAAAGAGACCACCAAGGACACTGAGCAAGAGCCTAAGCAAGACATTGAGACTGTAGGCATCGGTGGGGAAGGTGTGGATTCACCATGAGGTACAAAGCGCAATGGAGATTCTGCAAAAGGTTAGTGCAAGAAACGTAAGGGAGAAAAGTTTGGCGAAGATGTGGAGGTCACCTTAACCAATGACGACCTGGAGAAGATATTTGATGCATTCACCACCATGTCAGAGGATAGATGGACATCCATGGAAGAGAAACAAAAATCCATGGTGGAGGCCTTGCAGTCCAATTCCAGAAGCTACATCTGAAAGAAGACGCATTACAAGCGAGTGTGAATCAAGCGAGGTCAATTCAAGAGAGCCTGCCAGCAATAGCCCTCATCGGTGCCACAGAAATCTAAATTTTCTCCTTCCCAGGTGCAGCTATGACCATAGAGCATCCAAATTTGTGCGCACAGGTCCAAGCATGCACAGAAGTCGACCTTGATCTTGCAAGGATAACGAGTGGGAAGCTACACGCTCTCCACTTGTTCATCTCTATGGAACTACAAAGCCGAGAAGCAGGCACACAGCAGTTGAGTGAGGTGAAATAGAAAATCGCAACCAAGGCAGCAGAATCGACCCAAGTGCAAGAAGTACAGTAAGCAGCGGTCGCACAACGAGCTGAGCTAGAACACTTAATCGACCGACTGTGCGGAGAGGTGCCCGAAGTTATCATTCCCGCCTCTATTGCACCCCATGAAAAAATTGAGAGCTTAGTTTCTGCGTTAAAGGCTTCCAGGTACGAGGTCCAGATACTCAAAGCTAACTTTGAGCAACAGATTACTGTGTTGTAGGGACAGCTGCAGCCTGAGACTCCTCTGGAGGTATGAGCTCAGCGAGCTGCACTAGTTAAGGAATTCACCAGAAGTATTTCTGCCAACATCGCCAAAGGATCTGACTTACTGGACACTGCTATGGAGCTATGGTCATCAGTGCAGCGAGACCCACTTCTCCAACAATTCACTCAGGAGTTGCACCACAAATAGCAGGAATTTGATCAGTTGGAGGTAGCCATGCCCACCCTTGTTGCAGCCTAGCAACTGGCGTGCCTTCAGACCATTCATGCTCTAAGAGACAAAATTGAGGGGCTCTGCCACAAAAATAAAGTTCTCAGTGATCATCTGAAGCACTGGACGTATGAAGAAATGAAACTCTCAAAATACTAGAAGAGGCGTCAGAGAAACACTGAATCATACATTGGACAATGTCACTTCGGCTACTCAGGGGTCAACATCACAAAATTTGGTCGGGATCGCACCGAATGCAGCTGCGCAGAGCGAGGGCCTCCTCACACCATTTTTTGTTGCCCAGCTCTAGAGCAACATGAAGACCCCACCATCACTATGAATCAAGACGAGTCGTAAGATTGTGTTGGGGGCCTGTTGGAGTGGGGCCCCATGAATGAAATTTTGGATATATTTTTGGAATATTTTGAGTAGTTTAGTTATGCACAGCACAAGTTAAGGGACTTTGGGGTGGCTCAAAGTCCCTCATGAATTTTAATGGGGAAAAAGGGTAAATCTAGGGGTCGCGGACACTAGTATAGCGTAGGCTAAAAGTATATGTAAGAGACTAAGATGAGTCAAAGAGTAAGTTATAGCAATTTTATGGTACGTTTTTTCATGATAGATCTACTATGAGGGTTTTGTCTGGGTAAGGGCTCATGTTGGCTATGTGAAGACCCTGATGGCTGTGTGCGCGAGTATGTGAAAGAATATGTAAGAGGAACCTAAACTACTTGATGAATATAAGGACGTTTTGCTGGTATTAAATGTATCTGTGATATGTTATGAGTTGCGCTGCATGTTATTTCTGTGATAGTGAATGTTGTTAGTAGATTGTTTGCACATATGTATTAGATACTTGAAAGAATGATGAATGCCTAGATCTGGTGATATTAGGTTATCTTTCTCTTTATAATTGATTATCTTATGAATTATAGGCCACGCGCAAGTCATTCTATTAATTATATTGTTAAGGGTTTTTGGTTAGGGCTTTCTCTACACGAACCTGTTCTAGATCTAAAGGCCCCCACATCATTAAAATCGCTCTCTCTCTCAAGGTGCAGAAACTTGGTTCCAGCACCCTCCCATACTACTTTGGTTAAGACCTTGACTTACGCAAGCAGGTCATTGTCGAAAGGACCAGTATTACAGGGGTTTGTTGGTTAACCACAAATATGAACCTGGGTCAAGACCCCTCAATGATCCAAAATGGATTCAGTTTTTCCTCTAGATAAAATTCTTCAAATGTAGTTGAAAATAAAATCAAGTTGAAGTGCTCGTCGACAACTTTCCAATGGTATGAACGGTGCATGAAACTGACTTCGTATGAGGAATTTGTGGTCAGTTAAAGTTTCAACGGCAAAGTCAACAGGGTGATGTCAGCAAGACACGTGTTGTCCTGAGAATGCACCATTTGTCTAGGCTTATGTCATCGAGCTCAGTGATGTGTCGTGATTTGATTGGTTGATACGAGCCAATGCAAAGTTGACACGTGGTAGCTCGAATTTTGCCCCATGACAACTTATTTCCAAAAGTTTTGGGGTCAAGGAGGATCAAACCCCTGACCTCCTGCATTGCTAAGTTTTCATTAGAGTCCACATACTGGTTGAGCCAGCACTTCAATTGGTATTTATATCAAAGGTTTAGTATTTAAATATGGGTGCATATATATGTAATATATATTAAACCAACACATATATAATAACATTAATATATGCGATAATATGTTGATATATATTAACGTATTCTCCACATATTTATTGCCACGTATAAAAAAACCTTAGGATAGACATTATCCAAGGTTTAAATGCATTGTTGTATATATAACACAAAACAGTCACATATATTAATGTTGCTATATATGGTTCAAAACCATATAACAGTCAACGTGACAGCCAGAGTATGGATATGATAAACCTTATAATAAGGTTTCAATGCACGTATTTTAAATAAATGTTTGCCATGTATAGAATCAAACCACCCGAGGGTTGGAGAAAGGTCGGGCGGGGGTTTTGACCCGCCGACCTTCAAAAATTTTATATAAACGACTTCGCACAGCACCAAGAGACCAATTGCGCTATGCGTAAGATTTTTTGAATGTGGCCTTCTAACTTCTAAATAAAGTGTTGTAGGAGCCGAAGTGCCCGAAACCACCAGCGTAGTTTCCAAGGTGGATTTTGCACTGAGAAGGCAGTTTTGAGTAGCAGAAGTGGTTTTGTAGCAGACATAGGTGGTTTTTGACTTTCCAGGGGGTCTGGAAGTCAATGTGGCCAAATATAGGCAAATTGTTACTCATTTTGACCGAAATTATGAGCCGGTCGCAATGGTAAGGTCTATTTTATTATTTGAGTCTCAGTTTTAGAGCTCATGTTTGTAAAGAATTTCGAAGACATAATAGAAAGGTCAGCATGGGAAGCTAAAGGACCAGGAGATGTAGCTAGGAAGTCTGGTGAATTCCTTATTAAATTTTTCCGTGTTGATATGTTTTAAATGTGTTTTTAATGGCTTATGTCGTTTATGTTAATTGAAATTTTTTCAATCTATTGCATACAATAACATAAGAAAGTTCACATAGATGTCAGTAATTCCTTTTTCATAAATTCAGATCACTCAAACCAACATCGACTAAGGATACTTGGTTAGATATGGAAGTGAAATATAAGACTGCATTGGAATTTGTTCAGGTCAGGATCTAAGAACTCAAAATGCAAGTGAGACTGATCCAAGCGAGTGTTTCTCAGGTGAGCCAGACCCAGATGAGCGCACAAGTCACCATGGATCATCTGTTGGATATAGCATTACCAACAACTATGGATGCTCGTCTTGTGAAAATTCTCACACCGTCCATCCATGTGGATGTCGGTCAGTGTGCCCATTTCAGAGGTGCAAGTGATATTAATATTAATTTGTCGGTTTTACCTGTAGGAAATATGCACCTAATGCACACGATGATTGTCGATGAACTTAGCTCCGTGAGGTTGTTTCTCACACATCTGTTGTTGAGTCAAAGAAGCAGGCCACAGAGGCCCAACATAAAAAACAAGCACCAGAGGAAGCATGTCGAAGCCAAAATCCACCAAGTCTGTAGTGAAATTCCATTGGTCCTGGCCACAGCTACCCTAAAAGTGAAATTGGAAGGATTGGTTTCCACCTTGAAAGCCTCACACGCCAATGTGCAGACCATCTGTGCAGAGTTTGAACATCAAATCATTGATCTACAAATGAAGTTGTAGCCCGAAACTCCCCTTGAAATCTGCACAAAAAGAGCAGCCAAAGTAAAACAAGCCACTAAAAATATTGTTGCCACAGTTAGTGTGAAAATATTTTAGATGAGGCTATGGGTGTGTGGACACCCATTTAGAATGATCCTGTAGTCCAACAGCTTCGCAATGCAATGCACCAGAAAGAGAAACAATTTTCTAAGATCCAGACAGTGGCGCCTACACTGGTTCTTCCGCAGCACCTCACCCGCCTAAAAGAGGGTCGAATAATTCAAACAGAGATCAAGGACCTATGTCGTAAAGATTAGTTTCTAGAGGCATGCGTGCAACCATCAGATGAGGAGGCTCTTCATCTTTTGCAAAAACTAGACACTACATTAAAGGCTATTCAACAGACACAACGAAGTATTGAGTTGGCCACTGAAGGGCCTACCACTGAGAAGTTAGTTCTGCAAGCACAGGTAGTTTTTGCGCAGAGGTTGGAAATGGTGCTCCCTCTTAAATCATCTTCCAGCATGCTACAAGCCAAGTTAAAGGATCAGACACCTCAGTGACTCGGGACGAGTCACATGTTTGTGTTGGGGGCCTGTTGGAGTGGGGTGCCCTGAGGTACACTTTTTAGGTATATTTTGTACCAGTTTGTATATGCGTGTTGCATGAATGAGTCAAGGGGATTTGAGGTGGGTCAAAGTCCCTATTTTGATGTAAAAGGGTTTAAGGGTAAATTGTGGGCCTCAAACCATGGTTTGAGACCATAGTATCTATGCTCTAAAATGATATAAATAGATAGATCGAGTCTGAGGAAGATATAGACTATTGTAATGTTATGATCTGAATGTTTATGCATCTGTAATACTTTGTAAGGGCTTTTCTGGGTTAGGTAGAAAGGCTCCTGTTGGCTATGTGCACAAAGACCTAGTCCTGGTTGTGTGCGGACTCCGTTGGATGTGTGCGTAGAAGGGTAATGTGTAAGGGTAAAATATAATGTATTGGATTGAGCTGAAGCTAATATAAGGACAAATTTTGGCGAAAGTATTGTGTTATTGATCTGAGTTATCTGTTCTATTTTAAGATCACATTGCTTTTGTGTTTCTTATATATATCTGTGCAAAGACATCTGTTATTTATGCATGACGCTATGTTGATGATTGATGAATCTTCTTAAGTGATTACGAATTCTTTAGATCTGGATCTGGTTCTGTTATGATATATATGTGCCAAGAAATCTGCAATTTTGTCTGGTATTGTTCTATATTGCACATATATGTTTATGGTTGATATAAGTTTGCAATCAATCTGCTTAGGTCCACTTCATTATTTTCTTCCTCAAGGTGCGGAAACCTGGTTCTAGCACCCCCCCCCCATACTACTTCGGGTGAGACTTTAATCTACGCAAGCAGGTCATTGCTGAAAGGGCCAGTGGTTGGATGGTTTTTTGGTTGCGTGATAAACTTTGAACCTGGGTCAAGACCCCTCAAGCCAAAAGTTACATATTTAGATGAAACATAAATTTTTTGACCTTAGTGATGAATTGAGGATGTGGGATTATTTCCTACCTCAATTCATATTCCCACAGACTCACCCTTTCCCCGAATTTGTGTCATGGTTTCATTTTAGGTATATTCCCAACCAAAGTGTTGTTGTTGCACAAAATAACGATGTCATTTTTACAGTTACAACCCAATACATTTTTCAAATGCTAAAGATTGAACCCTAAGCTCCCCTACATCCTTTTTCTGTAGAATCCCTCATAGGTCTCGAAAAAAATCTTACCTTCCCTCAACGAGCCAAGAGTTTTGAGATTTTTATACCTGAAAATGTTGAATTGCCTATAACTAATCCACATTACCCAACTTCAATGTTTCCAGAGATTACCAAACAAATCATTTCAATAATTTATTTTTCTCTAGGTTATCAATCTGACCAATGGGTTGATGACATCATCCTAGGGTTTTTGTCAATATTTTCTAAAGATGAGAAACTTTCTATTATCTTCAATTACAATGAATTCTTAGGAGAGACTATCCATGATTATTTCATGAAGTTTTCTACAAAAGGGGTCTTCAAAAATGCATCAATCCTTGTATATAATTTTTTTTTCTATGAGTCAGATAGGTTTTCAATTCCAATTCAAAATTTAGCTGAACAAGGAAACCCACAATCTGTGATTCATTGGACCTCCCTTGTTACAAAAAATACAAACGAATTATCTTTTAATGAATACACATATCAATTTTTATACACAATTTCATATTTACTTAATAGTTATCTGATCCCTAGAATTTCTCCTGAAATTAAAAGGATTCTTCATCTCAGTGAACAAACAAACACAGGATATTGGTATCTATACCAAAACTATACATATATTAGAGTGTATGGTTGTGAGCTTCCTCCATACAAGTTGCAAAAGTTTGTACCTATCAGAATTTTTTCACTGGAATACATTAAGAAGATGATAAATATGGATGAGCCGTACTTTGTTTCATTCAAGAGGAAGTCCCAGCTCAAAATAAAAACTCAAGTTGGACCCTTCATCTGTAATGCTAGAACAACAACAAAGGAGGCATATCTTCTCTTAAAAGGAAATGAAATTTAAAATGAGTTTTTCTTGGTCTTATGATTTCTTGGGGATCATTTCCAAGATGAGGGTAGAATAGAACACTAATCCTTAGCCTCATACTCCTAGACCAGAGATTGAGGAATATATGAATTAGGAGGAGTGGAAATAAAACACATTGCAGGAAGTAGAAGAGAAGAGTTATACTCCTACAACATCTCAGACTCCAGTTCCCGAAGAAAAACATGCAAAGAGAGTGAGAGAAATTATTTCCCCTTCAGTTACAAAAATACAAAAAGCAAAGCTTGTGATGTACAAGAAGAAGAAAAATAATCCTCTTGAGGACTCCTTTCCAAAATAAAGCACACATACTACACTAGTTTTTGCAGGCCCTCATGCTACTACTTTTCCTCGAATTGAAGAAAGTTTTACAGGGTCACCATAATCTTCAACTTCTCAAGCGCCATTGGAAAAATCCAAACAGGATAATTAGCCCATGGTCTGACTGAACCTAGAAGTTTTTCTAGGTACAAGGAAATCTAAATGAAAAGTGAAGCATTGAAGGCTACCATTTATACATAATTTTGGAAACAAACTTCAACATCTTACAATGATTACTATCTGCCTTTGACGCTGAAAAAGGGTTGATGAAAATGGCATTCCTTAAACCTAAAATCCCATTTCCTAAGACTATTGAGGACTATAATAAATCAATATTTTCCTTTAAATCAAAGGATATTCATCCTAACACTGTTGAGGACTATAATAAATCAATATTTTCCTTTGACTCAAAGGATATTCATCCTATTGACCAAATTTATTTACAAGAACAAGGTGGGGAAATGATGTATTCAACTTTAACCAGTTCAACCATGGAAAAATCGAAGTTGCAAGTTTCATTGAGTAATATTCAGTCCCAGCTAAATATGGAAAATATTTTTTCTCTAGCAAAGGATACTAAGATAAAATATTTGGAAGATCTAGTGATTAAATTGGGATATGATCCCAACAATGTTAAAGTTGTTGAGGATATGATTAAAAGGAAAAATTATGACATTAAAGCATTGAGAAAACAATTAAAACTTCCTATTACTAAATATCCCCAGTCTAAAGAGACTGGTGAACTAGAGAAGGAAAAAGAGAACATGTTCAAAATTATAATTGAACAAAACACATAGATACAAAAAATGGAGATAGAATTAGAAAATTTGTTAAATAAGAAATAACAAGCAACTCAAGCAACAATTGTTCCTTTAGCAACAATTCCAATTACATGTATTTCAACAGTAGGGGCTTATACTTCAACTACTACAACAGGAGAAATACAGTCCATTGATCCAATAATTGATCTAGCTAAGGCCAAGGGAGATATATCATCGAGGGCACAGGAAATTGAGAAATTGAAAGCACAACTTTACGACCTCCAATAATAGAAAATTAAGATTGACAATGCATATGTGGAAAAAATCCAAAAGAGTCACATGTTGACTCAAAGAATAGACACTCTATAAAATGAATCAGAAATTGATCAAACACTTGCATAGGCCAAAGAAAACATCTGGAAATACATAAATGAATCCATGACAGATTTGTGGCCATAAATTGAAATTATGCTTGAACAGGAAACATTACTTGAAAAATCAAAAGAATTAATAGCAGAAGTAAAGAAAGAATTGGGTCACAAATAAGGAGATGCAACAACATTAATCAGAATTTTGAATTCAAAAACAAAATAAGAGCTCAAATAATATGACAAATATGACATAACTGAAACAATTCTAGAGGTCAAAAAGAATCACAACAAAAGGAATTTAATGCCTCAACTTGAAAACAAATGCCACAAATTAGAAAACAACCTACAAAAGTTTCACAAAAATTTTAATGTGTTGCATCAAAAGGGACTACCAGGTTTAAGAGGAATTGGAGATAAGTTGATTACTCTTGAATAATATCAACAAAGGTTGTATTCAATAGCCACAAACAAAGCCAAATTTTCCAATATCAAAGGGAAAATTACAGGGAAGGCTTTCATTGAAGGCTTGACTTTTGACTAGTTAAATCAGCATGAGATAAAACATTTATTTGTAGTCAAACCCACTTTTCAAAAGTACACAGAAGTGGTTGAGACTTATAAAAAGTTAATCAAAGACACCATTCTTGATGAGGAAATATGGGAGAAAATATGTTTACTCATTGATCGAACTAGCAAACAAGTTCACAGTAGTAATTCCGAGTTTCAGTTACAACAAGCAGAATTAGAGGAAGAAGTGCACAGACAGCCAGGAAAAGAAATTAAATATAAGCCTTTGTAGCCCAGTCATCAACATCAACCTCGAATTCAGTGCCATCCAACTTAAGCAGTTTTATTTTCATATCTTGTAGATCTATTTGTTTGAACAATTTTGAAATATCATTGTAAATAAATCTTGATATTTACCTGAGATATTTTAGAGAAAAATGTATAAATACTTTGTAGACTGAAGCATGATGGGTTGAACCATTGTGATCGACTTTTAAGCAGACTTGTACCCTTCTAAGCTATTTTTGAATTAATAAAAGGATTCTAGATTCATTTCTAAACAACTTGTGTCCTTGTAAGTTCTTCTTAATCAATTATATTTCCACTCCGTTTTTATGCATGTGTTTAAGTTTGTGGGAATTCTAGGTATGATAATATTGAGTTTCAATTTATCTGAAACCCCCTGTGAATGTATAATCCTTTACATAGATTATTTAATTAAATTATTTTTTTTATTCAACTCCTCTATATCATTAAATTGTAATCTTCTCTTAAAGTTTTAAGCATATATTGTTTGGATGTAAAAAAAAATTACACGCATACACTGTATATGAAAAGTTAAATAATCAGTTTGATGTTTAGCAAATCATATAATTTCTAAAGCTTCAACCTTACACATCTCATCAAAGCTAAATTACTCTAAGAGGTGAAGAATAAACCCGTGTAATGCATCATAAGTAATTAATAATTGCACATGTTTAAATAGTTTATAACTTTTCTCATCCAAAAATTTTTAAAACCAACAAAAAATTATAGATGTTCTCGCATAATTCCTAACCAAGAACTATCTATATAGGTAAAAAAAATAGGTTTTCATATCTTACTATATTCAAGTGCTTAGAAATTATTCCTTCTAGGTCAAAGCCTTGAATATCCTATTCCTCATTTAAATTAAAAGAATTTAAAAATTGAGAAAATTATAAAAAATATGTTGCATTTTTTATAGTTATATCTCCAATGGTAAAAGGAAAGAAAATAAACATCATCTTCTTCTTCTGCTCGCATAGAATCAACCAGGGGTGATGCTGCATGTAAAGTTCAAAAAAAAAATATTTATCCATGAAAAACTTAGGTAAAAAAAATATCTTTTCCTGGAATCCATAGATTCAAATTATGGTATTTTTTATGGTATTGGATACCACCAACATGCAAGTGGGTCTCCTAGATGAAAAGTCTCAATCAGAATTCCCATTGTTTAGTGTGGGAACCCTTCTAGAATCAAGGGTTGACTGACATATATTATTATAGATTTTCCTTGGCTATAGAGTTCAACGCAAGAGATAAATGTACATGAGCTTTCAAATGAACAATTGGGTATGCCTCGTGGAATATTCAACTCTAGAATGTATAAAGGTTCTTCTACCAAAAGGGAGAGAAAAAGTGAGCCTTTAAAAGAGTAGTAATAGTATTGATCTAATAAAGACACACATCCATATACATAAGAATGAATCGTTAATAAACAAGTGAAATAGTTCACACGAAAGCAACGATTTTTAAAACAAATACAACAAACCTTCAACAACATAAGTACTAAAGTCACCAAAATAGTTAAATTTCCTTAGTATAGATGAAACAACATACATTACAAACATTCAAATAATAGTATTACAATATTTAATACATATGCATGAAAGTGTGTTGGCTCAAAGAGATTCGCAATTAAGAAAAATTTCCAAGATACATAAGTACAAAGAACACCACTAGCTCCAATAGTGGAGCAATAGAGCAACCACTTGCTCCTCCAAAAGAATTGTCTTTCTCTCTTATGCCTGGCAGGAGGAGCCAAGTTGAAAATTCATTTACATGAGTGATGATGGTGTATACATAAAAAATGGGGTGAAAACTCACATCCATTGTGATTCTTAGACTGCCATCATGTTTGTTTGAATTCTCTATCACCTTTCCACTCCTACACGATTTTTCACATTCTATACATGTCATTTGAATTTCCACTTTGCATTACATTTTTGAAACAATGAAATTAAAAAATAGACCAATGATGTGGCCAATAATGACATGACACCTTGATAATACATGACAATACATTGATGACATGGAATGCATGATGATGTGGCAATGACAAGTAATTCCTTCTACTCCTATATTTGAGTATTCTTGAAAGATGGTGCATGTTATTTTATTTCCTCCTTCATCGAGCTTGAAGATAGGGAGTCTTCATTGTAACCTTGATTTCCAGGAGTTGTCGCAATATCGTGTCCCTTTGTCTTATATTGATTGATTAACTTGCCTTTGCAGCTAAAAGGGTGTATTCTAGTATGGTTTCCTTCTTCACCTCCTTCGTCATCATATTTTCATGGCTTGAAATGATACTTGCAACTAAAATCCACTCATGACAAGATGAAATAATTCAAATAAACCCCTAGTTTAACATAATTCATGATGATCCATTAATTGAGCTAGAATCGGGTGACAAGCTGAGACACAAGCTCAAGGATTCTGTAGTTGAATAGCTCAGGAAGTCAAGGTCCAAGAATAATCCTGTAGACTGTGCAATGCGCATTTCAAGCTATCCAGGGCATAAATATTTCATAGTTGAGCGGCTCAAGGGGTCAGGATGAAGGCTTAAGGCTTGTGGCTTCCCACTATGCAATTCCTAAGGGTCAGTGGCCTAGGGATTTCCCTGATGTATAGTTTAAGGGATCAAGGCCAAGGCTTGATGCTTGAGACTAAGAAGTGTATAAAGGAGGAGGATTGGAAGTAGGGATTGTATAGTTCTTGAGCTCAAGGGTTGATACTAAGCACTAAGACTGCGTAGTGTGTGGTTATGGAATGGAGATTTTATGCATTGCGCAGTGCCAAGAAGCAAGGTTGAAGCTCAAGGAATTAGACTATGTAGTGCACAATTTAGGAATATTGAGTGATGCCAACTTGATCAGTGAGGTGAAAATGAACAAGGAAAAGACTTGAGCATGATCACACACTTAGACCGCTTGAAGACACACCATAGATCATATAGAACGCATGAACAACATACTTTCATCAATTCCATGACATTGCGACAAATTTTCCCAAATGCGACACTAAATACTTTGGAAATACATGTGATACATGTTTATATGATAAGAATGAATCATTAACACATTTATTACCCCTTGAAACAAACCAAAACTACATTTGTGCGATGTGCAATGCTTTCCATGCTAAAATATGGCACTTTGATTTTATTCAGAAGGGATAAGAAAACTTAGAGAAAACACATGTAATGATTCTTTGTACTTGTGACAACAACATGTAGAGTCAGATTAGGCTCTAAAATTTGGATGGGGGCCAAAATTTTGGAGGGTTTTGTAGTAGCAACAACACTTGGCGACACAATGGTTGAACTCCATCTTCTCTACCTTGGTCAAATATTTTCTGCAAGGTCCAGTTCTTCAGGGAGTATTGATTCATCATTTGGATTACTTCAGCTTCCTCACTTACCCCATGTGTAAACATAGTCCCCTTCATTCCTTCTCAATTAAAAAAAAAAACATAAGACCAGTGATACCATAATGTTTCGATACAAGAAAGGTAATGTAGTTTGCAAGATTTAAATATTCATAGTATGAGTTTCATCTCTGGTGTTGCTTTGCTACAAGCAGCCTTGGATAGTACCTCGATGGAATCACTTCAGGAACACCAACATTGATTCGCCATCAGCGAGCCTAAATATTACCCTAGCAAAGTTACTTGCTTCACCTCCCTGCTCATGAAGCCTTTCTCTTCTTTCACCCTTTATTTATTTATTTTAATATAACTTTGCATCGAAACTTATTTATTTCGTGGGGTGGAAGAGGGATCCTGACTTATTGAGAGCAGATGAGGTTGTTCCTTCATACAAGCATATATAAATCCTTTGATATTTGTATTCTCATTAATATTTTCCCCTTTTCCTTCTCTATTCGATTGGATCAATGTGGTAAATACTGAAATATAAAGAACCAGGTGTATTCATTATGTTTCTAGAATAGAAATAGATATCATGGCTTGACATAGAGCTTTCCTTATGCAAGAATCATATTTTCCATCAGAACATCATTAACCGGAATATGTAAGCAAAAAAAAATAAGGACTAAATATTAGCCAAATGTGTAGTGCCACAAAACTATTTTAAATTATGCCAGATACATGGGAACCCAAAACACACTTGCCCATGACACTTATTCACATGAATGGAAACATATGAATAGATTAAACATGACAAAAAATCAAACCAAAATAGTAGACTATGTACATAGGGTAGGGAACAACCCTAGACTATCATTAAAAATAATGTTTTAAATCTTGGCCATTTACATGAAGAGAGTCATTCTTCTTGTCCAAATATTGAAGACGGTAAGTGTTATGGCCAAGATTCTCATGAACGGAAAACAATCATATCCATAGGGATTGGAACTTAGTTTGTTTCCCCTTATCTTAGTGATATTTATCCCACTTCAAGACCAGTTCACCCACACTGAATTCACTTTTCCTTTCAGACTTATTGTCAAACCATATCTTGATATGACTCTAGTGAAGAATTTTTTTGTTTTTGTTTTCTTTATTTCTTCCTCTAGCTTAAGGAGGGTGTCTATCCTACTTTGAACTAGAAGACAAGGTTTACCCTGTGATTCTTATGAAAGTTGAAAGGAAAGTGATTAAATGTTTGGATGCACGATGGCTTCTTTTCCATACACCAGGAATTAAGGAGAAGTTTTAAGAGAAGTTTTAGGTGTGACACAGTCAACCCATAGATAATTCACCAAAGTAGAGTGTTAGTACCTTTGTTTAGAGAAGATAATATTTTTTACTATACATATAAGTTTCTTATTGGTTGACTCAACAAGACCGTTTCCCTGCAGGTAGTAGTTAGATGTGTGTTTCAATACAATTCATTTTTCCAATGAAAAATCATAAATTTTTAGTGATGAGAAATATGTTTCATTGTAAAAAAAAAGTGAAGTCAGAACGCCAAACCTGGTAATGAAATTTTTCTTGAGTAAGCTAATGATCATTAAATTGCCTGACGGGAACCTCTTATGTCCACCATGTGAAGTAATCTGTCAGAGTGATGATATAGAAGTGTTGCTTCGATGAGTGCGGAAATATATCACCAATAAAATCTAAACCCCATTGTTGAAATGGTTCTTCCACAGCAATGGGATGCAATGGGACAATTGACATGTTTTCTCGAACACCACATTTTTGACAAACTAGACACTTGTGGGAATAACTGTGAGAATATTTGAAAAGTGTGAGCCAATAAAAACCATCTTGCATAGCTTTGTACATCATTGTGTCACACGTGAAATTTTCTCCAGTTGGCCCATCATCTTGGTCACATAGAACACTTTATGAATCTGGTGCTTCTAAGCATATAAGTAAGACTATGTTGTGGTGCTTCCTGAAAATCACTCAATGTACCAATTGATAAGATAGAGCTTTCAATATGATTTCCCTCTTATGTCTTGCTAATAAATGAGATGTTAAAGTATAGTGCTCAAGATATTGTCACACATTTTCATACCAAAAGGTTGGTGTATCTACGGGGGTAGCTTGTTCAATATTTTACATTTCAATCTCCTACTCCCATCCAAAAGAATATTTTTCTAGTGCATTGGCCGCTTATGCTGCTAGCTGGAATAGAGTATGGACTTTGATAGTCTGAACTGGTTTGAGCTCAAGATCGTACTCTTATAAGTTGGTCATCCAGTTATCTCTTCTTTCACCCATCTCTTTTTGAAAAAAAAATTATTTGACGGTGTGGCACAAAGATAATAAAATGACTTTTTAGAAGATAAGGCCGAAATTGTTTTACCACCTTGTAGAAGCTTTTTTATCAATGGTAGAGGAATTATTTTTTTGTCCTTTCAAGTTGGAAGTCATGAATGATATGGGCCACTTGTTATTATGATAATCCTTTTGTGTAATATCGACAACGAAAGAGTTATCATAATCAAAGGTGTATAGGAAGAAATATTTGCTAAAGTTTGGACTATATAGTGTTGGTGCTTTTACAATTGCTTAATTTATATGACAGAATGCATCATTTTCCATTTTATCCCACTTGTATGCCACATCCTTATTTATCACCTCTTGTAGTGGTTTCACTATCTATGCGTAATTAGAGATGAATTTGTGGAGGAAATTGATTTTCCCCAAGAAGGATAGCATAAATTTATTGTTTACCAGGCAAGGAATCTATATAATATTTTTGACCCTTTCAGGGTCCACCTTAATCCCACTCTTTGCGATGATATGGCTCAAGGTATTTCCCTCAGACACTGCAAAAATTACCTTCTTGGGATTATGATATATCTTGTATATGTGACATCGCTTGAAGATTTCCTTCAAATGGCATAAGTGGTAAGATCTTATTTTTGAAAAAATTGTTATGTCATCAAGATAGGCCACTACGCTCTGACCAATCAAAAAACGAAATGTGATGTCCACCGCACGTTGAAAGGTTTCACTTGCATTAATCAATCCAAATGACACTTTCTGAAAGGAAACCATACCCCACTTGGTTCTAAATGTTTTTTTGTGTCTATCAGGTTCCAACATTAAAACCTAGTTATAACTTGAAAATCCATCCAACAAGGAAAAAATTTCAGAACCTGATTTTATCTGTAGATTCTATTCCATCGATGAAACTGGATATTTTTCCTTGTCCAAGTGGCGATTAATATTAAGGAAATCCTCTCACATGTTTATTTCCCTAGACTTATTTCTTACCATAACCAAATTCAACACCCATGTCGAATGTCGCACTTTGAAGATGATCTGATCATCTAGCAGCTTCTGCATCTCTTTTTGAATCAAGGGCTCAAGCTTCGGATGAACTTTATGAAACTTTTGTTGAAAAGGTTTCTCCCCTTCCTTGATTGGAATTACATATTGTATTATTCACATATGATAAGTTTTTAGATAATGGTATGTCCATGCATAAACATCATGGTATTGCTTGGAAAGGCGGATAAAATATTACTGCTCTTGGGGTGTGCAACGAGTAACAATATTAACAAAAATTGGATCTTGTTTTGTACCAAGATCCATTTGCTCGTGCGGCAGGGTCGAGCTATGAGTCTTCGCATTTACTGGTCCCTTCAAGCAATTTTGAAACTTTTCAAGTGACACCATGTCCTTGAGCATGGGGTTTCCTTTGCTTTCTTATGCTGCATACTACAATGTTTTATCATGCTTGTATTTATCATTGGCTACATCCTTGAACACATCAATGTTTCCCATAAAATCCAGTATTTGTTGGTATTCTTTGGAAACATGAAATTTAGTGATATTATTAAGTACAAATGGCCTATAAATAATTTAAATATAAAATATATCCCTAAGTGATGACAACTTAGCAGCAAAATTTGCTAGTGCATTAGCAGTAGCATTATAAATCCTAGGAAAAAAACAATATTAAAAGATTGGAATTACGAAATTAAATTCCATAATTATTGTTGATAACTTTTGAGATTAGGTGACACACAATGCATAGTATTTTGTACCTATCATACAATGATTTCAGTTTCACCAATTGCTTTGATTACCTCAACTTTAAGGTCGATGGCTTTCTTCAAACCTGAGATGAGTGCTTCATATTCTGCAATGTTGTTGGTGCACTTGAATTCCAAGCGACAATAGATCAAATTATTTCCCTGTTGTGGGTATAAAAAAATCCAACCATCTCCAGATCCCTCCTGCTTTCTCGAATCGTCAAAATATAAAATCTAGGAATTGGAAAAACTAGAGCTATGTCCTACACTAGTAATACCTACATATATTGTATAAATTTCATTATCACTAGTTGGATTTTGAGGAAGGAGTTCAACCTATGTATCTAGTGGGACCAGCGAAGCCTGAGATAGATAACATCTGTGATCCACTTCAAGAAATTTTTTTCCAAATGTCACTTCTACGAAGCCCATAAGTTTATTATTTTCATCAAGTTGTGTCAAGGTAAGCTTTATGTAGGTCTTGATTTCACCTCTAATCTAATTATTTATGCCCTTGTATGGAAGTCATAAGTGAGACCAGTCCATGACAAAGTATCCTTGGTTAGAAGTAAACCATATGCTTCGGGAATTTCCATCATTACAATATTAATACACTGGTGAACTTTGTGATCATATGACAATCAGATAAGAACATTTCAGAGTTCAAAAATGGCATGGAAAAGTGATATTTCGAGTTGTATGACCTATGTATTAGTTTTATTCCATTGTGCATTGATTTTCTTAGCAACCGACAATGACATCACATTTGCGGATGCACCAAAATCAACGAAACAATCATGAACATTATAATTAAAAAGTTCAAACATTAACAAAAGCGGTGGGAAGAGAGTGTTAGAACTTAAATTTACAACATTTGCAATAGGTTCAAGGGCATTACGAGAAATAACTGGCATTACATAAGTATAAAAATATTTGTTACATATCGGAGTGTGTGATGAGAGCGCCTGGAGAATCAGTGCTCATTGGCACGTTATCATTGTGACATCAAACAACGAAATGTTAACGCGAGCTCTCTTCATATCTTCCACGTTGTTATAATCAATGCTTACTATTGTAATGGGTTGTGTTGATGAGTTCAATGGTGTAAATTTATCTGCTGCAGTAGGAGTGATGGAATTTTTCTTGTTGCTACTGGAAGTGTTCTTGGAAGAAGGAGCACCTCCAAACTTGTTCTATGAATTTTGAGCTGGGTTGGAAGGTGGATTAATTCAACATAGAAATTTCTTCTTAATATTTTTTCTCAGAAAAAATTCCCTTTCTCCTAAAATTGTAACGGTTAGATGACTAATTAGGAGGAGCTTCACTCGATGTCGGTTGATCAACACTCTGTTTTTCAGTGTTGTATATGATACTAAACATATTCACTAAATCTCCAACACCCGTAATTTCTTTATTCATGATAGTTTCATTTTTCCCTTCATTTTTCTCAGGTTTCTCTTTCGTTAAAAAGGTGTCAACGAGATTAGCCATCATGGTGTTCATATTATAATTCCACTGCGGGCATATATTTTCTGAATGTTTTTCTTGATGAAAGGTGCATAAATGATCAATGCCCAAGCTTTCAACATTAAACATTGTGTTATAAATATGAGCAAACTTGGCTAGTTGTGATCTTATATTTATTTTGCAGAATGGTGGCTTGGAATACCTGCTACTGGTAGTGGATGCCTCTCTTGACATGCACAACTTTAGATACTTGGTCAAGCCCTCCATGTTGAAAGAGTCTTTGTCTTTGGTTATATTGGAAGATGGTTGGTTTTTCTTACCAACTTCTTTGGAGTACTTTGAATCCTCATCATCTACAATGAATCCAATGGCTCACAAATATTTCTCTACAGTAAGAGCTTGCGCAAAGTTTAAGGACAAGGTTTCTTTCGCAACTCCCTTTATGAAAATGGAAATTTTAGTCGACAAGGTTGATGTGTAATAATATTTAATGATATCATTATGAGTTTGCACACTGGTGGGGAAATTTTTCAAAAAACACATAAATATCTAATTAAAATATTTGATTCTTTATTTATCGCCCACTTTCAAATTCCCGAGTTCTTTCAACATGGCAGGATTTGTATCGTCAACAAAATTTTCAAGAAACACCACTTAAACTCCCTCTAGATTCAGTTTTGAACTGGCTAGAAGGATATGATACCATATAGATTCTCTAGTTTCTAATTATATGGAATGATTCTATAAGAAACTTCGTTGAAACGTACCTCCAACATCCACAGATGCATGTAGACTCATCTATATGGTCTTCAACTTTTGTCTTCTTGTTCAAATCAAAATTTGACAACAACTTTTTTGGATGTTTGGGCATCTTGTGAAGACTGTTCGAACGAGTTAGAGGCCCTTGGGCCACCCAATCAAAACCTGCTTTAGCCATGTCTATGCATTTATCCTCCTCCTCTTCTTATGAGTTTGAAGAAGCTTATCCTTCAACGTTCAATTTTTTGTTGTGATTAGGGTTCTCCTCATGAAAAAACTACAAATATTCCCCTTCGTTGTCTGGATTATCCTCAATAGGTGAAATTTCCCCTTATTTTTATACAGGTTCAGCCAGATCCTCAAGGGTTACGATAACTAAATATTTCACCGATGCAACCAATACACCACTAGGTGTGACTTCTTTCTTCAAAGGCTCATGATGGACAATCGCAACGACGGGGAGTAAACCAAGAGCTCCTGCAAATCAACGAATAATAGGGAGAATAGCCCATATTTGGTCATAGGTAACATCAAATTCTTGTCCTAGACTAGTATGAACAATTTCTTCATTTTTCGAAGTTCAAGTGGGAGTGATAACAGGAATGTTACTTCCTTGCACAAAATTGTGTGTATTGGAATATGGTGAGTTTTCAGCCATAAAAATGTGGTTTCCCTCCTTCTAGCGCACGAATGTTGGTGGTGATGGATACTTCCAACATGCAAGGGGTTCTCCCCTATGAAAATTATGAATTATACTTCACACGGTTTGGTGTAGGAGCCCTTCTAGAATCAAGGCCCAACTGCCATATATTCTTATATATTTGCCTTTGATACAAATTTTAGCACAAGAGAGAAATGTACACGAGACTTTATATGAACAAGTGGGTATGACTTGTGGAATATTCAACTGCAGAATGTATCAAGGTTCTTCTACCGAAATGGAAAGGAAAAGTGAGCCTTTAAAAGAGGAGTAATATTATTTATGCAATAAAGAAACATGACCATATACATAAGAATGAATTGTTGATCAACTAGTGAAATAGTTCACACAAAATAAACGATTGTTAAAAAAAATACAACACACCTTCAACAAGATAAGCACTAAAGCCACCAAAATAGTTCAATTTCCTTAGTATATATGAAATAACATACATCAAAACATTCAAAGAATAATTTTATAATATTTATGACATATGCATGAAAGTGTGTTGGCTCAACAAGCTTCATAATTAAGCAAAATTTCTGAGAGACATAACAACAAAGAACACCACTAGATCTAATAGTGAAGCATTAGAGCAACCACTTTCTCCTCCAAAATAAGTATATTTCTCTCTTATGCCTAGTAGGAGGAGTCAAGGTGAAAATTCCTTTACATGATCGATGATGGTGTATATATAACAAATGGGGTGATCATTCACCTACCTTGTGACTCTTAGACTACCCTCATGGTTATTTGACTTCTCTACGACGTTTCAACTCCTAATTGAATTTTCACATTCTATAAATGTCTCTCGGACTTCTAGTTTACATTACATTTATAACACAATGAAATTACAAAATCTACAAATGATGTGGCTAACAATGACAAGAGGCCTTGACAAGACATGAAAATACATTGATGACATGGACTGCATGACGATGTTGAAATGTCAATCCATTCTTTCTGCTGCTATATTTGAGTCTTCTTGAAATATGGTGCATGTTATTTTCTTTCCTCCTTCATCATGCTTGAAGATAGGTAGTCTTCAATGTAATCTTGATTTCTAGTTTTTGTCGCAATCTAGTTTCCCTATATCTTCTCTTAATTGATCCACTTATCTTTGCATCTAAAAAGGTGTCTTCTAGGAGGATATCCTTCTTCATCTCCTTCATCATCATCCTTTCATCGCATGAAATGACACATGCAACTGAAATCCACTCATGACGAGATGACATCAGTCCGATAAACCCCTAGTCTAACATGCTTCATGATGATCCATTAACTGAGATGGAACTGGGTGATAGGTTGAGACACAGACTTAAGTATTGCGAAGTTGCACAAATTAGTAGGTAAGGGGATAGGACTAAGACTTAAGACTACTAAATGCATAATTTAGTTTGCACAGGGCAAGACAACTACACAGTTGAGGGGCTCAAGGGGTTAGATTTAAGGCTCGAGGCTTGAGTTTTCCACGTACGTGTTTCCAAAGGGTTAAAGCCCTAAGGCTTGTGCAGTTGTGTAGTTTGAGGGCTCAAGGATGAGGCTTGATTCTTGAGACTATGCAATGTGTAGAGAAGGATGAATAGAAGCAGGGATTGCATATTTTTGGAGCTCAAAGGTCATGACAAAGAATTGATATTGTGTAGTGCATAGTTATGGAAGGAAGAGGCTACACATTGTATGATTCCAAGAGGAAATTTTGAAGCTTGAGGACTGAAACCACGCAGTGCATAGTTTAGGAAGACTGAGTTATGCCATCAAGCTCAGTTGGGAAATTTTCCATATTTGGATAACTATGGGATAAGTGAGGTGAAAATGAACAAGGAAAATACTTGAGCACGATCACAGACTTAAAATAGTTAATTTCATAACATGATCACCCAAAATACATGAAAAACATAATTTTGTCAATGTGATGACATTGTGACATATTTTCACAAGTGTGACACTAAAGATACACTTTACGACAACAGTGAAGACACTTGTTTGACAGTGCTTGAAACTTTGAAAATGAGTGCGATACATGTTTCCATTATAAGAATGACTCATTAACACACACATTACTCCTTGAAACAAACCAAACCTACATTTTTGTGATGTGCAACACGTGCCATGCTAAAAGATGACATTTTTATTTTCTTTAAAAGGGATGAGAATACTTAGAAAAAACACATATAATGATTATTATTACTTCTAAAGATAGCAGGGACATTAAAAAATAGGCTTCAAAATTTGGATGCACAACAAAATTTTGGAGGTTGTTGTAGCAGCAAAAACACTTGACGACACATTGGTTGAACTCCAACTTCTCTGCCTTGGTCAAATATTTTGTGCAAGGTCTATTTTGTTAGGGAATGTTGATTCATCGTTCAGATTGCTTCAAATTTCTCAATTACCCCATGTGTAAACATAGTCCCCTTCACTACTTCTCAATTGAATACAAACATAAGATCATTGATATCACAATGTTTTGATTCGGGAAAGGGTAATGTAGTTCAGAAGCTTTAGATATTCATAGTATGAGTTTTCATCTTTGGTGTTTCTTTGTTTCCAGCAAGCCTGGATAGTACCCTGACAGAGTCACTTCAGGAACAAAAGTATTGCTTCATTGTCATCGATCCTGGATAATACCTCAATGAAGTTACCTGCTTGACCTCCCTTCACAATAAGCCTTGCTCTTTTTTCAACCTTCATTTATTTATAAAATTATGAATTGAACCTTATTTATTTTGTGGGGTGGGAGAGGATTCCCAAATTATTGAGATCATAGGAGGTTGTTCCATCACAGAAGAATATATACACTTTCAAATTTGGCCCAATTTTTTACGGCCAATATGTCGCTCTTGCGACACATAGGTGTCCCAAGAGTGACACTTTGAGGTGGGGAAAAATGTCGGTTCTAATAAAGTCGAAATTCTGACACTTGACTTGACTGTCGGTAGAGAGACGCTAATTCCGAAGTTTTTTTGGTTGTGTCGGAATTCCTAAGTTTCAAATTGGTTGTCGCTCTTCTGACGTTTCACGCTTCATCACTCTTTCGACATTTATAAGCGTCGCAATTTTGACGCCAACGAACACCATAATCAACGTTTATAAGTGTCGCTCTTCCGACGAACAAAAGTGTTTCTCTTCCAACGAACAAAAGTGTCACTCTTTCAATGAACACAAGCGTCTCTAGTAAGATGCTACATAATGCCCCAACCGGTGCTTCTAATCATCGCTCTTCTGACCAAAACAAGCGTCGCTAGTCCGATGCTACACAATGCCCCAATCGACACTTCTAAACGTCGGAATACCGACGACGACAAAAAATTATTTAAAAAAAAAAACTAAACTTCAGAATACCAAGGAAAATAAAACATTATTTCAAAAAAAAAAAACTAAACGTCGAAATACCAATAGCAACAAAACATTATTTAAAAAAAAAACGTCAAATACGTCTTCTAGATGATCCTTCAAGATATGGTTCCAATATTCACAAATGCTTTTATAATAGTTTCCACAAAAGGTTTTCAAGATGTTAAACACTTCACAAGCATCCTTCTATGGTTCTTCAATACGCCTGCCTCAAAATGCATAAAGGATCAGCTCCAAGTAGTCTTCAGGGTCTATAGTTATCTCAATTTCAAAGGGTTTCCAAACAACCTCTATATTGTCTGCAAAACTATTCTTTTCATACAAGACGTAACTGTTCCTTTAACAAGGGTCTGCAATCCAAGTCTTTGATATGGTGATCCGAGCTTCGCATAGTCAAAGATAAGAACTAATATTCCATAATATGTAGACTACCCAATAATTGAAATTATGGTCCTTACAATTCAACAACAAGTTTGATCTTGAGCCTAGGAAATTTAGCCTAACAACTGTGTCTCCAAAGGATGAGCCTTCAACCAAGTTGTCAAGGATCTGAGATCTTTAAGTGTTCAATAAACTAAGTTTTTCTAAACTCCAAGTGTCACTTCCCACTACCTCTCCACATGACCTGATATGAGTATAGACTGATATTTCCCACATATTTGTACCATGAAAGGATAAATACCAAAGTCTATTGTCCGAGATGAGCTAAGTAGTTATGGCTGGAAGTAAATCACTACATATTTTTAGTAGAATGCCTCCACGGATCCAAGCCTAGGAATATTATAGATCCACTAAATTGAGTTGTAGTGATCCTCCACACACATCTGAGTTGTGAGATGACACAGTCCTGAAACCAATCTTGATTGGTCTGAGGTGTAAGGAATTGCTTTGAGTTCTATAACCCTTATCCGAGTTGTTGGAGATAGTCTACACCAAACAAGTTTTTCCTTTATACATAGAACCGAGCTGCAATGAAGACTCTCCACATATCCGCAGAGTTATTCCTCCTTGGCCTCCTCAAACTATGATTTTCCTTCGTGCAATCCCATGGCACAGGTGGTTTTCAAGGTCTGAGCTTGTCTCTAAAATATTCACTGATTTTCTTGAGCTGAAATGGAGCATATATTTATATTTATAGTTGTGTGTCCATGTGAAGATACATGACAGTTGGGCGAAATAGGCCGACATGAGGGTCAACATGTCCAGATTTATATTTATTAATTGAAATTAAAATTTTAATTCCAGAGGCCGACTTGATCTAGTTTTTTTTTTTTAGATCGTTGCATTTCTGTCTTACCTTGTTTTGGTAATGATGCATGTTGTCGGTGACCTTTTCTATTATTATCATAAAAAAATTCTCTATAAATCATAGAATGCAACATCCCAGTTTAATATTATTCAAGGCACTCCTTCTAAGTTCTAGAGAATACACTTTAACACTAAAATTATGCACAGTTCTTGAACATGTTCCCAATCATTTTTCCCTGCCCTCTATGTGCCTTCAGAAAATTCCTTAGATAATAATGATAGTGCCTTATGCACTTTACATTCATTTAGAAACATGAGACACAATATCTTCTACAGAAACAAAATAATATTAAAAAAAAATGTCAGAGGATTAAGTGAAATAATTGCATACGGTTTCAGTGTTCCTTCAATACAAATCATTCCCTTTTTCTTTGGTTTGTCCTTGGAGATGGCTTAGTTCTAGTCACCCTTCATTGTGCACTTTATAAGACTATGATATTCCTTCCTGTAATCCAAGGGCATAGGTGGTTTTCAAGGTCTGAGCTTGTCTCTAAAATATTCACTGATTTTCTTAAGCCGAAATGGAGCGTAGATTTATATTTATAGTTGTGTGTCCTTATGAAGAGACATGACAGTTGGGTGAAATAAGTCGACATGAGAGTCGACATGTCCAGATTTATATGTATTAATTGAAATTAAAATTTCAATTCCAGAGGCTGACTTACTTTTGTTCAAGTCTAAGTCAGTCCTGAATGAACTATAAAATTTGGTGTATTGTTTAAGTCTAAGTCAGATTCCAAGCCTACTACCGAAGTCGTAATAAAATAGCTTATGCCTTCCTGCATGATAAATTTGCAACAATTCTTAGAATATTGCATTGCATTTGAGCCCTAAGATTTTCTAGCTTACAACCTTGCAACGACTTAATATTTGCAAGTGTTAAATTCAACATTTGCATACAATGAAAGACCCTCTTTGCCATATTTGATGCTTCTGCCAACTATAATTTCACTAAAATTAAGACCATGCAACACCAGGATGACATATAAGGAATCCTTTTGAACATGATTTTCAATTGAAACTAAAATTTTAAAAGCAACAACGGATATGTAGTGAAATAACTTTAAATACCCTATGTGATAAATCATAAGAAAACTTGGGTGTAATATCAACATTTCCACATTTAGCATACATGTTTATCAAAGCACATCCCACGTTAGCATTTGAATGGAGCTATTTCATGATTGCCTAGCTATGAATCTCTCCTATCTGTTGTAGAGTAGCTAATATGGCATATGCATGGAGGAGACATGAAATTGTGTTTGGATTGAGTTTTATGCTTTCTTGTTGCATCTGAATAAAGATATTAATCTTGGTAAACATGCTTTCCTCCGAAATTTTGCTCAAATTAGTGGAGAAATCCTTTTTGTAATTCCCACTGAAGTGTGGATGCACATTCTCACTTGCTTGAATACAAGGGTCCTTTGGTCCATAATGTAGATCTACAGTAAATTCATAGTGGGATGTTAGGGACTTGCTTGCCATTACAACTCCAACTCCTTGCATTCTTTAATTTGCAATATGATAAATTGTGACTGGACTATTGTAAAAAAAAAATTGGTAATTTTCTTAGAGCATGATTATCATCACACAGGGTCTTTTGGGAATTAATTTATGCATTTTATCAAACATTTACCTTGCTTCTCAATATTTCCACTCTGGGTATAATAAATTTCCTTGAAACTGCAATTTGGTTTCACCATTTCCTCAAATAGCTTCAGAGCCTCATCAACACACCCATTCTATGCATACCCTAAAATAAAGGTATTCTAGCAAATTGCATCTCACTGTCACATTTTGTCAAACATTTTTCATGCATCTCCCATGCATTGTTCTTTGAATGAGATCTATCCTAATAACTTATTAACATTTTTCACTAGCATTCTTTTTCTTTGGCCCATGCATGCTCTATGTTGCAACTTGGGCTTTGATACCATTTGTAACTTCACCCAAACACCCAATTGGGCGATGCCACCAGCCTTTGATATTGATACCGTAAGTATTTAATAACACACACACACACATAATGAGCAAGATAACATAATATTATGCATGAAAACTAGAAAAACCCCAAGATGAATCTTGTATGTACTTGTACACATTGTTAGTGCATTGGTGATATGGGTACTATGAGGCATGTGTGTAGAGGTATTTTCTATGCTACTAAGGCCTGTGTGCATATGTGTAGGTATATTTGATTTCAAAGTATTTGTGTGGTTAGGATGGAGAGCCTATGAGTCAAAATGCCAACAAATCTAGTATATGTGACATGTAAACATATTAAAACGATGGGACACAAAGGGTATAGTGGGTTAGGATTCCACAAAAATGGAAAGGTAAGGTGGTGGAACCAAGACATGGTTTTTCAAAGTAATCTTCAAAGGCATCATATTAAGTGAAAAATGTTTAAAATGGAAAATAAGAGAAATTACATAAGCCCAAATGACAATATCTTCTATAGTAAATTGGATAATTTCCTACAAAATGGCAGTAAAGGAATGAAAACCCCTGCTGCAGGTGATCTTCAAAAAGTTTTTTATTGTTTTTCCACTACTGCAAGGGAGGTATTCGTGAAAAAATTCCCAACCTTATAGAGTTTGTAGTCATCTTAAGACTCAATGAGTCTCAAAAGGAAGTGTTTGAGATTATAAAATTCTCCTTGGCGTCTATATTTGGTAGATTGTTCCTGTGAAATTGGGCACTTCTATTTCCAAACATTTGGCACTTTCACATGGTATTATGATAAAAAATATTTGCATCAATGGCATAGGTGGACCCAAATTCAGCAACAATCCATCCAATGTCAATTTGATGCTACAAAACCTCTTCTGTTATAACATGAAAACTAAGATATATGCTGATAAAATTTATTTTGAAAGAGTGGGACTCTATAATTCAATTCAGATTTACCCATAATAGTCACATCACCATTCCATCTTGTATATTTACCCCAATAGTCAAAACACCATTCCAACTTGTCTTTCTCATAGAAAGAAGGTAATTTTGGTATCTTGGAGGCCTTATGCCAGCATTCCTGAACAAAATATGTGAAGCCTATTATAATTTATCCCTTTGTAGCTATAACACACCAAACTTGGATTATGAATTGTAATGTACAAGTAGGCAAGTAGGCAACATGTTAGCTTTGTTAATGGAATAGCTACCATTAAAGGTGGTTCCCACGTTGATTTATTAGAAAACCAGATAACAACCCATGTGATGAACATTGTAAATAATAAGAACAAGACAACTGCGGTGAAAGCACACATGATCAAGAATCATTTATGGATCTTTGTCAATTCTTTGATTGACAATCCTGCATTTGAATCCCAAACTAAGGAGACAGTGACAACTTGTCAGAAAAAATTTGGTTCAAAGTGTGAACTCTCTCAAGATTTTTTGAAGAAAGTTGCTAAATGTGGAGTTGTTGAAAACATTTATCATGGGTAGACTTCAAATAGAGCAAGGATCTTAAGAAAACTTATGGAACTAAGAGACAAAGGTTAACTGGTATCACCAAGCTTGATGATGCAAATGATGCAGGAAGCAAAAATTCTGAGAAATGAACTCTGATTTTAACTGAGGGAGATTCATCCAAGGCCCTTGTGATGGAAGGGTTGGTTGTTTTTGGTCGAAATAATTATGGTGTGTTTCCCCTCAGAGTTAAGTTGGTGAATGTAAGGGAAGCCAGCCATAAACAGATAACTGAAAATGCTAAGATTCAACATATCAAGCAAATCCTTGGTCTACAGCATGGAAAGGAATATGACAGTGTCAAATATTTGAAATATGGCCATCTTATGATTATTACATATCAAGATCATGATGATTCACACATAAAAGGATTGTTGGTCAACTTCATACACTATTTTTGGCCATCTCTACTCAAGATTCCTTCATTTCTTGTTGAATTCATTACTCTTATTTTCAAGGAAACCCATAAAAATGGACGGGTATTGTCTTTCTATAACATGGCTAAGTATGATTCATGGAGACAATATCTAGGTGGATCAGCATCAGTATGGACCATAAAGTACTATAAAGGTCTTAGTACAAGTACTTCTAAAGAGGGGAAATAATACTTTAAAAAATTGGACAAACATAAAAAAGACTTCATGTGGATAACTGAGGAAGATGGAGATGCAATTAAATTGGCCTTTAGAAAGAAGAAAATATGGGCCTAAAAGAATTTTCTAATACATTTTAAGCCGGGAATATATTTGGACTAGACTGACACACTTATCAAGTACATCGAATTTGTAAACAAGGAACTGATCCTATTTTCCATGGCTAATTTGCAAATATCCATACCATCCATGGTTGATGGTTTGAAACCAGGGCAAAGGAAAATATTGTTTTTTCTCTTTCAAGATAAATTTTGTTACGCAAGCAAAGGTTGCTCAATTCTGGGGTTATGTCTAAGAGCATTCTGCTTACCATCGCAGTGAGCAGTGTCTTGCTAGCACAATTATTGGAATGGCACAAGATTTTGTTGGAAGTAACAACATTAACCTCCTTTCTCCACTTGGGAAATTTGGTACCAGAGCCCAGGGTGGAAAAGATCATGCAAGCGCTCGATATGTTACCACACCCTTGTCACCAATAACACGATTCTTATTCCCAAAATATGATGATGTACTCTTGGACTACTTGAATGAAGATGGCCAAAAAATTGAGCCAACGTGGTATGTGCCAATTATTCCAATGGTCCTTGTAACTGGAAGTGAAGGAATTGGAACGGGTTGGAGTTCCTTTGTACCTAAATACAACCCAAGGGAATTTGATAAGATGGATACGATACAATGGTGTTTATATCACCATAACTAGGACAAGTAAGATGTTGGAACCTATGACTCCAACTACATAGTGCTAATACAGATTGTAAAGAGTGTTAATACTACATATTCAAGAAGCAATGGAAGCTCAACTTATTAGGGAGAATACTAATAGCACAATAGTAACTAGTATCACTATTACTGCGTGTATGTATAGGCTTCTATCATATCCATAGGAGTGACCAACCCAACTTAACTAGTACAATAGGGATATGCTTATATTCAGAATACATAGCAAGTACTCTAAGATATCATGTTCAAAGCTTATAACAGGTTAAGCAATCACATTATTCACGTAATTATGGTTACTAATCTAATATAAATCATAATCAAGCCTTGATAAGAAGATCATGTTACATAGTTATCACATTGGTTATGTCATTACCTATCACCATTTCATGAGTACTATTAAGAGGAACCTAATTACAACAAGTAGATTTCATGACTGATGTTGAATATGAGCTAATACCACATCTTCATCATATCAAATATTAGGGAGATACAGTATCCATGTATAGACAATATACATAGAGTAAGAACCATGTATTCATTAGAGTGATTCCAAGTGATCAAATAACATAGTATGCCCATGATATACATAAATCTTACACATGATATTGCTTGTATTTCACCTATTGCTTAATCTTAGAGCTTGAATAGCATCTATATTATGGATAATGCTTGGATATGTATAAAAATTACAGTAAGCTTAGTTGTAGTTATAAAAGGGTGTATATTACTAATATAACCACAACCTGCTTAGTAATCATAATAAGGAGAGTAATAATCATAGCTTAAAGTGATACACATAGTACGTGTATTAGTTGCAACTACTTCATTCTATCAAATTGATGCACATGTTATATATAAATAGTAATGGTTATAGCATTATGTAACATGAACATGATGAAACCTGATTCCATATATAGTATGTCTTAGTTTAGATAGAGAATGTAGAATGATAACCAAGTTTTTGTATGTATTCAAATTATTTATGCTTAATTACACATAACACATGCAATATCACTAGTACCAACTAAGTGTGTTAGCTCTTTTATTACCCCGAGATATAAACTATGTTCTAATTCCATTTCTTTATCATTAATATTAGGATATGAATCACATAAGAGTCTGATTTCAATTACTAAGCTTAGAAATATCTGTGTAATAGCTTGAATATGGTTAAGGTGTAGCTTAGATAGTGTTGAATAGGGAAACATAGACTGCTATAGAGATCAACTTCATATGGTCATGATAAAGGTAGAGAGATTTCACTATGGCTTGTGTAATGGTTCACTCAAATCAATGTTAAGCTTAACCAATCATACAAGATCAACTATTATATAAACATTATCAATCAAACTGTGTTTCTACTTAAGGTTTAGATACACATGTTGGCATAAATCTAGTGAGGCTATGGACTTATTACTATGATTCTGGTCAGTGTTAATAAGGTGTGAAATTATAAAGAAACATAGATCATTATGGCATAACAAGGAGCTTAGCTTGAATATGGAGTTCCTAGTCACTGTAATCTAAGGCATGTATTAAGGATATCATGTTTATATGAATATGTGTTATTCCATTATGTGTAGTTACATCAATAAAGCTTGGTCACTGATTCAATGGACTTGATTCATTAGTACTAATAACATAGTGAAATCAATAAGCTTATAGATTCAATAGATCTTACTACTAGCTTAACTAAGGTGATATAGTGATAGTTACTAAGCTTAAGATGGGTATCATAGGTACAATATGGTATTTTATAGCAATCTTATTTTAGTTCCATATAATTTTTATCATAGTAGCTAATACATGGGAATCATAGAAGAGAGATAAGGGTGAATACATTACTCAGCTTAAGATAATCCAACTCCTTTCACTAATCAAAGATGGAAAGAGTGTATTCAATTATATCGAGCTAGAACAAGGATGATCATATCTCAATATCAAGCTTACATTGTTGGAAATATTGTCATTGATGGCAAAGGAGAAGACAGGAGTAGCACCTGAACTATCACTAAGGAAAAAGAGCAAAGAAGAACCAGCAATAAGGCAAAGGAGAAGACAGGAGTAGCACCTGAATTATCATCAAGACAAAGGAGCACAAAGGAACAGCAGCAACCAAGGTAGAGAGGCAGCAGAGACATCAAAGGCAACAAATGAAGCAGAGAAAGAAGCAGAGGCAGCAGAGATAGCAAAAGAGAAGCAAGGAGCATCATTAGACAAGAAACAGAGGCAGTAAAGGCAGCAAGGCAGACAAGGAACAGAGGCAGCGGATAAAAAAGAGGCAGCGAGGGCAGAAAACAGAGGCAGCGAACTGAAGCAGAGACAGCAAAGAAGCAGAGAGGTAGTGGAGGAGAGAATAGCGCACATCACAATCGGCGGATAGAAAGAGTTCGGCAAGTGGGCCCGAAAGGTTAATTACTGTGTTAAAAAGGTCTATTATTATATCGCCGAGAGAGGGTTTAAACTTAGCGTAAAGCGTAATTATATAACATTCCCTAATGTTTTAATACTGTCTCAGAAATGGTTATTTAACAGAGTATTATCAAAGTGTTAAGCTCCGACCTTAATCCCAGATTTTTGAACATTGGTTAAAAGGCTTCAATTATTCATTTCCGACAGTTAAACGTGATAAGTTCCGAAGGGTTTAACAAGATCATTTCATATGGTAAGTCTGCAAAGTAGATTTTAGCTATGATTGGAACCATGAAGGTTGAAGAAAGCCTCCGCATTGATAAAGTTTCCAGACTTAGAACATAATTTGGAAATGCATTCTACATGCATAGAAAGCAGGAGAGTATGCAGAACTATAACACTACAGCAGCAGAAAATACAAACATACAGTGAGCCAAGAACTGAAAGGGTTGAATGAGATATATCTGTTACAGATGTAAATGTAAATGTTTTCATTAATTTTATATTGTTTGTGATGCAAAGGCAAGTCTCCATAGGCAAAGAAATACCCCACTGTAATATTGAAATGTATACATATTGTTATATTTTTCCGAATGTGCTAAGCAAGAAAATGAGAAGGTGGAAGGCAAAGAGTCATACCTATTCACTTTGAATTCCCTGTGGAATACAAACAGTCATGAGGTGATCTCCATAAATAATGTTACCAACATATGCATAGAGAGGTTAGAGAATGGAGAAATGAGGTAGAGAGGGTAAGAAGAAGGAGGAGCAGATAGAGAAGATGTGAAGATTCAGATATGATATAAGGCAGATATGAAGGCTGGTGGACAACAATGAAGAAGGAACAGAATAGAGCTGATATCCAGGTAAATCAACGTGTGGTTTTTATGAAAGAGTGAGGAAGTTGGTGCTTCCATATCAAGTTGTAGCTTGATAAATGTCAGTTTTAGTTGGCTGAGGTAGTAGCCTCCTGTAGGTCATAGCCTAAAAAAATTAGATGGGAGTTGGAGCTTCCTTGCAAGTTGTAGCTTGCAGAATTGAGGTTGTTGTCTCCTGTAGGTAGGAGCCTATAGAAAATCAGTGGTGAGAGGGAGTTGGAGCTTGCCTTTTCATCACAAAAATAATAATATGTGGTTTTCTCCCTTATGGATTTCCACTTATATCTGTTGTCTATGTGCATGATGATTATGTGTTGATACTCTGTATTTATTCTGCTTAATACCTGTTGCTCACTTATTAAGATTGTTGTTCCTGTGTGTATTAAGTTGATCACAAAATGATGATGTGAATGAGTATAAAAGAAAGTTTAATAAGAACTTGACTGCATTAAACTGATTCACCCCCCCTCCTCAATTTAACCAAGGGTTCAACAATTGGTATCAGAGCGAGTTCCTTCTGTATCAGTTTAACAACTAGAAGGAGATCCTAGGTCCCCAGGATGGCTAGTCTAGAAGGATGCTCAACAAATAAAGCCCCTTTGTTCACCGATACAAATTATGCCTTTTGGAAAATAAGAATGAGGACGTAAATAATGTCTCTAGGAATAGAAGTTTGGGCTGCTATGGAATTGGGATATGCCCCAAAGGAGTCTGACTCAGAGAAAGATGCCAAACTAGATTTTGTAGCTAATACAAAAGCCATGAATGCTCTCTTAAGTGGACTGTGTGAGGCAGAATTTATCAAAGTAATGCACAACAAGACTGCCAAAGAAATATGGGATACATTAGAAAGCATCCATGAGGGAGAAAAAAAGGTGAAGATAGCCAAACTACAAGTATATAGAGCTCAGTTTGAAAATATAAAAATGAATTATGATGAAGACATTGCCAGCTTCTTCTTAAGGGTTGCAGAAATTGTGAATAACATGAAAGCTCTAGGAGAAACCATACAAGAATGTGTAATTTTTCAAAAGATTCTAAGATCTTTACCATCCAAATTTAACCCCAAGGTTTCTGCCATAAAATAAACAGCTGATTGGGAAACTCTGACCATGAACCAATTACTTGGAAACTTAACATCCTATGAGATGAGACTGCCATAGAGGAAGTCAAATGTGAGGGAGGCAGCCTTTAAGACAGAGAAGAACAAAGAAGAAAAAGAAGATATATGCTCTTGCTCTGATGAAGAAGAGGCCAAATTTGTCAGAAAATTGGATAGAGGCTCAGGCAAGTATAAAGGTAAACTTCCATTTAAATGCTTTAACTGTGGAAGAGTTGGACACTATGCATCTAAGTGTCCTCATAAGAAGACAAAGAATCAGACTCAAGAGACAGAGAAAATCAGATCAAAGAACTAGCAGAAAGGGAATAGATACAGGAGAAAATCATTTTATGCTCAGCAAGATAGCAGTGCATCTAAAAACTCATATGAAACCTCAAATGAAGAAGGATCCTGTGAATTTGTACTGATGGCCAAGGAAGAACTTGAAGGATTCCTTCTATAAGATGAGGAAGAAAGTGAAGTTGATATTGAGGGGGAGCTAAGAAGTGACCTGGAGGAAATAGACAGACTTAAAATAAAGTGCAGAAAATAGAAATACATTCTCCTCAAATATGCAAGAGAAGAACAAAATTCATAAGACCTCATTCAGTTGAAAGTAGAGCTTGAAGAAGCCAAGAAGGTAGAAGACACTCTACTTAAGCAAATTTAGGATAAAATTCAGAAGCAAGAGAAATTGGAAGAAGAAGTAGTATGCTTGAGGAAGAAATTAGAAAACTCCCAAAGGAAATTGTCAATGAACTCTTCTCAAATGACAAGCTCTGAAAAATTGAATAAAATTCTAAATGCTCAAAGATCTCCCTTGATAAAGACTGGGATCGGCTATGAAGGAGAAACAAGTAAGTCTAAGGCAGAAGATTACAGAAAGATCATTTTTGTAAAAGTCGTTAAGGACAATGAAGCAGCCCAGAAGGTTCCTACAGAAGTAGAAGCCTGCAATGAATTAAACAAACACAAGATGGAACCTCAAATGACAAAGAACGAAATAAATAAACAGTCAACTGAAAAAGGCTCATATACTCCTGAATATATAAAATTTGGAAGCTATCAAAGGAGATTCTTCCCCCTATGAAAAATGTCACTTTTTATGCATGCCACAAACTGGGACATATTGCTGCATACTGTCATAAAAGGAGAATCAATTCCAACCAGCAAAGGATGCAAAAAATGAAAATACTACCTCAAGCAAACAAAATGAGAAGACAACCCTTCATCAGGTACGCTAATTGTTTTTATGGGTATTGTTTTTACTGTAAGGAATTCGGCCATAAATCCAAGGAGTGCAGAATGAATGGAAAAATACTGATGTATGGAAACTCAAGGAGATGGATGAACAATAGAGAATTCACTCGTGTACATAATTCATTCAGAAACATAATCAAATGCATTGACTGCCATCAAGTTGGGCACAAGTGTCACAAATTTCCTCTCATAGAATGTGGTCCATCATCTCAGGAAAGGTACGAAACAAAAGGATGCATGCAGTGGAAAAAGAAGTTGAATAAGTGTGACTTAGATCTAATAGATCAAGACCAGAAAAGCCAATGGTATTTGGACAGTGGATGCTCAAAACATATGACTGGAGATCGAAGAAAGTTTGTAACCTTTGATGAAAAGAAATCTGGGAATGTAACATTCGGCAATGATAAAGCAGGGAAAATCAAAGGGAAAGGCTCATTCAGTCTGGATAATGGAAGAGTAAAGGCTCAAGAGGTACTATTTGTGGATGGGCTAAAAGCCAATCTACTAAGTTTCAGTCAAATGTGTGACAAAGGCTGTGAGGTTCTTTTTAGAGCACAAGACTGTGAAGTAAGATCAAGCACCACAGGAAAGACCTTGATCAAAGGTATTTGAACAGAAAGTAATGTCTATATAGTGAAAGAGGAGAATGAAGCATGCCACCTAAGCAAACTTGATGAATCACAGTTATGGCATAGAAGATTGGGACACCTAAACTTTGACCACATCATAAGTTTGAGCAAGAATAATGCAGTCAGAGATATGCCAGTCATAATGAAGCCTTCAAATACCATATGTAAATCCTGCCAACTAGGCAAGCAGACCCGCACATCTTTCAAGACCAAAGAGAAACTATCTACCAGTAGACCTCTTAAGCTTGTTCACATGGACCTGTGTGTACCTTTAAGAACTAAAGCACCAAGTAGAGAATCTTATTTCATGCTGATAATAGATGATTTTTCCATAATGACGTGGGTAGAATTTCTCAAATATAAATCTAAAGCACTTGAGAAATTCAAGATATTTAAGGCATTGGCAGAAAATCAAACAAGATGCAAGCTAAAGTGCATCAGATCAAACAGAGGAGGTGAATTCACATACTATGATTTTGCAGACCTATGCAATTAGCATGGGATAAAACAACAATTTACAATAGTAGGTACACCTCAACAGAATGGAGTGGCAGAGAGACAAAACAGGTCAGTACAACATATTGCCAAAGTAATGATGCAAGAAAGCAACATTCCCCAAACCTTCTGGGCAGAAGCAGTACACACAGCTGTTCACATTCTTAACAATTCTTATTTAAGACAAAACTGTGACAAGACTCCTTACGAATTATGGCATGGTAAACCAGCATCAATCAAGCACTTTATAGTCTTTGGAAGCAAGTGTTTCATAAAAATTAATGATGAAAAACTGGGGAATTTTGATGCAAGAGCTGATGAAGGAATATTTTTAGGATATGCATCCAAGAGTAAGGGTTACAAGTGCTACAACAAAACACTACACAAAATTGTGGAAAGCATTGATGTAAGATTTGATGAAGATCTACCAAACAGAACAAGAAGCACAAGATGCAGCAATCCTACAGATGATCATGAAGAAGAGAACCAAGATAATGATGAACTAAGCAATACAACCGAAGATACTGAATTAAACTCAAAAGGTCCCTCAAGACACACTCAAAAGAATCATCCAAAAGATCAAATCATTGGGGACAAGAATGTGGGAGTCCAGACAAGAAGACAGCTTGCTGAACAGACAAAATAAGTATACCTAGCCATGGCCATGCTATCTCAAATAGAGCCAAAGAAGTTTAAAGAATCCAGCAAAGACAAAAACTGGGTAAATGCTATGAATGAAGAACTGGACCAAATTGAGAAGAACAATACCTCGGAATTAATTCCAAGACCCACTGGGAAAAATGTCATTGGCACAAAATGGATATTCAAGAATAAGATGAATGAACAAGGGTAGGCAATCAGAAATAAAGCCAGACTTGTATGCAAGGAATATTCACAAATTGAAGGTCTTGATTATGATGAAACCTTTGCCCCTGTAGCCAGAATGGAAGCAATCATAATGTTTTTGGCCTTTGCATGTTATCATGATTTCAAGGTATATCAAATGGATTTGAAGTCTGCCTTCCTGAATGGAGATCTAGAGGAAGAAGTCTACATGGAACAACCTAAAGGATTCTCATTAACAGATAAACATGACTATGTGTGCAGATTAAAGAAAGCCTTATATGGGCTGAAACAAGCTCCTCATGCATGGTATTCAAGACTGGACAAATACTTACAAAAACAAGGCTTTAAGAAAGGAGGAGTAGACAGCAATTTGTACATAAAGGCTAATGAAAATGATCTCCTAATTGTAGTAGTCTATGTAGATGACATCATGTTTGGTAGCAACAAAGATAAGTTAACAAAAGGATTTGCTGAAGAAATGAAATCAGAATTTTAGATGTCTATGATTGGAGAGCTCACCTTCTATTTATGACTTCAAATCCAACAAAAGGACACAGGAAAATTCATCTCACAAGAAAAATATTTAAGAGAGATGTTGAAAAGGTTCCAAATGGAAGACTGCAAACTTGTGTCAACTCCTATGATCACCAGATGCAAGCTATGTGCTAATGATGGATCTGCAGATATAGATAAACGACTTTACAGATCCATGGTAGGAAGTATACTATACCTAACTACCTCTAGACCAGACATTGTGTTGGCAGTAGGACTTGTGGCAAGATATCAAGAAGCACCAAAACAAAATCACTTACTAGCAATCAAGAGAATTTTTAGATATCTACAAGGAACTGCACATTATGGGCTATGGTATCCAAAAAGAAAAAGCTTCACTTTGACGGCATATATAGATGTAGATTGGGCCAGCTGCATGGATGATAGGAAAAGCACAAGTGGAGGTGCATTTTATTTGGGAAAAAGTTTGGTGGCATGGCTAAGCAAGAAGCAAACTTCTATCTCTCTATCTACAATAGAAGTGGAATACATAGCAGCAACAGCATGTTGCACACAAGTAATGTGGATGAAAAAAACTCTCCAAGACATGAAGGTAAGCATTGAAGATCCCATTTCAATCAAATGTGACAATACAAGTGCTATAAGTATATCAAAAAATCCTATATTTCACTCAAAAGCAAAGCACATCCCAATAAAGTACCACTTCCTCAGAGAACAAGTAGCACAGAAAGTAGTGAATTTTGAATATGTACCAACAAAGGAAAAAACAGTAGACATATTCACAAAACCACTTGCTAAAGAACCATTTGAATATCTAAGAGACAAACTAGGGGTAGTGTCTGCAGATGTTACTCTCTGACATGATCGGGAAAAAGAAAAAGAATGTGTGTGTGTGTGTGTGTGTATATATATATATATAGAATGGGATCGGAGCAAGAGACAAGTGCAAGAGATGCGGGGTTTCAGAAAAGAAAGCATCATCCCAGGGGGAGAATAGTCAACAGATATTGTCACAACAGAGCTATAGCAAGTGAGCAGTGCATGGAACAGGTCCTCAAGTTCAGAGTATTATGAGAAATTTTGGAAACCACACTGGGAAATGTGAAACCCTTTGCCATTAATGTCAAAGGGGGAGGATAAGCAAGCAAAATAAGATAGGCAGAGGAATATAAAACACACCTTTTAGAATGAAAGGGGGAGGAAGTCCTGAAGGAAGTATTGGAGTATTGGTGGAGTATTGCCATCAATGCCAAAGGGGGAGACTATTGGAAATATTGTCATTGATGGCAAAGGAGAATACAGGAGTAGCACCTGAACTCTCACTAAGGAAAAAGAGCAAAGAAGAACTAGCAATAAGGAAAAGGAGAAGACAGGAGTAGCACCTCAATTATCATCAAGATAAAGGAGCACAAAGGAATAGCAACAACTAAGGTAGAGAGGCAGCAGAGACATCAGAGGAAACAAATGAAGAAGAGAAAGAAGCAGAGGCAGCAGAGATAGCAAAAGAGAAGCAAGGAGCAGCATTAGACAAGAAATAGAGGCAGCAAAGGCAGCAAGGCAGACAAGGAACAGAGGCAGCGGATAAAGAAGAGGTAGCAAATAGAAGCAGAGGCAGTGAGGGCAGCAAACAGAGGCAGCGAACTGAAGCAAAGGCAGCAAAGAAGCAGAGAGGCAGCGGAGGAGAGAATAGCACACATCACAATCAGCAGATAGAAAGAGTTCGGCAAGTGGGTCCGAAAGGTTAATTACTGTGTTAAAAAGGTCTATTATTATATCGCTGAGAGAGGGTTTAAACTTTGCGTAAAGTATAATTATATAACATTCCCTAAAGTTTTAATACTGTCTCCGAAAGGGTTATTTAACAGAGTCTTATCAAAGTGTTAAGCTCCGACCTTAATCCCATAGTTTTGAACATTGGTTAAAAGGCTTCAATTATGCATTTCCGACAGTTAAACGTGATAAGTTCCGAAGGTTTTAACAAGATCATTTCATATGGTAAGTCTGCAAAGTAGATTTTGGGTATGATTGGAACCATGAAGGTTGAAGAAAGCCTCCGCATTGATAAAGATGCCAGACATAGAACATAATTTGGAAATGCATTCTACATGCATAGAGAGCAGGAGAGTATGTAGAATTGTTACACTACAGCAGCGGAAAAGACAAACATACAGTGAGCCAAGAACTGAAAGGGTTGAATGAGATATATTTGTTGCAAATGTAAATGTAAATGTTTTAATTAATTTTATATTGTTTGTGATGCAAAGGCAAGTCTTCGTAGGCAAATAAATACCCCACTGTAATATTGAAATGTATACATATTGTTATATTTTTCCGAATGTGCTAAGCAAGAAAATGAGAAGGTGGAAGGAAAAGAGTCATACCTATTCACTTCGAATTACCTGTGGAATACAAACAGTCATGAGGTGATCTCCATAAATAATGCTACCAACATATGCATAGAGAGGTTAGAGAATGGAGAAATGAGGCAGAGAGGATAAGAAGAAGGAGGAGTAGATATAGAAGCTGTGAAGATTCAGAGATGATATAAGGCAGATATGAAGGCTGGTGGACAGCAGTGAAGAAGGAACATAACAGAGCTGATATCCAAGTAAATCAGCATGTGGTTTTTATGAAAGAGTGAGGAAGTTGGTGATTTCATATCAAGTTGTAGCTTGATAAATGTCAGTTGTAGCTGGCTGAGGTAGAAGCCTCCTGTAGGTCGTAGCCTACAGAAATTAGATGGGAGTTGGAGCTTCCTTGCAAGTTGTAGCTTTCAGAATTGAGGTTGTTTCCTCCTGTAGGTAGGAGCCTACAGAAAATCAGTGGTGAGAGGGATTTGGAGCTTGCCTTTGCATCACAATAATAATAAGATGTGGTTTTCTCCCTTATGGGTTTCCACTTATATCTGTTGTCTATATGCATGATGATTATGTGTTGATACTCTGTATTTATTCTGCTTAATACCTGTTGCTCACTTATTGAGATTGTTTTTCCTGTGTGTATTAAGTTGATCACAAAATGATGATGTGAATGAGTATAAAAGAAAGTTTAATAATAACTTGACTGCATTACACTGATTCACCCCCCCCCTCTAATTTTAACCAAGGGTTCAACATACATTACACCTATGAACACATTAGCTATTGGAAAAAAAGATGATTTAATAGTTATAATATTGTATGCTATTACTCTATCATTAACATGTATGATGAATATGGACATTGTATTATAAGCTAGAGTAACATTGAAACGTACTTTTTATAAAAGACCAATATGAGAAAATGTATATTAGGGAAACACTATACTCATATAAACTATACAATCTTACGGATCCAGATATGATCTGATCCTATACTACGATATGGATATTTTTTATCACTTTATTATGATATATTGATCGGCCTAGGATTAAGGGGCATTTCAACATCCTGGAGCACTATACATTACACCATTGGATTGGCACATTGGTACAAGGGTTTTAAGGGTACAATTGAACAAACAGCTGTAAAGGATAATTGTGTGTCTTACATGATTATTAGCATCATAAAGGAAATTAATGAGACAACATTAAGAATTACAGAGTTGCATGTTCTCAAGTGGACTCAGGATTACAAGGAATTTTTGGAAGAATTGATGACTGGGAATGATAAGATTAAATATATGTTCATAAGGGACTACAAGGAATACAATATTGATACCAACTTCCATTTAGAGGTGTCATTGTTTGAAGAGAATATGAATATTGCACTTCAAGAGGGCCTTTTAAGGAAATTCAAACTGACTATTATAGTCAATACAAGTAACATGCATATTTTTGACTCAAAGGGAATCATTCATAAATATGAGACCCCTGAGAAAATTCTGGAGGACTTCTATCATATTCATCTTGAATTCTATGAAAAGAGAAAGAAGGTCCAACTGGACAACCTTCAGCTTAATTTTTTGAAATTGGACATTAAAGTTTGATTCGTCCTGGGAGTTGTAAATGGAGAATTCATAGTGAAAAATAGGAAGCGTGCAGAGTTGTTGCTTGAAATGAAGAGAAAATGTTTCACTCCATTCCCTAAGAAGGGAAAACCTGTTGTGGTTGCTATTGCTAGGGAAATAGCAGATGATGAAGAGTCTCCTAAAGACAACATTGAGACAGTAAAGGGTGTTTGTACTAAATATTATGAGTATCTTCTATCCATGGCTTGTTAATGATTCTATGAGTGCCTATGAGAGTGTTTTCATGGTTTTGTTCAGGTATTATTCATTGACGGTTACATTTACCCTACCCCTGCCACTCCATATCCCGAGGCTCCTATTTGCATGATCTCTTGTATTATCAATGGATCCCTTAGATTCCTGATCCTTGGGTGGTACCAAATCCTTCATAAGTAGAGTATTATGGGGCCAAAATGTCATTTAGTGTGGTAGATATTGCCTACTTGGTGATCCATTCGACATCTGGTAACTCTAACTCAAGTCTCGAGTATGATGTGAACCCTAATAAGTATTATTTTCATTTCTCAATTGTCGATTATCTGTATTCTCATGATCTCCTTGAAACTAAGCTACCTTCTGATGAGGCCATATTGGAGACCATGTTGGTCATTGATTTGCCTTGGGAGGGGTTACATCATCACTCGTATTTTCTCCCTAGTCTGGCCAAAAATTGATGTTCAAAACCGAGTTTATACTGGAAATGTTGAGTGATACCAATCTCCCATTATGGCACATGATGTTTTTTCCAAAGGGAATTTGTCAAACATCTTCAATACTATACCCAATGGCATTTTAGTTAAAATATACCTTAGTGATGCTCATGATTAGATGTCGGTATTTCTTTAAGGAAAGGTATTCCAGCCAGTAAGGAAGGGTAGGTAAGGTCTTCATGTTACGCCTAGCTTTCAATTAGCCCCATCTCACCCTTATGAGGAGAAAAGGAAATAAACCTGCATATGAGCTAAAATAGGAGGGAAAAAATTGAGTGAAATGGTTTTGGATTCAGAACCACAACAATAGCCTTTGAGTCTCAATCTCCAATGATTGGTTCTAAATTGAAACTCTATAAACACCCTATTAGTTAGTTCTTTCTCTACCCACTAGTAGTTCTTTCTCTGCCTTCCCTAAAAAAATTGAATTATTGGGGTAGGGACCTGCTTGCTTGAAGAAAGGTAAGGTTATCACTTTACATATTAAACTGGATACCTCACTCAAACCAATCATAAGTCACTCACTCCTTAAAATATCACAAGCTCCTTCGTGATCCCACTAAGTGACAGCATCTCAGGAACTAGAACTACTACTACCAGTTCATTTTCTGTAGGAAGAGAAGTTATTCATCCCTCAAAATAGATAGACACATCTAAATATCAAAACATATGTAATAACCCTGTGGAGGAGAAAATTTATGCACTCTTATATATTGAAACGCTCTTATAGATAGAGAGTGGTTGAGCCCTGTCTCTGTACCCATCCCTGGTTCACCACCACCCCGCCTTTGAATCTTAAGCCACTCGCTTTCCCTTGTGAGCAAGGTTTCCAAATTCATCTTGGTTCAATTGAGCCCTCTCCCAGCGCCCAGAGATCAAAATAGATAGTAAAGGATGTCCGTGCTACAGATTATGAGTATCTTCTATCCACGGAAATAGGAACATTGACTTTAGAAAAATTCTAGAAATTATGCACTGAGAGAGATAAGCGTGAGGAAGATGTTGAGGAGCTTAAAAAGGCAACACCCAAATCTCTATGGTAAAAATACCAGGATGCATTTACAAAGGAGATGGATGCTCAAGAACTAAAGGAGGCCAAGGATGATGAATATGAGTTGAGAAACATGGGAAATGATGCTGCCAGAATCTTCAGAAAAGTAGGCCAAAACTAGAGAAAAAATACCAAAAAAGTTGTAACAACTGAAAAAACAGATTCTCAATCAACCACCAACAATTAGGCATCGATTGCCTCTGTTACTACAACTAATGCACATAATGAAATTACAAAACCTAAGCATGGAGGTGGCAAGAAAGGGGCTGCAAAAAACCAAATGGAAGTGGAAAGCGATGAGGATGATCAATTAGATACCAACCTGCAGGATCAGTTGGAAGCCTACAACCATGGCTTATCAGCAGATCAATCAGTTGTTGTGAACCAAGCAAGCAAAATTCAAAAACTGAAGATTTTAAACCAAAGCAGCCAAAGCAGAAATAGACCACTAGATGGGAAAAAAAGGCTTCAGACTTCAACGTTCACTATTCACCGTTCACCGTTCAGGGTTCAGCATTCACCGTTCAGTATTCAAGGTTCACCGTTCAGGGCGAGTCAGGTTCCGTAGGGCGTCGGGCAGTTCGACATGGTCGAGTCGGGTTCAACTCAAGTCTACATGCAGAATAGTGACATCGTTCAGAACAATGATTTGAAGGGTGTAGACGGAATAGGGAGGTTGGGTGAAGGGTGAAAATTTTTTAGGCGAGAATTGGAATTATAATAAAAAAATAAATGTAAATAATAATATTTAAATATATATATATATATGTGTGTGTGTGTGTGTGTGTGTGTATATATATGTATGTATATATGTATATATATAGCATTAAATTAAAAAATGAATATAAATAAATAAGATATTAAGGTGTATATAAATTATTGAATATGTAAAATTTACAACTTTCCACACACACGACCCAACCCGACCCGAACCCGACTCGAATGTGCTTCCTTATGTGCCCTCACACGGCACGACCCGACCCGCCCGAACTAAGGCACAAGGGAGAAAATGAAAAATGGGCCACACGAACGTGCACATTAAGGGACACGGGCAGTCACAACTTGGCATTTTTTATATGACCTCCCTTAGACGACCCAACCCGACCTGACTTGAATGCGTTTCCTTGGGCACCCTCACGCAGCACGACCTGACCCGCCCGAACGAAGGAACAAATGAGCACAAAATGGAAAATGGGTTGCACTAACGTGCACAAGGCACACAGGTGGTCACAAGTTAGCATTTTCTATATGGCCACCCTCACACGACCTAACCCGACCCAACTATTTAGTGTTTCTTTGACTCCTCTGCAAGCATGACCCTACTGCATGACGAATGCACAAGGGACAAGGCACACGGGTTGTCACAACTTAACATTTTTGATATAGCCGCCCTCACACGACCCGACCCGACTCGAACGCGTTTCCTTGGGTGCCCTCACACGGCACGACCCGAACCGACCTGACCCGAATGCGTTTCCTTGGGCACCCTCACATGACCCAACTCAACCCGACTCGCCTAAACGAAGGCACGAGGGATAAAATAGCAAATGGGTCACACGAACGTGCATAAGACACATGGGAAATAACAGCTTAGCATTTTTTATACGACCTCCATCACACAATTCGAACCAAACACATTTCCTTGGGCACCCTCACACAGCACGACCCGACCCGACCTGACCCAACCCAAACGTGTTTCCTTGGTTTCCCTAACATGGCACGACACGACCCGCGCGAACGAAGGCACAAGGTCGCAAACGAAAAATGGTTCACATGAACATGCACAAGGCACATGGGTTGCATGAACGTGCACAAGGCACACGGGTCGCACGAACGTGCACAGGGTTTAAATTCTTCCTTATTCTTGGTTTTCTTAAGAAAATGATTCTAGTCATTTCCTAATAATAGTTTGATTCATTAATGAATGTATTAATTTTAACTTCTTGTAAATACAATATCTTAATAACAGGAGCAACATTTATTACTTTAAAAATCATGGTTTTAATAAGGGTTTGTGAGCTCTTGCATGTTGCATGATACCATCTTCATTTTATTTTTATGAAAAAAGTCCATTGATCTCTTCTTACCTTCACACCTTGAAAATGTGTCAAATGATTCGGGAGTGATAATAATTTGTATACAAGGTAGAAATATCATTTGAACTTATGTTCCCTAGATTTTTGAGGGTATCATCCCCGCCAATCGATGGAGAATCATTTGGTTGTCAGGGTCAAGAGTGGTTCTCGGGGAGATTGATGTATGACATAGCTTGATGTCAAATAATCCTAAGCCCCCAAATGTACAACAAATATTTTTTATCCATTAAAATATCAACCTTGATCATGCATTCTATTTTTTAGGGAATGGGTTAAATATATGAACTGATTCATTATATATATTTAAGTTTCCCATTGTGGATCAAATCATTCTATAAATGGTCAAAAGCATAAGGGAATTCCACCTAACTCATTAAATAAATTTTAGAGCCTTCTTAAGTTAAAAATCATTCATTCCTTTTTGCAAAAAAACAACCATAGTGTTTTGAGACATCCATAGGCTATCACATATACTTAATGGCAATGATTTTCAATCTAAAAATGGAAATGCAAAAAAAAATGTAGTTAGGCCATGAATATCCATGCAACTAAATCCATGGGGTCCTAAGGTCTCCATGACCTAGGATTTAGGACAAAATTTAGTGCGATATGATCCACCAAATACCATACCATTCCCGAAGTGTGGATATTGTGAGAGATTCAAATTGAGGCTTGGAAAATTATCTAATTTTTCTATGTTTGGTATACATGGTAATAATGGCATTACCCACAAACACATACCCTCATAACCAATACCTAGTTCTCTAAAAATCAAATGTTTCCAATATTCTCAATTAGAGGTGAAGGATTCTCCTAGGAGGTAAATGTGTTGGTTTGGGGTGTTATTTTCAGACTTGAATACTTAGTGGTTAAGGGCTTCAAGGGTCAAGGGTTAAGATCCAAGGGCTTTAGGGTCGGAGGATTTAGCAGTTAAGGACTTAATATTTAGGGGATTTAGCTGTTTAAGGGGTTAGAAGTTAAGGTGTTTAAGGATGAAGGATTAGGGGTTAAGGGTCATAGGTTAATAGGATAAGGAGTTATGGCTTTCAAGGTTCATGGATTATAGGTTAGGGGTTAGTTTCTTAAGATTTAATGATTCAAGGGGTTTATGGGTTATGAGTTATGAGTGTAGAGGTTAAGGGATTATGGATTGGGGGTTAAGGGGATATGGAATTCAATGGTTATGGGTTAAGGGCTTATGGTTTGTGATAATTGGACTTCTAATCACCTTATCACCACTATTGGGGGTTCCCCTGTCGATTTATCTCAGTACCTTCCCTCTAGGTCCCCTAGCCCCTATGAAATTAGGTCCTAAGCCCCATTCTCATTCTCTAATACTAGGATTATAGATCATAGTTAACCATGCTTGCACCTATGAATTATACCCATCCATGTTACCATTATGTCCCCTTGCCTTGTTCTTTCACATTCCCCAAGGCACAAATCAAATATTTGGATGTATCTTGGATGACTTGTCACATTCCACTAGCTTCACGCATGAATAGGAGTTCCCGTCATTTAAGAATTTTTTGGAGGGTTTTAATGGCATAGTCAAGGGTCACATTTACAAAAAAAGAGCATTTAAGTATATGTTAGAGGGATTAATAACTATAGGGTTGTTGACAGGGAAAAAATTCCACCTTGCCAACAAGGGGTAATTAATCCGATCGTAGGTCCCAACAAGACCTGCTCTCATTTGGAATGGCTAATCCCAACGGGTTTCAAGGATTGTTATAAGGGTTAGAGGAATAATGAGTTAGTGGTTAAGGGATTAGGGATTAGGGGCTTAGGGGTTAGGGGAATAGTGGATGAGGGGTTAGAGGTTTAGGGTTTAGGGGTTAGTAGAATAATGAGTTAGTGGTTAAGGGGTTAGGGATTGGGGGCTTAGGGTTTAGGGGATTTAGGTGCATTTAGGGGTTAGGGGAATAATGTGTTAGTAGCTAAGGGATTAGGGATTGGAGTTAGGGGAATAATGAGTTAGTGGTTAAGGGTTTAGGGATTGGGAGGTTAGGGGTTAGGTGATTTATGTGCATTTCGGGGTTAGTAACATAATGAGTTAGTGGTTAAGGGATTAGGGTTTGGGGGCTTAGGGGTTAGGCGATTCAGGTGCAGTTAGGGGTTAGGTGAATAATGAGTTAGTGTTTAATGGATTAGGAATTATGGATTAGGGAGTTAAATGGGTTAGGGGTTGGGAATTAGGGGTTAAGGGGTTACAATTTTAGGGTTTAGGGGGTTAAATGGGTTAGTGGTTTAGTGGTTTAGAGGTTTAGGGGGTTAGGGGATTTAGAAGTTAAGGATTTTAGGGGTTAGGGTTTAGGGGGTTAAATGGGTTAGTGTTTTAGGGGTTAAATGGGTTAGGGTTCAATAATTAGGTTTTAAGGGGTTAGGGGTTAAGGATTTATAGGTTTAGGGTTTAGGGGGTTAAATGGGTTAGGTTCAGGTACCTAGGATACCTTGTCACTCCCTCCTTAGCACACCTAGAACTTGCTAACACCTAGCATACCTTGTCGGGTTGTGTGAGGTCACCTAGGAAACATGCTCAGGAGGGCCAGTTTGGGTCGTGTCATGTGAGGGCGGCCATTAAGGAAAAGCGTTCAGGCGTGTCGGGTCAGGTCGGGTCGGGTCGTGTGAGGATGCCCAAGGAAACACATTCAGTCAGGTCGGGTTGGGTTGTGTGAGGGTGGTCATATAAAAAATGCTAAGTTGTGACCGCCCATGTGCCTTGTGCATGTTCGTGCAACCCATTTTCCATTTGATCCCCCGTGCCTTCGTTCAGGCGGGTTGGGTCGTGTCGTGTGAGGGCACCCAAGGAAACGCGTTCACGTTGGGTTGGTTCAGGTCATTTGAGGGAGGTCATATGACAAATGATAAGTTGTCACCACCCATGTGCCTTGTGCATGTTCATGCGACCCATTTTCCATTTTCTCCCTCGTTCCTTCATTCAGGCGAGTCGAGTCGTGCCTTGTGAGGGCGCCCAAGGAAACACATTCGGGTAGGTCGAGTCATGTGAGGGCGCCCAAGGAAACACATTAGGGTCAGGGGATTGTAGATCCTTTCATTGATAAATTTGGTTTCTTGGCTTACAATGCAGTCTAAGCAATGGTTCATTTTGTTCATACTTCGTTCTGAAATGTTGGAGGTGTTTTCTTTTATAGATTATATTCAGCTACCTAGTGCCCCAACATGACTTGATAAGAATGGATACTTGTTTTATTCTATTTTGAGTTGTTTTTGGGAGGCATTGATGTTGGTTGTTTCATAAATGAAACCAACATTGATGTAGGTTTAAGGGGTTAGAGGTTAAGTGTTTAGAGGTTTATAGTTTAGGGGGTTAAATGGGTTATGGGTACCTAGCATACCTTGTCACTCCCTCCTTAGCACACCTAGAACTTGCTAACACTCCCTATCAAACACTATTATTCATGTTGGTTATTTCATACAGGATTGCAAAATTGATGTAGGTTGCTTACCATTGTTTGTAATCAAGAAAAATCCACCAAAATTACCCAACCCGCCTGAACACATTTCCTTGGGCGCCCTCACACAACCCAACCCGACCTGACCCGACCTGTCGGAACATGTTTCCTTGGGCACCCTCACATGACACAACCTGACCTGACCCACCCGAACATGTTTCCTTAGGTTCCCTCACATGACCCTATCTGACCCGCACGAACGTGTTTCCTTGTGCACCCTCACACGACCCGACCTGCCCGAACACGTTTCCTCGAGTTCCCTCACATGACACAATCCGACTGGCCCCAACCCAAACGAAACACATTTCCTTGGGCACCATCACATGACTCGACCCGACCCGACACGCCAGAACGTCGATTAAGGCATGACGAGGGAGCAAACGACAAACAGGTCGCATGAACGTGCATAAGCCACACGGGCGATCACAACTTAGCATTTTTTATACGGCCTCCCTCATTGCACGATCCATCCCAAACGTGTTTCCTATGGCGCCCTCACACGACATGACTCGACCTACCAAAACGAAGGAACAAGGGAGAAAGAGGAAAATGGATCGCACAAACGTGCAGTACAAGGCACACGGGTTGTCACAACTTATCATTTTTTATGCGGCCACCCTCACATGACCCAACCCACCCGAATGCGTTTCCCTAGGCGCCCTCACATAACCCGACCCGACCTAACCCGCCCGAACGCATTTCCCTGGGCGCCCTCACATGACTCAACATGACCCACCCCGACCTACTCAAACGCATTTCCTTGGGTGCCCTCACACAAATCGACCCTAACCGACCCGACCTAATCGAACGTGTTTCCTTGGGCGCCCTCGCACGACCTGACCCAACCCAAACGCATTTCCTCGAGCGCCCTCACATGACACGACCCGAGTAGACTGATCCGAACGCATTTTCCTGGGCACCCTCACACGACATGACATGACCAGACCTGACCCGACCCACCTGAACGTGTTTCCTTGGGTGACCTCACAAGACACAACCTGATTGAACCCGACCTGACTCACCCGAACGCATTTCCTTGGGTGCCCTCACACGACCCAACATGACCCAACCCATACACGTTCATGAGGCACTCTCACATGACCTGAACCGCCAAAACGTGTTTCCTTGGGTGCCCTCACAGTACAGCACGACCAGACCTGACCCACCCGAACACGTTTCCTTGGGCACCCTTGCATGAGCCGACCTGACCCGACCTGCTCGAACGCATTTCCTTGGATGCACTCACATGACCCAACCTAACATGACCCAACCTTCCCAACCCGACCTCACACGACTCGACCTCACATGACCTAACCTCACATGACCTGACCTGACAGGACCTAACACGACCCCACCTGAACCGACTCGACCTGCCTAAATTTGTTTCCTTAAGCGCCCTAACACAACCCGACCCGCCCGAATGTGTTTCCTTCAGCACCCTCACACAACCCGACCTGACACGCCCCGACCCACCCGAACGCATTTCCTTGGGTGCCCTCACATGACACGACTTGACCTGACCCACCCAAACGTGTTTCCTTCAGTGCCCTCACACGACCCAACCCGACCCGCACAAATGTGTTTCCTTGGGTGCCCTAGCTCACACAACCTGACCCGAACTAACTCGTGCCACCCGAACACGTTTCCTTGGGCGCCCTCACATGACCTGACCCGACCCGACCCACCCAAATGTGTTTCCTCTGGCGCCCTCACACACCACGACCCGACCCGACCTGATCCGCCCAAATTTGTTTCCTTGGGTGCCCTCACAGTACGACATGACCCGACCTAATCACCTGACTTGAACGTGTTTCCTTGGGAACCATCACACGACTCGACCCAACTCACACAAATGTGTTTCCTTGGGCGGCCTCACATGGCACAACCTAACCAGACCCAACCTGACCCGCTCAAACGCATTTCCTTGGGCACCCTCAAACGACCTAACCCAGACAGGTCCCTTGGGTGCCCTGAGTACAGGACCCAACATGACCTGACCCGGACGTGTTCCTTGGGTGCCCTCAGTACACTACTTGACCCGGACGCATTCCTTGGGCATCCTCACCCGACCCGACTCGAACGCGTTTACTTGGGTGACATAAAATTCATTATTCTGATGCTTGTTTCAGAAACATATCTATTCCAAATACTATAATTCCCTAAGTGTGGATATTGTGAGCGATTCAAATCGATTCTTGGAAAATTATCTAATTTTTCTATGTTTGGTATACATGGTAATAATGGAATTACCCACAAACACATACCCTCATAACCAATACCTAGTTCTCCAAAAATAAAATGTTTCCAATATACTCAATTAGAGGTGAAGGATTATCCTAGGAGGTCAATGTGTTGGTTTGGGGTGTTATTTTCAACCTTGTATACCTAGTGGTTAAGGGCTTCAAGGGTCAAGGGTTAAGGTCCAAGGGCTTTAGGGTCGGAGGATTTAGCAGTTAAGGACTTAATATTTAGGGTATTTTTCACAAAATTTGCACTTCCAATTATTTTCAACGCTTGGTTCACAAACTTCGCTATTATGATGCTTGTGTCATAAACATCGTTATTCTGACGTTTGGTTCAAAAACGTCGCTATTTCGACGGTTTCCCTAAACGTCGTTATTCCGATAGTTTCTAACGCTTGGTTCGTAAACGTTGCTATTCTGACACTTGTTTCATAAACGTTTTTATTTTGGTGCTTGGTTCACAAACATCACTATTCCGATGATACCCCTTAATGTCACTATTCTGAAGATACTCCCTTAACATCGCTAGATCGACGCTTGTTGGCGGGATTTAAAAAATTGAGAAAAATTAGGGAACTTTCCGACGATATGTCAAAACTGTCATAACTAAAGTGTCAGAAAATTGACCATATGTACTAGTGATAAAACCTATGATATTGGTATGCTCGTTAATATTTTCTCCTTGTCCTGCTCTACTCGATTGGATCCACATGGAAAACACCTAAACATAAAGAACTGAGTGTAGGCATGAGATTTATAGAATAGACACTGATATCAAGGTTTGACATAGAGCATTCCTTACGCAAGGATCATTTTTGCCATCAGAACATCATTGACCAAAATATGTGATGGCTTGACAAGGTTCAGATTTATTGTGCAACCAACAAACCCTCCAACTGCTGGCCCTTTCGGAAAGGACCTGCTTGCGTAGATCAAAGTCTCACTCGAAGCAGTATGGGGGGGTGCTGGAACCACGTTTGTGTACCCTGAGGAATAATTTGATGTGGTGGCCCTAAAAAAAATTATAACAGAACTTATTGCAGATTACAAGTAGAACAAATCAATAATTATCAAACTAACTTCATCGCAAATACAGACAAGTGTGCATAAATAATTAACAGAATCACAAATATTCGCAGAATATTCTAACACACAATAAGTATGGATTTTCACAATAACATATATACTTTAATTATATATATTCATAATATACTTCACATACTTGATTCACTCGCACAGGTGAATTTGATCATAAACAAAAGTAAAGCGATCTCAAAGCAATAAACAGAATTAGATTTGCAGTAATTAGATAACTAAGACACCAACCACATAACACATTTGATTCTGCCAAAAACAGTCTTTGCATTAATAGATTCAACATCTCAATACATTTAGACTTCCCTTACAATTACACTTCCACCCACACAACCAGTGGAGTCTAAACATAGTGAGGACTAGGTCTTCGTGCACATAGCCAGCATGATCCTTTCTACCCAAACCCATACTTAGATAGAAATCCTTACAAAATGTTCATCAACATAAGCATGAATAACAGAACTTCTTTTCTTGACTAGACCTATCTATATTTATATCAATATAGCGCGCAAATACTATGGTCTCAAACAATGGTTTGAGGCTCATAGTTTACCCTTAAAGCCCATTTACATAAAAGAGGGACTTTGACGTGCCCCAAAGCCCCTTTGAATCTTCTGCGCAGCACGAATAACAAAAATATATACAAAAATTTATCAAAATTTACCCAAGGGACCCCACTCCAACAAGCGCTTAACACAAACTCGTGACTCGTCCCGAGCCACTGTGGGGTGGGCTCCTTCATTTTTGCTTTGATCAAGGCGACAAAGGTCTTCAATGGTAAAACCACCTCAATGCTCTATGCAGCATCTCCCTGCACTTCATTTACTAGCTTCTCCATTGTCGGTCCTTCAGTTGCAAGGTAAATATTGTGTTGGGTCTGCTTAAGGATCTTCATTGCTCCGTCTAATCTCTGAGACAACTGCAGAGCTTCCTCGACCCACGGTTTCATCCTTGCTTCTAGTAGGTGCTCACGGTGACGCAGATCCTCAATCTCCATATGAATAACCTAGCCCTCCTGTAGGTGAGTGAGGTGTTGTTCAATCATGAGGGTGGGCATCGCCATCCTGATATCTGAAAATTGTTGCTCCTTCACGCGCAACTGGTTATGCCGCTACTGCACCATCGGGTCATTCTGAATCGAAGTCTAGATACCCATGGCCTCATCCAATAGCTTGTCGCACTATGTAATTGTGGTGATGATGCTATATGTGGCTGCCTTTACCTTTGCAGCACACTAAGCTCTGACTTCCGGAGGGGTCTCCGAATGTAGCTTCATCTGCAAATCTGCTATCTGGTTCTCAAAATCTGCTCTGACATTTTGAATTTCCTCCTTCGATGCCTTTATCAAAGCAGTCATCCCTTCCTATTTTTCTATTGGGGTGGATGAGGCAGGGACCACTGGCACATCGCTTCAAAATCGGTCAATTTTGGCTTCTAAGGCAGCACGTCGAGCCTTTGTTGCGCACCATGCTTCTTCGGTTGATTGTTGCTTCTATTGAAGATTAACCGCATGTTGTTGTGCCTCAGTGGTAGTGTAGTAGGCTTGATATTGTCTGAATTACAGCTCATCCATGATCATATTGTCAATTGTATGAAGCTTACATGCGGATACCACAACCAAATCGACATTTATTTCTCTGCAGATGGTGGGCTCTGGGATCTGAATTAAGTGACTCTCCCCTGTTGAAGGTAAAACTATGGTGAGAGGTTGCGTGATGGTAGCAGGCACGCTCACTTGCATCTAGCTTTCTTGAGCTACACTCTCTTGAATCGGGCTCACTTGAACCTTTAGCTCATGAATTCTTATTTGTACGCCATCAAGCGCAACCTTGTACTATGCTTCCAATTCAGTCCACATATCCTTTGTCATAGATGGGACAATGTTAGCTATTTCATGAAGGTCATCCTATGTTAGCGTCATATCTTCTTCTCCAACAAATTTTGATCCTTTACAGTTATTTCGCAGATCTCCAACAGCCTAATATCCCCGCTTTGTTCCTTTTGCGGTTTGTTCTTTGACCTGCTCAGCAGGCTAAGCCTCGGTCTTGTTATCACTCCCCTCTGCTTCCCAAGGCTGAGAATGGAGCTGAAGGAATGTAACCACAGACCAACCTTTAGGTCAGGTATCTAGCCCTACCAAGACCAGAGAGGGCTCTCTCAATGTCACTTTGTAGCCAAAGGGATGACTGGATATAATGTTTTAGGCTAGTTATGATGCTCAGTATATTAGGGTTTTTGTTTCTTTGGAGTTTTGTTGGATAGGAATAACAGTTAGGAAACTAGGTCTAGGGTTTTGGTCCGAATTCAAAGACTTAGTTGCAGAGGTAAGGGTGAGGCCAAGTAGGTAAGATAAGAAGCATGCTTAATTTTTCATTTTTTATAGACTGAAATGAGAGGGAATACGAATGAGCATTAAACTGAATTCATTCATCATAAGAGCAAAGACATTTTCATGTACATATTATAAAAAAAAAGAGCATGGAAAGCATAATTTATGTCAATAAACTGATAAGAATTAGCATAAATAAGAATATATGTGGAATATGGATAACATAACATTCAACATGATAGGTTTACAGAGAAAAATAGATGCTCAAAGGCATACCACTAGTGTCTCAACACTATGTCTGCAACATTGTCTTTGATTTCATTAGCAAAATCTTGTACAATAGCTCCATTGCAAATAGCATCTATCCAACCTCTAAAAAGACTTGAGGTGGAATACTTATATAAAATAGAGTTCATGACACCTCATAAGGTCGAAATTGTATCCAAAAATCATCATAATTACATCATATGAGTCACTTCCTAGAATCTAGGGAAGTTAGAAACTAATCCCTGAAATTTAGCTAAAGACTAGGAGTGTGTGTGTCTCCTCCATTAAATTACATGTTTCTTCATCATAGAGGAAAAAAAACTCAAACACATCAAATGACACCTCATGGGATGACTAGCATCAAATTTCTAGAGTTTTCTTGGAATGACAGTTGTCTAAAAGGAGTCTTATGCAGAAACATCACACCTGCCTAGCAGAAACATCGTGCATGTTCAAGGGTGATTTTAACCCACTTATAAGCATCCCAATTCAAATATGAAAATTTATCTGAGTAGACCTATGAGTCTAGCTTCCAATTCAATTCGAAATTTTAGAAACAACCCATAGGAAGACCTCCAAAAGTGGTTTTTCCCAACCTCACTCCAGAAGCGTCGTGCCTAGTCAAAAACACTGGAAGAAGCATCAAAATGAGGTAGTTTTTTGGATTTTTCTCCACAACCAGGGGGTGTTATGAAAAAAAAAAATTACCTAATATGGAATCTATAAGTAAGAAGGAATCCAGAAACATAAGTCATTCCTCATTTGAGAGCTCTGAGAGAAAGTGAGTGCTCTGAGAGAAAGCGTCACGTCATTGTGCGATGCTTATATAATGACCCAATTTTCCATATTTTCCAAAAAAAATCTACAGAAATAGGGCTCAAAGATGGATCAATATCTCTAAAACCATAACGTGTTTTGAAAACCTGAGAGAGGTTTTTTTTCTTTCGCATGTTATGAAAAACACCCGCCTCTAGGTTTCCAAAACACTTTTACATTTTCTCATAATCCAAGTTTGAAGTTGATCGCTAAACATTTGCAGAAGCGTCACGCCACTTTAGCATAAGAGTTGTGCCATTTTGCGAGGGAGCTTGGAGGCCTTCCCAGAGGATTTTTGGGATTCAAGTGGTATGATTGGAAGTCTTAGGATGTCTACTATAAAATGAAGCCATCAAGCACTGCAAACCCCTACTCCAAACCCCTAAAACATTGACTTGAAGAAGACATGTTAAAAAGTGAAAAATATGACCTAGAGCAACTGTATTTTTGGAATTTCTATCAAATAATAAAACTTGTACATTAACTAAAGGATGATTTTCTTCTTTTGTCTATGATTGACAAAAACCTCTTTCACTGTTGTAAAATTCATCTTCGTTACTTCAGAAACTGATTTTGAAGAAAAATTGTCCCAATTTGCAATATAAACCCTAGAAAATGATAACGAAGCTCTAAAAATGATGCCATGGATCTGAGTTGACTTAAACCTGGAAAATTTCCCTCCTTTTTTGTAATTTTTCTTATCATTTTCCATGGTGTTTGTTTGTATGATAGAAACCCTAGCCTGATGGGAAGGAAGGAAAGGGTGGAATCTAGGAAAATAGGGCAAAATGGGGCATCAAGTTTAGGGAGGGAAATGGAGAGTATAGGAGTTAGAGAAAATCTAAAAAACTTAGGGTAGATAGGGGAGTGTTTTTGGAACATAATGCAAGTGTAATTCCATGAAATGGATAAGGGAAATAGGGGAAAAAGGTTAAAACATAGTCCTAACCTATAATCTCTACAAAAATGTAGTGTGGGCTAGGATTTTAGGGGGAAATGAAAGAAATTATGGAGATGAATGTGTGAAATGGTTTTCAGAGGTGTATGATGTGTGTAGGAAGGTGATACAGTATAAAAAATAAGAGTTTTATCACTAAAACAAACCATACATGGAAGACATCCAAAAACGTAGATGAAAACCCTAGAAGATGGAATACAACCTTTGCTGAATAAATTCACTGGAATAAGAGGTAAGGAATGTTTGTTTACTGACTTAGGAGCACCTGAACCTTGTGAAATGATGAATATAATCCTTGTGATTCTTGCTTGGCCTCCAATTTCAAAAGTGCAACAAGTGAACTAGAAGCACAACGTAGGAGGTAAACTTGTGCTTTGAGGAAGAATTTTGATGATCTACTGGCTAAAATGCAGTTCGATGGTAGAGAGGAGCTTAATGAAGGTGAAATGAATAATGAAAATTGCCCTTATTTTCCTTTCTTACATGATATGTTTGGAATTATGTTGACAAGACAAAAGTATCCCTAGACTCATGACCTAGATGTTGGTATGTTAACTGATTCATGATCATAAACACTTGAATGAAGAGTCAATCGAGATCAGTGATGATGACCATGAGTGAATGGATGGAGAAGCGTTGACCTAGACAAAAACCAATGACCAAATTTTATTTGAAAACTTCTTTGAAACTATAAAATTTGACCTTGGACCATATCAACTAATATTGAAAGAGTACATTTGATCACTAGTGACTGATAGACACTAACATTGGCTCCAATTGGGGATGGAATCTCCTTTAGGAGGTGCCAAGAACACTGTAGATCAGGTAGCCTCATCCATTGGGCAATGGAGTCAAAACTGGAAACTTAAATAACTTTGACAAACTGAAAAATTGTCTGAAACAAAAACTGACTTTGACTCAAAAACTTGACTATTGAGTGAACTTACTTATGGCAGCAGACCATCAGAATCTTAGGGCCTTCACCTCAGATTCAAATCCTAATGATAACCGTCTGCCTACTTGATCCAAAATGGATTTAGTTTTGCCTCCATATCAAAGTCTTCAAATGTAGATGAAAATAGGATCAAGTTTAAGTGCTCGTCAACAGGATTCCAACAGTGCAAACGGCGCGTAAAACCAAGTTCGTATGAAGAAGTTGTGGCCAGTAAAATTTTATGACAAATTAGGGAAAAATGGAAAAAATTCAAAGTCAAAGTCAAATTCAATAGTCAACGGTCAGGATGATGTCAACAGGACACATGTCATCTCGATAATACACCACATGTCCAGGGTGATGTCAGCATGATCAGTGATGTGACAGAGTTTGATTGGTTGGAATGGGCTAACATGTGGCAGCCCGGATTTTTCCCAATTTGGCCTCATTTCCAAAATTTTGGGGATCAGGGAGGATCGAACCCCTGACCTCCCAGAATTCCAACAAACTAGCTGGAATTCGCTCACTGAATGAGCCAGCACATTAGTTTTTATTAAATGCAAAGATATTGTATTTGTTTGAACGGGATTGTTCCGCCGGAAAAGGGTCGGACGGTCATGGTCAACCCCACGACCGTTGTATCCCTTAACATTAATGCTGCACATATATTATTTAAGATATATGTTGTGATGTAACGTAACCAACTGGATATGTCAACGAAACCGACGGAGGTATGATGGAAGGGTCGGGTGTGGGTTTCAACCCGTCGACCTTCCAAAAACCATTATATACAACGTGCTTTCAACATATGCAATAGCCAACTTTCCATATGGTGAATCTTGGTAACCAAGCCACAAAAACGTCATTTAAACTCAGCGTAGAGCTGAAACTATCAAAACCACCAGCGTGCAGTCTGAGGTGGTTTTCTGCAGGGAAAGTGGTTTTCAGAAAGGCAGAGGTAGTTTTGAATTTCTCCAGGGGGTCTAGAGGTCACAGTGGCAGAGTATAGGCAATTTTATACTCGTTTTACTCAAAATTTCGATCCCGTCACAATGGTGAGGTCCATTTTCACATTTGAGATTCTATTTTTTATCTCATACCTATGAAATCATTTTGAAGACAAAATAAAGCGGTCAGCACTGGAAGCTAAGGACCCAGAGACGTAGCCAGGAAGTCTGCTGAAATCCGTTATTAAATTATCGCTATGTTGATGTGTTTGATGTGTTTTCATTTGATTAAGATGTTTATTTTATTCGCAATATTATCGATCTATGCACTAAGTAACATAACCTGCTCACATAGACATCAATAATACCTTTTTAATAAATTAGATCAAGTGGTATCAGAGCTTCACGTTTATTTTTAAAGGTTTGACAATGTCATTTGAAGATTTAAATGCTTATTAGGTAAAAGTTCAAACAATGACAAGGAGAAATTGTTGAAGAAAATCCAGAGATTGGAAGGGTATTTTCACAAAAGAAGATGATGGAAGAAAACATATTGGGAACAGAAGCTCAATTCGTGGACAGCTTCATGACAATACGTGTGATGGTAGAAGAGATGTATAAATAATTTAAAAAGGGCAAAGGTGAAGGCACTTCATCACCTAAACCAGAAAAATAATCGAGGGAAAATCCTCCTACATTATTTCCCTCATCACCATCATCGTCATCATTGTCCTCTTCTCATAAATCTAGTTCTTCTAAAAATAAGAAGAAGAAGAAATCCTCTTTGATCAAATTAGATGTAAAATTTGATTTTCCAATTTATGATGGTGAGCTTAATGCTAAAAATATTGATAATTGGATAAGACAAATTGAAGTTTTTTGTAGGGTACAGAAATTTTTTTCAGAAAGAAAGAAGATCCAGCTTGCTAGCCTTCGTCTTGGCAGAACCGCACTTGTATGGTGGGAAGGCAAGACACAAGAAGATCTCCAAAAACATGGTAAAATCATTTCAACATGGAATGAATTTGTTTTTGCTATTAAAAAAATATATATATCCTTTGGATTATATGCAACAAGCTATGATGATTTGGAAAAAATTGCGTCAGTTAAAGGGTCAAAGTGTGCAAAGTTACACTCAGGAATTTCGTAAAATAGCTTTGACACTAGGCATATCATTGGAATCACTAGAAACATTATTGAAATATATAGGTGGCTTACATATTTATTTGAGGCATACCATACTGATGTTTATTCCAGCTAGCTTAGATGACGTATCAATTCAAGCAACTCATCTAGAAGCTAGGGGTAAAAATGTATCTCATGATGTTGGAAAGTCATCTAAATCTACTAAAATCAAGAATAAAGAAAAGAAGAAACAAAAATGGAAGGAAAGGAAAGCGAACACTGTGAAGAAAGAAAAGTCTGCATGCACTCATTGTAAGAAAGAAGGACATGATGAGGCACATTGTTGGGCACTGCATGCAGAATTCAAGCCTAAGAAGTTCAAGAATAAATAGCGAAAGAATGTTGCTACTATGCAAAAGGACTTGGGATTAGATTCAAGAGACGAAACAATAATTACAGCTACAGGTATAAAAGGTAAAAATTCTCAAGCATCTATAAGTACTTCTTCGCATTCTGTTGATAATGAAAATTATGAGAGGAAAAGAAATGAGCTATTTCATATTAGAGTTGTTTCCAAGCATACTAAAATTGATACTTTGTTTGATAGTGGCTCTCAAGTTAATTTGATTGTTGAATCAATTGTAAAGAAACTGGGTATTGAAACAAAACCTCATAAAAATCCATACCCATTGGGTTGGGTCTATGATAAAACTAAACTACAGGTTACGAAATGATGCAAACTTCGTTTTGCAATTGGATCAGAGTTTGTAGATGAGGTTGAATTAGATATAGTCCCATTGGATATATGTGGAATTGTACTAGGGAGTCCATACTTGTATGATAGAGATGTTGTCTTCTATCGAAGGGAAAATAAGTATCAAGTCACTAAATATGGAATCGAATATGTATTAAGATCTCATAAAATCAAAGATAACTACTCTCTCATAAATTCAGGACAGATGAAAAGAATTATAAATTCAAGTAAACAATTTTTACTTATGATTGTAAAAGCAAAGGATCTTGATAAATCCGATGCTTTTCAAGGCTATAATCCTAAACAAAAAGCAGATTTAGTTAAAGTTGTTTCTGATTATGATATTATGTTTCAAGAGCCTAAAGGGCTTCCTCCCAAGCGACATATAGAACATGAGATTTATTTTTAGCCGAATGCTCCTTTTCCTAACATTGGAATGTACAGGTTATCAGCTCTACAGAATGCAGAAATAAAGAAGCAAGTACAGGAATTGCTAGATCAAGGATTTATTTGACCAAGCACTTCACCATGTGGATCACCTATTGTGTTGGTACGTAAGAAAGATGGTTCGTGAAGAATGTGCATTGATTTCTAAGCATTAAATAAAATAACAATAAAGAATCGTTATCCTCTTCCTCGCATTGACGATTTATTAGATCAGTTGAAAGATGTAGTTTACTTCACTAAGTTAGACTTGCGAAGCAGTTACCATCATATCAGGGTTTCAGAACAAGATGTATGGAAGACTGCTTTCAAAATGAAGCAAGGACTCTATGAATGGATGGTTATACCTTTCGGCTTGACCAATTCTCCAGCTACATTCATGTGTGTCATGAATGATGTTTTTAGACCATTTATAGATGATTTTGTAATAGTCTACTTAGATGATATTCTTGTTTTTAGTAAGACATGGGATGAACATATAAAGCATGTAAAGCAGGTTTTAGATGTGTTAAAAAGAGAAAATATCTATATAAAACTGTCAAAATGTGAATTTGGCAAGACAACTTTAAATTACTTGGGTTATATTGTAGGGGGTGGTGAATTGAAGATAGATCCCTCTAAGGTCGAAGTCATTGTAAATTGGCCTAAGCCCAAGACTGCTACAAAATTTAAAAGTTTCTTAGGGGAAGCACAATACTGGAGAAATTTTATTGCTAACTTTGCTTTGATTGCAGCTCCTCTACATTCTTTGACAAGTGTGAAACAGGTGTTTTAGTGGGGAGGAAAACAACAGAAATCCTTCAACACATTGAAAGAAAGGATCAATACAGCTCCAGTACTAGCACTGCCAGATCTTCAACAACCATTTGAGATCGAGACAGATGCAATTGAATATGCCATGGGGGCAGTGTTGATGTAGCACAGAAATCCTATATGCTTTCATTCTGAGACATTCATATCAGCATTAGTTAACTATCCTACATACGATAAGGAATTATATCCATTAGTATAGAGTGTTAAAAAGTGGAAACATTACATAATGGGAAAAGAAACAATCATACATATAGATCATCAACCACTACAATATTTACACTCACAAACTAAATTGCAACAATCAATACACTATCGTTGGATGGGTTTCTTACAGCAATTTCATCTTGTAACCAGATATAAGAAAGGCATACATAATAAGGTTGCAGACATGTTATCAAGACCAATCATAAATGCATCCACAATTCTTAAGCATAATTCAGTAATTCACGAAAGCTATATTGAACAATATGCTCAAGACATAGATTTTAAGGATGTATATGCAACTTTAAGTCATGGCAAGGAGGTAGAAGAATTGGATTATTTCATAAAGGACAAAATCTTATATCATTTGGGAAAATTATGCATTCCACAAACTGAAAGAGTTAATGTGATTCGAGAAGCACATACTTCTCTAATTTCAGGTCACTTTGGTGTGAGTAAAACAATTTCACAATTACAAAGATTCATCTATTGACCACGAATGAATGAAACAGTTTCAATATATATTAAAGGATTCACTATGTGTGCTATAAGAAAGCCAAGTAATAGAAAATTAGGCTTGTATAATCCACTTCTAATTCCTTCTCGTCCTTGGGAAATTTTATCCATGTATTTTGTTGGGGGATTGCCAATGTCTAGAAAAGGTCATGATTATTTGTATGTAGTTGTGGATAGGTTCAGTAAGATGTGTATTTAACACCATGTACTAAACAGGTTACAGCTGAACAAACTGCAAATTTGTTCTTTAAAAATGTATGGGTTCATTTTGGGTTACCCATTTCTATTGTATCTAATCGAGAATTGTCAGGAAATTTTGGATGCAAAGTTAAAGAAGAGCACGGCATTTCATCCACAAACTGACGGCCAGGCAGAAGTGGTAAATAGGATAGTGGTACATTTGCTTCGAGGTTACTGCAACAAGCATCCTAAGCTTTGGGATGAGCATTTGTGTTATGTACAGCAGGCTTACAACCATGAAAAACATTATTCTACTTAAAGATCTCCGTTTGAGACTTGTTTTGGTTTTGTACCAAAGTCTCCCTTGGATTTTGTCTTTGGTAAAGACATAGAAATTTATGGACACAGCGATCAGGACAAAGCAACCAAGTTCATTGAACAGATCTAGGAAATTCACCAGGCAGTACAGGAACCGCAGGAAAAGAGCCAAGCAAAGTATAAAGCGAGGCACGACAAGCATCGAGTTGAGCATAGTTTTCAAGTTGGTGATCAATTCTGGTTGTACATCAGCAAAGAAAGAATTCAAGGGGGAGGTAAAAATTTTAAACCAATTAGATATGGTCCTTTCAAAATTCTTGACAAAATTGGTGAGAATAATTCCACCTAGATCTACCAGCTTATATGCAGATCTATTCTGTCGTAAATGTTGAAAACTTGTGATTATATGAGCCTTCATTGATTGAAGATCCAGAAGAGTAAATTCAGGTACCTTCCATCGAAGATTTTTCACCAGAGTATCTCAACGAGTTGCAGGAGCACACAATTATTGAGAGGAGGATAAGGACTTCGATACAAGGAGATGTTGAGTATCTTCGAGTTGGGCTTAAAGGTGCAAATCCAAGTAAAACATGATGGATACAAATTGGAAAAGTGAAAGAAACATATCCTCACTTACTCGACAGCTAAAACCAAATTTTGGTGGTCCAAAAGCTTCTAGTGGGGAGGAGTGATCCAAAATGGATTCAGTTTTTCCTCCAGATAAAAGTCTTCAAATGCAGATGAAAATAGGATCAATTTGAAGTGCTCGTCAACAGTATTCCAAAGATGCAAACGGTGCATAAAACTGAGTTCGTATGAAGAAGTTGTGGCCAGTCAAAGTTTATGACAAATTAGGGGAAAATGGCAAAAAGTAAAAGTCAACAGTCAACGGTCAATGGTCAAGTTAACGGTCAGGATGATGTCAGAAAGACACGTGTCATCCCAAGAATACGCCACATGTCCAAGGTGATGTCAACAGGATCAGTGACGTGTCAGAGTTTGATTGGTTGGAATAGGCCAATCAGGGGCTAACACGTGGCAGCCCGGATTTTGCCCAATTTGGCCTCATTTCCAAAATTTTTGGGATCAAGAAGGATCAAACCCCTCACCTCTTGGAATGCCAACAAACTAGTTGGAATCCTCTCACCAGATGAGCTAGCGCATTAGTTTTTATTAAATGCAAATATATTGTATTTTTTTGAACGGGATTGTGCCACCGGAAAAGGGCCAGATGGTCGGGGTCAACCCCATGACTGTCGGATCCCTTAACATTAATGTCGCACATATATTATTTCATATATATGTTTCCATGTATGACATAAGGGTCGGGCGGGGGTTTCGACCCGCCGACCTTCCAAAAACCATTATATACAACGCGCTTTCAACATATGCGATCGCCAACTTTCCATATGGTGAAGCTTGGTAACCAAGCCACAAAAATGCCATTTAAACTCAGCGCAGAGCCGAAAATGTCAAAACCACCAGTGCACAGTCTGAGGTGGTTTTATGTAGGGAAAGTGGTTTTTTAGAAAGGCAAAGGTGGTTTTGAATTTCTCCAAGGGGTCTGGAGGTCACAGTTGCAGAATATAGGCAAGTTTATACTCGTTTTACTCGAAAATTCCAACCCGTCGCAATGGTGAGGTCCATTTTCTCATTTGAGCTTCTTTTTTTGAGCTCATACCTGTAAAATCATTTTGAAGAAAAAATAAAGCAGTCAGCACTAGAAGCTAAGGACCCGGAGACGTAGCCAAGAAGTCCGGTGAACTTCGTTATTAAATTCTTTGATGTGTTGATGTGTCTGAATGTGTTTTCATTTGCTTATGTTGTTTATGTTATTCGCAATATTATCGATTATTGCACTAAGTAGCATAAGCTACTCACATAGGCGTCAATAATACCTTTTTAATAAATTATATAACTACTGATGATATATATACAATCATGAAATACTATCCCTCCAGTGTAACCAATCCAGCAAATGACTACTTGCTTGAATCCTGCTCACACTTTCCCTGAGCAGGAAAAAGGAACAAAAGATGGGAAACTCAAAGTGTCCACTGAATATGTGCTCATGACTCATAAACACAAGAAGATTCATCCTCCCATATTATTGCAACAAACTTACCATTAGATCCTTGAAACCTTGAAAAATCACCTCTTTTGATGTTTGGATAAAATAAGAAAAAGGATCTTTGAAAATATGGAATATTGTCATGTTTTGATGATCCAAGGTGTTATCCTTAATAACATATAGGTTGGTTTAGGTGTGTCATTTTGAGTTAGGTTAGGTTGTTAGGGTCAAATAAAGTCATGAAATTGATTAAATTTCATGTTTTGTATATATTTTTAAAAGGTCTAAATGGTAATTGGTATTGTGATAAAAGGTCTTGTCAAAGTAAAATTCAAAAATTTGAAGGCATCGGTTAATAGAGTCACTTTTTGACATTTGGCACCTTTTTCTTGAGCCCGCAACATTTTCTGTATAAAACATCTTATTTCCGCTACAGGCTCACCCGACAGTTCCATAGTGAATTTGCCATCCCACTAACTGAAATCGCTACAAACTCCGGTTTTTCTACTAATGGTCATGTAATAGATATGATTTCATCATTTCAGTGGTCAAAGGTGAGTTTTTCATCATGGTACATAACTATTATGATTCATCATTTGTCATATTGTGTGCCTGGTAATCATCACACCTCCATCATTTTGTTTTCCCTCCCATCTTTATTTCCTAATTTATCCTTACCTCATTCGAACAAAAACTCGTACCTTTCAATCCTTGTAAGCTTCCTGATCTTGTGCCAACAGTATTCACTTTAGTTTCTTGTCCATTTTTTGTCTTAGGTTAGCTATTACCTCTATCAAGCAAGTTGTTTATTGTCCCAGATAATTTTGCAGGTGTCAAAACTTGAAGTAGGACAACATTGTATTGGAGGGCATGGATTCACATAAAATCCCAACAAAGGAGGCTTTGTAGTCAGATACGAGCCCATGGACATGAAGTTTCTTGTGGAAGACCAAAGATTTGCACAGGCTTTCAAAAAAGTTGGTTATTTCAGGTTTTGCCAAAAATTGCAATGATACCATTCATATGTGTCCAAGGATTTTGTTGTCAACTTTGTTGGGACAATTTCAAAGGTGGGCATCTTAATTTTCATTGTTTCTCATGAGCCCATTGCGCAAGAAAATGAAATTCCGAGGTATAAATAATAATGGTTCAAGGAAACCAAATTCAAGCTTCAAAATTGTGATGAATATCTAAAGCATGAGCATATAGGAGTTGACATGACCTCAGGCATACCCAGGAGTTGCCTCAAAGATAACTACTCAAATTTTCTTATGGTTATCCAAAAATATTTTACCTGTGAAGGTAAATTTCACATGATCTACCAATATCATTTCAGACTCTTACTCCATTACACAGGTAAACAACTTCTTGATCTTCCATTATTTCTCTTCAGAATTTTAGGCAAGATGGCTGACAAGGTACAAGCCAAACTTGAGAGAAGTGATATATCCATATTTCATCATGACTCAAAAAAATTGTTAGTTATGGAATAATTGAATAAATTGAATAGGGATTAGGCTACTTTTCTATTTTTGAGTGGCTATGACGTAAATGTTCTTGCTCGAATAAAGACTACCAAGTCAAAGAAAAACAATCCCAAGAAGGAAAAAGAACCAATAGCTGAAGCACAGGTTGAACCTGAGGTAGAGGTGCAGCATATAGTAGAGCCAATGCAGGTAGAGATTGAACAGTTGTAGGAGACGGTGGAACCTCAGCAAACTCCTACCAGCAGCGAAATCAAGATTGATACAAGGGCTCATAGAAGAATCACCAGGAGTCAAACAGAAGGAAAAGGAAAACTTGAAGACATACTACAAGTAATTGATATTGAAGAAACCCCCATTCTAAATCCTATAGATGTTAAAGGAAAAAAAAAATGAAGAATAAGGGTCTTCAACAAAGAAACTTGATTTTTCCAGTGAGGATTCAGGTTTTGTTTTTAAGCCTAGGAAACCATTCACTAGGACACAACTCTCAAAGGGAGGCAATTCTGATAAGTTTCATAAAGAGACTAAAAATAAGAATCAGCCAATAAGGGAAGAAACCATAGAATTTTCCCCAGGTGACGCACAAATCATCAAGACAAAGAAAGGAAAAGAAATGGTCCAAGAAAAGTTTGAAGTGGATATTTTAAGAGAAAAACTTAAAGAATCTAGAGAATAAGTTTTAGAAGCCAAACTGGAGCTGGAAGAATTTAAACAAGAAAGGAAGGATCTCACTGATTTCAAGAAGGAAGTCAGTAAAAAAATTTATTTTTATGATGAAGTGGCAAAAAGGTCAAGGAATATGCTGAGAATAACACTACCACTACACAGGATGATGAAGCATACCATGAGCAGAAACATGTGGTTGCATGTAGAGAGGAGAAAGCTACAAAACCAAGTCAAAGAGTTAGATATTCAAATGGAGATGGTGCAGACATAATTGAATAAAAAGTGTTTGAAAATGATAGTTGTGGATGACCCAGTTGCTCCTTGATAGAGGGAGTGGGAAAAAACATGTATTTACCTCATTTTTCCTAATGAAGACCCTCCAATAAGCAGCAAAGTCTGAAAGTGTGTAGAAAGTGATAAATGGAAAATGCTACAATTACTTCTCTATGAACTCACCTTAAAATGCTATGTTTTTAGAGCGAGATCAAATTTTGATATTTTTGTAGCATTTAATATTTATTGGGAGCATATGAATCATCATGATAGGTTGAAGTGTATCAGTGAAGACACATGTTGGTAAGGCCACTCAGAAAGAAGGTGACATGGCTGCTAGCTCACCATTTTTGCCACATCATCAAACACAACAACACATCCTAAAATTCTGAAGCATCAGAACCTAGATTCTAGTATGGCAGTTCATTACTTGATCATGGTAATTTCAACCTCGGGCAAAGTTGTTTGACTCGATAAGAATCAGCATGTATGGGTTATTTAAAAGTTGTTAATGAAGTTAATGGTGTTAGAGTCCTTTTAGGTTTAAAACTCCTTCTAAACAAAATTATCTATATATTCTCTCCATGTAATCAATTCCTTTTTGGATTATATCTCTTCAGCGGTTTCGAGGATCTATCTCAGGTGGAAGACTTCATGTAAAAGGAGTTTCACTCTATAAATAAGGGGATTTCATAGTTATATGGGGTTGATCAATGTTCTGACTTATGCTACTATTTTAATATTTTCTATGTTCAATTAATATACAGTTGCAGAAAACATTTTTCACACCTCAGATTCTTTATGTGCTCTTATGTGTTTGTCTCATTTACCTTTTAAATGTCAATCTATATTAATTTAGGCATAATCACTTGGAATTCATATATAATTATGCTCCAACTTAATTTATGCATATTTTTTGTTGGCCAAGCTATTTTTTATAAGATTTCACATGCCTCAGCTTCCATGAAAAATGTTATTATGTAATTTAGTTTCATACTGACTCCATGCCCAATGGTAGCCATCTCACATCCTTCACCTACAAAAAATGATCCAAAAGACATATGAGAGTTAGCCATATTATTTTTTAAGCTTCATTATTTAATATCATACATTTTCTTGAGAGATCCCTCTCAAGTTGGAAGGGATAACTTCCAACCCTAAGTGGTTTTAAACAATTACACTAAATTGACTATTGAGCAGCCCAATTAGTCTCAATTTGGTGATAAAACAAGGGACAATTTTCATTCATAATTAGTCCTTGTTCAATCCTTTCATGATCAATTTCAACTTCAAAGAAAAAGGTATCAACAATGTTGTCTATAAAAATGTTCAAATTTTCTTTAGCATCCTCAAATATGATATCCATATGATGTGTATCGAGACTGTACTTTTGTTGATCAAACAATTATATTTTGATCTCATTAGATAAACTCATTTCAATACTATCATCTTGATTTTCATGATTGGAGACTATTTCTGATTGCTAATCCTCTTACAGTTGTTGGGCTTTGTCAATATGAACCAGTTCACTACTTTCACCTTGGTAAAACAAAAACTAACAAACTGGCTACAAAAATTCAACTATCTGAAGAGAAGGGACATGAATATCAACATCAAGTTCTTTATTGAGTTCATCTTCATCTAAGAGAGAAAATGTTGATGGTTGTAAATTTTATACATGTTTCAATCCTCTTGATCATCATGACAACTAACCTAAGAAGAGAATTCATAAAGTGCCTCTAACATATCTTGATCATCCATAAATTCTAGATCCTCATCAATGCTTTCAAGATACTGAATGAAACCCTCAATCTGATCACAACAATTTTGTACCAGCAGCAAAGATGGATAATGCCTTTTATAATTCTCAAAAAATACTGTATGAAAATCCTTTAAAGAACATAAGCTAGTTGGTCTTAACCATTCATACCATGTTCTTGCTTTGTCTTCCATAGCAGCCATAAATATCTTCATTAAGAAATCCTCAGGAAATTTAAATTTAACTCTACGTACATGCATATGAAACTTGATCAAGTGCAAGGCAGCATCATCTTTCTTTTCATCTTTGAACATGGTAACATAAGATAACCATTCAACACGAAGCATAGGATTTGGAAAGCCAGGGATATGACACTAATCCATAGGATCATACCTCGAATTCCTTCTTGCAGTTTAATCCCTATTGAAATCATTAACGTCACCAATAAATGCTTAAAGCAACCATGTTTTGAACAATGGAGTCACCATGAAAACTTCTTGGGTTTGAACGTTTTTCACCATCAACAATCAGAACTAATATTTGTCATTATTTCCCAGGAAATATTTTACATTAGGTCCCTGCCCACAACGCCAAAATTTTTATCACTCCCCCCTGCTTCCTAAGGCTGAGAATGGAGCTGAAGGAAGGTAACCGCAAACCAACCTTTATATCAGGTACCTAGCCCTACCAAAACCAAAGAGGGCTCTCTCAATGTCATTTTCCAACCATAGGTATGACTTGATATAATGTTTTAGGCTAGTTATGATGCTCAGTGTATTAGGTTTTTTTTTGTTTGGAGTTTTGTTCGATAAGAATGACAATTAGGAAATTACGTCTAGGGTTTTGGTATGAATTCAAAGGTTTAGTTGCAAAGGTAAGGGTGAGGGAAGGTAGGTAGGCTAATAAGCATGCTTAATTTTTCATTGTGTATATATTTAACTGAGAGTGAATCAAATGAGCATTAAACTGAATTCATTCATCAGAAGAGCAGAGACATTTTCATGTAAATCTTATAAAAAACAGAGCATGGAAATCATGATTTATGTCAATAAACTGATAAGACATAACATAAAGAAGCATATATGTGAAATATATATAACATAACATTCAACATGATAAGTTTACAAAGAAAAAAAATGCTCAAATGAATATCACTGGAGTCTCAACACTACGTTTGCAACGTTATCTTTGATTTCATTAGCAAAAGCTTGTACAATAGCTCCACCACAAATAGCAACTATCCAACCTCTAAAAAGACTTGAGGTGGACTACTTATAGAAAATAGAGTTCATGACACCTCATAGGGTCTAAATCCTATCCAAAAAGCATCATAATTACATCAGACGATTCACTTCCTACAATCTAGGGAAGTGAGAAACTAATCCCTGAAATTTAGCTAAAGACTAGGAGTGTATATATCCTCCATTAAATTACATGTTTCCTCATCATAGAGGAAAAAAAAACTCAAACACATCAAATGAACGGTCATGGGACAACTAGCATCGAATTTCTTGAGTTTTCTTGGCATGGCAGTTGTCTGAAAGGAATCCTATGCAGAAATGTCATGCCTGTAGCAGAAACATCATGCTTGCCTAGCAAAAACGTCACCCCTATTCAAGGGTGATTTTGACCCAATTAGAGGCATCCAAATGAAAATGTGAAAGTTGGGCTAAGTAGTGTTGTGATTCTTTCATCCAATGCACCTCGAATTTTTAGAAAAAACCCACACAAAGACCTCCAAAATCAGTTTTAGAAGTCAACCTCACTCCAAAAGCACCGTGCCTAGTCAAAAACACTAGCAGAAGGATGAAAATGAGGCAGGTTTTTGGCTTTTTCTCCACAACCAAGATGTGTCATGAAAAAAAAAGACCTAATCTGGAATTTAGAATTCAAAAGGCATCCAAAAACATAAGCCATTCCTCATTTGAGTGCTCTGAGAGAAATTTTCTCCCTGTTGCGTGACACTTTTGTAGTGACCCAATTTTCCAGATTTTCCAAAATGTTTATATATAAATAGGGCTCAACTATGGATCCATATATATAAAACCATAAAGTGTTTTTCACAACTAAGATATTTTTTTGTTCTCTAGCATGCTGTGAGAAAAACCCTCCTCTCGTTTTCCAAAATACTTTTCTTTTCGCTCATAATCCAAGTTTTAAGTTCGTCACTAAAAAATTGCAGAAGTGGCATGCCACTTTAGAAAAAGCATCATGCCACTTTTGGAGTGTGTTTGGAGGCCTTCCCAGAGGATTTTTAGGATGAAAGTGGTATGGTTGGAAACCTTAGGATGTCCACTACAAAATGGAGTCACCAAGCACTGTAAAACCCTGCTTGATCCGGATTTATGCAGGAACACAAAAAAATACACATATAACCATAAATACAAAGATGCAATGGAAATAACACTTCATTTCATTAATATCAAAACTAAGGCCCTGCTGATTGAGAATGGAAACTAAACTGGCCCCCAGAGATCTTTGGTAGTGAATCTTTGAGAAGAGACATGACAGTCCTCTGAACTGTGTTACAATGAGGTATTATTGAGAAACAATGGAGAACTCTAAACATCCAAAAACCTAACCCTAGGAGATGAAGCGCCAAAACTATGGGCCCCATTTGGGTAAATTGGTATTTCAAATTCCCAGGGACGTAACTTTGGCGTACGATCTTCGTTTGACATGTATGATACATCATTATAAATATCTATCCGAGGACTACAACTGTTGCTGCAAACATCAATTCCAAAAATGAATCATATTCGTCAGACAAACGATGCCCAAAAAATGTCGTTTAGGGCCTCAAAATGGCTCCGGAAGTTCAGGACCCGAAAAACTGCTAAAAATAGTAAGTTGTGCCGAAACTGAAAAACTGAAAGAGACAATGGTGGGGCCCCAAGTGGAATAGGCAGGTGGCCACCAATATCCACCTGGATCATTCCTCCCCCCTTAGGAAGTAATGGTCCCCATTGCGTTGAGTTCTTCCATGAGATGAGGAAACTTCTGCTGAACTTGGTCCCTAGTGAACCACTTGCCTTGGTGTTGGAGTTGGCTAGCTTTGACAACCCTATACAATTGGATCTTCCATTCATGAGTGTTATTGATTTGCATGTCCATGATACATTCTGTGGTGGCCTGTTCCATGCAGTCTGGGTTTAACTCTTTTGGTGTGATTTCTTTTGCAATGTCAGAGGTGTCCAGTAGAGGTGGGAAGTAGGGATGAAGGCGGTCTACATTGAATACTGGGTGCAGACCAAGGAATGGTGGAATACTGAGCTCGAAGGAATTATTCCCTACAAACTTAGTGATGGTGTACGGCCCATATCGGAGCAGGTGAAGCTTGCGGTGGGGTCCAGTGAGGCGCTCCTTCTGCAAATGTAGCCACACTTTGTCACCCACCTAGAAGTTGTGTGGCACATCATGTTGATCATGTTGTTGCTTGTACTTAGCATTGGCTCTATCCAATATTTCATGAACCTGTTGGCGTATGTGCTGAATGCCCTCGATGAAGTTGTTCGCTTTGTCAGCTTCAGACTGGACATGAGCCGAATAGACCGGAGTAGCCGCAAATGGCATGGCTACGTCAATGGGACATAGTGGCTGGAATCCCAAGCCCACCTGAAAGGGGTTGTGGCCGATTGAGCTATGGAGAGAGTGATTATAATTGTGTTGTACATAGGGGAGGCTCTCATCCCATGTGTGTGGATTCTTTGAATTGTACATGCGCATAATGTGTACAATCATCCTGTTGATAACCTCTGTCTGGCCATCAGTTTGGGGATGGAAAGTTGTGGACTTGGTGAGCTTGGTGTCCAACATTGACCAGAGGCTGGACCAAAATGTGCTGAGGAACTTGTTGTTGCGATCTAATATGATAGACTGTGGGATCCCAAATTGAACCCACACTCATTCAAAGAAGATTTTAGTAGTGGCTTTAGCTGTGATATTCTTCTTGCAAGCCACCATAATGGCCATCTTCGAGAATCTGTCGACGACCATGAAAACACAGTCGTTTCCATGCTTGGTAGAAGGAATGCCTAACATGTAATCCATGGAGATGGATTCCCAAGGTCAACTAGGGGTAGGTAGTGGATTATAGAGCCCTTACTTCTTGATGGTCGATTTGGCAATGGTGCAAGCAGTGAAGGATCGGATGTACTTCCCGACATCCTGTCGAAGGTTCGGCCAATAGAAATACTTCTGCAGTACTGCCACTGTTTTCTTGACCCCAAAATTCCCAACGACTCGATTGTAGTGCGCTTCCCATATCATCTTGGCACGCTCACTTGAAGGAACACAAATGTGTCCCAGGTGACATAATAGTGCATCTTGGAGGTGAAAGTTTGGAACTTGCCTACCCCCCAAGAGTGCCTTGTATGTGTGGCTGAATTTTGGATCGCTCTTGTAGAGAAGTGGCCAATCAGAAGTCTCGTGCCCACAAGAGTTTATAACTGTGGTTATGGACACGATTGGTGGTCGGCGAAGGTAGTCAGCAACATTATTGGTGCTACCCTTCTTGTACTTGATGTTCAAATGAAATTGTTGCAAATATGTGGACCACTTCTGATGGCGATCGTTCTGCAACTTCCCTTGTGTCTGTATGAACTACAGGGGTCGGTGGTCTATGTGGATGATTGTTTCCTTCCCCAAAATGTAATGCTTCCATTGTCGAAAATCCTGCACAATGGAATACATTTCTTTGTCATAAGTGGGATACTTGCGAACTGTGTAAGAAAATGTCTCACTATGATATGCCACTGGATGCCCCTGTTAAGTAAGAACTTCCCTAATATCATAGTCAGAGGCATCTGTCTCAATCTCAAATGGTTGTTGCAAGTCTGGTAATGTGAGCAATGGGGCAGAATAGAGGTGATGTTTCAATTCTATGAACGCCTTCTATTGAGATTCTGACCAAAATAATTTTGCTTTCGCTCCTCCCTTGGTGACTTGACTCATGGGCCAAGTGATATGAGAGAATCCCAACACGAACCTACGGTAGAAATTAGCAAGACCTAGAAAGCTGTGAAGCTTTTTTAAAGTGGTTGGGGTTGGCCAATCCTGAATGACTTGGATCTTGGCTGGATCCACATGCACCCCTGTTGGTGAGGTAAATCCCCTCTATGGACAGATGCGATCCCACTAGCCCTAGAGTGGGTCTAACCACAAATGAGACACGCTATGACATCAATTCCTAGTAAAGAATGGATAAATACTTGGTAGATCACCTACCGTATGTCTTGCGCTGTTGTGTCGTCTGGAAGAATGGCTGCCTCTCACTCCTGATTCGACAAATCATGATGCGCTCGTCCTCACGCCTGGATACCTACACATACACAAGAAATGAAGATGATACACAACATACTACTTCGCATTCCTAACTATCAGTCAGTCGAAGAAGACTAAATCAAATGCGTTAAATAAACATAACATAGAGATGGAATCAATATCATATTCAAGTATATTAAATTAAATAAGGAAGAGTACAACCAGGCTTCGACGTTGCGATCTCCTCCAGCAGGGTTCCAGTGGAGCACGTCTCACAAAGCTCGTCGAGAATTCAGACGGGGCTCTCTCTACGGGGTCCTCCTTGGTTCAACCTTCTCTATAGCGATTACTCAGCTATAATATCTCTTCTCCAAGTTCAGCTTCTTGGCTATATGTTCAGCTAGATTTTGTAAAGGGAGAAGGCTCATTTATATAGAGGGAGAAGGAGAGGTTAGGATCCCTATAATCGTGGGGGGAGTCCTATCCTCTAAGAATGTTCCATCAACCATTTCCTAAAGGAAGAGATCTATGGCTTATTGAGTTTAACCACTTGCAATGAGTCATTCCTGAGGTGGTCAAAGGAAACTTCTGCCTCCAATTTGTTTAAAAACATTCCAAAAAAAAGACATTTGTCACCTCCAATATGCGGGGCAAGGGATTGTAGGGACGGTGGTAAAAAATTATGTAACAGATGCCCCCTAAAGCATGAGGTCCGAGAGAGAGGGAGAGGTGAAATGCTTTATGAGAACGTGTTCGACCAAAACACTATTGTCGGAAAACCTGCAAGTACAAATACAACTGATACATATGATATATGACATGTGGCATGGGTGCAGCCATCCATAAGAGAGTATATAAATAATGAGATCCGAGATATGGACACATCCATCCAGCAGTAGGGATCAATAAATAGAGTCAAGTATGGTCGAAGCCATCCAATCAAAGGAGTCATACAATAAGTCATAATAATCCACAAAGAACCCGCAGCCTGGATTTCATCAGACAAAACCCAGGGTCTTACGCTCCATCTCGACCTGAACATAGTACAAATTAGAGCATGCGAATATGTGAGTTAAATTCAAACATGCAAGAACATCTTCTGATTACCAGCTAATGATGAAAGTTGTTAACAGACGCGAGATAAACCACCAATAATGAAAATGGATCTCAAGGTACAAAAGGTACAATCCACGGCCTGTGAACAGTGATCCGACGTCGAACACCCGCAGAGTAAATAGATCGAAGGCCAATGATGTGGACCTTACGTTGAGTGCGAAGAACCTGCCATTGAGGCATGCAGGCTCCAAGGTACCTGAAGGGAGTCTCTAGATCAATTTCCTGGATAATGAGCTGGAGTCGACAGGAAGTGACCTTGATCGAAGGTGGGCCATAATGTTTCCCACATCATCGACACGAGACAGAGGAATATGATGTTTGCAAATCAAGACCAACAGAGAATCGAGGGGAGGTTTAAAACTACAGAGGCAAACTTCTCTTGAACATATCGGCAGCACGACACTGGATTTCGAAGTATTTGACATCAAGGGATCTGAGGTCATGGTGATGTGGCAAAGAGCAGATGAGTGGTCAAAAGAGATTACCCAAACCCATGGAGGCAAACAAATAATTAGATGAGATGTCCCCAACCTGACACGAATGCAGACAAGTGCCATGATCAAGAGAGACATACTACCAATACAACTACGTTCTTGGTTCCATTTTGCCCCACCATTTCTGGCGAGTACCCAAATTATTTTTGAAAACAAGCTTGAAGGGGAGAGCATGTGCTTGCGATGTAAGTTTGTCCTTCGGAAAAACCCAACCTATTACATTTTACAAGACCTAGGAAGGAGGACCTCGACTAACGTCATGACGACGGAGTCCGATGTCATCAGGTTTTAACGAGTCTGACAAAGGAAGAACTCGGCATCTTTTCATATTTAGAGAGTTTAAAAAGAAGGCGGAAACGAAATATCCAGTAGTCCCTTTTCGGAAATAGTCCCTCAGATCTGAAAAGGTAGAAAACTGTGCCTGAGAGAACCTCTTAGTCACGATCAGCTAAGGTATTCATTGTTCGTAAATAATCTATCCCAGCCCGAAAAAGGGGTAAACATATACTGGGTAGATATCGTTTCGCAGCCAATTTAACGAGTTCAAAACGACAAGCGACTCAGCGATCTTTTCAATTTTAGAGAGTCAGAAAAGAGCTGAAAGGTGACTCCAGTAGTGACTTTTCTTTGTTTTTACCGTGTCTGAAAAAGTATAAAATACAACTCGTTTCTTCGCCATATCCATGTGAAAAAACTATCACTACACAAAAAGACGCGTGTAAAACGTATTCCTCGAAAATAATATGAAAATATATCGACAAATATGTTTTAAAACCTATTTTATGACTTTGAAAAGTTATAAAAGACCATAAATGGTAAAAAATATTTACTTTTCACTTTTACCTCTTTGCAGAGCAACAGTGACCCATTTCCTTTGCGATCTTCAGGCGACGATGTGGACACTCCAGTGGACCAATCCGGATTTCGTCTGTTTCAGGTAAGAGCCGACTCCATTGGCCATATTTTAAGCTATATTCTATTGCATTTAGCTGCCATTTAGGATCCCTTAGGGGAGGATTTCAAATTTTAGGGCATCGCGGTTGGCACGGGTTTCGGGCATGGACTCGCGCCAACTGACCCATTGTTACACAGAGGTCACGCCAGTTGGCGTGACTGTTAGCCAAATAGCCGCGCCAACCCCACAACCCAAAATCCACTTTAAATATAAGAAAATGCAACCAATAGATTGCAAATTTAAACACCCAAGGAGGTTTCTAATGTTCCTATGATCATTTCATGCAGGTACCAAGCGCAAAAAGATGGTAATCGAGTGGAAGGAGAGAGAGCATATTGAAGAGGATGAAAAAGCAATGGGAAATGAACATTGTATGAATGCCCTCAAGAATTGTGGGTTCAAGAATTTCTTTATGACACCATGTCTCTGGGCTCAGCCCGAATTGCTTCAGTATCTAATCAGCATTTGGGACAAAGATCAGGAAAAGTTCATACTTCGAGATCAAGAGCTCAAACTCGAAGTTTCCGATGTGTATTTCATCACTGGGTTTTCATGTAGGGGTGCAGTCCCTATTGTTGAGATTCAACAATGTGATGAGCTTAGTGAAAAGAGTCACCTTCACTAAGTGGGCCCGCAGGCTATTTTTGGTGCAAGTCTATTTTTAGACTATGTCTATTTTTAGACATGATGATCATATTTCAAAAGTTGTAGGATGCTATTTATGGATGGTTGATCAAGTTGGAAAAATAGATGAAATTCTATTTTTATAATATTGGGCAAAGTCTATTTATAGATCGCTACTAAAAATAGATGCATGTCTATTATTATTAGCTCTTAATAATAATCAAACACTAAACAACAACTTATTCTCTTGGGGCACTTTGTTTCAATGCACAGATGTGGCACAATTAGTGGAATGATGGAATTATGCAATTCCCAAGGTTTTACTAGAGATAATGCATGGAGGACTCAGTTAGAACTCAAGTGGCAGAGTTATGACACAGTTGGAAGAAGTAGTTATGGAGTTGTATTCAGTTTAACTCAGTTAGACTCAGTTGAGCTAGTTGTATCTAGTCTAACTGATTGATACACTAGTGAGAGTGGAGTGATTTAATTAGTTAATTAATTCACAAATAATAACTCATTAATCAACTGAACAATACAGCAGTTAACTACAGTGCATGGCAGTTTCAGTGGAGACAGAGTGGAGAGATAGGTGAAAGGGCAAGATGGACTATTTGTTGTGACTATAGTGATTCATTGATTGCATCACACACACATTGGAGTTTCCAATGAGGATTGCGTAGTCAAGGAAAGATTAATTCAAATTCATTCAGAGCTATTCTTCAGCAGAGATTGCGCAGTGGAGGCAGGCTAGCAAGAGGCAAAGATCGGTGCATGGATTTGCAAGATTGTTCTTCATTAGTGTATGACGATTGTACTGTACTGAGAGCCTAATAAGCTTTGTATGAGGATTTTCATATGATTCCATGATACATAATATATAGTTGGGGTTTTCAGCTTCAAGCTTTCCTCGTTAAAAACTGTGTTATGTGCGATTGTTTTTTATTTATGCTTTACATGTGTGTGCAATTAAATTTTCCGCCAAAAGATTAACAAGTGGAATAGATTCAGTATCTTGCATAAAGTTAAATAGTGTGAGATTAGGTGGATCTAGGACATATTCATGCTTAGTGCATATAATTTTTGCATGGTATCATAGCATTTTTTATTGAAGATTTCAATTGTAAAGTGAGTTTGTGCTGGTGGACAATTCGAATTTGCTACAGAAGATTCTTGGTGCAAAAGTCGAGTATACATTGAAATGTCTTTCAACGGGTTACGATTGGAGTATGCCCTTGATGGGAGCTCGAATTACACAGCCTGTAAGGACAGGATGGAGGTAGTGCTGGAGGATAATGGACTCAAGGAGTTCATCGATAGTGATGTTCCTAATTCGGGATCTAGTGATGCTGCATTACTTGACACATGGAAAAAGAAGACAGCAAAGACGAGGAGAATTTTGTTGGAAGGTGTAAAGGACCATATTGTGTTCATCCTTCATGGGAAATCCACTCCATTCTTAATGTGGAAGGCTTTGATAGACTTGTTCCAAAGCAGAAGTGACCAGAGGAAGTTGGCGCTTCAAGACAAGCTCAGAAAAATAAAAATGGAGAAAGGCGACAGTATTCCAAAATACCTCACAAAGTTTGTCCACTGCAAGGATGAACTGGGAAGTGTGGGGGTTACTGTTGATGAAGAAGACTTGGTAAGCTTGGCTCTCCTTGGTCTTCCAAAGAGTTGGCATAGCTACGAAGACTCTGTCAATGGACGGGAGAAACTGCCAGGATGGGAGCGACTTTGGTTGGATCTTGTACAGGAGGAGATAAGGCGAGGTACCAGGGATGGATCTTCATCGAAGAATGAAGATGAAGAGAATTTCACTTTGGCTGCCAAAGAAATGAAAGGGAAGGGGAAGAAACATCCTTCAAAATTCGATGCTAAAGGCAAGAAGCAGGATTTGTCCAAAGTGAAGTGTTTTCACTGTCACGAGCATGGACATTTCGCCACTAACTGTCCACAGAAGAAGAAGAAAAAGAGGGTTGTTGTATCTACAGCTGGAGAGGCCTTAGCCTCGCAATTTGAACTTCACTTCTCCTTGATCGCATGCTTGGTTTAAAGCTATATGGTATCGGTGTGGTATCTTGATAGTGGTGCGTCTTTCCATATGACGGGATACAAAGAGTTGTTTAGTGACTTGGAGGAGAAGGACCTCCAGATGCATATAGAGATGGGCGACGATGGTTTCTACAGTGTGACTGGAATTGGGACCATTACCTTTTAGATGGATTCTGGTAATCTATTCTTGTTGAAGAATGTTATGCATGTTCCAAGTCTGAAGAAGAACTTGGTCTCAGTCGCAATGCTAGAAGACAAGGGTTATGATGTTGTTTTCAGTGAGGGAAAAGCCTTCCTTAGACATAAAACAACGGGTCATACCAAGAATATAGGGGTTCAAATTAAGAATCTCTACAAGCTGGAGGTAGATGGCTGCGCTGCAATGGTGGGCAAAGCAGAAGAAGTGGTGAGCCGGGATGAGGGCGAATTATGGCATAGGAGATTGGGCCATCTTCACCATGGCACTTTGAAGATTTTGCAGCAAATTTCTACTAGACTTCCCAAGGGTACTCTTGCGCAGTCAGATTAGTGCAAGGGATGTACTATGGGTAAGTTTGTGAAGACCACCTTTCATGAGAAGGAGAACCATGCTTCGGTGATCCTGGATAGAATTCACACAGACGTTGGTGGACCTTTCTCGGTTGCTTCAACAGCAAAACACAGGTATTATGTTATATTTTTTGATGACTATTCTCATAGATGTTGAATCTTCTTCATGCAGAAGAAGAGTGAAACATTTTCAAAGTTCTGTGAGTTCAAGGGATTGGTGGAGAAGGAGTCGGGGAAGCAAGTGAAAGCTCTACGAAGCGATAATGATGGTGAATACATCTCGGGCGAATTCAAAGACTTCTATAGCAAAGAAGGAATTTGAAGAGAACTCATAGCGCCTCATAACCCACAGCAGAATCGGGTCACGAAGGGAAAGAATAGAATGATCTTGGGTGCTGCACGAGCGATGTTGCATGACCAGGGCCTACCGATACACTTGTGGGCAGAAGCATGCAACACTGCGGTTTATGTGCAAAACCATTGTCCTCATAGAGTACTTGGCATGAGTACACCCGAAGAAGATTTTACTGGTAAGAAGCCTGATATTTCTCATTTAAAGATTTTTGTCTCACCTGTTTACATTCATGTGACGAAGGACGCCAGGAAGAAGCTGGAGCCGACTGCAGAAGTTGGGATATTTGTGGGGTACACAGAAACACCCCATAACTATCGTGTGTATTTTTCGGACAGTCAGATGACTGTTGTGTGACAGGATATAAAATTCAATGAGGTGAAAGCCATGAAGTTGTCACTTGAGAGGGAGCTACACTTGCATGCGGAGGAGGAGCTTCTTGTTCCCAAAGATGAGCCTCTGGATGTGGATTAGCCACAGGAGGAGATTCATGGAGTGAAGGAGTCCACTCATGCTGAACCAAACATCAGAAAAGGCAGAAAGCGTACCACAAGATCTAAGAGACTGAAGCTTGATGTGGCATAGAATGTAGGAGTCCCTACATCACAGCGCAGACAGAGACAGTCACCTGACCAATATACTGGATACATGGCTCTTATGAGCAAGTGTATCGTGACAGAGCCATCTTCTTTCGAAGAAGCAGTGCAAGAGCCCACATGGGTAGATGTCATGGTGGAGTATGACTCCATTGTCAAAAACAGTGCTTGGGAAATTGTTCCAAGGCCGGTGGGAAAATCAATTGTAGGGTTTTTGCACATCATTTTATCACCGTCCCTGCAATCCCTCGTCCTATACATTAGAGGACTATTCCCATGACCTGTGAACAGTAAAATGTCCTGAAAACACCTTCATGGCATCCTCCTACATAAGGATAAACATTCTCCTGAAGAAAATTTCCTCTAAAAAACCCTAAAAACATATGTTTTAGCCTTGGCGCGACTAGCCAGTTCATCCCTCGCACCAATGGGGAAAATTCACACTAGAGGGCGCGCCAAGCCTATTAAGGAATGTTTTTTTAAAATAAATTGCAGAAATTTTATTCTAACAAACTCCAGAATGAATCGTCAAAACAAGTTGATTGGTTTGGCTCCAGATCTCCATGTATAGGAAGTGGTTTTCCACCTCTCATGGAACCTTCCTAAGAGATAGGACCTATCCCATGATTATATGGATCCCAACTTCCCTTCCTCCATCTATAAAAGCTTGCCCTCTCCATTTGCAAGCTAGATGAACTTTTGGGAAGGAAATGATAGCTTAGTGATGATCAAGAGCAGAGCCGAGGAGAACCCTGTGAGAGAGAGAGTTCTGTCAAATCCCTAACGAAATTTGTTGAGGCGTGCTCCGCTACAAGCCCCGCCAAAGGAGACCCCATTAGGTTGCAATCCTTTATCCATAGGAAGCCGAGTCTACCGCCTTTTACCTGTGATACACCGGACACAACATTCGGGGAGATTACCTGCACATACGTTAATTCCTTGGTTGATTTCTTTTTCATTTTTACCAAGGTGTATATGGAAGTTCACGGATATCTGGTACACCCATTTACCTAGATTACTAGAGAAGTCATTTTGATCTTTACTGACTCACTAAATTTGAAAAAATCATCAAGCGCTTGTCCTTTCACGTTTGTTTCCAAAATGAAAGTGATAGAGTCACCTTTTACTCGTTTATAGACTCTTAAAACATGAAACAATAAATTTTCTAGTTTCAATGTGCTAAAATTAATCACCTACAATCACACGCCCATTTAGAAATTGATTTTTCGGCCTGTTTTTGTTTGCCTTGGTTTTTGCCCGTGTGTCCTTGTTTTTGATCTGTTCCTCTTTTTTGCTACAGTCACAGTGGCGGAACCATCAGTTTCGTCTACTGGTATTCCTTATACAGACGATTCATCAGAGGTATCCCAGTCCTCTGCTGAGCATCAGCAGCGCGTTGTATCTGAGTTTCCCGACGGGGGACCGGTTATATCTGAACTTCCCTTTGGAGGACTAGTTGACTTCAATTGGCCCTTTTCCAATGCTTGGTTTGGATTTCGAGTAGGGGAACACTTCCCTCCTCTTACATCGGGATTACCCTTTTTGGCTATTTTCATACCTCCTAATCCCCGTCGTCTTTTAGAAGATCTTACGGCAGGGTCAAATATGGACTCATCCAGTCCTACTCCTAGTGAGGGAATTCCTACTTCTGGTGAAGAGTACTAGCTTTTTCCAGAAGAAATCCCTGAGCCTTCTATTATGTCTTCACCTGGTCTATCGCTCCCAACTAGATATAGGTATTTAAGTCAGTTCGTGGCCGCCATTGCCTCTATAGGAGTATCTACTATGTCCATGAGGCCATCCATTCCCTTGTTAGGGATGTCGTCGTCGACGCCTGTCACGACATCTCCTTTTGTTACATCAGCACCTATTAGACCTACTGTCTGTGTGGCTATGTCTACGCCTGTTGTCACTACTCATTCAACTAGGACCTCGTCATTTCCTGAAGACTTTTATCGCTTCTGCCATTCCGAAGAACATTTCTCCCGAGGAGTATCGGTTGTCTTTACAGCCGTCAATCTCCAAGGTTGGTCAATCCTCTCAGGATATTAACCGTCCTTAATTTTCCCATTATGGAGCGGATGGTGCCCCAATATACGTATTTCCATATCAACATGATGAGCAAGGAAACCCCCTTTGTTTTCCTGCTCATTAGGCTTATCAGTATATTAACGGTTTTCTGTCTACCAAACCTGGGAAAACTTCTAATCAACAAGGGTAACCCTTTCAGGGAAAACCTTTGTTTCAGCAAGGATATGCTCCTGGCCCACAAGGACAACCCTTCCAGGGACAACCTTCAGCCCAGCCAGGTTATGTGTACGACCCGAAAGGACAACCCTTACAGGGACAACCTTCGGTCCAGCAGGGATTGTTGTACGGCCCGCAAGGACAGTCTTACAATCCTCAAGGTCAACCTCTGCAGCCTCACCCTATGGTCTAGCCAGGGCAACCTCAAGGACTTGCAGGGCAACCGAGGTATCAACCTGCACCTCCATATGGTCTTGGGGGGCAAACCCATCCTTCTCAACTGTTGGTGCAACCTCAGCAACCTCATTTTCCAATTGGTCAAAATGTTGCACATCTAGGGCCATCTTATGGTCCTGTCACAGGACAACCTGGTTATCAAGTACAACCTGGCCCTCTCCCGCCATCAGGCCAACCTGGTGTCCTTCATCAGCCACGTCAACCTATTCAACCAGGAAAACCTTCACATTCAGGTCAGCCTGTTCAACCAGGACAACCTGTTAACCCTTCTCAGCAGCCGATCTATTCTATGCCACAGCCGAATCCACCTGTGCGCCCGACTTATCAGACTCAGCAAGGTCCCACTTACTAGCAGCCTGTTCAACCCCAAGGCGGCTATTACCTTCAAGTTTAGTCTCGACCGGTTTACAACCCACCCAAAGGTTCTAGTTATTACCTTCAACAGCCAGGCTATACTTATACTCTGCAGTCGAATCCATACACTACTCAAAAGAGGCCCACGTATAATCAGAATAAGTACCCTGGTTATCAACCCCCGTATCCTGGTTTTCAGCCACCATATCAACCCAATTATACGACTTATACCTCCTATGGTCAGAATCCTCTGGGACAGAACCAATGGGGGCAAAGTTATGCTCAACCAGGCTGGAGTACAGGTACAGGTCCTTATCGGGGACCTGGCATGCCTTTTAACCCTCAATTGCCTTTTCTTGCCACATTGGAATTTCCGGACATGTCCAAATTGACCAATGATCCGATTCTTCATCATCCATATTTCCCTCCAGTTCCGACGAAGGTGCCTGGTGATTGTCCTAAGTTTGAGGGTAAATCTAGAGAAGACCCCCAAGCACATGTCATGACATACCATTTATGGTGTTCTTCGAACTCTTGAATAAATGACTCGATTCGTCTACGTCTTTTCCAGTTACTGGTTTTCTATGAAGCCGCGACGCATCTCTTGACATCTCTTAAACGGGACAAAGCCACTCATATTTCAGATCATATTCACGAATGGAGACGGCGTCGTCGTCTGATCAAGTTTGACATTCCTGATCAGCTTCTAACTCACTGGTTCACTACCTCCTTTGTCAACAAGATTGCACAATACATTTCTATGGGGGCATGTGTAACCGAGGAACAAGCCATTACTCATGCCCAGTACCTCGATTTAGTGTACTCCTAGTCCAGCACGTTATACGATATCTTGACTGATGCCCCATGACTAGGGACCTCTAAAGCACCAGCTACCCCATCGGTTGACGGTGTTATTGGTTCTGTCTCTCAGAATTCTTGCAAGTCATCCTATGGGGAGCAGAAATCGAATTCTTCCAACAATTCTACTCCTCATCCTACTCCAGATTCTGGTAAGACCACGGAGGTCAATGTCGTTCAGGCCAATCCTGCGGACAAGACTTCCAAAGGGAAGAAGAAGGGCAAAGGCAAAGCCAAATCTGATGCCCCAAACCAGAATCGTCCAAACCACGTGCTGATGATGGTTCGCAACGAAAATCGAAGTACCCTTGCCTGATCTGTGATGAATACCACTACACCAAAGATTGTCCTAGACGATTCGAGGTTATTCAACTTCTTAAGGGCTCTAAGGGAACTCCGACAGTTCTTAATGAACCTTTTCCATCTCAGCAGACCCAGATGGTCAAGCAGCCTTTGCCATCTGCACCGTTTGGGTCTCAGGCTTTCATGATGAATGGTGATGCACCTATTTCTATTACCACTCGGTCGAAGGATTATGCTGGATCACGTCAGGCAGCCAGGAAATAAGTCGTTAATGGCCCTCCTCCCCCACCTGCCTCTGGTCCTCTTGAGATTGAGAAGCCCAGTGTTGAACCCGTTGTACGGCCACCTTCCAAAGGTGTTCTCCGAAAGTCTTCCTATAATCCAGACACCTGTGCTGCTCAGCATTACAGCATTGTTGAGGATTTGGCATAGGCACCTTCCGCAATGTCTGCGTTTGAAGTACTTCAGAGTTTTCCATCTCAACGGAAAGCTTTGTTATCTGCGATCGGCGGAATCGATGCTGCTGATTCTAGCCTTCTCACCTTTGATCTAGAGAATTTCTTCCCCCGACTTCCGCACCAGATTTCCCTTGTTATACAAGTCGGCATTAACGGCCTCAATATTCACAGAGCCATTGTGGGCAAAGGTGCCTCTACCTGCATTATGTCATCTTCTTGCTGGAAGGCCATCGGCTCTCCAGCCCTCACTTCATCTCCCAATGCCCTTGAGGTATTCGATGGAAGGGAATCAAAACCCTTGGGTGTTCTCGCGAGTTTACCGATCACATTACAAGGTAAGACGGTAAATGTCGAAGTGGAAGTTGTTGATGCCAAACTCAACTACAATCTTCTACTCGGTCATAGTTGGACCCACGCCATTTTGTGCATTCTGTCCACCCTCTTTCGGCTTTTGAAGTTTCCACATGAGGGTAAGATTATTACTGTCAATCAATTGTCTTTCTTTACCTCATCCTACAAGAAAAACGTGCCATACGTGGATCAAATTCATAATCCCCCCGATAGTATAGGACCTGGTCTTTTAAAGGACCCTGTTCTCATGGGTATTTTTCCCATTCCACCACCGAACATTGTTCAAGTCAATATGATCTCTAGGTCAGATGACATGTAGATCGTCCCTTCTCCTGAACAGGTTGCCTCTTTTGGAGAATCGATGCATCAGATCCTCCACCTACTGATAATCCTCCTTTGAGAATGGCTCTTGATGTTTATTCTCAATCCCCTTGGCTCGGCGATGCAGATTCAACTGATCTTTTGAGAGAATTTTTTCCGTCGGACGAAGCTATCGTGAAGACTATTGTTGATCAGCGGTTTTCATTGATGTCAACCCAAGTAGCACCAGGGGCTAACCTAATATTGAATGGGAAGTTTGACCTACCAAATTAATATATTCTGGGTCAATAATTATTTTGATGGTTTCTACTTGTCGAGATGTTTCCGTTGATATATGGCACGCCATGTAATTCTTCACGGTTTGAGAGATATTCATGTTTGAAGTTTGTACCCCAGTTAGTGGGCTAAACCCCATGGGGTTGGGGCATGGGTCATTGAAAAGTCATAATTAATATTTTTTATGCTCCTAAAATCCCTCCCACGTTCACTTGTTGAAGCCCCTCTCAACTTAAGCATTCATATATATTGTGATCTTCATTTCCTCCTTAGGCAAGGGATTTGGCCATCTGAAACAGGTCATCGTGGAATTTTCGCTCTAACTTTTTCTCTACGAAGGCTCAGAAGGTGAAATTTTTATGAGGCGAAGCTGAAATCCTGAGGAAGCTGCAGTAAAAATTTTAGATCAATTTGCGCAATATTTTTGGATATATGATCTGTGGAAGTGAGGGTTTTGGCAGGCTCCTGAAATTCATCTCAAAGAAGTGACCTTGGTAAAATTTTCATAACTCTATCTCTGAGTATCAGATTGGAATTTTTTAAATAGTGACAGATAGTGCACATTCTTTACTTTTTTCTCTATCAATTTTAGGAACAAATGAAGAAACAGTGACACGTGACACGTCGTACAAGTGCGCTCTTCTGAAACAGTCCATAATTAGGGCAATGTGAGAAATTGGGTATAACACTCTCTTGAAGAATCCAAATTGGGTCAGACCTGTGGCATTGGAAATAAGACTCAGAGGACTACTACAGAACTAAAAATCAGATATTGAGGATCTGAAATAAAAGAGATACACCAGATTCAATATCAAGCTCCTAGAAGGCAAGAAAAAGCTAGATCATGTGTTGTCAAGGATTGCAAAGGACCAGACTTTCTATGGCAGAAAAGCAAAACAAGGTGCAGTAGAGGGTAGCATGACAAGATAATAAACCAAGGTGAATAACAGCAGCAAGAATTTCATCATATGAAGTCTTCAAGTGGGCAGCACTGCATACAATCATTGTAAAGGTATCATTGTATTTAGTCATTGTAAATACATTATTGTACAAATTGTACTAATGTCTATCTGCCAAGGGCTGAAGAGGCAGTGTTGGGAGGTCTAGGATCATCATTAGGTGGTTGCGTCAAAGTTGGGGTTATGGTCTATTATATCTTCTTCTTCTACATCATTCTATATCATTGTAAAGTGGACCATTTTCCCTGGTACGAAATTCCATTCTTCTTTTATTCTTCTATAGGGTGGTAGGGTGGTGCTAGGGTGAGTTGTAGCTCATTGGGTGTTGGGGCATCCGTTCAGTTGACTACTGAAGAATCTTGGGCGTTGGTGCGTCCATCCAGTGGGAGCTGGAGAAGAATGCTTTTCTAGATTCTAGGAAGTTGGAGCTTTATTTTCAATTGGAGTTGAAAAGAATTATCAGAAAAGAATTAGGTGGTTTTTGTCCTGGAGTGGGTTTCCACCTTAAAAACTATGTGCATATGTGTTCCTCTTGTTTGCTGCTATCATTTTACAAACACTAATAATAATTGAAGATTAACTAATGCTCTAATTGAAAGAAATATTGATTCACCCCCCCTCTCCGTATTTCCAACAACTATGTCTCTCGAAGATCTACCATGGAGCGATGGACATCATCGTTCCTCGTTCATTCCCGGCCTGGGGGAAATGTCTAATTATCTCGAGTTTTTTTCATCTCAGGTTCCCTCTCCACCACTCCAAATGCCAATATTGACTCATGAAGTATTTTCGAAAGGAAATCTGAGTAATATTACCCAAACGATTCCTATCGACATCTCCGTTAAACCGGGGGTCGTCGAGAACATGCATGTGGGAGTCACTTGTTCTCCCGATGAGATTCAAGTGCACACTAGCCTTTTTCGCAAATTCTATGATGTTTTCACATGGTCTTATGAAGAGATGCCTGGGATCGATCCCAGTATCGTCGTGCATGAAATTCCCACCTATCCTGGTGCGAAGCCTGTGCGCCAGCGTCTGCGTCCAGTGCATCCTTGGAAAGCCGCTGCTATAAAATCTGAAGTTGAGAAACTTCTTAAAGCGAGCTTCATATATCTGATCCCTGTGACAGAGTAGGTTTCCAATATTGTCCCTATGGATAAGAAGCAGGGCACAATTCGAGTCGGTGTTGACTATCGAGATATCAATCGGGCTTGCCCTAAGGACAACTATCCCACCCCCTTTATAGATCAGATCATTGATGATTCCATGGGGAGTGAGATATTTTCCCTTATGGACGGATTTTCGGGTTATGATAAAATCAATATCCTTCCATCTGATTAACATAAGACTGCTTTCATCTGTCCGTGGGGAACATTCGCCTATAAGAAGCTTCCTTTCGGCCTAAAAAGCACTGGGGTTACCTTCCAGCGTGCCATGTCCTACACCTTTCATGACATACGTAATGTTGTTTAGCCATACCTAGATGACCTTCCGGCTCATTCATCTTTACGCAAAGAGCATCCAGAACATCTCCGCCAGATTTTTCTCCGCTGCAGACGTTACAACATCAGGGTTAATCCTCACAAGTGCGTCTTTTGCATTGACTCTGGTCAGATTTTAGGATTCATTGTCTCTAAGGACGGAATTCGCCTTGACCCTCTCAAGGTCGAGGCTATTGTTAATCTCCCCTCCCCGTCCTCGCTGTATCAAATTCATAGTCTTCAGGGGAAAGTGAATTTCTTACATCGCTTTATCCCGAACTATGGAGAGGTAGCTAAAGGGTTTACGCGACTTCTAAAATAAGACGTCCCTTTCTTTTGGGACGAGATTGCTCAGCAATATTTCAATAACCTTAAGAAATTTCTTGTCAATGCTCCATTAATATGTCCTCCAAACTTTCATCACGACTTTACCCTCTATTTGGCTGCCGCATTCAGCACAATTGCCATGGTCCTGGTACAGGATGACGATGAAGGTAACGAACACGTGTTTTATTATCTATCTCGGAATCTCCTTGACACTAAAATGCGTTATGCCCACGTTGAGAAGTTGGCGCTGGCCGTGGTCCAGGCCGTTCAGCGGTTTCTCCATTACATCATGTTACGCATAGTAACCGTGATTTTCGACTGCAACCCCATGACTTACATTTTGTCTCGAAAATTGCTGGGGGGAAAGTACTCAAAATTGATTGTGATCCTTCAAATGGATTGTGATCCTTCAAGAGTTCTATTTGGAGTTCACTATGTCCAAATTGAAGAAGTTACTGGTTTTTGTTGATCTCATTTTCTCCCTCCCTACCGACTTTGTTCCATCTCAATCCGAGGATCATATCCCGGACGAAAATCTCTTTCTAATCAGCACTCTCGATCCATGGTATGGTGATATCATCGTGTACCTCCAGAAATCTACATTCCGGTCTGAGTTAACGAAGGATACTCCACACCGTGTTCGACACCAGTCACAACCATATCGCATTATCGGAGATACCTTATATCGGGTCGGAGTCGATTCTGTATTCCGCCGATGTTTGACCTTAGAAGAGGCTGAGAATGTTCTAAATGACTATAACAGTGGTGCATGTGGTGGTCACATGTCCGGTTATGATACCGCACAAAAGATCCTTCATGTGGGCTATTTATGTCCGTCTATATTTAAATACTGTATTGTTGCAATGCGGAAGTGTCATGCATGCCAGATCTTCCAATGCAAGATGCGTGTGTCGCCTCTCCCATTACATATTGTCATTACCATGGGCCCTTTTTCCAAATGGGGAATTTATTTTATGACATGTAACCCTCACTCAGCCAAGGGGCATGCTTATATCATCGTTTTCGTAGATTATTTCACCAAGTGAGCCGAAGCGATGTCTATATTGGTCGCAGACGGTAAGACAGCCGCACAGTTCATTTTCAACCATGTGATCACGCATTTTGGTGTTCCTCAAGCCATCGTCACTGATCATGGCTCTCACTTTCAGGACTACATGATGGCAAACCTGACATCTACGTCGGGCTTGCATCACGACAGCTAAACGCCATATTACCCCCGGGAAAATGGCCAGGTTGAGGCCGTGAACAAGGTGCTTGTCACGATGCTTCAACGAACAATTGGTATACAAAAATCAAATTGGCATATCTAGTTGTTTTTAGCTCTTTGGGCCTACCAAACGTCAATGAAGAGTGTGACCGGATTCACATCTTTCCAGTTGGTGTATGGTTTGGAAGCTACTCTTTCGGTTGAATGTGAGATCCCTTCACTAAAATTTGTTGTGGAATTAATGCCCGATACTTCCCCGGAGGAAGAACGTCTCCTATATCTCAAAAGATTGGATGAAACTCATCGCTTGGCTACTTTGGTTATCGAGGCACAGAAAAAGCAGGTTAAAGCTCATTTTGATCAAACGGTTTCTCCACACTCTTTTATTTAAGGGGACCTCGTCCTCTTATATGATCAAGCTCACGACAATATTGGGGCAGGAAAATTCCAACCTATGTGGCATGGGCCTTATATCGTTAAACGAGTATTAAAAAATGGGGCTTATGAGCTGATCGATTATGAAGGTCTTCCTTTGGCTCAACCTAGGAATGGGCTGTACTTGAAGAAATATTATGCTTGAATCATTCTTGCGTAGTATATGTACATAGGTGATTTTTTCATTTTTTGTGCATGTGTGGTATGGTGTGATTTGTAAGCGTTTTTATGTTTATTGGGTCTTCCTGATTGTGCAGATGTCTATTACTCCTTATGTCGGTTTCGCGGATGGTGCCTCCCACAGTACCAGGAACCTGTCTTCGGCAGCCTGGGTAATTTACAATCCTGCTGGTGAGTTGGTTAATTTACAAGGTGTTTTCCTAGGGCCTGCTACAAATAATGTCGTAGAATATAGTGTCGTTTTGGAATTATTAAACGAAGCTATTAACCTCGGTATTCGCGCATTACTTGTATATCTGGACTCATAGCTTGTAGAGTTACAGTTGAATGGTCATTATTCAGTTAGAAACCCATGCATTTTAAGACTGTATCTACGTATTCGTTTACTTGAAAGAAATTTTGATTACATCACATATCAGCATATACCAAGACGAATGAATACATTAACAGATGCAGTAGCCAACATGGTATTAGATAGACATTTACGCAACTTGTAAAAACATCATCATATGTAAGCAAGATCCATGTAGAAAATAGATGTATATATGTGTGTCGAGTGTTTTCAATGTGTGCATCATATAAAATCATAAAAATATACATGTTTGTTTTAAATTACATCTGGAGACGACATGTCTCTCAAAAATATGCAAATAAAAGCCTAGGAAACTAATCAGCATGGTGCTCATGGGAGCACGTTACTGCCCGCACTAACCGCCTCAGTAAGCAATGGAGGTGACTCAACACCCCTACGGTGTGCCTCTGATAAGCCATAGGGACATCAGCTAGGCGAGCCTAATCCAGAACCCCGCGGGCAATCCCCTCTAAGTTTTGTACAAGCTCGTTCCCCTCACCCCCCTCACCTTGAGGGTCATAGGCGAGAAGGGTCACCCTCACGATTGGTGACATCCCAGTGGGCCTCTCTGGGCCAACATCTGCATACATATAGGAACAGCTATTAGAACATGCACGTATACAAAAAAATCATAAAACTCATAAAATGAAAAAGAGTCTTACCCAGCTCCTCATCCCAGTCCTCTCCTTCCGGGAGCAGAAATTCTGGGTCTCCAATGAAATCAGTGCCCGCATAGGGCTAGTCCTCTACAATGATTAGCTGTCATTGGAGCCATCCAAAGAACTCGGACCGCCATGACATCTGTTGGCCGCCCCCTGCCCTGGGCATCAATGTTGCCCATCGAGCCATCCACGGCTCTCTCAATGGTGGATCCAGGACTATAGCCCCCTGGCACTGGAAGATAGGCAGTCGTTCTAGGAAGAACGATACCAAGATTGACCCGTACCCAAACTATTTCAGTTTGGTATTTTTGCATTTGGTCAATTGTCGTTTGATGTTCATAGTTACCTTTGTGGCCCAATCAAATACTGTTGGGTTCATGCACTCTGACGCCAGAAGGAGCTATGTTTTGGTAGCCTCGTGCAATTCCTGCGACCCTACAGCCTGCATAATACTATGTAGCACCACTCTAAGTGCTAGATGAGGAACAGTCTAAATGTCGAATTTTCCACTACCTGATCCCTTTTGTGCCCCTGGGCACACCCTCTCCATGACCATCGACATTTTTTCACTAGAAGGCCTGGTGCCAGTCAATATAGGAACTGGACCCCTATGTGACAGTCCAGTGATAAATTACATGTCTAACACTTCGACCTCAAGCACTTGATCTTGAAGTCTGAACTTCTCTTCATCCTCATCCTAGATGCTAACCAGATATTGTAATAGTTCGATCTAAGCCTGGAGACATGGATTTAGGAATAATTTTTTCAAACCGCAGTTACGGAGAGCATTCATACACTGCTCATTCCTGATTTCCATTTCGTCTTCCTCACTGTGCTCTCTTTCCTTCCATTCAATTACCATTTTGCTTTACACCTGCATCAAATTGGTCATAAGCACATTATAAGATCTCTTGGGTACTTAGAACAACAATTCATTGGTTTTATTTTTGTCAAATTCAAGCAAAATATTGGGTTGCGCGGTTGTTTTGATGACAGTCGCGCCACCTGGCGCGGCCCCTTTGAAAAAAGAGGTCGATTGGCGTGGGTCTATGCCTGATACCCACGCCAGTCACGGAATCCCTAGTTTTGCAAATCCTCCCCTCAGGGATATCAAATTACAATGAAAATCTATGAAATATGGCTTAAAAAATGGCTAATGGAAGCGGCTCTTACCTGGAAAAGCCGGGATCTGGAATAGTGCACTAGATTGTCAACGATCGTCACCACAAGATCGCAAAGGAAATCGCTCACTATCGCTCTGCAAAGAGGTAAAAAGGTAAAATTAAATAATTTTTTACTATTCGTGACATTTATAACTTTTCAAAATCAAAATTAGGTTTTGGGACTTATTTTTCTGATATTTTATCATATATTTTTTTGAAAAATGGGTTTTACACTTGCTTTTGTTGCAGCGACAGGTTTTCATGCGATTAGGATGATGACACGAGTTGTATTTTATACTATTTCGGAGGTAAAAACACGAAAAATTCACTACTATAGTCACCTTTCAGCTCTTTTCTGACTCTCTAAAACTGAAAAGATCGCCGAGTCACTTGTCGTTTTGAGCTTGTTAAATTGGCTACGAAACGACATCTACCCAGTATACGTTTACCCCTTTTTTGGGCTGGGATAGATTATTTACGAAAAAGGAATACCCTAGCCTATCGCGACTAGGAGGTTCTCCCAGACATAGTTTTCTACCTTTTCGGATCTGTGGGACTATCTATGAAAAGGGACCGCTGGAGTTTTCTTTTCCGTTTTCTTTTCAAACTCTCTAAACGTGAAAAGATGTCGAGTTCTTCCTTTGTCAGACGCGTTAAAAACTGATGACATCGAACTCCGTCGTAATGACGTTATTCGATTTCCTCCTTCCTAGGGCTCGTTAAATGTACTAGGTTGGATTTGGCCGAAGGACAAACTTATATCGCAAGCATATGCTATCCCCTTCAAGCTTGTTGCCAAAAATAATTGGGGTACTCGCCAAAAATGGTGGGGGAAAATGGAACTAGTATCATAGTCATGTCGGCAGTATGTCGCTCTTGAACATGGCACTTGTCTGCATTTGTGTCGGGTTAGGGATATCTCATCTCGTTATCTGCTTGCCTTTGTGGGTTTGGGTAATCTCTTTTGACCGCTCATTTTCTCTTTGCCACGTCACCATGACCTCAGATCCCTTGATGTCAGATACTGCCAAATCTAGCGTCGTGTCGCCGATATGTTCAACAGAAGTTGGCCTCTGCAGTTTTCAACCTCCCTCTGATTCTCTATTGATCTTGATTCACAAACATCATGTTCCTCTGTCTCATGTCGATGATGTGGGAAACATTATGGCCCACCTTCGATCGAGATCACTTCCTGTCGACTTCAGCTCATTATCTAAGAAGTTGATCTAGAGACTCCCTTCAGGTACCTTGGAGCCTGCATGCCTCAATGGCAGGTTCTTCGGATTCGACGCAAGGTTTTCATTATTGGCCTTTGATCGAATGATTCTGTGGGTGTTCAACGCCAGCTCACTGTTAACATTCCATGGATTGTACCTCTTGTACCTTGAGAGCCATCGTCATTATTGGTGGTTCCTCTCACGTCTGTTAACAGCTTTCATTATTGGCTGGTAATCAGACGATGTTCTTGCATGTTCGACTTCAACTCACTTATTCGCATGCTAGGACTTGTACTCTGTTTGGGTCGAGATGGAGCGCAAGACCCTGGATCTTGTCTGATAAAATCCTGGCTGCAGAGTCTTTGTGGATTATCATGATTTATTACATGACTCATTTGATTGGATGGCTGCGAACATACCCGAGTCTACTTGTTGATCCTTCTTTGCTGGATGGCTGCATCCATACCTTGGATCCCGGTTATTGTACACTCTATTATGGATGGTTGTGCCCATACCACATATCATGTATCAGAGATATCAGTTGTATTTGTATTTTCAGGTCTTCCGACGGCAGTGTTTTCAGTTGGGCATGTTCTCATAAAGCATTTCACCCCTCCCTCTCTCTCGGACCTCATGCTTTAGGGGGCATCTGTTACACAGCATTTTATCACCGTCCCTGCAATCCCTCGTCCCATACATTGGAGGACTATTCCTAATACCTGTGAACAGTAAAATGTCCTGAAAACACCTTCATGGCATCCTCTTGCATAAGGACAAACATTCTCCTGAAGAACATTTCCTCTGAAAAACCCTAAAAATAGATGTTTTAGCCTTGGCACGACTAGCCCATTCATCCCTCGCGCCAATGGGGAAAATTCACACTAGAGGGCACGCCAGCTGGCACTCTGTCTCTGTGTTTCACTCGCGCAAAGCCTATTAAGGAATGTTTTTTAAAAATAAATGGCGGAAGTTTGATTCTAACAAACTCCAGAATGAATCATCAAAACAAGTTGAGTGGTTTGGCTCCGGATCTCCATGTATAGGAAGTGGTTTTCCACCTCTCATGGAACCTTCCTAAGAGATAGGACCTATCCCATGATTATAGGGATCCCAACTTCCCTTCCTCCATCTATAAAAGCTTGCCCTCTCCATTTTCAAGCTAGCTGAACTTTTGGGAAGGAAATGATAGCTTAGTGACGATCAAGAGCAGAGCCGAGGAGAACCCTGTGAGAGAGAGAGTTCTATCAAATCCCTGACAAGATTTTTTGAGACGTGCTCCGCTGCAAGCCCCGCCGAAGGAAGATCATAGTGTTAGAGAATTTTCTTGTAATATCCCTTTTTTTCATCTATAATATAAGCGACTCTGATTTTGGTTCCATTCGTGTGTCTACTCTTTTATGTAATGCAACGAATTATATCTTCTCTGACTGATATATAGTTATATGCTTTGAATATTATGTTGTATGTCATTGTTTATCTACATGTGTACAGGTGTCCGGACGTGTCAAATGGAAGGATTGTGATCTACCAGGATAGAGACGAGGAGCGTCGCTTCTTCCTCGACAACAACAGCGTGGGATTTAAGGTAAGCTACTTATCGCGATCTTTGTCTTTCTTATAACTAGGAACCAACATCATTGCGTGATTCGATTGTTGCTAGACCCGCTCTAGGGCTAGTGGGATCGCCTCTGTCCGCAGAGGGGATTTACCTCCACAACAAGGATCGAGATGGATCTACAAGGTAAAGCAAGTTGCTAATGGGAGTGTCGAGAAGTATAAGGCAAGATTTGTTTCTCGGGGCTTCTCACAGATCGAGGGGATGAAATATGAAGAAACCTTTGCACCTGTCGTACGGTATTCTTCCATATGGACCACCCTTGCTCTCTCAGTGCAGATGGGTTGGCACATTCATCAGATGGATGTGAAGATCGCGTTCCTTAATGGGATCATTAAGGAAGAGGTGTACATTGAGCAGCCTAAAGGATTTGAGATCTTCAGCAGTGAGTCGCATGTGTGCAGGCTCAAAAGAGCATTGTATGGTCTGAAACAAGCACCACGTGCTTGGTACACTCGGATCAACAGCTATTTCACTGGCCTTGGCTTCACCAAGAGTGAGGCAGATGCAAACCTATACCAAATTGTGGTGGAGGGTAAGATTTTAATCATCGTACTTTATGTTGATGATTTAATACTAACTGGTGATGAGCAGTTGATACACTCATGCAAGGCAGATCTTGCAAAGGAGTTTGAGATGAAGAATTTGGGCCTCCTTCATTATTTCCTTGGATTGGAAATATGACATCGGGAAGGTGAACTGTTTGTGTCTCAAGGCAAGTATGCCCAGGAGATACTGGAGAAGTTTCACATGCAAGGCTGCAAGCCTATCGACACTCCTATTCTAGGAAATTGGAAGAAAGAGGATGCTACATCAGTAGAGGTAGTGGATGCCATTGTTTATCGACAGTTGGTGGGTTCGCTCATGTATTTAGTCAATACAAGACTGGACATATGCTATGCGGTGAACCAGCTTTCACAAGCGATGGTTAAGCCTACCAAGCTCTTTTGGAAAGCGGGCAAGCATGTCCTGAGATATATCAGGGGCACATCTGAGTATGGTTTATGGTACAGATAGATGGATGAGGTGAAGTTGCATGGCTTCACAGATGCAGATTGGGCAGGAAGCCCAACAGACAGAAAGAGCACATCGGGAGGGATTTTTAGTATCGGATCTACAGCAATTTCTTGGTACAGCAAGAAACAAAGATACGTGGCACTCAGTTCGGCGGAAGTAGAATACATGGCAGCAAGTCAAGCTGCATGTGAGGCTATCTGGATGAGGAAGATTCTGGTTGGTTTCCTCGGTTCACATTTAGATCCCACAGTGATAAATTATTAGAGTTGCATTAAACTCTCGGTTAATCATGTGTTTCATGATAGATCTAAACATATTGATATCCAATATCATCATATCATAGATTTTTTGCAGCGGAAGATCATGTTGCTTCAGTACATTCTTACGGAGGATCAGGATGCAGATATTTTGACGAAAGCGCTCACCAAGAGAAAATTAGAATACCATAGAGGCAAGATCGGGGTGAAGGATAATCCCTATCTTGTTGAAAGGGAGTGTTGAGATTCAACAATATGATGAGCTTAGTGAAAAGAGTCGCCTTCACTAAGTGGGCCTGCAGGCTATTTTTGGCACAAGTCTATTTTTAGACTATGTCTATTTTTAGACATGATGATCATATTTCAAAAGTTGCATGATGCTATTTGTGGATGGTTGATCAAGTTGGAAAAATAGATGAAATTCTATTTTTAGAATATTGGGCGAAGTCTATTTATAGATTGCTAATCTAAAAATAGATGCATGTCGATTATTATTAGCTCTTAATAATAATCAGACACTAAACAGCAACTTATTCTCTTGGAGGACTTTGTTTCAGTGCACAGATGTGGCACAATCAGTGGACTGAGGGAATTACGCAATTCCCAAGGGTTTACTGGAGCTAATGCATGGAGGACTCAGTTATAACTCAAGTGGCAAAGTTATGACGTAGTTGGAAGAAGTAGTTATGGAGTTTTATCCAGTTTAACTCAGTTAGACTCAGTTGAGCTAGTTGTATCTAGTCTAACTGATTGATACACTAGTGAGAGTGGAGTGAATTAATTAGTTAACTAATTCACAAATAATAACTCATTAATCAACTGAAATTTACAGCAGTTAACTACAGTGCATGGCAGTTTCAGGGGAGACCCAGTGGAGAGATAGGTGAAAGGGCAAGATGGACTATCTACTGTGACTATAGTGATGCATTGATTGCATCACACACATTGGAGTTTCCAATGAGGATTGCGCAGTCAAGGAAATGGTAATTCGAATTCATTCAGAGCTATTCTTCAGCGGAGATTGCGCAGTGGAGGCAGGCTAGTAAGAGGCAAAGATCGGTCCATGGATTTGCAAGATTGTTCCTGATTAGTGTATGAAAATTGTACTGTACTGAGAGCTTGATAAGCTTTGTATGAGGATTTTCATATGATTCCATGATACATAATATATAGTTGGGGTTTTCAGCTTCAAGCTTTCCCGGTTAAAAATTGTTTTATGTGCGATTGTTTTTTATTTATGCTTTACATGTGTGTGCAATTAAATTTTCCGCAAAAGATTAACAAGTGGAATAGATTCATTATCTTGCATAAAGTTAAATAGTGTGAGATCAGGTGAATCTAGGACATATGCATGCTTAGTGCATATAATTTCTAAACCTATCTTAACTATTACCCAACATTTTGGAGAAAGCATGGCAATGGTCATTGACAAGGTGTGCCATGGGGCACGAAAAGGATCAGGGAGCGGAAAAGTGGATATCTAGACTGTTCCTTATTTGGCACTGAGGGTAGTGTTTCACACCATCACGCGGGCTACAGGATCACAGGCATCGCACGAGACCATGAAGACACAACTTCTTCTTGCTTCAGAGTGTATGAACTTGACCATCTTCAACTCGGTTGAGGCCATAACCATCAACATAAAATGGTAGCTCACGAAGTTCAAGAAGACCAAACTCAAGAATTTTGGGTATGGGTCAATCCTAGTATCATTCTTCTTGGAACAATTACCCATATTTCAGCGTCAGGAGGTTATGGTCCCGGAGCCACCACCTACCGAGCCACGGATGGCCCGATGGGTGGCACTGATGCCTAGAGCAGGGGTGGCCAACAGATGTCCTAGAGGCTAGAGTTTTTTTTATTGGCTCCGACAACAACTGATTGTCATGGAGTAGTGGCCCTACGCTGGCACAGAATTCACTGGAGACCCAGACCTCCCACTCCCGGAGGTAGAGGATTGGGACGAAGAACTTGGTAAGACTCATTTTTTATTTTCATGAATTTATAAATAAAAAATTGATATATATGCATGTTTTGACAATTATCCTTATATGTATGCAGATGTTGGCCTAGAGCGTCCTGCAGGCATGTCGCCGGTAGTGAGGCGGGTCCCTCGCGACTTCGATCCTCATGGTGAGGGTGGCGAGGAGCTGATAGTGCAGAGTCTGGAGGGGATCGCCCCTGGGATCCTCGACTATGCTCACTTGGATGATGTGCATTGGGCCTATCATAGGCATACTATAGGGGTGCCCAAGTCGTATCCACCGCTTTTGAGGCGGTTGGTACGAGCGGTGACGTGCTATCATGAGCACCATGTCGATTAGGCACCTAGGCTTTATTTCTGCACATTTTTTAGAGACATGTTGTCTCACGATGTAACTGAAACAAACATATATTATTTTTGTGGGTTTTATGATGCACACGTTGCAAAAAAACGATATATATATATATATATAGATACATCTATTTTCTACATGGGTCTATGTACATATGATGATGTTTTTATAAATTGCGCAAATTTCTATCTAGCACAATGTTAGCTATTGCATATGTTAATGTATTCATTCATCTTGGTATCTGTTGATATGTAATGAAATCAAAATTTCTTTCATGTAAACGAATACGCAAATACAATCTCAAAATGCATGGGTTTCGAACCGAATAATGACCATTCAGTTGAAGAACAACAAGTTGTGAATCCAACTTAACAAGCAATGTGCGTATGCCAAGGTTGACTGCCTTAGTCAATAGTTCCAAAACTGCACTATATTCAGTGACATTGTTTGTATCTAGCCCCAGAAAAATACCTTGTAAGTTAATCAACTCACCAATAGGATCATAAATTACCCAAGCTGCCAAAGACAAGTTCCTGGTACTGCGGGAAGCACCATCCGCGAAACTGACATAAGGGGAAATAGACATCTGCATAGAAAACAAGACCCAATAAGCAGAAACAATCTCACAAAGCACATCAAACCAAAGCATGCACACAAAATGAAAACAATCACCTATGTACATATATCACGCATGAATGATTCAAGAATAATATTTTTTAAGATACAACCCATTTCTAGGCTGCGATAAAGGACAACCTTCATAGTGAATAAGCTCATAAGCCCAATTCTTTAACACACGTTTGACAATGTAGGGCCCATGCCACATAGGTTGGAATTTTCCTACCCCCAGCTTGTCGTGAGCTTGGTCGTATAGAAGAATGAGATCGCCTTCGATGAAAGAACGAGGAGAAACTGATTGGTAAAAATGGGCTTTGACTCGCTTCTTCTGTGCTTCTATGACCAAGGCAGCTAAGCGATGAGTTTTTTCCAATCTCTCTAAATAGAGGAGATGTTCTTCTTCAGGTGAAGTATCAGGCAGTAATTCCAAAGCTAGTTTCAATGAAGGGATTCCACATTCAATCGAAAGTGTGGCTTCCAGACCGTATACCAACTGGAATGGGGTGAATCCGGTTGCATTCTTGATCGATATTTGGTAAGCCCATAGAGTTGAGAACAACATGAGATGCCAGTTTGATTTGTGGATCCCGATTTTTCATTGAAGCATTGTAACAAGGACCTTGTTTACAGCTTCAACTTGGCCATTAGCTTCAGGATAGTAAGGCGTTGAGTTGTCGTGATGCAGACCCAACTTAGACATCAGCTCTGCCATCATATAATCCCGAAAATGAGAACCATGATCGGTGACAATGGTTTGAGGGACACAAAACCGAGAAATAACGTGATAGAATATGAACTACGTCATTTTCTTACTGTCCGCATCCAGTGTAGGCATTGCTTCAGCCCATTTCGTAAAATAATCGACGGCAATGATAATATAGGCATGCCCCCTGGCCAAACGAGGGTTACACGTCATAAAATCTATGCCCCATTTGGAAAAAGGGCCAATGATAATGGCAGGGTGTAATGGAATAGGCGGTGCACACATCTTGCGTTGATAAATCTGGCACGCATGGCATTTACGTACTGTAACAATGCAATCTTTAAAGATAGAAGGCCAGAAGTAGCCAGCACGAAGGATCTTTTGTGTAGTGGCATAACCAGACATGTGACCACCACAGGTGCCATTGTGGCAGTCATTTTAAACCTTCTCCGCTTACTCGAGGGTTAGACATCAGCGGAGTACAGAATCGACTCTGACACAATAAAGGGTATCTCCAACAATACGATAAGGTTTCGATTGATGTCGAATGCAGCGTCGGGCATCTTTCGCTAATTCAGACCTGAAAGTAGACGTTTGGAGGTACACAATGACATCACCGTACCAAGGATCAAGGGTGTTGATCAGGAAGAGATTTTCATCCGAAATATGATTTTCAGAGGAAGAAGGAGTAGAGTCGACAGGGAGAGAACAATTAAAATCAGTGAAAATAAGTGATTTCTTAGATTTGGCAGTAGTGAAATCCAAATCAAACTCTTGGAGGATGACAATCCACTTCGATTATTTTCCCCCCAGTAACTGTCGTGATAGAATATAAGTCATGGGGTTAAAATCATAAATCACGGTCACCTTGCGTAAAATAATGTAATGACGAAAACGTTGGACGGCCTAGACCGCAGCCAAAGCTAACTTCTCTACATGTGCGTAACATGTTTCAAGGTCAAGAAGGTTCCGAGACATGTAGTAAATGACATGTTCGTTATCGTCATCACCATCTTGGACCAATACCATTGCGATCGTACTGAACGCGGCAGCTAGGTAGAGGGTGAAATCACGATGGTAATTCAGAGGACGCAATAGAGGAGCATTGAGAAGCAATGTCTTAAGTCTATCGAAATACTGCTGAGAAATCTCATCCCAACAGAAAGGGACGTCCTGCTTTAGAAGTCGTGTAAATCCTTTGGCTACTTCGACGTAGTTTGGGATGAAACGACGTAGGAAATTGGCTTTCCCTTGGAGACTTTGGAGCTGATGTAATGAGGACGAGGAGGGGAGATTGACAATAGCCTCAACCTTAAGAGGGTCAAGGTGAATTCCATCTTTAGATACGATAAACCCTAAGAGTCTACCGGAGTTGACACAAAACGCATTTATGCAGGTTAAGCCTAATATTGTAGCATCTACAACGAAGAAATATTTGACGAAGATGTTCCAGGTGGTCTTTCCGCGCATCTAAATGAGTCAGAAGGTCATCCAGGTATGGTTGGAAAATATTCCAAATATCTTGAAAAGCATAAGACATCGCGCGTTGGAACGTGGCCCCAGCATTCTTCAAGCCGAAGGGGAGTTTCTTATATGCGAATGTTCCCCATGAACAGATAAAAGAGGTCTTGTGTTGATCCGATGAGAGAATTTTAATCTAGTTATAGCCATAAAAACCATCCATAATGGAAAATATTTCACTCCCTGCACAATCGTCAATGATCTGATCGATAAACGGGGTGGGATAGTTATCCTTAGGACAGGCCCGATTGATATCACAATAATCAACACAAACACGAATGGCGTCCTACTTCTTATCTACAGGAACTATATTAGAAATCCATTTAGTCAGGGGAATCAGATAAATGAAACCCGCTTTAATAAGTTTCTCAACTCCAGCTTTGATAGTGACGGCTTTTCGAGGATTCACGGGATGAAGATGTTGGCGAACAGGCTTCGCACCTGGGTAGGTGGGAATCTCGTGCACCAAAATACTAGGGTCGATTCCAGGCATCTCTTCGTAAGACCAGGCGAAAACATCGTGAAATTTTCGAAAGAGACTAGTGTACACTTGGACTTCCTTGGAAGAGCAAGTGACTCCCACATGGATGTTCTCGACGATTCCCAGTTTAACGGAAATTTCGATAGGAATCGTTTGAGTAATGTTCCCCAAGTTACCTTCCGCAAAGACTTCATGAGTCAAAATGGGTGTCTGAATTGGTGGAGAAGGAACTTGTGATGCGAAGCGCTCAAGACAGTTAGACATGGCCCTGAGGCAAGGCATAAACGAGGAACGATGATGCCCATCGCTCCACGGTAGATCCTCGAGAGACATTGTTTCCATGATAGCCTCGTCATATGGAAACACTTCTTTCAAAGGATTGGGCGAATCCGCATCGCCGAGCCAAGGGGACTGAGAATACACGTTGAGAGACATGCTCAAAGGAGAAGCTTCAGGAGGGGGAGAATCAGATGCAGCCGTAAGCTCACAATAATTGATCTCAATTAGACTAAGCAGCATAGAATCTCCAAACGAATCAACCTGTTCAGATGAAGGGACAATCCAAGGGTCATCTAACCAAGAGACCATATTGACTTGAACGGTATTCAGTGGTAGAAGGGGAAAAATACCCATGAGATCGGGATCTTTAAAAATACCCGGCCCTATACTGTCAGGAGGATTAGGAATTTGATCCACGTATGCCACGTTTTTCTCGGAAGACGAGGTAAAGAATGACAACTGATCAACAGTAATAATTTTTCCCTCATGTGGAAACTTCAGAAGTCGAAAGAAGGTGGACGAAATGCATAGCATAGCGTGAGTCTAATTGCGACCGAGTAGAAGATTGTAGTTGAGTTTGGCATCAATGACTTCTACTTCAACGTTGATTGTCTTTCCTTGCAATGTAATTGGCAAGCTAACGAGAATAGCCAAGGGTTTTGATTCCCTTCCATCAAATGCCTCAAGGGCATTGGGGGACGAATTAACGGCTAGAGAGCCAATAGCCTTCCAGCAAGCAGATGACATGATGCAGGTAGATGCACCTTTGTCCACTATGGCTCTATGAATGTTGAGACCGTTGATACTGACTTGTATAACAAGTGCAATATGGTGCGGAAGTCAGGGGACGAAATTCTCTAGATCGAAGGAGAGAAGGCTAGAGTCAGCAGTGTCAATCCCACCGATCGCAGATAATAACGCTTTCCATTGAGATGGAAAACTCTGGAGCACTTCTAACGTGGACAAAATGAAAGGCGCCTGTGCCAAATCCTCAACAATACTGTAATGCTGAGCAGCACGGGCATTAGGATTATAAGAATATTTTCGGATAACACCTTTAGAAGGTGGCTGTATAACGGGTTCAGCATTGGGCCTTTCAATTTCAAGGGGACCAGAGGCAAGTGGGGGAAGAGGACCATCAATGACCTCTTTCCTGGCTGCCTGGCGTAATCTGGCATAATCCTTTGACCGAGTAGCGATGGAAACGGGTGCAGATCCGTTCATCATGAAAACTTGAGAGCCAAATGACACAGATGGCGGAGGTTGCTCGACCATCTGGGTCTGCTGAGATGGGAATGGTTCTTTAAGGACCGTCGGAATTCCCTTAGCACTTTTGAGTAGTTGACTAACCTCGAATCGTCTAGAAAAATCCTTAGTGTAGTGGTTCTCATCACAAATCAGACAGGGATACTTCGACTTCCGCTGTGAACCATCATCAGCATGAGGTTTAGATGATTCTGATTTTGGGGCACTGGATTTAGCCTTGCCTTTGCCCTTATTTTTCCCTTTGGAATTCTTGTCCGCAAGATTGGCCTGAACGGAATTGACCTCTGCGGTTTTACCAGAATCTGGGGTAGCCTGAGGAGCTGAATTATTGGAAGAATTTGATTTCTGCTTCCCATTGGAAGACTTACGTGAAGTCTGAGATACGGAACCAATAACGTCGTCGAATGAGGGGGTAGCCGGCGCTTTAGAGGTCCCAGAACGTGGAGCTTCTGTCAAGATGCCATACAAAATGCTTGATTTAGAGTATAGTAAAATCAAGTTGCTGGGCACGAGCGATGGCTAGTTCCTCGGTTACACATGCCCCCATGGCGATGTCTTTCGCAATCTAATTGACAAAAGAGGTAGTGAACCAATGAGTAAGAAGTTGATCGGGAATTTCAAACTTGATCAGATGATGACGCCGTCTCCATTCATGAATGTGGTCCGATATATGGGTAGCTCGGTCCTGTTTCAAAGATGTGAGGAGATGCATCCCGGCTTCATAATGAACCAGCAACTGGAAATGAGTCGGGAATGCCATAGCAAGAGTATTGAAATCTTGAAATATGCCACGAGGCAGTTCGATATACCACTTAGCAACAGCTCTAGTAAGAGTGCGCTAGAAGAGAAGGAGTCAAACAGAGTCGTCCACCCAAGAATTGGAAGAACACCATAAATGGTATGTCATGACGTGAGATTGGGGGTCTTCCCCAAACTTGCCCTCAAACTTGGGACAATCACCAGGAACCTTCGTTGGAACCGGAGGCCAAAAGGGATTATGAATAATGGGATCATTTGTCAATTTGGACACATCCGGTAGCTCCAACGTAGTGAGAAAAGGTAATTGAGGATTAAACGGTATAGCAGGTCCTCGATAAGGACCCATACCCATACTCCATCCTGATTGAGTATAACTCTGCCCCCATTGGTTCTGTCCCAGAGGATTCTGACCATAAGGGGTATAAGCCGGATAATTTGGTTGATATGACGGCTAAGGACCAAGATACGGGGGTTGAAAACCGGGATACTAAGTCTGAGTATACAAGGGTCCCGGTTGAGCAGCATAAGGATTCTGCTGCGGAGTATAAGTATAGCCTGGAGGTTGAGGGTGATAAGTAGGACCTTGAGACGAGTTGTAAACAGGTCGATATTGACCTTGAGGAAAATAATCGCCTTGGGGTCGAATAGGCTATTGATAGTTGGGGCCTTGCTGAGCTAGATACATCAGGTGTCGCGGTTGATTTGGCTACGGCATAGTGTAGAGCGGCGGCTGAGCAGGGTAAATAGGTTTTGCAGGTTGGCGCGGCTGAGCAGGTTGACCTAAATGATGAGGGCCACCAGGTTGCCCCGGTTGAGCGGGTTGGCCTGATGGATGAGGGCCACCAGGTTGCCCCGGTTGAATGGGTTGGCCTGATGGCTGCGGTGGGCCAAGTTGTGCCTGGTAAACAGGTTGACCTGGAGTAGGACCATAAGATGGCCCTGGCTGTGCAACATTTGGACCAATTGGAAGACAAGGCTGTTGAGGTTGCACCAAAGGTTGAGATGGATGAATCTACCCCCCGGGACCATATGAAGGTCCGAGTTTATATACCAGCTGCCCAGCTGGTCCTTGAGGTTGCCCTAGTTGGATCACAGGCTGGGCTGGTAAAGGTTGACCTGAGGATTGTAACGCTGCCCTTGCGGACCGTAAAACAATCCTTGTTGGACCAAAGGTCGTCCCTGTAAGGGTTTCCCTTGTGGGTCGTACGCATACCCTTGTTGAACCTAAGGTTGTCCCTGAAATGGTTTCTCTTGTGGGTCATGAGCATACCCCTACTAAACCGAAGATTGTCCCTAAAAGGGTTGTCCTTTTTTGTTAGAGGCATGCATAACGCCAGAAAGAAACTGATAAGCCCCAGGAGCAGGGAAGTATACGGGGTTTCCTTGTTCGTCATACTGAAATGGAAGTGAATAAATCGGGGTACCGTCCGCTCCATAATGAGAAAAATAAGACCTATAAGGATCCTGAAGGGACTGATAAGTCTGGGAGCTCTGCTACTGAACAGCCAACCGATACTCCTCAAACGAAAGGCAGTCAGGGATTGCCATGGAAATCGAGGTTTCTATCGAAGTTGAAACTCCTAACGACTGTACAGTGACAACCGGTGTTGAAGCAACCACACAGATAGTGGGCCTATTGGGAACAGATGTGACAAAAGGTGTCGACAACAAGATAGGTGTCGTCGACGACATACCTAAGGATGGAAGAACCAGACCCCTTGACGGAGTTGATGTTTCCATGGAGGCAATACCAGCCATAATCTGACCCAAAGACCTATATCCGTCTGGAAGAGACATCGATGGTGAAGAATGAGTAGGTTCTGTTTGGATGTCTTCTGGGAAGAGTTGGTATTGTTCATCAAAAATTGGAATACCCTCACTACCATTAAGACCAGACGAATCCATGTCTAAATCCACCGTAAGATCTTGCAAAAGAGTACGGGGGCTAGGAGGTATGATAGCATCCAAAAATGGTGATCCCGATGTAAGAGGGGGAAAATTTTCCCCAACCCCAAATCCAAACCAAGCGTTGGAAAGAGGCCAATGGAACTCAACTGGTTCTCCAAAGGGATACTCTGACGGGATGACGAGTTGTTGAAACTAAGCAGACCCAAAGATCTGTGAAGTTTCAGATGAATTGTCCGAGAAAGGACTGCCAGTATATGAAATTGATGGTTCCGCCACTATGACTGTAGCACACCAGAAAAGGGAAAAAGATCGAAAATGAAGACTATTGGATCAAAACCAAGGCAAACAAATACAGGCCAATTAATCAATCTTTAATGGGCGTGTAATCATAGGTAGTTTATTTTACCACATTGAAACCAAAAGTTTGTTGTTTCATGTTTTAAGAGTCAAGAAACAGTCAAATATGACTCTAGTCTCTTTCAGTTTTAAGCGAGCGTGAAAGGACAAGTGCTCGATGATATTTTCAAGTTTATGGAGTCAATAAAGATCAAAAAATGACTGCTCAGGTAGTCTAGGTAAAAGGGTGTACCAGGTTCCCGTGAACTTCCATATACACCTTGGCTATAAAATGAAAGAAAAATAAACCAAGGACTTGACGTACGTGCAGGTAGTCTCCCTGAATGCTGTGTTCGGTGTATCACGGTTACGAGGCGGCAGACTCGGCTTCCTTTGGATAAAAGGATTGCAACCTATAGGGGTCTCCCTTTATATCCTCGACGATACAGGGAGCACAAGTTCATACTAGAGCTGTCTGAAGCCAGATGGAAAGCGACAACTGCTAGGTTTTAAGACGCCAGAACATGTCTCTAACTTAGACCACTAAATGTTTCGTTAAGTTTCAATGTTTCCCTAGGTTAATTGAATAAATTTTATGTTTATCTTGTATTTATGTTTCAATTCCAAGGTCCTACCGAATGTTGGATCTTACAAATCCTGAATGTAAGCTACATGCCATAAAATACCATTTCGTTCAATGGAGAGATATCTACAAGAAAGTTATGAATTTCAAGCGATAGCAAGTAATGAGAACACACAAAATTATTCACTACAGAACCTGATGCAAACTAATGAGAATGAAAAAATATTTCCTATAATGCTGAATGCTAGTTATGCAAAATATTTTCCAATTCTACGATGCAAACAAAAAATGCAAGCACAAAATATATTTTTGATTTTTTCAATGTAATAAAGAAAACATCGCTTTATATAACATGAAAAACGAATCTTCACACTAGTTCGATAATGCCAATACAAGAGTCGAAACAAAGCAACTCAAACAACTCAAAAGCAAACAAGACAAGAACTCAAACCAATGTCACAATCTCTCAAATCGAATAAAGATGTCAAAACAGACCCATACAAGCAATGTGAGCTATGCCTGGAGTGATAGGAAGAAAAATTGAATGAAAGAGACAAGACTCACTCAAGACTCATTTCACCAAAAGCAACCACTCAAAACAGATCCAGGGAGCTGAATGCAATCAAGCAAATAATGAAGGTGACTGCGAAACAAGAGACCCAAACTCCAACAGGAGGCTCAGCATGTCAAAGCACTAGAAAGCCCTAAAGCCATGACGCTGAAAGAAATGGAAAAAAAACCGAAGGAAGAAGGATGATCACAGTCACAAACAAACCCAAAGCATTCAAATCAAGTCAAGAAAACACCCAGAGACACCAAGATGGACCAAAAAATCCAAAATAGAGAAAACCCTAGCAACTACAAGAATTGGCGCGACTGTCTGGCTGTAATCCGCACCAGACATGGGATGGCGCGGGTGATAAACTGGAAACTTGCGCCAATGGGTGCGACTGTCAGGCTGGAAACCGCGCCAATCAAGCCAACCTTGAAAAGATGAAAATTTGGAAAAACAGAGGTCAAAACTGATCCTCTGGGGCTGAACAAGGGCCTAAGACTCAGCAGAACAATCCAAAAAGGCGAGCTAAGAAAGCAAATACCAAGAAGAATATCTAATAGATGAAAGACAAACTCGCACTGATCCCCAGCGGAGTCGCCAATTTTTTGGTGAGGTAAATCTCTTCTGCAGACAGAGGCGATCCCACTAGCCCTAGAGTGGGTCTAGCCACAAACGAGACACGCTATGACATCAATTCCTAGTTAAGAATGGACAAAGACTTGGTAGATCACCTACCGTAGGTCCTGCGTTGTTGTGTCGTCTGGAAGAATGGCTGCCTCTCGCTCCTGATTCGACAGACCACGATCCGCTCATCCTCGCACCCAGATACCTATGTTAGCCATCAGTATTTTTACATGTTAGTGAAGACTATATCCATAACTGAGTTTTCTAGAAGCTGAATTCCATATGTCAATCTGTCATCTAGAAAACCCTCATAAAACTTTTTTCGCCCTTTTACTTTTTAGTCCGCCCTTGTCAAAAGTTAAAATCCATTATCACTATTTTTTCTAGCTTCAGCCCTCCTAGTCTGTCCATCAGCTCCAAAAGGAAAAGTCCAAGTCTGTTTCAGAAGACTCCCCTATGTTAGGAAGTGGCGCTTTAAGGCATTTCACCCTTGGCAATCATCAAAGGGCCAAAAAAACCTTCATCTGCTACAGACCAATCATGACCAACCTCCTACTCTGCAAATCAAATTGACAAACAGCTCTAAGTCGCGCCACTTATATCCCTAGGTCTCAGCACTGCATGAACCACAATCTCAAGATGATTAGTAGGTGTTTCACAGTGTTTTATGGATTCTGCAAAGAACAGGAAATATAACTTCATCTCAGGAGGAAATGCTTGAATCTACAGTTAGAAGAACAACTGCTTCTAAATGTAACATGAGCCTGAGATATATCTGCAAAACAGAGAGTCACTCATAAAGACCTTGCATTTTCCTTCCAGCATGAAAATCACAGTAAGAGAAAGACATCACTGTCACAGCAAACTGGTAAATTGTCATGGCCCAGAACCTCCTTCATTAACAAGCAGAGGGTTAGGGCGCCTCCTTCATCTACAAGAAGAGGGCACTGGCCAGTATTGACTTAAAGGATTGCAGAAGCCCAGGTTTGCCTTTTACTGAACAGTGAAACAACAACTCCAGGTTTTCTGAGTAAGTGATGATCATAACAGGGATAGAGCCTGAAATATGCAAGTTCAAAGGAAGACAGAGTTTGGTCTGATAAAGGAGGTCATTTGAAGTTTTCAAGTCATGTGAATTGTTAAACTTTAGAAAGGCATGTCATTAGTAAAAATTCCAATCACAAGCAGCCTGCTTGTCCACAAGATCAAATTGAAGAAGTGCTGACAAAACATACCATTACACAGGCAGAAGAAAAGCTGTTGGTTTTTCAGAGGGCGCTGACCTCCATAGTCACAGAGACTGTCTTTCGAATAAATTGTCATAAGATAACCAAAGTAAATGTTGAATTTTCAATTCCCCCTCAGAACAGAACAGTGAGACAGTGACACATTGACTAGGGTTTTTCTGAAGCACAGTAGTGATTGCAGGCAGAGGTAAAAGCAGTAAGGTTTCCAAATTTGTTTGCCTGCCCTCATATGTAAGAAAACCCTTGTCAATATACTCATCAGATAGTCTACATGTAGTTGGGACAGAAGTTTAAAGAACATCAGACTGCAGCTGCATTTTGTACCCACAGTCAGAACATGAAGTTAAAGGACACCTATAAGTCAAGATTAGTTTCACAGTGGCCATCTTTCAACCCCAAAGCATTAAGAGAAAAGTATTAGTTTATGTGAAAAAGGAAAAATAAGCTCTGTCAAAAGTGTCAAAGAATACTCCCTGCAGCTTAAAAGAATCCTCTACAAATGTCCTCTTTCATAGCAAAGCATCCAGAAGCAGACATATTAGTTTAAAGAATCAAAGGATAAATCTATCTCCTTGCAAAAATTACTAGAGTTGCCTCATCATCTTTAGTACAATGTTGAGTAGTTGGTCAAGGGTTTAAAATATTGTGAAAAGGTCTAACAGTGGCAGAGGTTACCTTCCAAACATAAAAGCACAGTGAAAGGGGTTTAGCTTTTTGAATGTTTGTCATAAGTAAATAGGCTGGCACCCACTAAGGCTGTTCAAAAAACATGCATATGCTTTGCCAACATTGTTCAAATATGGGCCCTTCATAACATGTTCAAAGTCATTTTGTTTTCCTTGCAAATGGATGAAGCAGCTGTTTAAAACAAGATTCTTCCAAACCCTCTCAAGACAAACCCTAAATTGATGAGCAGGACAAATACATTGTTGTTTGAATGAATTCCTTCACTAATAAGCTGAGGGCCCAGAATTTGGTGTAAAAATAGCACCTCCTTCATGTACAAGCAGAGGGTGCAAGGAGAAATTTGGAAAATAAGCACATAGGCGAGACAAATCATGTGTCCCGCCCAAGACCATTTTTTCTTAAAACAGTGTTTCTGACCAAAAGGAGATGAAATTTACAAAAGTGAGAGAGGTTTTTGTTCCTCATAGGTTCAAGAAGAAAAACCTCCTTCAGTTTCTACACAGGTACCATGGTTTATGAGAAATGTGAAAAATACAGATGTCACGGGAGAATTTCTGCACTAGGATTCATCATTTTGACCAGTGATGGGACAGTCAGATTTTGAACAGCCAAATGGACTCCAAATGAAAAAATTCAAGTTTCTATGGAAAATAGACTTCCATATATTTCCGATGAGCCATCTCAGGCCAAATTCCGACAAAAGGAAGGCATCAAAAAGTAGCCTGCAATCAACGCTATGTTTTTCTACACCAGCATTCACCATTTTTGACCAGTGATGGTACAGTCAGTTTTTGAAGGATTAAATGGACACCAAATGAAAAAATTCAAGATTTTATGGAAATTATACTTCCACAGCTTTCCAAATAGCCATCTCGCGCCCAATTCCGACACCGGGAAGGCATTCAAAAATGGCCTACAAACAGCTCGATGCATTTCTGCACCAGGATTCACCAGTTTTGACCAGTGTTGGGAAAATAAATTTTTGAAGGACCAAATGGACACCAAATGAAAAAATTCAAGTTGTTCTGGAAAGTAGACTTCCACAGCTTTCCAACGAGCCATCTCGTACCCAATTACGACACCAGGAAGGCCTTCAAAATAGACTGCAAAGTTGCGCGACACTCCTGGAAAGGTGCGCGACGCGCCTGTGCACAAAATTTACAAAGGAATGCACTGCTGCGCGACGCGCCTGTAGCAGCCCGTGGCACTCCTGTAGAAATGGTCAAAAAAATTACCTGAAAACCTTAAAAAACTCATTTCAAAGTGTCTCCAACTCTCAAGCAAAGATTGGCATCATGTTTTGAGGTACTATGTCTTGCTGCCCCTTAAATTCAAGATTGCTAGATGGTGTTTGGGGTAGAGGAAGTCTGATTTGAAACGAGATATGTTAAGTGGCTGTTTTGAAAGAGGGATAAGGTGCTTGATTTAAAATTTGAGTTTGCAATAACTATATTTGCCTGGAAGTAAGCTTAACCCAATGATGTTTTCCTATTAATGATTCAAAACCTCACAAGCTGCCCTCAAACAATATTGGAAGAAGAAACATAGGGTTTTGAAAGGTGCATTTGTGGTCCTATGTTCAAAACAGCAGTTGACAAGAAGGCAAGGTTGTATGCTTGAAAAGAATTTTCCACAGGCTATTGGAGGCAGGGCAGCAAGGTAAAGAATAAAACATTAATAATATGCAGCACAGTGTGAAGAGCAGTAGAGTTTAAGAAGGACAGTTTTCTATTTTGAGGAGTGTTGATGTTCTTGTTTAAAGATCCGGGCCTGCATGAATTTGTTTGCTCAAACACTGTCATAGTAGGGTAGTGTATTTGATGAATGATAAAGGACCAAGCCAACTATCCCCCCAAACAATGTTAAAGGATGAAAGGCACTATTTGAAGGCAGAAACACAGTATTTGAAGAAGAAGCCCAGGGTTTTGAAAAATGCAAATATAGGTCTATGTTCAAACAAGTAATAGTCATCCTATGAACATGTTTGATTTTTCAAAAGGTTTCCTCTGTGGGTTAAAAGGGAAATACTGTGTCTATGACTTTCTATTCCATAAAGCACAAACCAGCAAGTAAAACTACCATTTGCATGCAGGGGTGTTGTCAAACGGAAATATGAGGGACATTAGAGTTCAAAGAAGGTAGTATTGATTGTGAGGAGTTTTTTGTTGAAAGCTACAAGATTTTTGTTACCACACCAAAAACACACCATGCTCTGTCACATTATCCTTTAACACAGTGACTGCTGATTGTGTAAATCCACTGTGGTTGACTGTATTTATGGTATTAAATTGGTCCAGTTGCCCGACAAGAAGAAAGCAATATTTTGTTGAAAGGGGGTCTATATGGTTGAAGTGCTACAGGATTCTATATGACCAATCAAAAGCAAAATAAACTCTGTCCTTTAAGCACAAGTAACCTTGGACTGTGTTTTGCCTTTTGATTAACTATGTTTACATGGATAAACATATATTGGTGAGCTGCATACGAGGGGGTTAATCTTTCGACCAAAGAGGAGCTTATTGACATTGGACTACTACAGGTTTTTGTTACCACATCATAAAAACATTTCCAACTCTGTCACCATATCTATAAACAGTGATTTTTGCTGTGTGGATATCCTTTGTTTAAAACTGTGATGTAGTGTTGAATCTGCTGATGAAGTGCCTACAAGGAAAAAGAAAGTTTTGAAGCTAAGAAGATGGTGTTTGGCCTTCTTATAAAAAGGGACAAGGGTGTCTTATGTCCTCAAAACATCGCAGGGAAGGGTGACCTTGTCACTATACACAACAAATCCACTTGACTATCTATCTTCATTTGATTGTATTTTTCTCCTTAAAAGTCTGCTTGTGGATATTGGCTGATTGCATATCAAAGGTTGGGAAGGCCACATTTTGAAGAAACATGGGTCTTGTATCAAACAAGGACATTTTAAACAACATCCAAGATCCTTTTTGCCTTACCAAACAGTGTTTAACCTTTCATAAAGCAGAGTTAGTGAGGAATATGCCACTATAATTCGAAGGTATTGTCAAAATTGGGTATGATGAACAGTGACACATAGGAAAGGCAGTGTGTTTTGATTGAAAGGAGTGTATTATTATTTGATTACTACAGGTCTTTTTGTGTTCACACCAAAAACAACAAGGCCTCCGTGACCTTTGTCCAAGCTCAGAAAATCAGTTAACTGTCTATGTATTTTAAACTAACTGTGGGCTTATCTTTAAAAATTATTTGGTGGAATGGCACATAGAGAAAGGACAAGGTTTGGAGGGAGCAAGAATCTTATACCCAGAGAAGCCCTCACACCCAACATTTGAAACCATGGTTACCTTCATCAAAACAGTGATTGACAGAGAAGGTAGAGTTTTTCTTAGCAGCATGAAGATGATCGAACAAGTTAACAGGCTGAGAAAAGGCAGCACAAGAGAAATTGAAGAAGGTAAAGGGGAAGCGCCTAGCACGGAAGGAAGGGAAAAGCATATCAGCCCTTGATATTTTGGCCTCAGCTTCGGAGCATGTTGCTATGGACTTTTGAGGGTCATGCATGCCAATTTTGGGCCTATTTCGGCAACTTTTTGTTTTTTGGCATTTTTTGGGTTTTTGGCCGAAAACTCATAAATTCGCCATTTCAGTTTGATGAGTTTTCAAGGGAGGAGGATGATACCGATGGATGCCATAATTCCATGAGCAGGTCTCCAGCGATTTTCAGAGCATTTGGAGATCATTCGCCCCCTCAAATTGGCGAAAAATGCCCTCTTTTTGCACATTCTGCCCGCCATATCAGCAGTCTGCTATTTTCTGGGTTTTTGCACACAGGTATAGTTTTGAGGGACTTCCAGAGATCAGATTGAGGTGATTTCAGTTGCGCCGGAAAGCAGACACAGAGAGCTTTCCAACGGGCCATCATGAGCCTCATTTCAACACCGGGAAGGCTGCCATTTGCCTTCAGTAAGTCAGGGGACCTTTTTCAGGCATAAATATGAAGTTTTTTTGTAATTTTTGAACCTCAAAAATCTGCTTTTCCCAAATGTGCGTTTAGCTATTTTTACACTTGGGAAATGATGTAAAGTCAATATAATTTCCGTTTTTAGCAGTTTTTAGATATTTTATGGGATATTTTGTGCCTTGGGCTTTGCAAAGCCTCAAGGACAAACTTAGATATTTTGACTTGGCCAATGGGATAGCTAGTTGCTCCATGAGGTTTTCCTTCCTCAAGCCTATTTATTCCATGGATTTCATTGTAAACAAGAGAGGCTAAACTTGAGATAAGAATTAATACATTGGTCATATGAGCTTTGATGAATACACTTGAGTTATGATCTTTGGACTGCCTCTTGGATGCTTTTGAGGAGTGATGAAGGTTTGGTGATGGATTCCATGACATGGTAGAATGGTATAGTTTTTCTTACTATGTTTTTTGTCTTCTAGTTTTCATTCATAATCCATGCTTCTTGCTGCTATAGATCAGTAGAGATTAGTTTTGAGATATGCCCATGGAGGCACCTCAAAATTTCTGAATCTTCATAGCTTGATGTTTTCTTCTTCCTTTGTTATGCTAAAGAATTCTTAACTGCTCTTTAGTAACCTAAGGATAATGTTTGCTAGTTTTATTTACAAGTTCTATGCATGTTGAGTAGGATGTATGGTGTGCCCTGCCTACCTATAAGCTGTCCATAGTTCTGTCCATAAAACTTTCTCTTTGAATGATTTGTTGATCATCTTGTTGAACCAAGGAGGCCTAGTCCCGATCTAGCCCTTTGCCTAAGACTATGAAATCTTGTTTGTCAAAGTGCCCAATGACTTAGAGACTATGTTTAGGCGTTTCGGCGTAGTTTATGAGTTGTTAGTTTGTCTCATGTGTTTTCCCCAAAGTCTGATAGCCATTTCCCGAAGTTAGAGGGTCTTATACCTCTATGTATGGCTGGAATGTTTGATTTCTATGTATTAATTAGCTCATAGTTACATTTAACATGATTAATGGCTTGCTATAAAATGTTTATGTCTGCTATCAACTAGCTACACTTGAAATCCCTTTGTCTTTCACCAACTTGTTGTCCATTTAACCCATTTTGCCCAAAGATCCCTTCTACCGTGAATCAAATCGGCCCTACAGCAGCCTTACATCATTACCTCATAGCTTCCTTGACCTGTTTGACCCCATAGCCCAATTTATCTACATCTTGTTGTCCAGTTTATGTATTTGATCAGTTTTATACCTCACGAACTTAAAAAATCAAAAAACTAAAAACATACTTCATAACTAGCCTAATATCAGAACACCATAAGCAAACACACCGACATCTTTTACACATATAGAGAGAGCCCTCTCTGAGTCCAGGAAGGCTAGGTACTTGGGCTCCAAAGCTTGGTTTGATGTTACATCGTCATTTGGCTCGTCAATCGGCCAAATCACGGGAACCTAACAACCTACACATACACAAGAAATGAAGACGATACACAACATACTATTTCACATTCCTAACTATCATTCAGTCGAAGAAGAATAAATCAAATGCGTCAAATAAACATAACACAGAGATGGAATCAATATCATAGTCGAGTATATCAAATTAAAGAAGGAAGCGTACAACCAGGCTTCGACATTGCGATCTCCTCCAGCACGGTTCCAGCGGAGCACGTCTCACAAATCTCATCGGGAATTCCGACGGGGCTCTCTCTATAGGATCCTCCTTAGTTTGACCTTCTCTATAGCGATTACTCAGCTATAATATCTCTTCTCCAAGTTCAGCTTCTTGGCTATATATTCAGCTAGATTTTGTATAGGGAGAAGGCTCGTTTATATAGAGGGATAAGGAGAGGTTAGGATCCCTATAATCATGGGGGGAGTCCTATCCTCTAAGAATGTTCCATCAACCATTTCCTAAAGGAAGAGATTCGTGGCTTATCAAGTTTAACCACTTGCAATGAGTCATTCCTGAGGTGGTTAAAGGAAACTTCTGCCACCAATTTGTTAAAAAACATTCCAAAAAAGGTTGGCGTGGGCTTAACACAAGGACAGAGCGCCAACTAGCGCAGCCTCTAGTGCAAATCTTCCCCATTGGCGCGAGGGGTGAACTGACTACCCACGCTAATGCCAAAACATAGGTTTTTGAGTGCTTTCTGAGGAAATTTTCAACAGGAGAAATCATATCCTTATGCAGAAGGATGCAAAGAAGGTATTTGCAGAGTTTGACATTGCTCACAGGTCACGGGAAAGACCTTCCAATATGCGGGGCAAGGGATTGTAGGGACGGTCAACCCCCCTTTCATCAATAATGTATCCCAAATATTGAACTTGGGTCATGCCAAAAGTGCACTTCTCCAAATTGGCACACAACTTGTGTTGTCATAGTGTTTGGACGACTTCTCAGATGTGGTGGAGGTGCTCTTCCCAAGTCTGGCTGAAGATCAGAATGCCATCCAAGTAAACCACTACAAATGAGTTTTTGAATGGATGCAAGATGTCATCCATCAACCTCATGAAGGTTGCGGGAGCATTCGTCAACCCGAAAGGCATGACGAGCCATTTTAAAAGGCCCTCCTTAGCTTTGAAGGCAGTCTTCCACACATCAGAGGGTTTGATTGGTCCAGACTTCAAGTTGATCTTGCTGAAATATTTTTCCCCTTTGAGTTGGTCTAGAAGGTCATCGAATCATGGGATCGGGTACCTATTCTGGACAGTGATCTTGTCCAGTGTCTGATAGTCAATACAAAGTCTCCAAGTCCCATCCTTCTTTTGTACCAACACGATCGGGCTCCCACAGGGCGATGAACTTGGATGGATGTGACCTTTCTGCAACAGTTCCTAAATCTGCCTCTTGATTTCATCATTCTCCAGAACAGAGCACTTATAGATTGGTCCATTGGGTAGCAGTGCACCTGGGGTCAGGTCAATGGGGTGCTTGACCTACCAGTGTAGAGGCACCCCTGTGGGTGAGGTGAAGATGTCCTCGTACTCCTCCACAACCTTGTCCATTTGTTTTTGTCGTGCAGAGGAGCCATGTCTGGAGGTCGTGGCCACAATATTATTCTTGCCCTAGAGTCAGATCATCACGAAAACAAATTTCCTGGTTTGGGAAATGATCTTACTGCATTGTTTTGTAGTAACCAAAGAGATAGTGGGAGGTGGTGGTACCTCTAGTATCCTGTACAGCTTATTTCCCAAAGTAACAATAACAACACGAGTTCGAGACTCATACATAGCATGTCGCTTCCATAAGTATGGTTGGCCTAATAACACATCAAAAACATCAATAGGAGCAATGTCACATAATACCTCATCCGTGAAGGACTTGATGCTATAGGGAAGGCGGCACTGCTGGCTGACGCGGAGATCCCGTCCTTGGTGAAGCCACCTGATGGTGTATGGTTGTGGGTGCGTTGTGGTTGGCAAGCCCAACCGCTTCACGACATCTACTGAAATGAGGTTATTTTGGCTCCCATTATCAAAAATTAACTGTAGCGGGGAACCCTTTACCCACAATTGGGAGTGGAAGAGACGCTCTGCCTCCTCTGGATCTTCTGGTTCCTCCTTCTGTATCTTCATAGTGGCAATAGTGGTGTTGGGCTCCACATCAATAATCTGCTTCCCTTTTTCATTCCCCTTGTCAAGTTCTGGTTCAGAGTCGGAGCATGCATCTGATTCAGAAGCCCTCATCTCGGCCACCAGCGACTACTTGGCCCGATACTCATTTATGTTGTGAGTGGAGCTCTTATGGAACTCACACCACTTTCCCATGTCATTCTTTGGCTTCGCGGTGTTGTTCTTCGCTTGTGGCTTTGGAAGGTTATCTTGGGCCACCATGCCTTGGCTTTTTCCTTTGGTTTGCAGTTTGGGGGCACCTTTCCCTTGCTTTTGATTCGCAGATCCAAAGTCTCGCTTCTTCTGTTTGAATTTCTGCTCAATCTTGGCAGCATACCAGTATGTCGTACCAAGTGAGGAGATGTCGAGGAACTCCATTTCCTCCTGAATGTATCTGTGCAGACAACTGTGATACTTTAACACCAAATGTTTCTCTAAATCTTTGATACCCAACTTTGTGCGCAGGGTATGGAACAGATTTGTCAGCTCATGCACATCTTGATCCCTTTGTTGCCACAGCGTGGTCCATTGTATGTACTTTTCCTCATAGCTCCCCACGGGATAGTATTGTTCCTTTATGGCATCTTGGAAAGAATTCCAAGTGGGTATGGTTGAGAACAGAAAGGGTTTTGTCTCGTCCTTTTTCTCACAATAGGTTTCCCACCAGTCCTTGACATGGGGGGTAGCTTTGAGGAGTGCAAAAATAATCTTCTCCTGGTCGGAAAAATCATGAACCGAGAAATATCCTTCTAATAGATTCAACTATCTATCTACGGCATCTGCATCTATTTGACCCTCAAATATGGGAATGTCAAATTTTACTTGTACCTTAAAGGGAGTCGCGGCTCCAGAGTGGCTGTTGGATGCAGATGTGTCGTCGGTGGGCAGTCGTTGAAGGATCTGGGAAAAGTTATCCATCATAGTGTTCTTTTGTTTTTCAAGGGCCTCCTCGAGCAATATTTTGATAGGATCTCCTGCTCCCTCATCTTTCTTTTCGTCCCCCATGGGCGTCCGTTGGGGTTTGCAAGGTTGATCTTGCAAAGGTTCCACCAAATCGAGCCCTAACTCCTTATACCCCGACCTTGTTGGGGACATGCAAAGAAGGATTGAGAAAACGCAAACTGCTCTGATACCACTGATCCAGATTTATGCAAGAACGCAACATAATACACATATAACCATAAATACAAAGATGCAGTGAAAATAACACTTCATTTCATTAATATCAAAGAACTGAAATTTTCTTACAGACAGAATGGAAATAAACTAGCTAGGGTGCTAGTAGCGAATCTCTGAGAAGAGATGTGGCGGCTACAGACCACTAAACTGTGTTAAAATGAGGCTCTATGGCCTATTTATTATTTAGAAACAATGGATAACTCTAGACATCGAAAAACCTAACCCTAGGAGATAAAGCGCCAAAACTATGGGCCCTGTTTTGGTAAATTGGTGTTTCAACTTCCCGGGGACATAACTTTGGCATACAATCTCTGTTTGACGCGTATGATACATCGTTAGAAATATATATCTGAGGACTACAACTATTTTAGTAAATGTTAATTCTAATATTTAATCATATTTTCCGAAAAAACGATTCCCAAAAAACGTCGTTTAGGGCCTCAAAACAGCTCCGGAAGTTCAGGACCCAAAAACTGCTAAAAATAGTAAGTCGTGCCGAAACTAAAAAACTAAAAGAGACAATGGTGGGGCCCCAAGTGGAATAGGCGGGTGGCCACCAATATCCATCTTGATCACTACTCCAAACCCCTAAACATTTGACTTGATGACAACCTATTCAAAAGTGCATAAAATGACCTCGAGCAACTGTATTTTTGGCATTTATCTCAAATCATAACACCTGTGGATAAACTGAAGTATTTTTTTGTTCTTTGGCTGATGATTGACAAAAACCTCTTTCACTTGTGTAAAATTCATCTCGATTACTTCAAAAATGGATTTTGCAGAAAAATTGTCCCTATGTGCACTATAAACCCTAAAAAATGATCATGAAAATCTAAAAATGATGCCATGGGTATGATTTGACTCAAAAATAGAAAATTTCCTTCCTTTGTTTTACTTTTTCTTCTCATTTTCCATGGTGTTTTTTTGTATGATAGAAACCGTAGCTTGATGGGAAGGAAGGAAAGGGTGGAATCTAGAAAAATAGGGGAAAATGGGGCAGCAAGTTTAGGGAGGGAAATGTAGGGGATAGGTGTCGTGGAAAAATACGAAAAAATTATGGGAGATAAGGGAGTATTTTAGGAACACAATGCAAGTCGAATTCCTTGAAATGGATAAGGGAAAGAGGGGAAAAATGCTAAAACACAATGCTAACCGAGAATCTCTGCAAAAACATAGTGTGGGCTAGGGTTTTGGAGGAAAATGAAAGAAATGAGGGAGATGAATGTGGGAAATTGTTTGGGGAGGTGTGTGAGGTGTTTAGGAAGGTGATAGGGTAGAAAAAATAGGATTTTTCTCACTGAAACAAACCATACATGGAATAAATCCAAAAATGTAGTTGAAAACCCTAGAAGAGGGAATCCAGCATTTGTTGAAGAAAATCACTTGAATGAGAGGTAAGGAATTTTCACTTATTGACTTAGGAGCACCTGAACCTTGTGAAATGATGAATAGAATCCCTGTGATGCTTTTTTGGCCTCCAATTTCAAAAGTGCAACAAGTGAGCTAGAAGCATAACGTAGGAGGTAAACTTGTGCTTTGAGGATGAATTTTGATGCTCTAGTGGTTGAAATGGAGTTCGATGGTAGAGAGGAGCTTAATGAAGGTGAAATGAATAATGAAAATAACTCTAATTTGCATTTCTTACATGACATGATTGACATTATGATGACAAGACAAAAGTATCCCTATACCATGTACTAGATGTTGGTATGTTAATTGATTCATGACCATAGACACTTAAATCAAGACTTGACCGAGATGAGTGATCATGACCATCAGTAAATGGAGGGAGCACCACTGACCTAGAAAAAAAACAATGATCAAATTTTATTTGAAAACTTATTTGAAAATATAAAATTTGACCTAGGACCCCTATCAACTAATCTTGAAAGAGTACATTTGATCATTGGTGACTGACAGACACTAACAGTTCTCCTTAGGGTTGGTACCATTCTTCTCAGGTGTATTTTCCTTCTCCAAATAAATGGTCTCGATGGTTGTGGTCGGCATGGCCTCTGCTCCAGTGCCTTTTTCTATCGTTTGTGTACCGGTTCTGGGCTTGGTGGGCATCTTTGGAATGGATGTGGAGGCACTCTCTGTGGTTTGCGACTCCAACCAAGTTGGCGGCCACTCTGTAGTGACGGGCACCAAATCATCTCTAGTCACTAGATATGGAAGCTTGTACCATATTCCCTCCACGACACCTTTTGCACGGATATGAATGTTATGAAAGGTCGCTTTAAATTCAGTTATTTACTTGTACTGATCGTATAGGTTTGGAGACAACCTCGTCTTTGATTGAATATATTGAAAGATAGCAGCATCAAACATGACCCAAAAAATTGTGTTCTCCATGACGCACGCGTGGATTGATTAATTCCAAAGCATGGCGTACCGTGCGGCTTCACACATCTGAGGCTCAATTTCATGAAATTGCATCTCTTCAGGTGTCTTCCAGCTAATGAGCGTGATCAAAAGAAAGAGACAAGCGTAGTAAAAGTGCTTTCCCTATTCTTGTGCCTCACGCACATTCTCCAAAAAATATCGATAAATATATTTTTCCCAATTGTATTGGATTCCATTCTCACATTGGACTACGAGTGCAATGACTTGACCTGGAACTTCTTTAGGTCTTCATTTCCTCCTCATTTTTCATTCCAAGATGAGTGTTCCAAATCAGACAGCCGGGTCATTAATCTCACTTACCACAAACCCTCGGCTGTGGCACGTGAGCTGATAATCATTTTTAATATTCTCTGTGAGTCTTTCCTCCTAACCTTTTCCACCATAATTGGCCACAGGGTCTGCACCTTGATCAGGAAAGTCATTGATCTGATGGATCAGCGCAACATCGATAGGGATATGTTATCCAAGCCACAATGACTCGTAATGGACTAGTGCAATCAACTTCCGCACACAAATTTAATTGATCTGACTGCGCCTAAAATGAGGTATCTATAACAAATTTAACAGTCCTACCTTGTGCAGGCCCAACACCTAGTGCTTTGGCTTGACACGCACAATACCCCCCTCATAAGACACTTTATCTAAGTACCTTTCGGGTGCAAGCTCGGGAAGTTTAACTATGTCTGCGAGGTCCCGGTCCTCCATCCTCAACAGCAGCATTTTGGTGAACATATTGTCGTCCATTAGAAAATTTTCTAGGATCAGGGGCATGTTAATGTATGCCCCCACTTTGTCAAGGTCCTTCGGGACCTTCACTGACGCTTTTCATGGTGCGACATAGGTTGAAAACTGTGAGATGGGGGAAATTTCCACCACATCTTCCTCCTCCATAATCGTCTCAGGAATTTCTAAGATGGGTTTCTTTTGTCACGCAGTCGTAGTGGAGCGCGACTTCGGGGTCTTTTCTCTTAGGGATCTACGAGACCTGGAATTATGTCCCTTCTTGGTTTTAGTTGGCGCAGGTGTCTTAGCAGCCTGTGCAGCGGGATCCTGTCCATATCGTGTGGCTATATTATCCTTTTCCTAATTTGAATTAGCCTAATATACCCTACAATTGAAAAATAATGTGCAAATAACAATTCCTTGGTGACAAGCCCACCAAGTAGCTCATAAAGTGATGAAGAAGCCATCTATAACTGAGACAAAATTATGAAATTGTGGTGTAGAAGGTTTGTTTGAAGGCCAAGTTGAGTCCTCAAGGTTCCATAATGAAGGAGATGGATCCATGAATGATAGACAAGGGGTTTTCCCCTTAGTCTCCATCTAACTAATCATGTGGTGCTTTAATGTGTCACTCGGGTAGAAGTATTGGTCTCATGGGTCCCCTGATGAAAAATAATCATGTAGAGTACTCCAAATGAGGGCAAGGAAGATGATGATTTCCCTCCCATCTCTCAAGGATGATACAAACCTCCTCTAGGCCTCAAATCATTAGTCAACCCTTGTATATATGCTAAGTTTAATGGGGGCATTGCTAGTCAAAGTACATCATCTCACATATAATGTGGGCCAATAAACAATTTTTTGAAGGTGTTGAGGGTACCCATAAGATGAGATAATGCCATATAACATGATGGAGTCCCATGGCTCTCAACGCATCCCATACAAGTGTCAATATGATCCTATGGTGGGCTTGCACCCCAGTTAAGTTTCCCAACCCATGATAAATGACCTGCCAATTATGCATAAGATCCAATGAGTCTCCTCACCATCAGGAAAAATAATCCAATAGTGTATCTAAGTCAACCAAGCTTGTTAATATAGGGAAAAAATGAGACTTTATAATGGGTTTCCCTTCCACATTCTGAGATTTGAGCATGTAATGGTGTTACCTCCGTAAGTAGGAGTGGCTAATAAACAACCCTATTAGATGTTCCCAACCCCTAAAGGGAAAAATGTGTCAAAGGTACATCCTTCAATTGGTAGGTGCCATGTTAATAATGATGAGATGGATTGGGACACAAGAGTCTCAACACAAAATTCCATGGGCTCAAGGGTATTAATGATGAGTGATGCCAACATATTTGGGGTGTATGAATGTAGGAGGGAGAAATCATGGTACATGAATTACCAGGCCTTTGTCTCTCCACCCTTATACATTTTCCTTTTTCCTTTTATTGATTTTTATTTTATTTTACTACTTTGGGCTCCAATGGATGAGAGCATGTCATGTATGATATAAGAAAATATTAACCCCTTAAGGTGGGCCAGTTCATTGCCCACTAGGGGTTGGGACATGCATGGGTTCCTTAATGATGCATGTGGCACTCATAGGGGCCTTAAGAACAAGGATGGTGGCCATAATGATAAGGGGTGGATCCCGTGTTTGGCTTTTCCTCATGTGTTATTTTTTATTTTCCTCGACATATTTTTCATTTTGTGGTATTATTTCCTTTTCTGTGTGACCACGATATGCTTTTATCTTCTTTTCTAGCCACATCAACCTCTGGGGAATTGTTCTAGGGCGGACCCAGACATGTGGAAAAGGGGAGGGGGAATACCAGAGCCTTGTGGAATTATTGGCCATGTGGACTCAGAGAGGGAAGATGATGAAATAGAGCATGTAATGTGCGGAGGGGAGTGAAAAATATGAAACGAGAAAATGGGATCGTGTTACCAAGATCGAGTTTTCACAAGTAGTGCCCATCCTGAAGCTATAATTCAATAGGGGAGATCTCGTGAGGCTAGGTTTGAGGATTAATCCCCCATTTAAGGTGCTAGAAAAAGAATATAGTCAAAACCCCTCCTTCTTCCAAGTCTCCCAATAATCGATACCTAAGTGTGCCCAAGTAAAAACAAGCATAAGCACACGATTACACAATGAAAAACATACCTTTAGGATTGAATGGCCTACCTTAAAACATATGCTCTCAATAGATGGATTAGGGGATATATGACTTGCTTAGGGAGCGGAGATCATCTGGCACAATATTTTCTCCACTAATTTTTTTCAAGGGTTGATGGCTACTAGTTGAACACAAATCTAAGAGAAAAATTCTCCCATGGGATCACCCACTAGTAGTAGGAAACACAATAGTTGGAGTAATTCTTGAAGATTTTTTGGAGCAATTATTGGAGACATTGGAGTAGCCCTTGAATATAATTAGGATTAGTTCTTGAAGCATGTTTGAAGCCACCATGGAGTATCTCTTGAATACATACTAAAGCACCATTTAAAGCAAAATTTTGAGAATCATTGGATCATCTTGTTGAAGTAAACTTGGAGTCATCGTTAAGCAAGCCTTGACATATTTTTGGAGTAAACTTTGATAAAACTTGAATTAACCTTTTTTTTGGATATTGAAGTGACTCTAGATCATCCATTAAAGTAATCCTTTAAGTAACAAACTTTGGAGAGACCTTTGAAGCAACCTTGAAGCCACTTGGAAATATCTTAATTTCGAAGTCTATAAAGTGTTTTGTAAAGGTTGGAGCCTAAAAGGATTGGTGTTCTCATATAGATCAGGTTGGTGCCTAGATTAGCCTGAGAGGATTGATTTCCTCGTGTAGATCAATATGATGCCTGAATTATCTTGAGAGGATTGGTGTCCTCATTCAAGGTTGGAGCCTTGTAATAATTAAATTATTTGTAATGGTTGGAGAAATAATTTGAGGATTGTTGTCCTCGTCATTTGCACTACATTAATATAAGTTATTTTTATTTTATTTATTGTGTTCTGGTATATCTTGTGAAATGTCTTAACTAGAATAACATAACATTTAAAAGAAATCTTAATTCACCCCCCCCCCTCCTCTCAATATTTCCAAAAATTGGTATTAGAACTAGTTCCTTCGGTATCAACCTAACAGCTGGAAGGAAGATCCTCAGTCATGAAATTAGAAGTCAATCAGTTTGGAAAAGATCCCTTGTTTGATGTAAAAAAATATTTGTCATGGAACACAAGAATTTAGTTATATTTGATGGATCTAGCATATGAGGTCTGTGAATCAGTGGTTACCAAAAGCACAATGAAAAAGGAGTCAAAAGAATACAATACAAAAGCAATGAAGGCAATCTTGAGTAGTTGAGATGGGTCAATGCTCTTCAGCCAAAAAATCTATGGGAAAAGCTACAAACGATTTATGTAAAGGAATCTATAAAATCAAAGTATGAGGAACGAGAACAAAAAAATGATTAGCAACCAAAGGAGAGAGATGAAGGCACAAAAAGCATGAAAGGCTATGAAGGTGAAGAAAACTTTTAAGTACAATTTTAAGTAGACCTTAAAGCAGAGCTTGAGGTTGCTCTAAAAAAAAATAGATCGAGGAAAAGAAAATCAATAACATAAGAAGTATGTGCAAAGTGTTGAATAAAAGAGTCGTGACCTTGTTGAAACAAAGGAAAAATTTGTCCCCCTAAGGCATCAAATAGAAGAAATATCTAAGGATTTTAAAATATTGAAGCATAATTGCCTAAAAAAGGAAGGATACATGAAGAAGAAGTCATCTCACTGACATCTCAACTAGAAGAAGTGAATAAAATGGAAGAAGTAGTAAAGATACAATCGATAAAGAAAAAATAATATTGTGAGAAACCTGAAGAATAAATTGTCTCATTAAAAAATGAAGGTTACAAGCTATGCAAGAGTCTAAATATTTCTCAGTCATTGATGACATCCTTAGGCATCAATATCACCATTTGATAAAAGGGAACTTGGTTATATAGATTAATCTCCAAAGATTAAATTAGAATAAAAACCTGAAAGCGATGTCATCATTCTCCAAAGGCCAAATCACAATGAGTACCAACCAAGGATTGAACCTCCTGCAAGGAAAATTAATTTCAGAAAATAATCAAGGAAAATCTTCTCATCCACGTAGCACACCATATTCTTTAGTTATTTTTATTCATGCACTAATTTTGATCATAAATCTAGATATTGTAGAGCATACTACAAGAATGATTATAAAGTTTATCATAAAAACCCTAGAAGTAAGCTTGCGAGTAGACAAGATAGAATCCCTAATTGATATAACAACAAAAATTACAACTTAGTTTCTCCATTATTCAATATAAAATGCTATCATTGTTACAATTTTGGACATATAGCATGAGACTGTAGAAGTAGAATGAAGTGGGATCCCAAACATATAAAAGAACAGAAGTTATCTGAAAATCCCACCAATATTTGGAGAAAAAAACAAGAAAATCCCAAGGTGGAAGAACATGATTTGATCCTATGTGCTCAATAAATCACCTTCAAGGTTGAGTAATCCAAGGCAAAGATGACCATATTGTGTACGAATTGCAGAAGCAAGCAAAATTCTTGTGATTATCAATGAAGTCTAAACATAAGTACAAGAAAAAGGCAATCCAACTCTCGAATATAATCATTAGATTATCTCCATAGTCATCCCTACCTGCAAGATAAGGTTTGGAAGAAATCCAAGTATAATATAAATGTTAAAAATACTTCACCATTTTCAAACAAATGTATTGCTCATATATGAGTTGTGGGTAAGGAATAACTTCATATAAAAAGAGGGTCATTATAGAACTCACCACCAAACAAAATAATTTCCCATCCATAGGATTTTCCATGAATTTACTGATGATAAGAATGTGTTGAGGAAGAATTTGACAAAGAGACATTTGATATTTTGACTATAGAAAATCTTGATAATAAAGTGTTATGATTGAGAAAACGGTCATAACAAAGGAGAAGTTTCTTCTTGTATAGAAAATGTGGGAGTTTAGAAGATGCACAACATTTGTTGACAAAATGTGTATGAAATATGTGGACTCATGAGATTCAAAGATTGCATGTTTTATCTCCTTCAGGCCCTCAACATATTTCATCAAAATGGAACTCATAGGCATGAAACTAGACCTTATCACTATTGTGACCATCCTCCCTGTATGCGGTCACTTTTTAATCAGAAGTAATTTTCAGTCCCCATTCATTTTCTAACACTATAAAGGCATGCACTACTCTAGCAGGCTTGGAAGAGGGTAGGTAGGTTCATTGGCATATCTTCAAAGTCGAGTTTGATTTTAACATCTTTTAGGAAGTGCACTTGTTATTAAAAATGTGGAATGTTGCATCATTCTCACCATATGTTTAACGAAATTCCTATACCAATGGCCAAACTACGTTATTCAAATATGATAATACCAATGTTATGTTATATTCTAGGAATATGGGAATTATCATTGGATAAATTATTGGAGTTTTTGTTGCGCTAGTTTTTCATTGCAATCATTGGCACATCATTAGTTGATGAGGTTGAATCATAAATTGAATCAACATGCCTACCACTAGCAAGCTCAGTTCAAACCAAATCGATAGGAATCCATTTCATGAAAATGCCATGATTCAAATCATATTCAAGGGTGGTTCCAACACCTTTTGAGCTTTCAATAAATAAATTAAATGATCTCCCAACACATCACCATAAATGTTTTACTTGGAGTCTTAGGTAATGAATTACCTACATAACCTACAAGCACCTTGTTATCCTCCACAGTGTCCCAAGGTTGAGAATGGAAACCGACGGAAGTAACCCCGAACCACTTAGGATTTGGTAGCTAGCCCTACCAAATCAGAGAGGAATCTCTCTGTGATCTTACATTTAAAATATGACTGAATAAAGTAAAATGATATTAGGCTAGGTCTGAGCTCCAGGGTTTTGAAATTTAGGGTTTTTTGTTGGATTAGGAGGAGAGGTCAAGGAAACTAGGTCAGATCTAAAAGGTTTCAGTTGCAGGGATACAAAGGGGCATGGAATATATGTTCAATGGCACTTTAAGGTTTTTAATTGTAGTGTAGGGTGGAAAAGCAAAGGTTCAAAATGAGCATGACAAACATGAGTTCATTTATCAGAAGATGAATAACATAAACATGAAATTCCTACCAAAACAAAGCATAAGCTTAAAGAATTATGTTTAACATAGTATAAGAAGATATTTTAAAGAAAAGATATGGAAAGAAGATGAACTAATCATTCATAAAAGTGAATTATAGAAGACAAACATTGTCGCAAAATCATACCACATGAATCCCTATATAATATCTAGAACTGGCCTTGTATTTTTGTAAATATCAATTATACACAAAGCTCCAATCCTTCTAGATTGGTTCAATTTCTTGATCTTTCTTCCTATTGAGACCTCTCGTTCTTGGCCTCCTTGGCTTGATTTTCTCTTCCTGATCCTCAAGCTCATCAACATCAATAACTAAATTACCTTTGCCACCATCCTTCTCCAAATTTGCCTTGGGTTTACTACGCAAGAGTTGTTTTACTTGGAGTTTCTTGTTCTCCTGTTGAAGAAATGTGATCATGAATTTTTACTTCGATAAAATGTCCTTTAGCTCCCTAATCTTAGCTTCCTTCTCTTTGATGATTTTCTCAGGTGACTTTTCCAACTCATGCATCTCTATGTATGCCATGTCAGTGTCAAAATATACATGTTCTTCCTCTTGCAATGGTGCCTCATGCTGATGTGTCGATGTTTCTTTTTCCATTGATGTAGGTTGATCCCTTTCCACACTACCAAGAGAAAACATCAGCCTCTTTCCTCTAGTATATGTTTTATTCACCTCAACCCTAGGTGTTCATGTTATAGGTTTGCTTGTGGATCCCACTTCTTGTTGTCTTGGTGAAGTCAATGGTGTAGATTGACTGCTTGATTGAATTGGAGTAGGCAAAAGAGAGGTTGAATGCATGAGTCCCTCCAAAGACAAGTTGACATGTGTAAGTTGATGACAAACAATGATTTTCACCAAGCCATGATGGAATAAGCTTGCATGATGATCTTTCCCTTTGCTATTTACTTTTTCTGCCATTTTGACCAAACTTCTGTAGAGATAGTGAGTGTTGAAATTTGCAACAAGAAACAGTGAAATTGGCAACCATAAAGGACAAAAAATTACCACATACTAGTGTGAGATTCCAGTCACACATTGGTGAGGAATTCAGTGACACATTAGTGCTAAATGTGTACCTCTAATTTATTTTTCCCTTAAATAAATTGGACAATAAATTGTAATTTCATCTCATAACAACTTGTATCAATGAACTATCAACTTGTATCAATGAACTAAGTCATGATGACTAAGTTACCTCAAGAATTTCGAGTTGAGGGTCTAAGATGAGGAATGTAGAGTGATTATAATATTTTTGGGTTCTAGTTGCAATTGTAGCACTAATGTGGTGTAATTGTAATCAATTAACTCAAATTAATTGATTTAAAATCAGTTTAACTAGTTCTAACTGAGTGGTGAGCTATTGAGAGGTCTAGTGAATTAAATTACATTTAATTCACAAGTAGAGATCAATCAGATAAATAATGATTCTTTATTAATAACTGCATGCATGTCAGTTCTAATGAAGACCCAGTTGAGATAGAGGTTAAAAGGAAAATAATTATTATTTGTATTATTAGTAAATTGCCCGAGTGCAGTTATAAAGTTAGAGGAAGGCCATGATGGATTGCGCAATCAAGGATGGTTGAATTTCCTATTTAATAGGGATTTATTTCTATAGGGATTGCATGACAAAGGTTGGGCTTAGCAGAGGTTGAGAATTGGCTAAGTGTTTGTCAATTTTGTCTGATAATTTCTAGTCAGTTTTGAGCGGGATCAGAGTGAAACAGTCGGGAAAGTACAGGATTTTCTCGATGTGAGAAAGAATTGTATTGTTTCGTGATTCTTTGACTTTGTACAATATATGATAGAGGGGTTTTGAGCAGTTTCTTTCCCCATATATTTCTTTTGTTGTATGATTGATAATTTATTTCTCTTACTTGCATGTGATTGAGCGATCATGTTTTATATTCCGCAAATATTATAGAAGGATTTAGTATCTTTTTTTAGTACATCACAATATTGGATTGAATCCATTGGTGTAGGGATTCTATTTAATTTCTACATGGTATCAGAGTGCCAGGAATCACAATAGAAGATAGGAAATTGAGTTTGTATTGAAAAGGCTCAAATTTGCAGATTTATTCTTCAGGATCCAGTAGCAGATCAAGATTTCTTTCAATGGCTTGAGACTCGAATATGCACTTGAGCGAAATTCAAATTATATTGCATGGAAGAACAGGATGGAGGCAAGTTTGGAGGACAACGGGTTGAATGAATTCATAGATACTGATATTCCCAAGCCCATAGCGGGAGATGCTCAACTTCTTGATGCATGGCATAAGAAGGTAGCAAAGGCGAGAAGGATCTTGTTAGAGGGAGTTCAAGATCATATTGTCTTGAGTCTCCATGGGAAGGAAACTCCATATGTTATGTGGAAGGCCTTGACAAATATGTTTCAGAATAGTAGTGACCACAGGAATTTTGTGTTGAGGGACAAGCTCAAAAAGATCAAGATGGAGGAGGGCGAGATGATACCAACATACTTGGAAAAGTTTACTCAATGTCGAGATGAGCTTGGAAGGGTTGGTGTGATCGTAGCCCAAGATGACTTGGTGAACCTAGCACTTCCAGACCTTTCCAAGAGCTGGCATAGTTACCAGGACTCTATGAATGGGAGGGAGAAGTTACTAGACTGGGAGAATTTGTGGTCGAACTTGGTAATAGAAGAGATAAGTCGGAGCACCAGAGACGGGACCTCTAGCACCAACAAAGAATAATATTTTGCATGAGTTAGAAAAGTAAGGAAAGCCAAGGGAAATAAGTGCCAAGGTGAAGAGGAAAAGATGGACTTGTCCAAGATCAGGTGTTTTCACTGTCACGAGCATGGGCACTATGCCTCGAATTGTCCATAGAAGAAGGCAAGCAAGAAGGAGCCTACAGTTACAGTGGGTGAAGCATTGGCTTCATAATTCGAGCTTGATTTTACTCTCATTACATGCATGTCCAGAAATGTAATGGGATGCATGTGGTATCTAGACAGCGGTGCCTCATTCAATATGACGGGGAATAGATCTCTCTTTAGTGACTTGGAGGATAAGGACCTCCAGCAGAACATAGAGCTTGGAGAGGACGGGAGGTATAGCGGGACCGACATAGGTACAATTACCTTTCAGAGGGAGTCACACTCCCCTCTCATACTGGCAGATGTTTTGTATGTCCCAAGCCTAAGGAAGAATCTTCTCTCTGTTGCGGTATTGGAAAACCATGGTTATGATGTGATGTTTAGAAAAGGAAATTTTTTACTTAAACACATAGCCATGGGACAGGTGAAACAGATCGGTGTAAGAGTAAATAACCTGTATGCTCTCAAGGTTGAAGATGCATGCACATCTTTGACGAGAAAAGCAGTGGTTAATGACTTGGTGGTTGAGAAGGAGAAATTATCTCTCAACATGCATCCTCAGAAGCAGTCTCAGAAGGTTGTGGAGTAGCCACAATTCGAGAAGCAGAGAGGAGACCAAGTGGAAGAGTCCACTCAAGTAAAGACCTCCAGGAGGGGTAAATTTCAAGCCAGATGGGTAGAAGGATTACATGCAGCTATACCTCTAGGTGTGAGGTGGGGTGATGTGCAGATATAATCCCAAGAAGAAATTTGAACATGACCCATTGAGATGATGTGTCTCATGGGTCGAACTTGACTACGAGGAGCCCACAGTACAGCAGTAGAAGGAAGGATCGGTCAGATGTATGAAGTCATATGTCAAGAAGACAAAAATCAAAGTGACAGGTGTTGGATACTGGAGCCCAGATCAGAGTTGGCAGCAATGTAGAAGGCACGAATGCAGATGTCAGCAGCAACGCAGTGAATCTAGTAGACAGGTGCAGTAGGATCTAGCAGTCAGAAGACTCTGGTAACATATGCATTATATTGATTCAGTTTTTTGGAGGCTATTTAGTTTCAAGAGTTGCAGGTGCAAACAACACTAGATAAGTGTTGCATGCAGAACATTCCAAAGGTACCAGATCGGGATAGATTGAATTCCTTTCTTGTCGAGAGGAATTGTTGAAATTTGCAACCAGAAAGGACAAAAAATGACCACATATTAGTGTGAGATTATAGTCACACATTGGTGAGAAATTCAGTTACACGTTAGTGATAAATGTGTGCGTCTAATTTATTTTTCCATTAAATAAATTGGACAATAAATTGTAATTTCATCTCATAACAATGTGTATCAGTTAACTAAGTCATGATGACTGAATTAGCTCAATAATTTCAAGTTGAGGGTCTAAGATGAGGCATGTGGAGTGATTCTAATATTTTTGGGGTCCAGTTGCAGTTGTAGCACTAGTGTGGTCTGAGTGTAATCAGTTAACTCAAATTAAATAAGTTAAAATTCATTTAACTAGTTCTAACTGAGTGAGGAGCTAGTGAGAGGTCTAGTGAATTAAATTAGATTTAATTCACAAGTAGTGATCAATAAGATAACTAATTATTCACTATTAATAGTTTCATGCATGTCATTTTTGATGAAGAGCCAGTTGAGACAGAGGTTAAAGGGAAGATAACTATGAGTTGTATTATTAGCAAATTTCCCAAGTGCAGTTATAAAGTAAAAGGAAGGCCATGATGGATTGCGCAATCAAGGAGGGTTGAATTTCCTATTTCATATGGATTTATTTCCATAGGGATTGCGTGAGCAAGGCTAGGATTAGCAGAGGCCAAGAATTGGCTAAGTTTTTGTCAATTTTTTCTAAGAATTGTTAGCCAATTTTGAGTAGGATCAAAGTGAAACAGTCAGGAGAGTGTAGGCTTTCCTCGGTGTGAGAAAGCTTTGTATTTTTTCATAATTATTTGACTTTGTACAATATATGGTATAGGGGTTTTGATAAGTTTCTTTCCCCATATACATATTGTGTTTTGTGATTGATAATTTCTCTCTTACTTGCATGTGATTGAGCGATCATGTTTATTCTGCAAATATTGTAGAAGGATTCAGTATCTTGTTTTAGTACATCACAATATCGGATTGAATACATTGGTATAGAGATTCTATATAATTTCTACAACGAGGTAGGTTAAGAGCTTTAACACCAGTGAAATGCATCAGTAATCTAACATGGTACTGATATATCATTGAAAACATACCCTCACATGTTAAATATTTCATAATCATCTTCATGAGAGGGGCATAGTTATCAAGCAAGTGTTTGAATGGAAAAATGCACTTCGGGGCAGTTTTCTAAGGAGGCTTCAAAAACATCTTGTAATATTCAATGTCTAGGTCTCTTATTTTGAACCAAAGCTCTCCACGATTTGGGATCCTAATGGCTATGGTAATGGCCTTTGCTGAAATAGTAAACAAAACCCCTGAAATGGTTACCTTATCCCTCCTTATACTAGTAGCAAAGGTTCTTGTAATTTTATCACTAAAACCATGTCCTTCAATCTTTTGGCAAAAAGAAAGGCAGCCTGCATCCTGGAATGATTTCTTAAGAAATGGTGAAGCCATGATATCATGTACTCTGGTGGGCTCATATCTAATTATCTGACCTCCCTTATGCTTCCTTTGGTGAGTGTTCTCTGAATCCATGTGAAACCCTAGCTCACTAGGAAGGGAAATTAGGGTTTTAGTTTAGGAAAATAGGGGATTTTGGGAAGTTTTAAGAATGGATGGGGATGAAGTGGGATGAAGGGGTTTGAGGGCATATAAATTCTTGGGAAACTTTACGAGAGTAGGGATAGATGTTAGGTAGTGTAGGGAGGTGGAATTTTGGGAAATGAGTGACAGGAAGGGATGAAAAAAGTAAAAAACACAGTCCTAGCCCAGGAAAGTGTAGTGTAGGCTAGATTTTGTAGGGAAATGATGAAAATGAGGGAAAGGGATGAGGTGAAGTGTCTAGGAAGGCGTATGGAAGGTGAGGGAGGATGTATGAGCAGTAATTTCATATTTTTTCTCAGCAAATTGACCAAAGAGACTTATTTGACCAAAAAAGTAGCAAACCCTAGGAGAGGGTGATTTATGAGCTTTCAAGCATGAAATGAAGTGAAAGAGAGGTATATGGTGACCCACTAACTTGTAAATGATGAGATGGAACCTACATCTAATGAAGAAACAACTGGGGAAAAGAGAATGTGCTTCCTTGAGAAAAACGTAGCAAAGCCGAGAAAAGCACAGCGTAGCAAGGAAATTGAGCTTTCCAAGGCAAGAAATTGATTTTCATAGAGTGGCAAGCTCCTTGCTGACAGAATGATGTCTCATGAGGGTAGATGAGCAAATTACATGCTTTGTTGGTCTTTTAAATAGTTGGAAGTCGATTTTTCTCTTTGGTGGTGATGTGGCCCCACCTTTTCTTTTCACAAATTGACTTTATTGCTTGTGTACTGCAGCTTTGAAACCTCATTACATATATTTACATATTAATAAAGATCAAAATTAACTTTAGAGATTCTTATTGAAAATTTTCCCTATTACTACTCCCTCTAATGGTGACTTTGATGATGGCATGACCTATTTACATAATATTTGACAATATGACCTAATGATGACACTATATGGAATGATAACTTGAATGATGACCAACACACTCTTCCAAAAAGTAATGACTTGACCATGATAAAAAAAATTTGACCATGAAGATGAAAGGAGTAGTAATTACCTAACTACACTAACCAATGATCAATTTTTTTATTGGAAAATCTATTGAAACTATAAAAAAATTCCTAGGACCCTTCCAACCATATGAAAGAGAATAATTTGATCATTGGTGACTAAAAGGACTGACAGACACTAACACACTTGAACATTCTGCAAGTCCAGAAGAAATTCTACCTGTCTAGGATCTACTTCCCTTTTGTCCATTTGAACTTATTCTAATCCAAGTAAATCCCCAAAAAGTATAACATCATCTATATGTTTGTTGATTGGTTCAATATCCATGCCACCTAAAGGACTATTTGAAATGTCATGAACTATGTTGAGATTTGCATTTGATTGTACTAAATATACAAATGCAGCAATGTTAGTCCATGCTTCCAAAAATAAAAAGTAATAATTTGAAGGAAATACTTATGGCCGTGTCAAAAGAAATTTTATTAACATGTCAGAAATTACTACTTCGGTGGGACAACAAAATGTAGGAGGGAAACAAATTCCTAATGGTCTTGCTGGTCGAACTCTTCCTCATTTCACAAAGGAAATCAACAATACATGTTCATGAATATTCATTATCAACTTTAATAAAAAAATTATTATGCTTCAGAGATGTTGATAATAAAAATATTGATGACCCTAGCATGAATTCTGATGACCAAATAAAAATACAAATTTGAATCACGAGCCCAGGGGGAACAATCCTTACTGGTAGAAAGATAGGGATAGTAACTCACAAGTCATATGGAGAGGATACAAATAGTGGGGGCATCCCTTTGTTTTTAATGTCAAAGGGGGAGAATATGAAGCCATGGGGAGAAATAGGGGGAGCAACTAGAAGTTATTTATGTTGTCGTCAATAACAAAAGGGGAGATTGTAGGAGAAAATAATTGTCAATGATGTCAAAGGGTGATCAACTTAGGAGAATGGTAGCATAGTCTTAAGTATATCTTTAAGCCATTTCCAACGATCTATTGCATGCCCCATAACTCCTCTAAGTTGAGGAGAAATTATTTTTCTAAGTCGAAAAATCAATCATTTCACTCCTTGTCCAGGTCAACCTTGTTTGGAGCATCTTGACCAAAATAACTAAAAGACACATTGACCCCATTTTATCTTCAACTTTACCAAGCAAGAAGGAGAAGTAATTTGGGTCTAAGAAAGGAATAGATAGGTTCATATCTCATGAACCTTAAGGTGAGTTGAAGAATTAAGAATTTAATTTTGGGTCTTATCCTTGGGTACTGGTTTTTGGTGAAATTTTTTTATCAATCTTTTGGAAAAAATATTGAAGCAATATAAACCTCTTTTGTAGCTCAGATCTCGGCCTTTTAAAGGATATACTTCGGCCTATAACTCAACCTGAGGAGCAATAAAATTTGGCCTATAATTAGACCTAAATTTGGCTTGAAATTGAACATAAATTCAACTTATAATAGGACCTAATTTCGGCTTGTAATAAGAGTGAAATTTGGCCTGGAGTTGGTGCAGACTCGGCCTGTGGGAGGTATGAATTCAAACCTGTCTAAGTCATCCCCTCTGTGAAATAATTATACCAGAAGTTAAGGACGAAAATCAGCCTCCTTTGACAAAATTCATACCTTTATTTCCTAAAACCTTGAGATTATTTTCATGTTGATTAATTGGCATGTTTTAAGGTACTCTTAAAGCAACTCTTTGGATATATATCTGAAATAATTTTAAGTATAATCTACATCAACTTAATGGAAGATTCGTTGAGCATACTTTGGACTAGTTTAATTAAAGATTTGTTAAGAAAATTTGGATCATCCTCTTGAAGTGTTTTTTTTAGCTATCTTGTAGCTTGTTGAGCAGACATTGGACCAAACCATGATTCAATCCATGTAGAATTTTTTGAAGTATATTTGGAGCAAGTGTTTGAGAGAACTTTATCAAACTTTAAAGTGGTCTTTGAATTATTTAAGGAGCACTCCTTGGAGTGACCCTAGATTAGTCTTTGGAGTAATTATTGAAGGGGTTTTGGAGCAACTATTGGAGATATTGGAGCAACCTTTTGAAGACATTTAGGTTCGGTTCTTGAAGCAATTTTGAAGCTACCATGGCATTGTTAATGTTGGCATTGATGTCAAATGATCATGTGTATGTTTATTTCTAACCTGCCATTGTTGCAATATTATTTGGAATGCAAAGGCCGATAAGTGATGTGAAGTGAAAATGATGATAAGTGATGTGAAGTGCAAATGATGACAAGTGATGTGAAGTGCAAAGGTTGATCATTATTAACTATGTTGATCATTTTGAAGGTTGAAAATTGTTAAATTTTGATTTGGATTGGATCATTATATATTTTTTTTCATCCATCTCGATTCATTCAGAGTGGGAAAAGTTGAGGAATCATTTCGCGTGACCGTTTTTACCGGAGGGACCCAATTTGTCAAAACAGGGTCTGAAATATTCTGGGAACGTTTTGAGGCATCAAACGACATTTTTTGGGGGTAAAAATTTTCCACTTTAATGCAAAACATTTTCATACTATTTTAAACACAGGTATCTTTCCAACGACACAAGAAACACGTCAATCGAAGTCAGTATGAAAAATTTATGCCACTCAGAAGCTGACCTTCCTATTTTCACACCTATAGTTCAGGAGGATGTCACGTTAGACCCCATTATTCATAGAGATGGGCTAGCCACGTTTTTTAGATGTAAAATACCCTAGAATATTTTGTATTGTAACTCTAGTTAAGAGTTGATGTATTCAAACGTAACCACTAGTAGGCTATCGAGTTATGTTATAACTGGGCCACCAGAAGGAAGAGGCATTCCATTCTTCTGAGAAAATTTTGTTTCATAGCTGAAAATAGATAGCCACGAGAGATAGGAGGTAGAGAACATAGTGAGGACCTGTGCACTGTATCAGCTCACGGGGCATAGACATTACTTCTTTGTTCCTGCGGCCATATTTCTAGACAGAGAAAGAGAGTGGAGCGACCTCACCTTCCAGTTGGTTTTCTCCCGTAAGGGTTTCCAGAGCATATATTGTGTTTCAAAGTATCCAAACACATATGCACAAACCATTCAAGGAAAGAAACACTAACCAAAATAAATAAGAGAATGATATGGTCATTAAGAAAACCCTGAAGGATTTTTGGAGCAAACTTTGATCAGCCTTGAAGTAACCTTTTCTTTTGGAGCTTGAAGTGACTCTAGATCAACCATTAAATTAATCCTCGAAGTAGCAGACTTTGGAGAGCCTTTTTAAGCAACCTTGAAGCCACTTGGAAATATATTGAAACTAAACCTTGGAATTGTCTTTATTTTCAAGTCTATTTGAAATGTTTTGGAAAGGTTGGAGCCTAAGAGGATTAGTATTCGCATATATATTAGGTTGGTTCCTGAATTAGCTTCATAGGATTGGTGTCCTCACATAGATTATTTTGGTAAAGGAATTAGCTTCAGAGGATTAGTGTCCTCATTCAAGGTTGGGACCTTGTAAGAATTAAAGTATTTGTAATGGTTAGAGCCGGAATTTGAGGATTGGTGTCCTCATCATTTGAACTACATTAATATAAGATATTTTTATTTTATTTCTTGTGTTCTAGTATATCTTGTGAATAATATGATCCATGAGAATCCAAGATGGGATATAATTCAAATTATCCAAAGTTTGATGGAAATATTTCCAAGTCAAGGAGCTCAACAAGATGATTCTAGCCCAATTTGAATTGCATCAAAACAAGTTCATATGAGGAACATATGATAGTTTGTATATATTGAACAGTAGTAAAAAAGTCAATTGTGCCATAACACATGGCAACCTTTCAAGGTGACACATGGCAGGACCTACGAATGACACGTGGTAGTTATTAAAGACTAACACGTGGCAATATTTGGTTGTGACACATGTCATTATGTGATTGGATGACTGGGAACTATTTAGGGGGTTGAAAATGCATGGGGTGGACCAATATATTGGTGACATATGGCCCAATCGAAGGGCACCACAGAACAAAATAATAATAATAATAATAATAAAATAAAAATAAAAAAAATTGATTTGTTGGAATGGATTTACTAGTGGGATTTGAATACATGACCTATGAGGAACAAGCCAACGATTCCACTAACGAGCCACAAGTTTTCTTGTGATATGAGTGGCATGATTCTATAGTTAAACTTTAGTTAAAGTTGAGTGCAAAAAAGGGGGAGAAGGTCGTGGGTTTGACCCCGTGACCTTCTCAAAACCGATACCATACCTCCATCAACCAAATGACCACCACAATCACCTTTGTGAAAGTCATGCATTACCTTCTGAGCCTCTTCTTCAACTAAAAAATTGAGGAGAATACCTCCTGGATATTTCCAATAAAGAGCACTGTTTAAAATACAGTATTTAGAAGATTTAAGTTTCAGTGATCTACCTTTACTCTTAGACATTCCTGGAGGAGGTGAAAGATGTTGAAGAACATAAACAATATCTGAATACCATGGGGATTGTAGAAAAATGTCTGAAATTGGAACAAGAAAACCTTCATCTTCCTTTTCTAACATTTTTTTTATGAGGTTTATATCCAAAGCACGCAGGTTTGATTGGGCGATTAATTTTTCCAAGCCTTGGCCTTTGATCAACTTTGTGGATTTGATCTCCAAATCATACTCCAACATAGTTTTTATCCACTTACCTTTTCGACCTTCCAGATCAATTTGCATCAAGACATCTTTCACTGTTGCATTAGGAACATATGCTATAGTATGTGAATGCAGAATATAGACCCTAAAATCCTTCAATGCTTTTATAAGGGCCAATGCTTGTTTCTCAATAATATTATACCGCAAGGTAGCATCCCTAATAGTCCTACTGAAAAACGAAATTGGATTTTCAATCTAATCTCTCTTCTGCATCAAAACCGCAGCCATAGTATGCTCCGATGCAAATGAAAATATAACGAAATCTTGAGTGTAGTCAGGACTAATCAAGACTGGGGCATTGGACAGAGCAAACTTTACCAGATTAAATGACTTGATAGCATCCTCACTCCATTTGACAGTGTTATCTTTCTTCAACATGTTAGTCATTTCTCTTAGATGTTCAGCCAAATTGGGTATAAATCTACGCAAGAAGTTCATCTTACCATTGAATGCTTGAATCTCATTTTTGTTCCGTGGAAGGTCTATGTGCTGAATTTCCTCCACTCTTGAAGGATCAATGCGGATACCATCTTTAGAGATGATATGCCCCAGCAACTTGCCTTCATCCATGGCAAACAGAATTTTCTTTGGATTGAGAGAAATCCCAAACTTTCTACATCATTGAAACATAACCCTCAAATGGTGCAAATGTTCATCATTAGAATCAAAAAACATTGTCAGATCATCCAAATAAACAACAAGAAAAACATCTTTTTCATTGGCAAAAGCAATGTCCATTGCTCGCTGGAAAGTGGCTCCAACGTTCTTTAGTCCAAATGGCATTTTGGCATACTGGAAGGTTCCCCAGGGTGTTGTGAAGGTAGTTTTGTATTGGTCTTTCTCATGCACCAAGATCTTATTATAGACTGAGTAGCCATCGATTAGTGACATCCTTGATGCTCCAACTACTCTATGCAGAATATGGTCCATTTTCGGAAGTGGATAATTATCCTTTAAGGATGCTTTATTCATATTCTGAAAATCTATGCACAGCCTTATCTCTCCTGTCTTCTTAGGTACCGGGACCAAATTTGAAATCTAGTCAGAAAATCTAATTGGAACAATGATACCATCTTTGTACAATCTATTTACCTCTTTTTCAATGGATGGCAGCAACTTTGGGTTGATTCTTCTTAGCTTCTGTCTAAATGGCTTCTGATCCATCTTGATGGGAATAGTATGTTGAATTATGTTTTTTTCATACACCTTCAAATCTGAATAGTCCCACGTTAACACATCAGAAAATTCAGAAAGTAACTTAACATAGTGTTCCTTTACCTTAGGGGAAAATGCCTTTGATAACTTCACAAGCTTGGGCTTGTCTGCTGTCCCAAGATTCACATCTTCAACTCCTTTCTCAGTAGGCACCAAGCTTGGCTTCTTTGGTACATCATCCTGATCAAAAAGCTCCTCTAAAGGTATGAGACCTCTAGGAATTACATTATCTTTCAGCTGCAATATGTCCATCTGATTTACTTTGATTTCTTGATCATCAACCTCATGATCACCTTCTATAGGAGTATCCTTGAATTTTCCTTCACTCTGCAAAAAAGCATTGATCTCATTGTCATCCTAAAACACTTGCCAATACCTTAAATTGTTAGGAACAGCAGGCCTATGTTTGACATAGATCTCAAACTTGTTGTTGGATTTCATCGGAATATTCAAGTTGCTTGCAGTAGTGGCAAGAGAATCAGCAATAATATTCTGCATTCGGGGTACTGCAGTCAAAGTGTACTTTAAAAATGTCCTCGAGATATCTAGGACTGTGTTTCTATATGCCCTCAATCGCAGATGCTTAGCTTGGTACTCTCCTTTTACCTGTTTAATTATCAGCTCTAACTCTCCATAGACAGAAATCCTTTTTGCATTCATATTCTTCAAAAATTTTAGACCTCCAATCAAAGCTTCATACTCTGCTTCATTGTTAGAGCAGTCAAAAGCCAACTTATAAGCACATACTCTAACATTACTAGGAACATTTTCAGGCTGAAAAACAGAGCTCCGAATACATATTCCAATACCAGCACCATCCTTACCAACAGCTCCATCAAAATCCATGCTCCAAAGGCCTTCTTCTTCTTCTTCTAGATGCTGAAATTTTGCTTCTTTCTCTACTTTATCTTGACTGATTTTTGCATCTTTCTGTTGTTCACTGTCTTTTTGCTACCGGCAGGCAGGAGGCTCATAAGTGCTTGCTGTTCTATCCTTTTCCTGTTTGAGGACTTCCCTAAAATTCTCTGAAATCTTAGGTATTTCATCTACTTGTACCAACTGAACATTTTCATCATTCAAACCACCATCTGAATATAATAAAAATGACTCTAAATCTGTGTGGACTGCATTAATGGGATGATTTACTGGCTTCTCTTTGCTACTGATCATATATTTCATTTTCTTCTCCCTATATAGTTTTCTCAACTGACCAAACAAGGGAATGGTGGCATAAGGGAAGTCAAGCTGCATGGTTCCTTTAAGTTTTGCACCCCAAGACCTGGATAGAAGCATTCCAAATCGTGGTGGAACATCGGCCACAACTACATCCATCAAAACATTCTTGGTTGGGATTTGATCTAAAGATACTACCAAGTATTTGATAAGACCAATACAATGGACCCTACCTGAGTCAAAAGAATACAAATGATGGTATTTGCGAGTAATATCAAGTCCTAACTTCTCCATGATGGCTTTGGGCATCAAATTATGTGAGGCTCCGGAGTCCAACATAGCATTATGTAAGATGAATTCATGTAATCTAAGACTCAGGTAAAAGGGAGGGACTTCACTTTCTTCAGATTGATCTTATGTGGTTGGACCAAAAATGAGTTCAGGATAATCATCTTCAACATTTAACATATCTGATACAGAATCTATTTGCAAAATTCTAGACACCTGATTTTTATAAGTGCTATTTTTCACCAACTCAGTCAAGGGCATGGACACCTTCAACTTAGAAATTTCATTCTCCAAATTAAAAGAAGGGACTTTTTCTACCTCTTTAACGGGAGGGTCTTTCTTCTCTACTTGCTCCTTTGTTGCACTATGCTGGTTCTTCTCATTTGGAGTATTAATTGCTGAAGATGTTTTGCTGGAGGAAGGATCGGCCGGCTCTTTCCCTTTCTTCTGAGTATTTGAAGGATCATTTTTTGATTGGAGCTCTTTTCTCTTCTGAATGGGACTAATCGGAACATCTTTGTTCCTCAAAGAATACTGCTTTTTTTGGGCTAATAAAGCATTCATGTATCCTCTTTGGTAGTCATCAGACTCTTCTTCTAACACTGCATCATTGGCCAAAATGAAATCTTCGTCTTTTTGAATGTCTGCAATCGTTGTATATTCCTCATCTTCAGTAAGAAAGATGGGCGCACCATCTGCAGTGAAGAAATGATTAGCTTCAATCACAGGATCATCATCATCCGTCTCCATTCCCTAAATGTAATTTTGCTACAACGGAGTTCTAATCTGCTATTGTGGTGGTGCTTGGTCCTGCGCTCTCTGTTCTCTTTGTTTAATTTTGAATTGTGGCTGCTGCCCTCTGAAATTTGGATTCCTTATTTGTGCTTCAGGTCTATCTGAAATGGTTAATTGATCAACCATCTTTTCAATTGTTCAGATCAAAGTATCCATCTTGCTTTCTGAAGGAGAGGCTTCTTCTTTCACAGTGACTCTCTTTTCAGCTCTAGTCCGCGCTCTTTTGGCTAGCAAATTTTCTTCTACACTCACAGCTATCTTCTACATGTCCTCAAGAGTGGAAGGATCTCTTTCTCGCAGCTGATATGCCATATCAGCATCAAAACCATCTGAAACTTGAGCAAAGCTAAATCCACAGGGGGTTTAAGATTGGCCGGGATAGCATTATATATAGCATTAAATCTTACACAATAATCTTGTACGGTTTCACCCACATTTCTTTTAATATTTTCATACTCAGACAAAATTTGGAGTGGGTTTTTCTTTACCTCCCACCGGTCTAAGAACTGTGTATGTAACTCCTGCAAAGTGCGAATAGATCCTACTGGTAAGGCTCTGAACCACTTTCTAACTTCACCTCCAAAAATTTGGACAAACAACCTTGTGGTTACATTCTCTGCCTCTACCTCATGAAGATCAAAAAAGTCATTCATCTTATCAACATGCTGTTGGGTTGTGATGCTTTGAGTGGCATCAAATATAGGTATTTTACTTTGGTAATCAACAAACATATGATTCAGAACCTGAGGTAAAACCAGGGGTCCATACCGGGCAGCCATGACTCGAGGTGGATTTACAACAGTGTTTGTGATACTGAGATTTAAGGGAGGTGTTGATGAAGGAGATGAAAACTGAGAATTAACTTCTGAAACTGATCGGAATGCTGATGAATTAGGGGGAGGAAATGTTGTTCCTGATGACTCTAAAGGCTCAGGGATATTGGTCACAATGATAGATGACTGAGGGGAATTCAAAATATAATCATCAATTGAAGTATTTTCCCTTTGAACTTCGATATCTACAAGGATCTAAAACTATGTCACCAAGTGCAGTTTTAGACTTACTTCTAAACAAAGAAAGCTCAAAACACTCATCAAAAGAAAGATATTCTACAAACAACCACTCACTGGGCCAAGTATGGGATCTGAAAATAGGTCTAGGACTTAGTGATCCTTCTTGTCTTCTGACTATTCTTAGAATGAGATTAGGATTTTCAAACACAGGGGGAGGATTTGGATCAAGATTGGCCCTTGTGTATCTTCTGGAAGCCAGTGTGGTCGAATTTCTACTTTACAAAATTTTATCTCCAGCCTAGAAAACTCTGAACATTTCATCCAGAGTCCAGAAATTTACAAGGAAAATACTACTGGGGTGATCAATCTTCTAAGCTAAAAACTCCCTAGTATGGTCGCCAAAAATGTTAGCACCTAATTTGAACCTCAGGCTAAAAAAGGCAAATCAGGGTAACCTTTAAACCATGCTCAGCCTTGTAGCTAGCCCTACAAGGTCAGGAGAGGGCTCTCTCCGTGAAAATATATTCAACAAAGTACAATTATGAACTGATATTAGGCTAGGTATAGTAATGGGAAATGTTTTAATGAAATGGATTAATTTTTCAGGGATGTACGGAACAAATGGGACAGTTTGAAACTGGGGAATTAAATCAGGGATACAGGGTATTTCATGGGGCAAGGTAGGCAGGAAATTTTAGCAATTAAGTTTAAATAATGATGGGATGGTAAGACTGCTGCAGAGCTGAAGAGGGCATAAGAGATGGATCCTTTTCAAGTAGAAGAAAACATAGAATATTGAATGTTTTCCCAAGGCAGAGCATTAAAATGGATTCTACCTATCTATCTTGAAAGCATTCAACCAGAGATGTTTATGAATGAATGGTGACCATTACAAATTTACATATGAACACAAAGGAAAAACAAATACTAAAATTCATACCACAAGGATCCCACAAATCAGAGTTGCATATCTTATTAATTCCATGTCAAACTGTTCACAATGGAGCGCAGAGCATCCTCCTTGATATATGCATTATTCCCTTACTTACTGACTTGTAGATTGCTTTACAAATGATTCAAAATTACATTAAATAGACCAGAAATGTGGGAAATAGGTCCACAAAAAAAGGGAGTTGTTTTACCAACTTAGAACTGAAATCCGAACATAGGAAAGAGAATCAAAGATCTGCTCCTGAAAGGGAGGAACAGCAATACATTTTGGGCCATCTGAATATTTTATTGTTGTAATGAATGAAAGAAAAATATGCAATCTGAAAACAGATCCCTATTTTACTGCTGCTGTAGAAGTTTCTGTCTCATAATTAGCTCTCGGCCCTTTGACTGTTTCCTTTCTTTTATTGAAAATCTCATATATGCCGAGAAATGCTTTTATAACCAATAAAACTGAAATATTCCTTTAATGAAGGAAATCCCCTTTTGAATGAATAGGAGAGAAAGGGAAAGGAGGTGGGGTCCAAATCGCAATCGCAATCAGAATCGGAGGGGAGGAAGGGGATGCAATATATAATGGAGCGATGAAAATATGCGATGCGATGGTGTAATCGTAATCAGGGATCGGAGCGGGAGAGGGGTGGATATATTTGGAACAAGGCACAAAAACTCTGATGCAATTTAGACTAAATGCAATAAGGGTAGAGGATAAGCCAGAGGGGAATTTCCTTTCAAAACACATAAAAAACGGTTTGGCACTTTTACAAAGGAGAAAATATTTTTTGCGTTGAAAGGTGTGGAAGGCTTTTAAGGTGGGACCAAGGTGTAAATCGTAATCAGAATCGGGAGGGGAGAAGGGCAAAGTGTAATGTGCAAAAGGATTTCACCGATGCGATTGGGGATAAGCGATGGGGGAAAGTCCTTTTATAAAGCCAAAATAAATATAATATTGGACTTTACAAAGGAAAAGGCCCCTTTTATTTTGAATGGGCGGACGAGGTTTAAGGTGGGGTCCACTTGATCACAATCGCAAAGGGAGAAGGGGGTGGGTTTTAACATGTTGATGAAATGGAAAAACACGATGCGATAAAAAACTTAACAAATATTTAAATTTTTCTCTTGCGCATTTAAAAAGGGAAAACCTCTTTTTTTTTAATGAAACGGGGCGGAAACCTTATGGTGGGCCTAGCTAATCGCAATCGGAAGATCGGAGGGGGAGTGGGAAGCAATAGTCTTTGGAAACTCCGATTGCAATTGGCGCGATGGCTTATGGGTCGTCCGATTAGAGGGGCCGATAGACGGCGAAGATGCGTCGGAAGTCAATCGGATCGAGGGAATTATGGGTGTGAGGATGCTGCGGATTTGCGATACAATTGTCTGTGGGCCGTCAGATCTTTAAGGAGATCGACGGTCTAGATGTAATCGGGCGGAGTCAATCGGGAGCACTCAATCGGGACGGCGATTTATATGTTGCGATTGGATCGGAAGGAGGGGTGTGATGGGATCGGAGGAGGGGATTTATAATATAAAACTTTAAAACTTTATTATAGAGTTTAAGGGGTATTTATTAAATCGCATCAGGGTTTATGGGTTTAAAAGACTTTAAAAATGCGATTTTTGCAATCAAATAGGGAAAAATGGGGGTTTTATAAAGAAAAGCATAAAAATTTAATGAAATAAAGTTTAAGGAAGAAATGGGAAAAGGGGAAGGGTTAGGCTATAGAGGACCTTTCTTTCATTTAGGCATAGATTTCAATCCAGGAGTCAGTTTTGAGAGTATAATATACCATTGGAAAGCTCTTTCCAGGCTCTTTCTGATGGACATACTTAGAATATGATTTGACACTAAAAATGCTGTGGAAAATTTCTCTGAAGGGAAGGGTGGTGACTTTGTGGAGATAGCGGCTTCTGAAGTGTGACTTATTACATATGATGATATAAAATTACATAAGAGATGATAATAAAGGCAAAGTATAATGTTTTCACCTCAAAACATGGTTTTGAGGCGAAAATTACATCAAGTTGAGTAAAACATTTCTTTGATCTTCCTAGATGTTGTGACTTTGAGTTTATTGACCTCCTCATGACCTTGCTGATATTTATTCAACACTTGACTCATTAATTTGACCATGATGAGACCCTAGAACCTAATGAGACCAACCCTATGACATCTTAATATGGATTTGGGAGTGAAAGTGAATCATGACTAAAGACCATAGAGAGCAGAATCAGCGAGTTTCACATGAGGGAAAACTGATGAAAGACCACTACCATCAATGAATCCATGACCTAATGGAATGGTGAAAATTTATGTTATGGGACTCCTAATATGCAAATCCAAAGAGAAATTTTGATCACTGATGGCAGTATGACTAGACTGACACTAACATTGGATCCAATGGGGATGGTAGCTCCTTGGAGGTGCCAAGAACACCGTAGACCAAGTAGCCTTATCCATCGGGCATGGAGTCAAAAATACTGAAAACTGGAAAAATGCAGACTGACTCTGACTCAAGACTAAGACTGAAAACTAAAACAAAACCAAACTATACACATATCATTTAAGCTTTATAGCCTTCACCTTGGGCCCCAAACTTCAATGACTGTGTACTTGAACTCTGACCAAAATAACATGGTATATACAATGATGGTGACATAGTTTCTGATCCATTATCTTCAACAATGGTAGTGTTTCAAAAGCCTACCATTCACTGCTCCTCTAGGGAAATCTTGGCCATCCATTTCTGAAAGAAAGAAAGCATTTTGTCCCGTGTATGCTGAAATATTGTATGGTCCTTTCCACAGGTTGTCGAACTTACCATGCTTGCCTTTTTCCTCATTTCTTTCATCCCATCTCAATACCACATCTTCCAACTAAAAATTTTCTGCTTTGGTCTTACGGTCATAGATCTTCTTTATCTTCTCCTGCAACTAAATAGCGTTCTGTGACACTTCCTCTCTTGTTTGCTGAAGGTGGATCATCTGATTGATTCTTCGCTGATTGTCATCATCTTCACTGCCAACTTCTTGCAATAATATCATGACTGAAACTGTAAGTGATGTAGGAAAGACAATATAAGTACCATAAACCAATTCAAAAGGTGACATACCTATGGATTTCTTACTGCTAACTCTGTCTGCCCACAATGCGTTGATGAGCTTTCTATGCCAGTTTATTTTGTTTGCCTCCAGCATTTTCTTGATTATGTTTATCAAAGATTTATTCGATGATTCTGCCAGGTCGTTGCCTTGTGGGTAGTACGATGTTGAATGGCCCAACACAATATTTTATTTGTTGCAGAACTCCACCATCCTCTTAGATTTAAACATTGTTGCATTATCTATTATAATTTTGTGAGGGAAACCAAAACGAGACAAGATATTTGACTCTAAAAATTGAATAATTACCGTATCAGTAGCCTACCTTGCTGGAACGGCCTCGATCCATTTGGTGAAGTAATATGTACATGTCAATATCCATCGATGTTGTGTTGATGATGCAGGATGGATTTCTCCTATGAAATTGAGTCACCACTGCTGAAAGGGAGCATTTACTGAAACTGGTTTCAAAGGAAGAGGAAGCAATTTCCTTTTCCCTTGGAAAATTTGATATTCATGGCAACTCATCACTGTTTTATACAAATCTGAAAACAAAGTGGGCCAATAATATCCTGCTCTCAATATCTTGTTAGTTGTAGTTTTCCAAAACAAATTACCACCACAATCACCTTTGTGAAATTCATGCATTACCTTCTGAGCCTCTTCTTCAACCAAACAATTGCGAAGAATACCTCCTGGATCTTTCCAATAAAGAGCATTGTTTAAAATACAGTATTTAGCAGATTTAAATTTCAGTGATCTACCTTTACCCTTAGACATTCCTGGAGGAGGTGAAAGATGCTGAAGAACATAAGCAATATCTGAATACCATGGGGATTGTAGAAAAATGTCTGAAATTGGAACTAGCAAACCTTCATCTTCCTCTTCTAACATTGTTGTTATGAGGTTTATATCCAAAGCAAGCAGGTTTGATTGGGCCATTAATTTTGCCAAGCCTTGGCCTTTGATCAACTTTGTGGGTTTGATCTCCAAATCATACTCCAACATAGCTGCTATCCACTTACCTCTTCGACCTTCCGGATCAGTTTGCATCAAGACATCTTTCACTGCTGCATTAGGAACATATTCTATAATATGTGAATGCAGAATATAGACCCTAAAATCCTTCAATGCTTTTATAAGGGCCAATGCTTGTTTCTCAATAATATTATACCACAAGGCAGCATCCCTAACAGTCCTACTGAAAAAGGCAATTGGATTTTCAATCTAATCTCTCTTCTGGATAAAAACCATAGCCATAGTATGCTCTGATGCAAATGAAAATATAATGAAATCTTGAGTGTAGTCAGGACTAATCAAGACTGGGGCATTGGATAGAGCGAAATTTACCAGATTAAAAGACTTGATAGCATCCTCACTTCATTTGACAGTGCTATCTTTCTTCAACATGTTAGTAATTTCTCTTAGATGTTTAGCCAAATTGGGTATAAATCTGCGCAAGAATTTCATCTTACCATTGAATGCTTGAATCTCCTTTTTGTTCCGTGGAAGGTCTATGTGCTGAATTGCCTCCACTCTTGAAGGATCAATGCGGATACCGTCTTTAGAGATGATATGCCCCAACAGCTTGCCTTCATCCATGGCAAACAGAATTTTCTTTGGATTGAGAGAAATCCCAAACTTTCTACGTCGCTGAAACACAACCCTCAAATGGTGCAAATGTTCAACATCAGAATCAGAAAACACTGTCATATCATCCAAATAAAAAACAAGAAAAACATCTTTTTCATTGGCAAAAGCAATGTCCATTGCTCGCTGGAAAGTGGCTCCAGCGTTCTTCAGTCCAAATGGCATTATGGCATACTGGAAGGTTCCCTAGGGTGTTGTGAAGGCAGTTTTGTCTTGGTCTTTCTCATGCACCAAGATCTAATTATAGCCTGAGCAACCATCGAGTAGTGACATCCTTGATGCTCTAACTACTCTCTGCAGAATATGGTCCATTTTCGGAAGTGGATAATTATCCTTTAAGGATGCTTTATTCAGATTCCGAAAATCTATGCATAGCCTTATCTCTCCTGTCTTCTTACATACCGGGACCAAATTTGTAATCCAGTCAGAAAATATAATTGGAACAATGATACCAGCTTTGTACAATCTGTTTACCTCTTTTTCAATGGAAGGCAGCAGCTTTGGGTTGATTCTTCTCAGCTTCTGTCTAAATGGCTTCTAATCCAGCTTGATGGGAATAGCATGTTGAATTATTTTTTTTTCATACACCTTCAAATCTGAATATTCCCACGCAACCACATCAGAAAATTCAGAAATTAACTTAACATATTGTTCCTTTACCTTAGGGGACAATGCCTTTGATAACTTCACAAGCTTGGGCTTGTTTGCTGTCCCAAGATTCACATCTTCAACTCCTTTCTCAGTAGGCACCAAGCTTGGCTTCTTTGCAACATCATCCTGATCAAAAAGCTCCTCTAAAGGTATGATACCTCTAGGAATTACATTATCTTTCAGCTGCAATATGTCCATCTTATTTACTTCGATTTCTTGATCATCAACCTCATGATCACCTTCTATAGGAGTATCCTTGAATTTTCCTTCACTCTGCAAAAAAGCATTGATCTCATTGTCATCCCAAAACACTTTCCAATACCTTAAATTGTTAGGAACAGCAGGCCTATGTTTGACATAGATCTCAAACTTGTTGCTAGAGTTCATTGGAATCTTCAAGTTGCTTGCAGTAGTGGCAAGAGAATCAGCAATAATATTCTGCATTCGGGGTACTGCAGTCAAAGTGTACTCTGAAAATGTCCTCAAGATGTCTAGGACTACGTTTCTATATGCCCTCAATCGCGGATGCTTAGCTTGGTACTCTCCTTTTACCTGTTTAATTATCAGTTCTGAATCTCCATAGACAGGAATCCTTTTTGCATTCAGCTTCTTCAAAATTTTCAGACCTGCAATCAAAGCTTCATACTCTGCTTCATTTTTAGAGCAGTCAAAAGCCAACTTATAAGCATATACTCTAACATTACTAGGAACCTTTTCAGGCTGAAAAATAGGGCTCTGAATCCATATTCCAATACCAGCACCGTCCTTACCAACAGATCCATCAAAATCCATGCTCCAAAGGCCTTCTTCTTCTTCTTCTAGATGCTGAAATTTTGCTTCTTTCTCTACTTTATCTTGACTGATTTCTGCATCTTTCTGTTGTTCACTGTCTTTTTGCTGCTGGCAGGCAGGAGGCTCATAAGTGCTTGATGTTCTATCCTTTTCTTGTTTGAGGACTTCCCTAAAATTCTCTGAAATCTCAGGTATTTCATCTACTTGTACCAACTGAACAATTTCATCATTAAAACCACCATCTGAATATAATACAAATGACTCTAAATCTGTGTGGACTGCATTAATGGGATGATTTACTGGCTTCTCTTTGCTACTGATCATATATTTCATTTTCTTCTCCCTATATAGTTTTCTCAACTGACCAAACACGGGAATGGTGGCTTGATGTTCTATCCTTTTCTTGTTTGAGGACTTCCCTAAAATTCTCTGAAATCTCAGGTATTTCATCTACTTGTACCAACTGAACAATTTCATCATTAAAACCACCATCTGAATATAATACAAATGACTCTAAATCTGTGTGGACTGCATTAATGGGATGATTTACTGGCTTCTCTTTGCTACTGATCATATATTTCATTTTCTTCTCCCTATATAGTTTTCTCAACTGACCAAACACGGGAATGGTGGCATAAGAGAAGTCAAGCTACATGGTTCCTTTAAGTTTTGCACCCCAAGACCTGGATAGAAGCATTCCAAATCGTGGTGGAACATCGGCCACAACTACATCCATCAAAACATTCTTGGCTAGGATCTGATCTAAAGATACTACCGAGTCTTTGATAAGACCAATACAATGGACCCTACCTGAGTCAAAAGAATACAAATGATGGTATTTGCGAGTAATATCAAGTCCTAACTTCTCCATGATGGCTTTGGGCATCAAATTATGTGAGGCTCCGGAGTCCAACATAGCATTATGTAAGATGAACTCATGTAATCTAAGACTCAGGTAAAAGGGAGGGACTTCACTTTCTTCAGATTGATCTTCTGTGGTTGGACCAGAAATGAGTTCAGGATAATCATCTTCAACATTTACCATATCCGATACAGAATATATTTGCAAAATTATAGACGCCTAATTTTTATAAGTGCTATTTTTCACCAACTCAGTCAAGGGAATGGACACCTTCAGCTTAGAAATTTCATTCTCCAAATTAAAAGAAGGGACTTTTTCTACCTCTTTAACGGGAGGGTCTTTCTTCTCTACTTTCTCCTTTGTTGTGGTATGCTGGTTCTTCTCATTTGGAGTATTAATTGCTCAAGATGTTTTGCTAGAGGAAGGATCGGCCAGCTCTTTCCCTTTCTTCTGAGTATTTGAAGGATCGTTTTTTGATTGGAGCTCTTTTCTCTTCTGAATGGGACTAATCGGAACATCTCTGTTCCTCAAAGAATACTGCTTTTTTTGGGCTAATAAAGCGTTCATGTATCCTCTTTGGTAGTCATCGGAATCTTCTTCTAACACTGCATCATTGGCCAAAATGAAATCTTCGTCTTTTTGAATGTCTGCAGTCGCTTTATATTCCTCATCTTCAGTAAGAAAGATGGGCGCACCATCTGCAGTGAGGAAATTATTGGCTTCAATCATAGAATCATCATCATTCGTCTCCATTCCCTGAACGTAATTTTGCTGCAATGGAGTTCTTATCTGCTGTTGTGGTGGTGCTTGGTCCTGCACTCTCTGTTCTCTTTGTTTAATTTTGAATTGTGGCTGCTGCCCTATGAAATTCGGATTCCTTATTTGTGCTTCAGGTCTATCTGAAATGGATAATCGGTCAACCATATTTTCGACTGTTCAGATCAAAGTATCCATCTTGTTTTCTGGAGGAGAGGCTTCTTCTTTCACAATGACTCTCTTTTCAGCTCTAGTCCGCGCTCTTTTGGCTAGAAAAATTTCTTCTACACTCACAGCTATCTTCTGCATGTCTTCCAGAGTGGAAGGATCTCTTTCTCGCGGCTGATATGCCATATCAGCATCAAAACCATCTGGAAACTTGAGCAAAGATAAATCCACAGGGGGTTTAAGATTTGCCAGGATAGCATTATATACAGCATTAAATCTTACACAATAATCTTGTACAGTTTCACTCACATTTATTTTAATATTTTCATACTTAGACAAAATTTGGAGTGGTTTTTCTTTAACTCCCACCGGTCTAAGAACTGTGTATGTAACTCCTGCAAAGTGCAAATAGAGCCTGCTAGTAAGGCTCTGAACCACTTTCTAACTTCACCTCCAAAACTTTGGACAAACAACCTTGTGGTTACATTCTCTGCCTCTACCTCATGAAGATCAAAAAATTCATTCATCTTATCAACATGTTGTTGGGTTGTGATGCTTTGAGTGCCATCAAAGATAGGTATTTTACTTTGGTAATCAGCAGGCATATCATTCAGAACCTGAGGTAAAACCAAGGGTGCATACCGGGCAACCATGACTCGAGGTGGATTTACAACAGTGTTTGTGATACTGGGATTTAAGGGAGGTGTTGATGAAGGAGATGAAAACTGAGAATGAAATTCTGAAACTGATGGGAATGCTGATGAATTAGGGGGAGGAAATGTTGTTCCTGATGACTCTGAAGGCTCGGGCATATTGGTCACAATGATAGATGACTGAGGGGAATTCAAAATATAATCATCAATTGAAGTATTTTCCCTTTGAACTTCGATATCTACAAGGAATTCTGGATCTAAAACTGTGTCATCAAGTGTAGTTTTAGACTTAATTCTAAACAAAGAAAGCTCAAAATACTCATCAAAAGAAAGATATTCTACAAACAACCACTCACTGGGCCAAGTATGGGATCTGAAAATAGGTCTAGGACTTAGTGATCCTTCTTGTCTTCTGACTATTCTTGGAATGAGATTAGGATTTTCAAACACAGGGGGAGGATTTGGATCAATATTGGCCCTTGTGTATCTTCTTGAAGCCAGTGTGGTCGAATTTCTACTTTACAAAATTTTATCTCCAAGCCTAGCAAACTCTGAACATTTCATCCAGAGTCCGGAAATTTACAAGGAAAATACTACTGGGGTGATCAATCTTCTATGCTAAAAACTCCCCAGTACGGTCGCCAGAAATGTTAGCACCTAATTTCAACCTCAGGCTGAAAAAGGCAAATCAGGGTAACCTTTAAACCACGCTCAGCCTTGTAGCTAGCCCTACAAGGTCAGGAGAGGGCTCTCTCCATGAAAATATATTCAACAAAGTACAATTATGAACTGATATTAGGCTAGGTATGATAATGGGAAATGTTTTAATGAAATGGATTAATTTTTCAGAGATGTACGGAACAAATGGGATAGTTTGAAACTGGGGAATTAAATAAAGGATACAGGGTATTTCATGGGGCAAGGTAGGCAGGAAATTTTAGCAATTAAGTTTAAATAATGATGGGATAATAAGACTACTGAGGAGCTGAAAAGGGCATAAGAGATGGATCCTTTTCAAGCAGAAGAAAACATAGAATATTGAATGTTTTCCCAAGGCAGAGCATTAAAATGGATTCTACCCATCTATCTTGAAAGCATTCAACTAGAGATTTTTATGAATGAATGGTGAACATTACAAATTTACATATGAACACAAAGGAAAAACAAATGCTAAAATTCATACCACAGGGATCCCACAAATCAGATTTGCATATCTTATTAATTCCCCGTCAAACTGTTCAAAATGGAGCGCAGAGCGTCCTCCTTGATTTCCGCACTATTCCCTTACTTACTGACTTGCAGACTGCTTTACAAATGATTCAAAATTACAATAAATAGACCAGAAATGTGGGAAATAGGTCCACAAAAAAGGGAGTTGTTTTACCAACTCATAACTGAAATCTGAACATAGGAAAGAGAACCAATGATCTGCTCCTGAAAGGGAGGAACAGCAATACATTTTGGGCCATCTGAAGATTTCGCTGTTACACTGAATGAGAGAAAAATAAGCAATTTGAATACAGATCCCTGTTTTACTGCTGTTGTAGAAGTTTCTGTCTCATAATTAGCTCTCGGCCCTTTGACTGTTTCCTTTATTTTATTGAAAATCTCATATATGCCGAGAAATGCTTTTATAACCAATAAAACTTAAATATGCCTTTAATTAAGCAAATCCCCTTTTGAATGAATAGGAGCGATAGGGAAAGGAGGTGGGGTCCAAATCGCAATCACAATCGCAATCGGAGGGGAGGAAGGGGATGCAATATATAATGGAGTGATTAAAATATGCGATGCGATGGTGTAATCGCAATTGGGGATCGGAGCGGGAGAGGGGTGGATATATTTGGAACAAGGCACAGAAACTCCTATGCGATTTGGAATAAATGAAATAAGGGTAGAGGATAAGCCAAAGGGGAATTTCCTTTCAAAACACATAAAAAACACTTTGGCACTTTTACAAAGGAGAAAATATTTTTTTGCGTTGAAAGGTGCGTAAGGCTTTTAAGGTGGGATCGGGGTGTAAATCGCAATCAGAATTGGGAGGGGAGCGGGGCAAAGTGTAATGTGCCCAATGATTTCGCCGATGTGATTGGGGATAAGCGATGGGGGGAAGTCCTTTTATAAAGCCAAAATGAATATAATATTGGACTTTACAAAGGAAAAGACCCCTTTTAATTTCAATGGGCGGACGAGGTTTAAGGTGGGGTCCACTTGATCGCAATCGCAAAGGGAAAAGGGGGCGGGTTTTAACATGTTGATGAAATGGAAAAATGCGATGCGATAAAAAACTTAACAAATATTTAAAATTTTGCTCTTTCGCATTTACAAAGGGAAAACCTTTTTTTTTAATGAAACGAGGCGGAAACCTTATGGTGGGCCCAGCTAATCGCAATCGGAAGATCGGAGGGGGAATGGGAAGCAATGGTCTTTGGAAACAACGATTACGATTGTCGCGACGTCTTATGGGTCGTCCGATTAGAGGGGCCGATCGATGGCAGATATGCGTCGGAAGTCAATCGGATCTGGGGAATTATGGGTGCGGGGATGCTGCGGATTTGCGATACAATTTTCTGTGGCCCGTCGGATCTTTAAGGAGATCGACGGTCCAGATGTAATCGGGCAGGGTTAATCGGGAGCACTGAATCGGGACGGTGATTTATATGTTGCGATTGGATCGGAAGGAGGGGTGCGATGGGATCGGAGGAGGGGATTTATAATATAAAACTTTAAAATTTTATTATAGAGTTTAAGGGGTATGAGGGGAAGTGGTTTATTAAATCGCATCGCGGTTTATGGGTTTAAAATACTTTAACAATGTGATTTGTGCAATCGGATAGGAAAAAATGGGGGTTTTATAAAGAAAAACATAAAGCTTTAATGAAATAAAGGTTAAGGAAGAAATGGGAAAAGGGGAAGGGTTAGGCTATAGAGGACCTTTCTTTCATTTAGGCATAGATTTCAATCCGGGAGTCAATTTTGAGAGTATAATATACCGTTGGAAAGCTCTTTCTGGGCTCTTTCTGATGGAAATACTTAGAACATGATTTGACACTGAAAATTCTGTGGAAAATTTCTCTGAAGGGCAGGGTGGTGACTTTGTGGAGATAGCGGCTTCTGAAGTGTGACTTATTACATATGATGACATAAAATTACATAAGAGATGATAATAAAGGCAAAGTATCATGTTTTCACCTCAAAACATGGTTTTGAGGAGAAAATTACATCAAGCTAAGTAAAACATTTCTTTGATCTTCCCAGATGTTGTGACTTTGAGTTTATTGACCTCCTCATGACCTTGCTGATATTTATTTGACACTTGACTCATTAATTTACCATGATGAGACACTAAAACCTAATGAGACTAACCCTATGACCTACTAATATGGATTTGGGAGTGAAATTGAATCATGACTAAAGACCATAGAGAGGAGAATCAGCGAGTTTCACATGAGGGAAAACTGATGAAAGACCACTACCATCAATTAATCCATGACCTAATGGAATGGTGAAAATTTATGGTATGGGACTCCTAATATGCAAATGCAAAGAGAAATTTTGATCACTGATGGCAGTATGACTAGACTAACACTAACAAGGTCTATCATCCCATATCATTTCAGTTGTTATATGCCCTAAGACAAAGAAAAAACAAATCATTCAAGACTTTCATCTACAAAGGTTTCCAAGATTTGAAGTTTACAATATATCATATGAGAGCTCGTCAATGTTGCCTCTAAAGGGACCAAGTGCATTGCACATGCAGGTAGCCCCATGCAAGGTTTCTCTGCAAAGCACTTCCCGACACTCACAGGTGCGTTGGTCACATTAGGAGTGAAAGTCTCATTGTTCCGGAATCTCCACTTGGCCAGTGCCTTCTAGAAGAGTTCACATGTGTCAAACTTTGAATCCATGTGTCCATTTGATATCTACAATATTGGGAACATGTCTTACCTATTATTGGAAAGTCATTGATTGTAAAACTACCTTCAGCTCCTCTATAAATTGAGCACAGATCTTAGTGCTTGATAAGGAAGAATTTGAGTAGAGAAATGCTGGTGGAATTTAAATTGAGGAGTTGATTTGAGTGACATATTGCTGGAGATATCTCCATTGTGATGAGGCTAGGATGCTGCTGGAGATGGTGACACTAAATCAATCACTGGGTTGTAACCTCCCCTTCTATCATTAATAAATATTACTGCTTATTTTTCCCTATATGCATCTTTATAAGCTTTGATTTTCCATATCATAATTTCATATTTGATGTATATGGTTTATTCTTTATTGATATAGCTAAATAACTTGAATAGAAATCTGTATTATTTCTATATCTTTTTGTTTAGTATTCATTCTTGCAGGAAATATTTTGCACAGCTGGATGGAATTTTAAGCTATAACAAAAGCGACAGAAGGAGATTTTGGAAGCGCTTGGACTCCAAGTAACCTTCTTGTTTCATTCTGTGTGTCTGTTTACAGTTAGGAAAGATAGTCGTAAATTCTTTGACATGTTGTTCTAGATAAGCACCTGTCTAGAGAAGAATGATTTATCCGTAATTCATAATTCCGCATAACAAATTGGCGACTCCACTGGGGAATTTACTCTTTATCCTAGGTGTTTTAGCCTCTGATTTTCTCTGTTTATTCACCCAGTAGTTGTTACTCACAAATATTAGACTTTTTGAAATCCAAATTTGCATTAGAAGTGTGTTAGACAGTTGTGTTTTTCATTAGACACTGCACCCAACGCACTCTTGGACAGGACATAGTGCTCTGCATAGCATTGTCTCCCTTTCAAGCCTGCGCTGCAAAGCACTGTCTCTCTTTAGAGCCTGCGTTGCCTCCGAAAACCTTCCATATTCCATTGAATTTTTCATTGCAATTTGTTTCAGTTTGTTCTCTACTGTGTTTTGAAAAGACTAAGCCTCATATTGATCAGTGAACACTTCTTCCTCCTCTGAAAGAAAATTTTGTTCAATGTTTGTTTAAAGCGTTTTTCTTTATCATTTACAAATTGATTTCAAAGTATTTTGATTGTTGCATTAGATCTATTGGCTTTTGAAAAATGAAATTGTTGTAAATTCTTTGTTTCCTGATAGGAGAAATTATTGTTTAATTCCTCATTTTTCCTTCAAAAGATAAATTGTTGTTTATATTCCTCATTTCTCAAAAGTAAAAGGCATTTGCTTTTGTTGATTTAGTGCACTTAGTTTCTTTTCTGCATTCATAACATTAAAGGAACTGAAAAGAAAAACATGCATTTTCATGTAGTGGTTTGATTTTTTTGCAAAAGGAACAATTAGGAAATTTGCATTTAGTTTGGGCTTATTGATTTGTTTTCTCTCAAATTGATTTCTCTTTCCCTCTAGTAGCTAGGATTTTCATTGAAAAACTAAAATTGAAAGATTGCTTATCATTCTTAGTTTGCATTTTAGGAATTTCCAATACATCATCGCAGTGAACCTTTGAAAGGAAAATTGATAAACAAGATCAACTTAAAATTTATCTCAATTTACCTAACAAATCATTGGAACCATAACGATAACATTTAGAAGGTCTAGGCTAGAAACGTGCTCCGACGTCGTAAAACATAGCAGTTGTCGTTAACTTGTCTGCGATACATTCCGAGTGTGATACCTCACTCCATGTACGTAAGTATATCATAGCTCGTCCATGTACTTTCGGGTATATCGGGCGGTGTTACAATATGAAAAGTATAAAGAGGTGCTCTCACTGTGCGGTTTCACATCAGAGGGTGCTAATACAGACTTGGGCCTCCATGTACCTTCGGGAATATTTGGGAGGGAAAATTTTAGGTGCTATCCATCTATAGTGAACCGAGTCAGCCACCTTGTAAATTGTGATACACCAAACATAGAATTCGGGGAGATTGCTTGCCCGTACTTCTTGGTTCGCTAGGAGGTATTCTACAGTTCATAGTTTCTTGGTAAACCCTTTTGCCTAGCATTACCCTTTTATTTTTTTTATTTGTTTATGGTTAAAATAAATCAAATCGTGGAAGAACAAAATCCTTTCCCCCGTGTTCGCGTAGATTAGCATTAAAACCACCTTTACCACTAGAAGTTACTTCTGGTAGGCGAAGGCGATCATGCTCTACCAAATCAAGTACAATTCGTACCTCTGGTGAAACATCATCTTCCCAAAAACCAGAGTTAGCTCAATTTGTTTCTACACATCCCAGTTCAGCTACTGTTGTCGAAAAGGAGTCTTCACAGCTACCGGTGGTCATGATCCATCTAATCAGTGAGACCATACCTCATGGACCCGACGTTGTTCAACCATAAATTGATCTAGATCCTGTCTCTTGTTTTCCAGAACCTCTGAATCTTGAAGTCAAACAACCAGAAGTTGTTCCTTCCTTGTTCATTCCACAAATTTCTATAGCTATTGAGTCTCCCATATCACACAGTCAACCACATGAAATATACTTTGGGCCTGACAGTGAAATACTTCCACCTGGTTTAATTGCGATTGAATAAATCCCACAAGACGAGACACCTTTAACTCAAACCCATTTTGGGGAGGACCTTTACTTGTACGACTCTTTTCCCCAATCGTTACCATCTTCTTTTGTTGATCATATTCCTATTCAAACTCCCATAAATTCAAAAGGGTATATATTTGGTCAAGTAACCATGCCTGAACCAACATCTTCGGTTGGGCTATCTGTTCCAATTACGTCAGTACTTGCCCTCGCTACCCCGTCAATGTTCACAACTTCACCAGAGTCATATTTTCATGGTGGCCCTATGGTCCCATCAGGTTACAGATCATTATCTGAAATTTTCTTTTGTGCATCTTCAAACCCATGGACTTTACCAATTTCATCGTTGTTAGGTCCCTATATTACTAGTATAGTCCCTTATTGTTGTTAGTGTAACCCCCTTATTGTTATTATTGTACCCTTGTAACCCCCATATTGTTATTATTGTGCCCTTAAATTATTATTGTTAGGTCGGCTAGATTGTATCAGGCCCTACTAGATTACAGCTCAAATTTATGGACTCTATATATAGAAAGGAGGTTTTGTAATTTGAATCATCCAAGAATTGTTCATTCATGTAATGTATTGGAGGTTTCCCCCTCGAAGTGGCTTATTTCTAAGGCGTTTATATCTCTTTTCTTCTCTTTTTGGAGCTGGTTTCACAACATTTGGTATCAAAGCTTTGAGATTCTAGGGTTTTGCTGCTCCAAACAGGTCAGCGTGGAATTTTCGCTATAATTTTTTTTTCAAAAATCCTGAGGAACATCGTCAAAAAATTTCAGACCTTGGTTCGCAATATTTTTGGAGATATGATATGTGCAAGTTAGGTCATTTTGTAGGCTCCTGAATTTAACCTAAACAGATCATCGTGGTATTTTCATAATAAATTTTTTTCTACGAAGGTGCAGAAGCTTAAATTTTTAGAGTGCAAAGCCACAATCCTGAGGAAAATCATCAAAAAATTTCAAATATTGGTTCGCAATATTTTCGGAGATATGATCTGTGGAAGTTAGGGCTTTTTGAGGCTTCTGAATTTCATCTCAAAGAGGTGATCGTGGGAAAACATTCATAGCTCTCTCTCTGAGCATCGGATTGGAATGCTGTAAAAAGTGGCCACAAGTGCACGAACTGTAGTTTTTGTTATATCAATTTTAGAGCCAAAGGAGGAAACAGTGACACGTGGCAAGTCGTACAATTTCGCCCTACTGAACCAGTCCAAAATTTGGTCATTGTGCGAGATTGGACATAACTTTGACTTGAAGAATCCAAATCAGATTAGACTTGTGGCATTTGAAAGAAGCTTCAGAGGGCTACTACAGGGCTGAATTTCAAATATTGAGGATCTGCATTACAGAGATAATTTAATTTCAATATCGAGCTTCTCAAAAGCAAGTAAAAGGTGTGTATTTTTTTTCCGAATTGCATAAGTCTTGTTTGAAGAATCAAGTTGAATTGATTCCAAGGGCATATTGTAGAATAGATATCAGTATTGGATTCTAAAATGGCCCCTAAAAAGAATTCAACACCCATTAATCCTTTAGAAAGCTCTACTATGACTCATGAATACGAAGAATGGCAACATGACATATCAAAATTACAAGAGCAAGTGCAACAAATTTCGCTCTCGCAAAGAGCAACAAAAAATGACAGGGAATTTTTGAAGAAAGGCATGGAAACAAAGATGGATGGTTTGAATAAAGGCATGGAATCTAAGATGGATGGTTTGAAGAAAGGCGTGGAATATAAGATGGATGGTTTGAAGAATGGCATGGAATCTAAGATAGATGGCATGGAATTTAAGATGGATGGTTTGAAGAATGGCATGGAAGTTGGCATGGAATCTAAGATGGATGACATGGAAGCTAAGATCGATGAGAAAATGGAAAACATGAAGAATGATCTAAAATCAGACATGGAAGGTTTGACAAAGTATATACAAGAAATGTTTCCTAATGGTGAAAAGATAGTAGAGGAAACTCATGATGAGAACAAAATAAATGTTAATCGTGATTTCATGCAAAATCTAATGTTGATAAGAACCCACCATATTCCAAAAGTGGATATGAGGAAGTTTGATGGAAAGGATCCTGTAACATGGATACTACAGATGGAGCAATATTTTGATCTCCATAACGTGCAAAACACACAAAAGGTACGCATTGCAACTTTACATTTAGAACAAAATACATTTGTATGGTATCGATGGCTTTGCTCCCGTAAAAAAATTGTCACTTAGTCAATTTTTATGGAGGAAATGATAGCACATTATGAGGATACAAAGAGAAACACCTTCTTTAGCAAATTGATAAATCTCAAACAAAAGGGTTTAATGGGGGAGCACATTGAGGACTTCCAAAATTTGAATATAAGGGTAATTGATATTCCAGAGGAACACAGGATTGATCACTTCATAGGTACTTTAAAGGATAACATCCAACATGCATTTTGGAACCTGATTCATTGGAGAAGGCATTCAGGTTGCCAAGAAAAATTGAATGTAAAATTATGGCAACAAGGAAGCCTGCCACTCACTTCTATAAAGAGGGAAGTGTTGCTACTCCTAGATTTCCACAACCTACAAGGTTGACACCACAACAATTGGAAGAAAAAAGAGCAAAAGGGCTTTGCTACAGTTGTGATAGAAAATACACTAAAGGTCATAAGTGTGCTGAGAAGAAACTATTTTACATAGATTGTGAAGAGGAAGAAGAAAATGAACAAGAAGAGGATATACACCAGGAACCAACCCTAGAAGAGGAAGAAATGAATCTGACCATATCATGTAATGCACTGGCGGGAATTACCACTCCTCAAACTCTCAAGATAGAAGGACATATCAAGAAGAAAAAGGTAATAGTGTTGATTGATTCAGGTAGCACCCATAATTTTATTCAATGTAAGGTAGCCAAGGAATTAAATTGTTTCCTATACCCAGCACCAGAATGTCAAGTGATGGTTGCAAATGGAGGAACTATAAATTGCTCTGGAAAATGCCATAATATCAAGTTAACCATGGGGGAATATGTATTGACTAGTCCAATGCTTTCCATTCCTATGGAGGTGCTGATGTTGTACTAGGAGTACAATGGTTACAATCTTTGGGGACGGTAGCTTTTAATTTTCAAGAACTTTTCTTGAAATTTTTTTCAGAAGGAAAGGAAGTCGAATTACGGGGTATTGAAGGGAAGCCGGGAAGGGTAATAAGCTCTAATGTCATGACAAAGCTTCTAAAGAAAGAACAACGAGGAATAATTGCACAATTATGCTCACTAAAAGTTCCAACATCAAAATCATCTATTTCTGCAGATCTCCAACAAGTCTTGGACAATCATTCCAAGGTGTTTGAAACTCCCAAAGGACTCCCACCTATTCGTGATCATGATCATGCTATTCATTTGATCCCAGGAAGTGTTCCTCCAAACATCCGGCCTTATAGATATCCTTACTTCCAAAAGAGCGAAATTGAACGTATGATTGCAGAAATGTTAGAGGCGGGTATAATTCAACCCAGTCAAAGTTCTTTCTCTGCTCCTGCAGTATTGGTACACAAGAAGGATGGATCATGGCGAATGTGTCCGGATTATAGGGAGCTCAATAAGCTCACCATTAAAGACAAATTTCCCATTCCTATGATTGATGAATTATTGAATGAATTACATGGAGCAATTTATTTTACCAAGTTGGATCTTCATTCAGGATATCATCAAATTAGAATGAAGACTGAAGATATTCCAAAAACAACATTTCGAACTCATGAGGGTCATTATGAATTTTTGGTCATGCTTTTGGCCTTACCAATGCACCTTCTACATTTCAAGGGTTGATGAATTCCATTTTCAAACCCTTCCTTAGAAAATTTGTGCTAGTATTTTTTGATGATATACTAATCTACAGCAGGTCTTGGAAGGATCATGTTGAACATGTTGACAGGGTGCTCAAACTATTACAAGAGAAACAATTATATGCAAAAAAATCCAAATGTTTCTTTGGAGTACAAGAGGTGGAATATCTGGGTCATATTGTATCTCACAAGGGTGTTAAAGTAGACCCTAACAAAATTAAAGCCATTAAGGAATGGAAAGTCCCCACAACCATAAAGAAGTTGCGAGGATTTCTTGGGTTAACAGGGTATTATCGCAAGTTTGTTAAGAATTATGGGAGAATAGCAGCACCTCTAACAACATTATTGAAGAAAGATGCATTTTCATGGACTCCTGAAGCAACTAAGGCCTTGAACATCTTAAAGAGGCAATGTGCCTAGCACCGGTCTTAGCTACGCCAGACTTCACAAAAACCTTTATTGTGGAATGTGATGCCTCAGGAAATGGAATTGGTGCAGTTTTAATGCAGGAAGGAAGACCCATTGCTTTTGAAAGTCGTCCAATCAAAGGAAAGTATTTACAGAAACCTATTTATGGGAAGGAAATGTTAGCAATACTACATGCACTAAAGAAATGGCGAACTTACCTAATGGGAAGACACTTCAAGGTAAAAACTGATCATGATAGTCTTAAACACTTTTTGGAACAAAGACTATCATCAGAAGAGCAGCCAAAATGGGTCACAAAGATGTTGGGTTATGACTTTGAAATAATCTACAAAAAAGGAAAGCTTAATGTTGTTGCAGATGCACTCTCAAGAAAGAATGAAGAGGTGGAAGCATTGCTTTGTGCTATTTCTATTATCCAACCAGATTGGATAACCGAAGCAAGAGATGAATGGAAGAAGGAAAAAGATGTATGGACACTCATTCAAAATCTGCAGCAAGATCCTAGTACATCTGATACATTTAGTTGGAAAAATGATTCCTTATGGTACAAAGATCGCTTATATCTTTGTAAGAATTCCCAACTAAAACAAAAGATTCTTCTGGAATTGCACACTTCTCCTTTTGGAGGACACTCAGGATTTTTAAAAACTTACCACAGGGTGAAGAAAGAATTTTTTTGGGATGGCCTTAAATCTAATTGTTACACAGCAATTTGTCACCGTCCCTGCAATTCCCCATCCCGCACAATTGGAGGGTTCATTCCGTGACCTGTGGGCAGTGACATAACTTGAAAACACTTTCATGGCATTCCCCTAAACACGTACTTTCATTGCCCTAAAGACAACTCCTTGTAAAAAACCCTAAAAACACCTTTTTTTGCATTGTCGCGGGTAGCCAGTTCAATACCCGTGCCAATGGGGGAAATCCTTCAAAGAGGGCGCGCCAATTGGCACTCTGTCCCAAAGTCGCACTCGCGCCAGCCATTTTAAGGAGTGTTTTTTAAAAAATAAATGGCGAAATTTTCGTTCTAACTGATCCAGAAACTAGTATCTAATTTGAGTTGGGAGGTTTGGCTCCGGATCTCCATGTAGAGGAAGTGGTTTTCCACCTCTCATGGAAGCCTCCTTGAGGATAGGGCCAATCCCATGATTATAGGGATCCCAACTCCCCTTCCTCCATCTATAAAAGCTTGCTCATCTCCTTTGCAAGCTAGTCTCCAAGTTCCTAAGAGCCATCAGAGCCTTATGCTGCAAGAGCCTTGATTCATTCCCTTAAGGCCAAATCCAAGCAAGGAGATTATTGTCGAGACATCCGAAGAGAGAGGTTTGTCCCATCCCCGACAGGATTTTTCGAGACGTGTTCATACACCCCTCTCAATATCTGTTGCCGTAGCCATGGCTGTATTCTTCTTTGATTGATTAATGATAAGGACTATTGCTTTATGGTTCCACTTTTGCTGTTGATTATGGGATGATGAGCAAGTGCTCCTCTGACCACAGAGTAATCGATTTTACGCTTAAAGCAGAGCCAGAGCTTACAGTGTGTGTCCGATCACGGAGATCGTGAGGATTGTGATCTGCCGGAGCTAAGGAACGGGAGCACTACTTTCTCTACCAACGACAGCGTTGGATTCCAGGTAAGCCTTCATCGCTAGTTGGTTTATTTGCAATTAGGAACCTGCACTATAGCATGAACGATTGTTGCTAGACCCGGTTTGGGCTAGTAGGGATCACCTTTGTCCGCAGAGGGGATTTACCTCCACAACAAATTGGCGACTCCACTAGGGACACGTCTAGCTTGTTGTTGTTTGTTTTATAAGCTATAGACGGAGCCTGAAGTTAGCCAGATAGCCTTCTAAACACTCTTGCTCTGCAATTGCGAAGTAGATCAAAGCTACTTCATTCAATCTCTGGTTTAGTTTGTAAACTGAACACTTGGAGTATTGTCTTGTCTTTTCGGTTGCTTCTCGATTCTGCTTGCTTGATTGACTCTTTTGGCTGGCTCTTTTTGTGATTTTGGCTTTTGGTTAGCTTGATTATCACTGGTCTTCTTGTGGGATTGTCTATTTTTATTTTTCCATAGAAAAATCGACTGGCACGCTTTACAGCTTGACAGTCACGCCCATTGGCGCAAGTTGCTTGTGTATTACCCACACCAATTCCTTTATGGCGCTAGTTTCAGCCTCACAGTCACGCCAATCCTGTGACGTACTAGGGTTTGCTCTGTTTTGACCTTCCTGAGCTTAATCAGTGTGTTTGGTTTTGTTTTTTCAACTCCTTGAGTGTTCTGGAGCCTTGTTTGACTGGCTGTGACCTTCGTCCTTTGGTTGTTTGCCTGTTTCCATCGATTTCACATTCTAGCCCTAGGGCATCTAGGTGCTCCTGTGTGTCGAGCCTCCCTTGGGATTTTTTGGTTTCTATTTGTTCAGTCGACCCTGTGATTGCTTCTTTACATTCGTTTGGCGGTTGTTTATCATTTTATTGCGTTATTTGAGTGTTTGTTCTCTTCTTCATTCGAATTGCGCTTTGTCTCATAGTGGGCCTAGATTACATGGTCCATTTGGGTCTTTGGGATTCTCTTGGTTTTGAGGGACTGTTTTGTCAATTTGGAGATCTGATTGTGTGTTTGTGTTGAGTGAAATTTGTGTGTTTTTCTCTTTCCTCATCACTTCTCAAATTTCTCTTTTCATTATTTTTCATTTTGTTTAGTGCATTTTGTTATTAAACATTGAAAATATAAAAAAATCTCTTTTTCTTTTGATTAGTTAGTGCAAATTAAAATCTTTTCGGTGTTTTTAGTGATTAGTGACTTTGAGAGAAAAGTTTTTGGTTTACATTAGCTGCATTAGAGACTTTGTTGGTTGTTTTCTGATCATTTTGTTTGTATGAAAAACTCCCAACTCTCTCATAATTAGCTTTCATCGAATGAAATGATATAATGTGGCATATAGTGTGAATTTAGAAGATTTTGAGACATCACACTCGCTAGGGCCTGAAAACTGAAACGTAATTGAAGATAAACATTAAAATTTATTCAATTTACACTAAGGTAGCATTGAAAAATTAACGCAACATTTAGTGGTCTAGGCTAGAGACGTGTTCCGGCGTCTTTAAACCTAGTAGTTGTCGTTCGCCTCTTGGCTTTAGACAGCACTAGTACGGACTTGTGCTCCCCGTACCATCGAGAATATAAAGGGAGACCCCACTAGGTTTCTATCCTTTATCCATAGGAAGCAGAGTCTGCCGCCCTGTACCCGTGATACACCGAACACAGCATTCGGGGAGATTGCCTGCACGTACGTTAAGTCTTTGGTTGATTTCTCTTTCATTTTGAAACCAAGGTGTATATTGCAGTTCACGGTTATTTGGTACACCCTTTACCTAGTATTCCTGAGTAGTCATTTGATCTTTTCTGACTCTTTAAAATTGAAAGGATCACCAAGCGCTTGTCCTTTCATGCTTGCTTCAAAACTGAAAGAGATAGAGTCACCTTTTATTCGTTTCTCGACTCTTAAAACATGAAACGTTGATGTTTCTAAGTTTCAATGTGGTAAAATAAATCACCCGCGATCACATGCCCTGTTAGATTTTTCTTGTTGGCCATTTGATTGTGTGTCTTGACTCTTTTTCAGCCCGTGTGTGTTGTGCTTGATCTTTTGTCATTGTTGTCACAGTGGCGGAACATTCTGTTTCGTCTACTGGTAGTCCATATACGGATGATTCATCAGAGGTTTCTCAATCCTCTGCTGAACCACAGCAACCCATCGTTTCTGAGTTTCCCAACGGGGGACCGGTTCTCTCTGAGCAGCCCTTTGGAGGACCAGTTGAGTTCCATTGGCCCTTTTCCGACCCTTGGTTCGGATTAGGAGTAGGGGAGCACTTCCCTTCTCTTACATCGGGTTCGCCTTTTATAGCTGATGTTATTCCTCCTAGTCCTCGCCGTCTATTATGAGATCTAGCGGCAGGCTCAAACATGAGTGAATCCAGCGAGGAAATCCCCACGTCCGGTGAAGATTACCAGTTTTTTCCTTGGAGGTTATTTCCAGGAGACAACCCTGAACCATATGTTATGTCTTCACCCGGTTCCTCATTACCAATAGGGTATAGATCTTTGGGTCAGATTATTTCTGCCGCTGCCTCTATGGGGGTATCAGCTCCTTCCACGAGGCCGGTCGTTCCTTCTTTTGGGATGTCTCCACGGACACCTGTTATGTCATCCCCTCGGGTCACTTTTGTACCCTCCATTCCCACTGTTTGTGTGGCCACATCTGCACCCGTTGTTACTACCCAGTCCGTAAGGACCACATCGCTTCCCGAAGACATCTATATAGCATCTGCCATGCCGGAGAACATCTCTCTGGAGGAGTATCGATTGTCACTGCAACAATTGAACCCAGAGGTCGGACAATCCTCTCAGGATCCCAACCGCTCGTATTTTTTGCATTATGCACAGGATGGTACACCCATGTACTTTTTTCCACATCAGTACGATGAGCATGGGAACCCTTTATGTTTACCTGCTCCTGAGGCTCAACTTCATGCTCAGGGTTTATCGTATAACCAAGCTGGACAACCTGTTCAAGGCAAACCTTCAGGCCAGCCTGGCTATCCTTATGACCCGCAAGGACAGCCCATACAAGGCTACCCTCCAGGCCAGCAAGGGCCATTATACAGTCCGCAAGGACAGTATTACAACCCTTCCGGTCAACTCGTGCAGCCTCTCCCTGGAGTCCCACCTGGGCAACCTCAAGGACTCACAGGTCAACCGGGGCCGGTATATGGTCCTGGGGGGCAAGTCCAACCTTCTCAACCTATGCAACCGTAGTATCCTCTTGGTCCCAACGTTGCACATCAGCCAGGACCGTCCTATGGTCCTGTTACGGGTCAAACCAGTTATCAGCAACCACTTGGCTCCATTCCGCTACCAGGCCAACCGGCACAACCAGGTATCCCGCCACCAGGCCAACTGGCCAATCCGACACAACCTGGTGTCCCTCCACCAGGCCAACCGGCACAACCAGGTATCCCTCCACCAGGCCAACCGGCCAATCCGGCACAACCTGGTGTCCCTCCACCAGGCCAACCGGCCCATCCGGCACAACCTGGTGCTCCTCAACAGCCAGGACAACCTGCACAACCGGAACAACCTGTTTATCTGGGTCAACCTGTTCAACCAGGGTAGCCCGCTTAGCCAGGTCATCCTGTTCAGCCAGACCAGCCTGCACGTCCTGTTTACCCTGCCCAACAGCTGACTTATTCAATGCCGCAGCCAAATCAACCGCTGCACCCTAATTATCAGGCTCAGCAGGGTCCCACCTATCAGTAGCCCACTCGACCTCAAGGCGGTTACTATTCTCATGGTCAATACCGACCGAATTATAGCTAGCCCCAAGGTTCTAACTATTACTCTCAACAACCCGGCTACAACTATGCTTAGAAGCCAAATCCACATGCTGCTCACACAGGGCCGACATATAGTCCATACTCTGGTTATCAAGCCTCGTACGCTGGTTACCAGCAACCGAATCAGGCTGGTTATATGACCTATACCCCCTACAGTTAGAATCTTGCTGGACAGAACCCCTGGGGGCAAGGATATTCTCAACCAGCGTGGAGTACAGGTACTGGTCCTTATCCAGGTCCAGGTATGCTGCCCAATCCGCCATTACCGTTTCTGGCTACCTTGGAATTACCGGATGTTTCAAAATTAACTAATGATCCAATTCTGCACAATCCTTATTGGCCTCCGGTTCCTACCAAGGTACCCGGTGATTGCCCCAAGTTTGAGGGTAAAGCTGGGAATGACCCCCAAGCTCACGTGATGACTTACCATCTTTGGTGTTCATCCAACTCTTGGGTGGATGATTCAATTCGTCTACGCCTCTTCCAGCGCACTTTGACGGGTGCTGCCGCTAAGTGGTATATTGAATTATCCCGTGGCATATTTCAAGATTTCAATACGTTAGCCATGGCTTTTCTGACTCACTTTCAGTTACTGGTTCACTACGAAGCCGGGACGCACCTCCTGACTTCTTTGAAGTAGGACAAAGCCACCCACATTTCTGATCACATTCATGAGTGGCGACGTCGTCGTAGACTGATCAAGTTCCATATACCTGATCAGATACTAACTCATTGGTTCACCACCTCCTTCGTTAACAAAATCGCCCAAGATATTGCTATGGGAGCATGTGTGACTGAAGAACAAGCCATAGCACGTGCCCAATATCCCATCTAGTATACTTCTACCCCACGCTTTATGATATTCTTGCCTGATGCTCATGGTCCGGAACCTCTAGGCTCACCCTACCTCGCGTGGATGGTGTTATTGGTTCCGTGTCTCTCGTAATTCGAAGAAATTCCTAATGGAAATGGAGTCCAGTAATCCACACTTCCGTCTTCCCGCCTCCCCGATCAGCAAATCATGAGGTTAACGTTCGTTCGTGCTATCCTCCCAGGAAAGTCAAAGGAAAGCAAATAAGGCAAAGAACGGGGAACCGACGCTCCAAAGCCGTAATCTTCCAACCCCAGACCGAGGATGGTTCAACGCAAACCGAAGTGGCCCCCCGCTCTATCTGTGGAGGAGAACACAGTACAAAAGTAGAAGATTTTCCACGAAGATTCAAGCACAAGCTCTAGAAGGCTCCAAAGGGACTCCAAAGAATTTTAAAGAACTGCTCCTGGCCTGGGCAGGACTCGCATATGAATGTACCACCATCTGCACCATTTGGGTCTCAGGTCTTTATGATGAATGGTGTTGCACCTATCTCTATTGCTACACGTTCGAAGGACTACAATGAATCGCGTCAGGCACCTGAGAAGGCAGTTGTGGATGGTCCACCTCCCCTGCCTGTCTCCAGTTCGTTGGAGATTGAGAAGCCTACTGTCGAACCTGTTGTGAGGCCACCTTCTAAAGGTGTTCTAAGAAGATCTTCCTACAACCCAAATGCCCGTGTCACTCAGCACTACAGTATTGTTGAGGATCTGGCATAGGCACCTTCTGCCATGTCTGCATTGGAAGTTCTTCAAAATTTCCTGTCACAATGGAAAGCTTTGTTGTCTGCAATCGGTGGGATCAATCCCACTGATTCTAATCTTCTCACCTTTGACTTAGAGAACTTTACCCCCCGACTTCCACATCAGATCGCTCTTATTATTCAAGTCGGGATCAATGGTCTTAACATCCATAGGGTCGCTGTGGATGAAGGTGCTTCTACCTGTGTCATGTCGTCCGCTTGCTGGAAGGCCATTGGCTCTCCGGCCCTTTCATCGTCTCCTAATTCCCTAGAGGAATTTGATGGTCGGGAATCGAAACCCCTGGGTGTTCTCGAGAATTTAGCAATTACCTTACAGGGGAAGACAGTCAATGTAGAAGTAGAAGTAGTTAACTCCAAGCTTAACTACAATATACTTCTCGGCCGCAGTTGGACTCACGCCATGCTATGCGTGCCATCCACCCTCTTTCGACTTCTTAATTTCCCTCACGAGGGCAAAATCGTTACAGTGGATCAGTTGTCTTTCTTCACCTCCACCTATGAGAACAACGTTCCTTACATGGATCAGATTCCAAATCCCCCTGATAGTGTAGGACCCGGTCTCTTCAAGGACCCCGTCCTCATGGGTATTTTTCCCGCACCATCACCGCACACCGCTCAAGTTAATATGATCTCTAGGTCTGACGACCCATGGCTCATCCCTTCGCCTGAGCAGGTGGCTGAGTTTGGAGAATCGATGCGCTTAACTCCGGTAGAGATTAACTACTGTGAAATCGTCGCCGCATTTGATCCTCCCCCTCCTCAGCATGCTCCTTCAAGCATGGATTTAGACATCTATTCTCAATCCCCCTCGCTCGGCGAGGTTGACTCGCCTGATCCTCTTAAAGAGATTTTCCCTTCTGATGAAGCCATTGTTGAAAAAATGTCTCTTAAGGAGCTGCCTTGGAGCGATGGACATCATCGTTCCTCATTCATGCCTAGCATGGGGGCAATGTTAGATTTTCTAGAGCATTTTGCATCTCAGGTTCCCACTCCACCTCTCCAGACGCCCATATTGACACATGAGGTGCTTTCAGAGGGAAACCTGAGCAACATTACTCAAACCATTCCAATCGACATCTCCGTTAAACCGGGGATAGTTGAGAACATACACGTGGGAGTGACTTGTTCTCCTGATGAGATACGAGTTTATACTGATATTTTTCGAGAATTCAGAGACGTGTTCGCCTGGTCCTATGAGGAAATGCCCGGGATTGATCCCAGCATAGTAGTGCACGAGATTCCTACCTATCCTGGTGTGAAACCCGTGCGCCAACGCCTACGCCCGGTGCATCCTCGCAAAGCCGCTGCCATTAAAGCAGAAGTTGAAAAACTTCTGAACACGGGCTTCATTTACCCGATTCCCCTCACAGAATGGGTCTCCAACATTGTCCCTGTAGATAAGAAATAGGGTACTATTAGAGTCTGTGTTGATTACCGAGATATTAATCGGGCCTATCCAAAGGACAACTACCCCACTCCTTTCATAGATCAAATCATTGACGAATGTGCTGGGAGTGAGATCTATTCCCTGATGGACGGCTTTTCCGGGTATAATCAGATAAATATTCTACCCGCTGATCAACACAAGACTGCATTCATCTGTCCGTGGGGTACTTTTGCTTATAAAAAGCTCCCGTTTGGCTTGAAGAACGCTGGAGCCACTTTCCAGCGTGCCATGTCTTATGCGTTCCATGATATACGCCATATCATTCAGCCTTATCTGGATGATTTTCCAGCTCACTCAGCTCGAAGAGAAGGACCACCCGAACACCTCCGCCAGATTTTCCTTCGCTGTCGACGTTATAATATCTGGCTCAATCCTCATAAATGCGTATTTTGCGTGGATTATGGCCGTCTTTTGGGGTTCATAGTCTCCAAGGACGGGATTTGCCTCGATCCCATAAAGGTCGAGGCCATTGTCAATCTCCCATCACCCTCTTCGTTATATCAATTGCAGAGTCTACAGGGAAAAGCTGACTTCCTACGACGCTTTATACCGAACTACGCGGAAGTGGCCAAAGGATTCACGCGTCTTTTAAAGCAGAACGTTCCCTTTCATTGGGACGACATTGCTCAACAATCCTTTGACAAGCTTAAGACATTACTTGTTAATGCTCCGTTGCTTCGGCCTCCAAACTATCACCGTGATTTCACTCTATACTTGGCTGCCGCGTTTAGCACCATAGCTATGGTTCTGGTGTAGGATGACGATGATGGCAACGAACACGTTGTTTACTATCTATCACGGAATCTTCTCGACACGGAAACGCGTTACGCTCACGTCAAGAAGCTAGCTTTAGCAGTTGTACAAGCTATGCAACTTTTCCGCCACTACATCCTGCTGCGTACCGTAATCGTGGTTTCGGATTGCAACCCCATGACATATATTCTTTCTCGACAATTACTAGGGGGAAAATACTGTAGAAATTTGCTGAATAATAAATAATTATCCACCGAGACTATCCTGGTCACATACTATTTGAACTTCATACACAACACATAATCTCTTCCACTCAGATCAACTCAGATCATCACACATGCGGAAATAAAATCAAGCGATAACACATCAAATCATCATACACATTAACACAGTATGTATGGGAAAAGATTATAGCTGAAAACCCCGCAGCTATTGTGTATATTATAATGGAGAAATCAAGTAACAAACTCAGTACAATACTCCTCACAAGTACTCAGTACTTTCTCATACAGTTACCCACAATCTAGCTCAGTTTTGAACAGGTTACTGGTTCAAAACTCACCGCTAATTGCCTTGCCTCTATTGCGCAATCCAGGCCTGTCTATATAGAGATCCAAGGTTCGAATCTCCTTGGCTTGACAGCGCAATCATCATGGGAAATTCCTCCAAGTGTGGTGCAAATCTCATGCACAACTGATGTCGCCATTGATAGCTAACTCCACCCTTTCATCTACCTCTTTCACTGGTATCCACTGAACTGTCCATGCACTGTAGTGAACTGATGTGTTCTTGAGTTGAATAATGAGTTACTAATTAATGAATTAAATAATATTTAATTCACTCCACTCATAACTAATTGATTAGCTAGTTAAACTAATCTCAATAGTTCAACTAAAATAAACAGAACACAACTCCACTATCTGTCTCATTAACTCCTCCAAACTTCTGCCACTGAAGTCCAACTGAAGTCAACCATGCATGATGCCATCAAACCCTTGGGAACCACATGATTCCTCTGTCAGATGCATGAGCCACTTCTGTAGCTCGAACTGAAGTGCTCCAAGAGAGTAAACTGCTGTTTATAGTCTAAATATTATTAAGGGTAAATAATATTTGACTTCCCTGTTTTAAGGAGAGGCAGTCTAAAAATAGACTTAGACCTCTTTGACCTCAAAAATAGAGTCTCATCTATTTTTACCAACATGACACATACTTCAAGAATCTCAAACTGGAATCCCCGAACCATGCTCCATATGTCTAAAAATAGACATAGTCTAAAAATAGATTTTGCGCCGGAATTTGCCTGCGGGCCCACTTAGTGAAGGCGACTTCATTTCACTAAGCTCCATCATCTTGCTGCATTTTCAACACTCCCTCTCAGCAAGATATGGATTATCTGCAAACCCTATCCTGCCTCTGTGGAATTCGAACTTGCTCCTGGTGAGCGCCTTCGTCAGGATGTCGGCATCCTGATCCTCCGTGGGAACATATGAAAGCATCATGATTCTCCGCTGAACACAATCTCTGATATGATGATACCAATCCGTGAAGCCATGCCACCTCAACTGATCCTCCTATCTATACCATGAACCATATCCCGATGTGCCTCTAATATAGCGCAATACATGCTTGCCTGCCTTCCAAAAGAGCTTGGTAGGCTTAACCATAGCTTGCGAAAGCTGGTTAACTGCATAGCATATATCGGGTCGTGTATTGACCGGATACATAAGCGACCCCACCAACTGTCGATAGACAGTGGCATCCACTACCTCCGCTGAAGTAGCATCCTCCTTCCTCCAACCACCAGGAAGAGGAGTGTCAACAGGCTTGCGGCCTTGCATGTTGAACCTCTCCAGAATCTCCCGAGCATACTTTCCCTGAGAAACAAACAGTCCTCCGCTGCGCTGCCAAATCTCCAATCCCAGGAAATAATGAAGGATGCCCAAGTCCTTCATCTCAAACTCTCGTGCAAGATCCTCCTTGCATGAAAGTATCAACTGCTCATCGCCGGTCAAAATCAGATCATCTACATACAGTACGATGATCAACAGCTTCCCCTCCACCACAATCTGGTACAGGTTTGGATCCGCCTCACTCTTGGAGAATCCAAGCCCGGTGAAGTAGCTGTCTATCCGAGTGTGCCAAGCACGAGGTGCTTGCTTCAGCCCGTACAGTGCTCTCTTGAGTCGGCACACATGCGACTCACTGCTGAAGATCTCGAAACCTTCAGGCTGCTCTATGTACACCTCCTCCTCAATAACTCCATTGAGGAACGCGGTCTTCACATCCATCTGATGAATGTGCCACCCCATCTGCGCTGAGAGAGCAAGGATCGTCCGTATGGAAGAGTACCTTGCGACAGGTGCAAAAGTCTCCTCATAATCAATCCCCTCGATCTGTGAAAAGCCACGGGCGACAAATCTCGCCTTGTACTTCTCCACACTCCCGTCAGCCGCCTGCTTCACCTTGTAGATCCATCGCGAACCCACAACTGATTTCCCCACCGGTCTTGGGACAATCTCCCATGCACTATTCCTAATGATCGAATCATATTCTTCGATCATGGCATCAACCCATGTGGGTTCCTCCACAGCTTCCTCAAAAGAGGATGGCTCCGTCACAACACATTGACTCACAAGAGCCATGTATCCAGTGTACCGATCCGGTGACTGTCTCTGTCTGCGCTGTGCTGTAGGTGGTCCTACAACCTTCTCTGCATCCCGAGCCAGTCGCTCAGCTTCTGTAGTGCGCATGCGCCCTCTGATGGTTGGCGCTGCCTGGGTGGTTTCTTCCACCTCCTGAACCTCCTCTTGTGGCTGATCCACATCCGGAAGCTCCTACTTAGGAACTAACAGCTCCTCATCTGCATGCAAGTGTAGCTCCCTCTCAAGCGAACACTGCATGGCTTTCTCCTCCTGAAATTTTATATCCCGTCGCACAACAGTCTTGCGACTGTCTGGCACATACACCCGATAGTTATGAGGTGTATCAGTGTACCCCACAAATATTCCAACCTCGGCAGTTGGATCCAGCTTCCTTCTCGCATCCTTCGTCACATGCATGTAGACAGGAGAACCAAAAATCCGCAAATGGGAAATATCAGGCCTCTTGCCAGAATAAGCCTCCTCCCGTGTACTCATGCCAAGAACCTTGTGAGGACAACGGTTTTGCACATACACTGTTGTATTGCATGCCTCAGCCCACAAGTGAAGGGGTAGGCCCTGATCATGCAACATCGCCCGTGCAGCACCCACGATCGTTCTGTTCTTCTGCTCAGCCACCCCGTTCTGCTGTGGGTTATGAGGTGCGATGAGCTCTCTCCAAATCCCTTCTGCGCTGCAGAACTCCTTGAATTCAGCCGAGATGAATTCACCACCGTTATCACTCCTTAGAGCAATCACCTTCTTCCCCGACTCCTTCTCGACCGGTGCTTTAAACTCACAGAACTTCGCGAATGTATCGCTCTTCTTCTGCATGAAGAAGATCCAGCACTTTCGAGAGAAATCATCAACAAAGATCACATAATACTTTTGCTTTGCTGTCAAAGCAACTGAGAAAGGACCACACACGTCTGTGTGAACTCTCTCAAGGATCGTCGTGGCGCGACTATCCTTCTCGTGAAAGGTGGCTTTCACATACTTCCCTAAAGTACACCCCTTGCACTGATCTGACTGCGCAAGGGTGCCCTTAGGAAGTCCGGTAGAAATCTGCTGCAGAATCTTCAAAGCTCCATGGTGAAGGTGGCCCAATCTCCTGTGCCACAGTTCGCCCTCATCATCCCGGCTCACCACTTCTCCCGCCTTGCATGCCATTGCTGCGCAGCCATCTACTTGTAATTGATAAAGGTTCTTGGTTCAAACCCCTATATTCCGGGTCTCTCCAGTAGTCTTACTGCGCAGGAAGGCTTTTCCTTCGCTGAAGACCACATCATACCCCTTATCCTCCAACATCGCCACAGAGATCAAGTTCTTCTTCAATCCAGGTACATGCATGACATCCTTCAGTACAAAGGGTTTACCGGACTCCCTCTGAAAGGATATGGTACCGATACCAGTCGCACTGTATCTACCATCATTGCCCATCTCGATGTGCACACCCAAATCTTTGTCCTCTAGATCTGAGAACAACTCCCGATCTCCCGTCATATGAAATGACGCACCGCTGTCCAAGAACCATACCGATCCCAACACACTTGAAACCAAGCATGCGATCAGTGAAAAGTCAAGCTCGAACTGTGAAGCCAAAGCTTCTCCATCTGCAGATCTTCTCGCTTGCTTGTTCTTCTTCTTCTTTGGACAATTGGTAGCATAATGTCTGTGATCATGGCAGTGAAAACACTTCACTTTCGCCATATCCTGCTTCTTGCCCTTTGCACCAGAATGAGAGGTTTTCTTACCCTTCCCCTTCTTTGCTTTGGCAACCAAAGCGCAGTTTTCTTCATCGGCTCCCTTTGATGAAGATCCATCTCGAGTAGTCCTCCTTATCTCCTCCTGCATGAGATCCGCCCAAAGGCGCTCCCATCCCGGCAGCTTCTCCCGACCATTGACGCTGTCTTGATATGAGTGCCAAGCCTTCGGAAGACCAAGGAGAGCCGGGTCGACCATGTCCTCTTCATCGACAGTAACCCCCACACTTCCCAGTTCATCTCTGCATTGAGTGAACTTCGTGAGGTATTTGGCGATACTGTCGCCCTTCTCCATCTTGATGTTCCTGAGCTTATCTTTGAGCGCCAGCTTCCTTTGGTCACTCTTACTCTAGAATAGATCCGTCAAAGCTTTCCACATTAAACATGGAGTAGCCTTTCCATGCAGGCTGGATACAATATGATCCTTGACACCCTCCAACAGGATCCTTCGACATTTCGCCATCTTCCTTTGCCATGCATCGACTTCAGTAGGATCAGTGGGCTTTTGGACATCCGTATCTACGAACTCCTTGAGACCATTAACTTCTAATACTGCTTCCATGCGATCCTTCCATGCAACATAATTCGAACTGCCTTCAAGAGCATATTCGAGTCGCAAACTGTTGAAAGACATTTTCAACACTGGCACCAAGAAAACAAAACTGCTGCAAAACTTCGAATCCCACCTCAAAGCTCAACCGCTCTAGATCGTGAGAACAAATTATTTCTAGCACAGAGATCGACTGCAAGGGGCGTTTACCAGACCTTTCACTTTCCGAAGAAAGATGAATCCGGAGGCTACCTGGCCCGCATGCAGACTCTGTCTACCGAAATAAGTTTGTAATCATTGTGATGATCAATGCGAACTTCAATAGCTCCGATACCATGTAGAAATTTATGAATAATAAATAATTACACACAGACTATCCTGGTCACATACTATTTGAACTTCATACACAACACATAATCTCTTCCACTCATATCAACTCAGATCATCACACATGCGGAAATAAAATCAAGCGATAACACATCAAATCATCATACACATTAACACAGTATGTATGGGGAAAGCTTATAGCTGAAAACCCCGCAGCTATTGTGTATATTATAATGGATAAATCAAGTAACTAACTCAGTACAATACTCCTCACAAGTACTCAGTACTTTCTCATACGGTTACCACAATCTAGCTCGATTTTGAACGTGAACGAGTTCTTGGTTCAAAGCCTCCTGTAGTGCCTTGCCTCTATTGCGTGTTTCAATGCTATGGGATGGCCTCTTTATATAGATAAACCACCAGCACGAGCTACTTAATACTCATGGGCTTACTCCACTATCTGTGTTGCAAATAGCAACAGTATAGTCTAGCCCGATAGCTAACTCCACCCTTTCATCTACCTCTTTCACTAGTCTCCACTGAATTGATCATGCACTGTAGTGAACTGATGTGTTCTTGAGTTGAATAATGAGTTACTAATTAATGAATTAATTAATATTTAATTCACTCCACTCATAACTAATTGATTAGCTGGTTAAACTAATCTCAATCAGTTCAACTAAAATAAACAGAACACAACTCCACTATCTGTCTCATTAACTCCTCCAAACTTCTGCCACTGAAGTCCAACTGAAGTCAACCATGCATGATGCCATCAAACCCTTGGGAACCACGTGATTCCTCTGTCGGATGCATGAGCCACTTTTGTAGCTCGAACTAAAGTGCTCCAAGAGAGAAAATTGTTGTTTATAGTCTAAATATTATTAAGGGTAAATAATATTTGACTTCCCTGTTTTAAGGAGAGGTAGTCTAAAAATAGACTTCGACCTCTTTGACCTCAAAAATAGAGTCTCATCTATTTTTACCAACATGACACATACTTCAAGAATCTCAAACTGGAATTCCCGAACCATGCTCCATATGTCTAAAAATAGACATAGTCTAAAAATAGATTTTGCGCCAGAATTTGCCTGCGGGCCCACTTAGTGAAGGCGACTTCATTTCACTAAGCTCCATCATCTTGCTGCATTTTCAACAAATACTCCAAATGGATCGTTATCCTTCAGGAGTTTGACCTAGAGTTTACTACTGCTAAGTCGACCAAATCACTGGTTTTCGCGGATCTTATTTGCTCCCTCCCGACAGACTCCCCCCCATCTCATCCTGAAGAACATATTCCGGATGAAACCATCTTCCTTATCAGCACCCGTGACCCATGGTATGGCGATATTATTATGTATCTTCAGACGTCAACCTTTCGCTCTGAGTTGACCAAAGATGCCCGACGTCGAATTCGGCATCACTCTCAACCCTACCGCATTGTAGGAGATACATTATACCGGGTTGGAGTAGATTCGGTGCTCTGACGGTGCTTGACTCTGGAAGAGGCTGAAAGAGTCTTAAATAACTGTCATAGTGGCGCCTGTGGCAGTCACATGTCTGGATATGCCACCGCCCAGAAGATTTTGCGTGCGGGCTACTTCTGGCCGTCAATCTTCAAAGACTGTATTGTTGCAGTCTGCAAATGTCACGTGTGCCAGGTTTTTCAGCGCCAGATGTGCGCGCCACCCCTCCCTCTGCATCCTGTCATTACCGTCGGCACTTTGGAAAAATGGGGTGTAGATTTCATGACGTGTAACCCTCATTCGGCGGGGGGGCATGCATATATAATTGTCGCTGTCAACTACTTTACTAAGTGGGCCGAAGCAATGCCTACACTAGCTGCCGATGGTAAGACAGCTGCCCAATTTATCTTCAACCACATCATTGCACATTTCGAGGTCCCTCAGGCCATTGTTACCGATCATGGTACTCACTTTCGAGATTATATGATGGTCGAGCTGACATCAAGATTGGGCTTACAACACGATAGCTCAACGCCATATTACCCCCAGGCAAATGGCCAGGTTGAGGCTGTGAACAAAGTTTTGGTCACAATGCTTCAACGAACTTTTGGAATTCATAAGTCCAATTGGCACCTCCAATTGTTCTCAGCTCTATGGGCATACTGGACGTCAGCAAAGAGTGCAACCGGATTCACACCATTCCAATTGGTGTATGGTTTGGAAACAACTCTTCCAGTTGAGTGCGAAATTCCTTCATTAAAGTTGGTTGTGGAACTTTTGCCCGATACTTCCCCTGAAGAAGAGCGTCTCTTGTATTTGGAACGGTTGGATGAAACCCGCCGCTTGGCTGCTTTAGTCATTGAAGCACAGGAAAAGCGGGTCAAAGCACACTTTGATCAATCTGTCTCTCCACGTTCCTTTGTCGAAGGGGACCTTGTCCTCCTATACGACCAAGCGCACGACAAACTCGGGGCAGGAAAGCTCCAACCCATGTGGCATGGGCCCTATATAGTAAAACGAGTATTGAAAAATGGGGCTTATGAGCTCATCGATTATGAAGGAGTTCCATTGGCACAGCCTAGGAATAGGATATACCTTAAGAAATACTATGCTTGAAGTTACTTTTAGTGTGGTGTGTGTACATAGGTGTGTATATTCATTTGTGTGCATGTGTGGTGTGGTGTGCGATGTAAGAGTATTTTTGCTGATCGGGTCTTCCTGATTGTGCAGATGTCCAATACTCCATTTGTGGGTTTTGCGGATGGTGCCTCCCGCAGTACCAGGAATCTGTCTTCAGTAGCCTGGGTAATCTATGATCCTGCTGGTGAATTGGTTAACCTGCAAGGTGTATGTTTGGGTCCCGCTACAAATAATATCGCGGAATATAGTGCTGTATTGGAATTATTAACTGAGGTTGTGGACCTCGGAATTCGTGAATTAATTGTGTATCTAGACTCACAACTTGTAGTATTACAGCTTAACGGGCATTATTCAGTAAGAAATCCATCCATTTTACGTCTATATTTGCGTATTCGTCTGCTGGAGAGAAATTTTGACTATATTACATATCAGCACATACCCAGACATATGAATACATTAACAGATGTAGTATCTAATTTGGTTCTAGATAGACATTTGCACAATTTATAGAAAAAACATCATCACATGTAGAAATATCCATCCAGAAATAGGTATGTATATATATATGTGTCGAAATGTTTACATAGTGTGCATCACATAAAATCAAAAAGATACGTGTTCGTCTTAATACATCTGGAGACAACATGTCTCTCAAAAATATATGCATGAAAGAAGCCCTAGGTGTCTAATCCGCACTAAGCATCTCAAGAGTCGGTGGAGGCGACTAGGCACTCCCACCGTATGTCTCTGATACGCCATTGGGACATCTGCCAGTCGGGCATAGTCTGGAATCCCTCGGGCAATCCCCTCAAGGTTCTGGATCAACTCTCCTCCCTCGGCACCCTCTGCCTGAGGGTCAGCTGCGAGCTGAGTTCTCTATGCAATAGGAGACATACCGGCAGGTCTCTCTGGGCCGACGTCTGCATACATATAAAACTGGTGTTAAAACGAACATGTACTACCCAAAAAAAATCAAAAATAGAGGTCATACCCAACTCCTTGTCCCAGTCATCCCCCTCTGGAAGTGGGAGATCTGGGTCTCCAGCAAAATCGGTCCCGGCATAGGGCCAATCCTCGACCACGATCAACTGACGCCGTAACCATCCAAAAAACTCCAGCCTCCAAGACATCTATTGGCGTCCTCCTGATCTGGGCATAAGTGTTGCCCAGCGAGCCATCCTTGGCTCTCTTGGTATCAGCTCAACAACTATGGCCCCTTGGCCCTGAAAGATAGGTAGTCGTTCTAGGATGAACGATACCAAAATGGAACCGTAGCCAAACTGCTTCAGTTTGACTTGCTTGCACCTTGTGAGCTGCCTCTTGATATTTTTTGTCACTGCAGTAGCCCAATCAAATAGTGCTGGACTCATACACTCAGCGGCTAGCAAGATTTGAGCCTTGGTTGCCTCGTGTGGAGCTTGCGATCCCACAGCTCGTGTGATGGTGTGTAGCACTACTCTCAGTGCTAGATCTTGGACAGTGTGGATGTCCACTTTCCCGCTTCCTAATCCGGTTCGTGCCCCTGGGCACACCCTCGCCATTACCTGCTCCATCTTTTCCCCAGATGGTCTGCTGCCTGTCAGGATGGGCACCGGACCTCTGCGGGACAATCCGGTTATGAAATATACGTCGGAAACCTCCAGTTCCAGCACTTGGTCCCGAAGTTTAAAAACTTCCTCATTTTCGTCCCATATACTGACCAAGTATTGTAGTAGCTATGGCTGAGCTCGTAAACAGGGTGTGAGGAAGAATTTTTTAAGTCCACAGTTCTTAAGTGCAGTCATGCAGGCTTCATTCTCGATAGCCATTTCATCTTCCTCGCCATGTTCCCTTTCCTTCCATTCGATAACCATTTTTGCCTTTATATCTGCATCAACACAATAAAAAATGCATTTTTAGATCTTTGGAACATTTGAAAATCCACATAGATAGCTCACATTTTCAAAATTTTGAGCAGAAAATTGTGTTGCACCATTGCCGCGACCTCTTTGTGAAGAAATGTCCATTGGCGCGGGTCCGTGCCCGATACCTGCGCCAATGGAGCGAGCCGTAAAATTTCAAAATGGTTTTCCCAGAAGTCTAATACATAATAAAAACATATAAAAAGTGGATTGAAATGGAGCTTAGGGAAACGCCTATTACCTGGAACAAATAGGGAACTGAATGATAGCCCGGATTAGTCGTATTTGCTGTCAGAAGTTTGCACACAAAATGGACCACTGTTGCTCTCCAATGAGGTAAATAGTAAAAGTAATTTTGTTTTTACCATTTGAGACTTATTTATAACTTTTTGAAATCTAATCAAGTTTTAAAAGTCATTTTTTATTAATATTTTAATACATTTTATCGAAAATGGATTTTACACTTGCCTTTATGTGCAGCAACAAGTTTTCACGCAACTTAAATGGTGACACAAGTTGTATTTTATACTTTTTCGGACTCGGTAAATACACGAAAAATTCGTTTTGGAGTCATCTTTCAGCTCTTTTCTAACTCTCTAAACATGAAAAGATTGCCGAGGCCCTTGTCGTTTCGATCTCGTTAAAGTGGCCCTGAAACGACATCTACCTAGTATACGTTTACCCCTTTTTCGGGCTGGGATAGATTGTTTACGAAAAAGGAATACCCTAGCCTATTGCGACTAGGAGGTTTTCTCAGCTATTGTTTTCTACCTTTTCGGATCTGAGGAACTATTTACGAAAAGGGACCGTCGGAGTTTACTTTTCCGTTACTTTTCATTCATGTAATGTATTGGAGGTTTCCCCCTCGAAGTGGCTTATTTCTAAGGCGTTGATATCTCTTTTCTTCTCTTTTTGGAGATGGTTTCACAACAATCATTCGGTATTCTAACTAGTAATCCTATAGTAAGTACTGAACAGCTTGATTCTTTATATACATCATTAGGGTAATATCAAGCCGGTCCTTCTGGGTCTATTCCTTCAAGTACCATATCAACTGGAGTCCCAGCATTTGGAGAGAAATATTTTCCATCTTATTATCCTCCTCATGCTAGGGGGCAACCTTTGGTCACCCAATATGACAGTACTCCGTCACTTTTTGGTCAACCTAATGTCGAAATGAATGTTTGTCAATGGCAACCCACTCTGCGTATCCAACCAAAAACAGTTTTACTCTCGTATAACCCAGTTCCACCTGTTACACCCACATCATTACCACTTGTTAATACATCTTTACCCTTGTTATGGAATCAAAATGTTGTACAACAACCTTATCAAGCAGGTACTTCAACGCAATACCATCAAATGTTGGTCCGCAAGATCCAAATCCTTCGGTTAATTTACAACAACATGTATCCGAAATCATTTATTCACAAGTTGGTTTACCATTTTATGGGATGTCACAACCGCAACCTGGTTATACCTATTAACCGAATCCAAGTTGTCCTGATTTGGGTTATAACATTGGTGGATAGACCCCTTGGCAGCCTCAGGCGCAAATGCCTCAACTTCATTTCAACAAGTATCATATCCAGGTTTTGGTCAACAGAATCCTCAAGCATTTGCTTTACAAAACAACCCCTATCTGTGTTGCCAGCAGCAGATTCCTTATGCTGGTGCTCAAAGGCCTGTTGCTCAAGAAATTCCATCTTACCCTGGCTATGCTCAACCTAACCTTAATAGACAGTTTCCCTTTGTTGCAACTTTAGAGTTACCAGATTTAAATCGGCTAACTAATGGTCCAATTACCTATTCTCCTTGGTGGTCGGTGATACCACAGAAATTACCCTCGAAAATTCCAAAATTCAATGGAAACCCTAGAGAAGACCCATCAACGCATGTTATAACTTATCATTTGTGGTGTTCATCAAACTACTTAAATGATGACTCCGTTAGACTACGTCTTTTCCAGCACACACTCACTAGTCCAACTGCACAATGAGGATGGTTCTTTTACTATGTCAACCTCGTTAAAAAATGAAACAGGGATTGAGGATAGTTCTTTGTTCTTTTATCAACCTCGTTAAAAAATGAAACAAGTACTTATGAGGATGGTTCTTTCTTGTGTCAACCTCGTTAAAAAACTGAAACAGATTATGAGGGTAGTTCTTTTTTCTTGTGTTAACCTCGTAAAAAAAGAAACAAGTGCCTTTGAGGATAGTTCTTTTACTGTGTCAACCTTGTTAAAAAATGAATCAGATTTTGAGGATAGTTCTTTTTTCTTTTGTCAACCTCGTTAAAAAATGAAATAAGTGCCTTTGAGGATAGTTCCTTTTACTGTTTCAACCTCGTTAAAATATTAAATATGTGATGAGCATAGTTCTTTTCCTATGTCAATCTCGTTAAAAAATGAAACAAATCCTCCCCTATAATGAACCTTCATTCCATCCAGCTATCAGTAACTAGTATTCTACTTCGGTGAATGAAATGAAGCTTGGGGGGCATCTGCTCTTGCATGGGGCATTCAAAACTTTCTTACCAATTACATGCAATCAACAGCTGAAGTTCGGGGGAAAAATCAGGTTTAGAGCTCCAAAATGCAAATGGTAACTATGGAATGGTAAAAATGAATAGTAAAACTATTTTTAATAGTCATTTAATTATTTGCAAATTGAATTTATTGCTATGACTATGGTTTTATTCTGTTTTTTTTATCATGAAACAGGTATTTTTAATCCATTTGATGTTGTTCTGAACATGTCTTACAACTGATGAACAGATTAGTCGTGCATATTTATTTAAAAAATGATTTGACCACAAAGAATACTTTTTCTCCTTATTTTTCGAGCTTTGTTAAAAACAAAAGAGGATTTGAAGCACACTTTTATCTCTTTTTCGAGGTTCGATAACAGCAAAAAAGGAACCCCTAGAGTATTCTTTCAGCTCTTTTCAAACTTTGCTAATGTGAAAATATTGTCGAGCACTTGTCTTTTCGAGCTCATAGAAATAAATGAATTGATATCTACTCAGTATAAGTTTAACCATTTTCCGGACTAAGATAGACTATTTACGAAAAAGGAATACCTTGGTCAAACATGACTAAAGAGGTTCTCTCAGATATTATTTTACACTTTTTCAGATCTGAGCGACAACTTTACGAAAAAGTACTTATGGAGTTTTATTTTCGTCTTTTTTTTTCAAACTCTCTAAATATGAAAAAGGATCGGGCTATCACTATCGTTAAGCTCGTTAAAACATAAAATAACGATGGGCTTGTCGATCATGGTAAGAATCGAGTTTCATTCATCGCTAGACTCATTAAATTATTAAATAGCGATACTTTATTCGCCCGAAGGGTTGAATTATATATCAAGAAAATGTTATCCTCCTCAAGCTTGTTAAAAAATAAAGAGGTACTAGTCAACTAATGACCGGGGAAATTTTGGGAAAAGTGAGCATAATTATTTACAGTGGCAGGTTGCTCTTGAACATGACACTTCACTCCATCACTGTGACTGTTTGGGTTTGGTAATCTTCTTGATGGTTCATTCATACCTATCGTTCATCATACCTTCACTTCAGATTTGGGTCAATGCTTCCAACTCATCTCAGTGTCGCCGATATGTTCAATAGAAGTCATTCAGTGAATACTCATCCTTCTGCAATACTCATAAACCTTCATTCTCATGACCGTCCCCTGAAAATTTCTAGATCAAGTCATACGTTTGTCTCCGAATTCAGTAACTCTCATCTCGCAATAAGGTGACTTCTTGTCGATGACAAATCATTATCCAGGAAGTTCACTTAGAAACATTATATTCCAGTACCATGAGCCTTGTTACAGCATCGACAAGATCCTCACTTCTGGACTTTTGACCGAAAGATTTTGTTTGGCGTTCGACATAAAATCATATATTCACACCTTACGAAATGTACTGCAGTACCTTGAGATCCATTGACATCAATGGTGGTTCTCTCGTGTTTGTTAACAACTCACATCACTGGCTGGTAATCAAACGATGTCTTTCCATGTTCAACTACAAATCATATATTCGCATGGCTAAACTTGTACCAGAATGATCGATTGAACGAGATAAGAAGACCCCGGATCTAGTTTCAACCATCTGGGCTATGATTTCAAGATTTTTGTACAAATCATCTGTACGTTGACCTTACATACAGATCGTCATCCGAACATGGGCCTATATCTATAGGCATGTCTTTATTGGGCAACATTCCAATGTAGACAACTTTCTGTATTATGTACATGTTATTGGATTGTTTATGCGCTGAACATGGGAATGCCTACCCTCAGCAATTATGATCAAGAGGATATATCATGATGTAAAGTATTGTAAGATTGATGCAGGTCGCCACTCCGCTTTATCTCCAGCCCATCACAGTGTAAAGCACCTCTATCAAAATATTATTATTATTATTCTGACCTCATTCTTTAGGGGGAAATTGTTATAGGTAAATTTGGGCACCATTCCCAATGACCTGGTTAACTGGACATCATCTCCAGGACCAATTAATAGGGTCTATCATCCCCTATCATTTCAGTTGTTATATGCCCAAAGAAAAAGAACAAGACAAATCATTTAATACTTTCATCTGCAAAGGTTTCCAAGATTTGAAGTTTATAATATATCATATGAGAGCTCATCAACGCTGCCTCTAAAGGGACTAAGTGTGTTGCATATGAAGGTAGCCCCGTGCAAGGTTTCTCTGCAAAGCACTTCCCAACACTCATAGGTGCGTTGGTCACATTGGGAGCGAAATTCTCATTGTTCCGGACTCTCCACTTGGCCAGTGCCTTCTAGAAGAGTTCACACGTGTCAAACTTCGAATCCATGTGTCCATTTTACATCTACAAGATTGGGAACATGTCTTGCCTATTATTGGAAATTCATTGATTGTAAAACTACCTTCAACTCCTCTATAAATTGAGCACAGATCTTAGTGTTTGATAAGGAATAATTTCAGTAGAGAAATGTTGGTGGAATTTCAATTGAGGAGTTGATTTGAGTGACATATTGATGGAGATATATGCATTGTGATGAGGCTAGGATGCTGCTGGAGATGGTGACACTAAATCAATCACTTGGTTGTAACCTCCCTTTCTATAATTAATAAAGATTACTACTTATTTTTCCCTATATGCATTTGTATAAGCTTTGATTTTCCATATCATGATTTCTTATTTGATGTATATGGTTTATGCTTTATTGATTTAGCTAAATAAATTGAATAGACATATGTATTATTTCTATCTCTTGTTGTTTAGTGTTCATTCTTGCAGGAAATATTTTGCACAGCCGGATGGAATTTGAAGCTACAGCAAAAGCGACAGAAGGAGATTTTGGAAGCGCTTGGACTCCAAGTAAGCTTCTTGTTTCATTTTGTGTGTTTATTTATAGTTAGGAAAGATAGTCATAAAGTCTTTGACCTGTTCTTCTAGAAAAGCACCTATCTAGGGAAGAATGATTTATCTGTAATTCATAATTCCGCATAACAAGGATGGTACATGGAAAATTTGTGTTGACTTTCATGCACTAAATAATATCATGATAAAGAATAAATGCCTTGTTCCTTGTATCGATGATTTGTTATATTAGTTGAAAGATGCAATTTACTTTACTGAGATAGACTTGCGGAGTGGTTATCATCAAATTCAAATCGCAGAAGGTGATGTTTGGAAAACTGATTTCAAAACAAAGTAGGAGTTGTTTGAATGGTTAGTGATGCCTTTTGGGCTTTGCAATGCACCAAAAAATTTTATGCACGTGATGAATTATATTTTCAACCATTCATTAATGACTTTGTGATTGTTTATCTAGATGATATTCTGGTATTTAGTAGAACTTGGGATGAGCATGTCAAGTAAGTATTTTATACTTTGAAAAAGGAAAAGTTATATGTGAAATTATCAAAGTGTTAATTTGGAAATACATAATTAGTGTACTTGGGTTATGTTGTAGGGGGGGTGAACTAGAAAAATATCCCTTTAAGGTTGAGGTGATTGTGAACTGACCCAAGCCTACAACAACAACGAAAGTGAGAAGTTTCCTAGGAGAAGTCCAGTATTAGAGGAAATTTATTGCTAACTTTTCATTTTTTGAATCTCCTTTATGTGTGTTGACTAGCGTTAAATGGGTCTTTAGTGAGGATGAAAGCAACGGAAATCCTTTGATACATTGAAAGAAAATATTAGTACTGCACCAGTGTTAGTGTTGTTAGATTTGCAGCAGTTTTTTGAGATAGAGATCGATGCAAGTGGATATGCCATGGGAGTAGTTTTGATGCAGCAATGTAAGCCAATTTGTTAAAACTCTGAGACCTTTTCTAAACCTATTTTTATTTATCCTACATATGATAAAGAGTTGTGATCCATCCGATAAGGGTGAATTGGTTAAAATTATTTCTAACTATGATGCGATTTTTCAAGAACTTGAAGGATTACCTCTTAACAGGGAGATTTAGCATGAGATTCATTCACAATAAGGTCCCCCTCTTCCTAATATTGGAATGTATAGGATGTTTGTGATTGAAAGTGAAAATATTAAGAAGCAAGTTCAAGAGTTTCTTTAGAAGGGAGTCATCAGGCCTAGTACCTTTCCATGTGTATCGCCTATTTTTATGGTACCAAAGAAGGATGGCACATGGAAAATGTGTTTCAAATTGTGTGCATTAAATAAGAACACGATAAAGAATTGATACCCTCTTCCTCGTATCGATGATTCGTTAGATCAGTTAAAAGATGCAATTTACTTTACTGAGATAAACTTGGTTATCATAAAATTTGAATCGCAGAAGGTGATGTTTGGAAAATTGCTTTCAAAATAAAGTAGGATTTGTTTGAATGGTTAGTGATGCCTTTTGGGCTTTTCAATGCCCTGAGAACTTTTATGCGTGTGGTGAATTATGTTTTTCAACCATTCATTGATGACTTTGTGAATATTTATCTAGACGATATTTTGGTATTTAGTAGAACTTAGGATGAGCATGTCAAGCAAGTATTTGATACTTTGAAAAAGGAAACATTATATGTGAAATTTTCAAAGTGTTAATTTGGAAAGACATAATTAGTGTACTTGGGTTGTGTTGGAGGGGGTGGTGAATCAAAAATAGATCCCTCTATGGTTGAGGCGATTGTGAACTGACCCAAGCCTATAACAACAATGAAAGTCAGAAGTTTCCTAGGAGCAGTCTAGTATTGGAGGAAATTTATTGCTAACTTTCTGTTTTTTGCATCTCCTTTACGTGCGTTGACTAGTGTGAAACATGTCTTTCAGTGAGGAAGAAATAAATGGAAATCCTTTGATACATTTAAATAAAATATCAGTATTTCACTAGTGTTAGTGTTGTCAGATTTCCAATAGACGTTTGAGATAGAGATCGATGCAAGTGGATATGCCATGGGAGCAGTCTTGATGCAACAACGTAAGCCAATCTGTTAAAACTCTAAGACCTTTTCTAAAGATATTGTTATTTATCCTGCATATTATAAATAGTTGTATGCTATAGTAAAAAGTGTTTAGAAATGGAAGAATTACTTAATGAGAAAGGAAAATATAATGCATACAAATCATCAACCATTACAATATTTGCAGTTGTAGACGGAGTTACAAGAATCAAGACATTTCAAGTGTATGGAATTTCCACAACAGTTTCATTTGGTCTTCAAGTATAAGAAGGGTGTAAGTAAAAGGTGGTCGATATGTTATCTAGAACTCCAATTAATGCATATGTTGTCTTGTATAATAATTCTTTGGCTCTTGACAGTTATGTTGACAATATGCTAGGGATGTGGACTTCAAGGATGTGTATGAGAGGTTGTCTCATGGTTCGTAGGAAGAGAATTACCATTTTAAAGGAAATTTACTCTATCACGTTAATAAATTATGTATTCTAGAAGACAAAATAATGCATGTGATTATAGAAGCCCATACTTCTCGTATTTTTTGGCATTTTGGTGAAGGAAATATTGTAGCTCATTTACAAATATTTTGTTATTGGGCTTAAATGAGAGAAGCAATATCCATATTTGTTAAAGGGGATGTATTGTGTGCCACTAGTAAGCTCGCTAATAGGAAATTAGGTTTATATACACCTCTTCCAGTTCCTTCTCATTCGTGGGAAAGTATCTCTATGGATTTTATAGGAAGATTACCTATGTCCAAAAGAGGACATGATTATTTGTTTGTAGTTGTGGATAGATTCTGCAAGATGTGTATTTTGATTCCTTGTAAGAAGCAAGTGACAGTTGAACAAATTGCACAATTATTCTTTCAGCATGTTTGGGATCACTTTGGATTTCCCACTTCTATTATATCAGATCGAGATTCCCACTTTTTAGGAGAGTTTTGGTTAAGCTTGTGGAGAATAGTGGACACCAAACTAAAAAGGAGTACTACTTTTCATCCACATACCAATGGATAAATAGAGGTGGTCAACAAGATCGTGGTACATTTGCTCTGAGGATACTACAACAAGCATCCTAAGCTTTGGGATGAACAACTATATTATATGCAACCTACCTACAACCAAGCATTGCATTCATCAACACAAAGATCTCCATTTGAAGTTGTTTTGGGTACTTGCCAAAGTCTCCATTAGATTTGGTTTTTGGGAAGGATGTTGATTCCGATGAACAAAGAGATGAATATAAGGCTCGAAAATTCATACAAAAGATCCATATGGTGCATCAAGCAATGAAAGAATAGTTGGAGAAGATTCAAGCCCAGTATAAGGCTAGGAATCATAAACACATGATGGATCATCATTTCTAATTTGGTGATCAAGTTTGGTTACACATCAATAAGAATAGGTTAAAAAGGGAAGATAAGAATCTTATGCCACTATGATATGGCCCATTTACTATTTTGGAGAAGATTGGTAGTAAAGATTTCTAGTTATATCTACCACTATATATGCAGATTTATTCACTTGTTAATGTGGGGAATTTGAAATTGTATGAGCCACTGATGATCATAAATCAGGATGAGAGTTTTCAAGTTCCTTCCATGGATGATTTTGCTCCTAAGTATTTGGATAATTTGTTGGAAGATGTCATTCTAGACAGAGAGGCGAGAACTTCAAATCGAGGAGATGTGGAATATATTTGAGTGGGTCATAAGGAAATGAATCCAAGCAAAGCATAGTGGGTCGAGATAGGGAATGTGAGGGAGAAATACCCTCACCTATTTTTTGAGTAATTTACCTTTTGGTGGTACAAAATCTTCTCATTGGGGAGGATTGATCTAGGAGGATCCAAGATGGCATAAAATTCAGAGTCCCCAAATTTTGATGGAAATAGTGCCAAGTCGAAGAGCTAGATGAGATAATTCCAATTCAATTTGAATCACATCAAACCGAATCTGTATGAGGAAGATATGGCAATTTGGATATTTTTACCACTAGTAAAAAAATCAACCCTACCATGACACGTGGCAACCATTCAAGGTGACAAGTGGCAAGACATTCTTATGACACATGGCAGTGATTGAAGAGTGGTACATGGTTGTATTTCATTGCAACACATTGCATTATGTGGTTGAATGACCGGGCACTGTTTATGTGTATGACAATGTGTGGGGTGGACCAATCTAGTGGTGACATGTGGCCCAGCTGAAGTGTGCCACGTAGCACCACTGAATGCCAAAATTTGATTCATTGGAATGGTTGTACCAACAGGATTCGAGCGTGTGACCTATGCAGAACAAGCCCATGGCTCCACCAATGAGCCACAAGTTTGTTTGTGATAAGAGTGACATGATTCTATAGTTACACTTTAGTTACAGTCGACTGTCAAAAAAGTTGAGAACGCTGCAGGTTTAACCATGTGACCTTTCTGGAACCGATACCATACCTCTACCAACCAAATGAAAACTGTCACAGTGAGCACATGGTTACAACATACCATATGCTTATACATTGGTTTTATATAGTATATAATATAACGGGTGGTTATGTGATATAATGTGTTGGCTATAACTACATATGTTTGGTATATTATATGTTAAATGCACCAATGTTTACATATATAAATCCACCAATGAACCCAACAAACGAGTAAAAAAACATGTGGGTTAATTCCATGCATGGAATATACTAATAAATCAAAAGTGTCAAGTTTCAATCATATAATATATTTATTTATGGTTATAACATATTATTTCCTTACTGAAACAAACATTTTATTTTTATATGTGTTGGGCCATAATCTCTGGACGTTCGACCTCGGAGCTGCATACCCTTGATACTATATATGTAAAATGAATTACCACCATGCCACAGACTGATAATGTGAAGTGAAAGGTTGAGCGTTGTTATGTTGTAGTGTGGTTATCACTAATCTTGAAATAAATCATAGATTTTTTTCTCTTCTGGAAAATTTTAAAAGGATTTTTTTTGCGAGGGGTTCTATTGAGGGCTCGAAATTATCTGCCTCAACATTGTAAGGGAGTCCACCCAGTCCGGACCTGAGATCAACTCCTTTTCCGTTTGGAATGGTGGTTCCAACTGGTTAAACTAGGTCCAGTTACCTTTTCCCTATTGCTATTGGTTCAAGATGTGTCTTTAGTTTCCAATAGGTAGGGATAATAGATCGAATCTTCTTGCTGATTAGGCAAGAGAACGACCCTTAAGTTGTTTTAACGACACAGCCAAACCACCACTAAATTATGCCCTAAAGTTAAGCTATCCTAAACTAAGAGTTAATCTATCCACACCACACTAATTTATTCTATGTAATGTTTATTGTTAATATTATCATGTTTGATAGATGTTAATTCTAGCATAATCCTACTTATCCTATATCAAGTTGACATTAGTTGTTAGTCTTATCATATTGTGTTAAATAAGTGTTAATATTTCCTTAATAATAATTCTATGTTGGATGTTAATATATATTAAATTATGTTAATTCATAAATGTAATGTAATCTATAATTCATATTAACTATATGTTGTACCATTACAACAACTCTCCACTATCTAAGTAAAATAGATTAGAAAGGATAATGGGGACCCTTCAAAAAAATTTAGGTTAATGTTTGTTTTAGAAATAAAACTTATTGTTAGATTTTCTATTAGATTAAGCTTACAAAATAAAGAAAAACGCCTAAAAATAACCCTTAAACCGAAAAGGCACATAAGCGGGGGAAAACATCAGTGAAATCGCGAACAACGAATCTTCGAAATGACGCATGTCCGAAATCCAAGTAGCAAGTGTACAATTGCGAAATGTCGAAATGCGAAGTAGCGAATGTACAATTGCAGAATGCCGAAATGAAAAGTAGCGAAGCCATCACTTGAAAGATGCTGACTTCGCAAACCATCATTTGACAGATGTCGATATCACATCCTGTCTTAAAACATCGCAATATCGCACTTCACGTTTTAGAGATTGCTTTGAGCATTATAGGTCACCAACAAGAAAAATCGTCGATCAATCAATCCCAATATCATTACATCTTTCAAAATCACACAAACCTATGCTTGTTAATTTAGGTGTTTTATGATCTCGAGGTTTGTAAGTGTTTTGTAATTATTTCAAATATTAATACCAAGGATTTCCCATTATGCATGAGTTAAGTTGACAAGACAATTAATATCGTACGAAGTGATTTTAGCTTATCCTCTCTAGTTTTCTTTTCAACAAGGTAAATCCAAACACTTAGGCACAAAAGGATGTCAAGGTTGATTAAAGCACGAAGGAAATCCGCCACCCCATCACTTTTAGTCACACAGCAAGAGGAAAACAGTGAAATGGCTCCCCTAATCTCATATACTACATGCAACCCAAAAATTGGTTCTTCAAGCTGGGAAGAGATCTATCAGTTGTTCGAGAACAAGAAACCACAAGTAATTCTAGATAGAAAATTTGTAGCCGACAATGCTTTTTCCAATGACTTAGAATCATGGACGGACACTGCTAATTCTTTTCTTCAAAGAATTGATGCTCGTCCTAAAATGTTGCCATACACTGACTTAGTGAAATGGGTGTTGGAAAACGTAGATATCAGAGATAGACAATTTTTTACTTGAAGAAGAACTGTCATTGGTTCTCTCAGGCCATCATATTTGAAGAATATGTATAAGCTGCCAGAACCCTAGAAGAGATATGACTCCCAATTTGTTCAAGAGTTCATGCACGAGAATGACCATCCTGCGACTGTAATTAAAGAATGGAGAAATGATCTTAACCGGAATAAGCGCGATGATAAGGGTATGTATTCAATCGTCTCTCTCAAAATCCCATTCTCTCAAATAGCAGCTGCAATGATGTGTCGTATCTTTGGATTTGTAAATACGAACAAATTTAAAAAAAATTGGACACCCCTGATAGAAGCAGCCTCTGATGGCTATATTCTAGATTGGGCTACTATTATTTCTTATATTTTGTTTAGATTTATTACAGCCTATAGAGAAAATAGAAATTCCCCACCAATTCAGTCTCTTACTTTTATATGAGCTCCTATATCTTAGACGCAGTATGTTTTTCCTTTGAATTTTCATCATTAGGATAGAAATGGACCAGAGAATTCGAAACCCCCATTTATGAACAGTTATATTTCTTATGAGAGTCAAAATATCATTCTCACGTGTTCAAAATATGCAATGACATAATGCTCCTAGTCTTTCAAATCATTTTCGAAAGAAAAATCACTAGGGTCACTCTCGAAGCCAATAAGAGTCTCAAGTTTGTATGTAGGTGGTTCGGTGAAGAAATTTTTACAAACATCTTTATTTTTGGAAGTTATGCCAATCCTAATGTCCTACCCTTGTATATACCAGCTAAATTGTTAGCCAAAGAAATTTCTTATCAAACAGTTGGTCATGGTTTGACTAAAATCCTGAAAGATGCCAAAAAGACCATTTGGCCAACTTTTCCTTTTTCATGTGGTTCGTACGCCCTAGACAATTTCAAGCATGCATGTCTTGAAATTGATAGATTAAAACCTTTCAAATTTCCAGTGTTACATAATAGAAGTTATGATCCCTATGGTATTTCTAGAGAAATAATGAATTTAGTAAAGCTATGAATATTTGCAAGCGAGCCTGACAGATTTGATGATATGTTTGAAACAATTCACTAATTTTCAATAGTTCAGCATGAAGCAGATGAAATTCTCTGTCTAGAAGATTCGCTAATATTCAAAGTATATCAGGAACAAATAGATTCTCATTTTCCAAATTATTTGTTTCACAAACCAGAGCCGAAGGCAGAACAGGTTATAATTGCAATAGCTGCTTAAGTACCAATACCAGTTCAAGAAGAAGAAATCGCTAATGTTCAACAAGATGATAGATTCATCCAAAACTGGGAAGAATTTGAGAAAGCATTGTCAGAGACTAATACCCCTGCCATTCAAAATGCCATTCAGTCAGAAACCATGCCTATGGTAGGTGCTAAAAGTTCCATGAATCATACAGGAGAATCAAGTATGCAGCATATTTATGTTGATATAGATAACTCCAAGAATCAAGAAGAAATTAGAGAAACCTAATTCACTTCAGATATTTCCAAAATTATTCTTGAAAAGAGCCACATCCAAGGAAACAATGATAAAGAGGAGAAACCAAATGAAACACCAACCCAAGATATGGAAATCATTCCAGCATTTCCAACTACTGAAATAGTCCTGAAAGTTAAAGAGATACCGCCATTGGACGTGTTTTATACTCCAAAGCACAAAGTTTTCATGACCAGGTCAAAAAAGAAACAAAAGATGGAAGAATCTCCCGAACTGCCTATGGATTCAACGTTATTGCGAGTCCTTTGGAAAGGAACTCAATCATCTCCTGGAAAAAAGCTTAATAGATTAAAGTAGTTTGTAGTTGCTTATGCAAATTCAACAATTGACAAGGCAGATGAGGTTGAATCATTGATTTTAGAAAAGGACCAGAAAATTGCTCAAATGGAGCAAGTTTTCTCTGATGAAAAGCAAAGAATTGAGAAGGAGCTTTAAATAAGCATTAATGATCTACAACAACAGTTTAAAGGCCTCAAACTCAAACTGGAAAACGAAATTAAAGAAAAGGATCAAGTAATTCATCAAATGCAGCAGAAGATTGAAAAGCTCCAAGAAAAGCCTAAAATCAATGAAGTAAAGAAAGAATCAATAGAGTTAGAAGCATTACTGGCAACAGAGCAAGCATTTTTCTATCAAAAGTATAATCAGATTCAAGAGCAAGTTAAAACCAGTGATCAATTAGTTACTCAGATTTCCAATCTAATAAATTATTATGAATAAATTGATGACAAATGTCAAAATACATTGATTGGAAAGATACTACACAGGGTAGAGCAACCGATCTCCCTCGTCTTGAAGAATCAATCAAAGATATAATATTTGGAGATTGGGATACTAAAATGAAAAGCGTTGAATTAGCTATTATTAGAGCTAAGAATTTAGCTTCCATCATCTCTGAATATATAAAATATTCTCTTCTACAAGCCAACCTGATTCATGAAGCCTCAAAAGACACTCTGCCATAAATCAGTTTCCTAAAACAATCCTGGCAACATATATCAAACAGAAAAGCTCTTGGCATAGAAAATCTAACAAGGTTAAATATGGAGATTTACTGGTACTTGTTGATTAAGCCTCATAATCAATTGATAATATTAAGGTGCCTCTCCAATGCAGCAGCTTAGCTTCTTCCGACACTCAACGATGCAGTATTCACGGGCCAGCTGAGAATGCAGCCAGTTCATCCCCCCCAACTCGAACATATGATCAAAGCATGCCAGCTCAAAGACCAGCTAGACAATGAATCCAGGAAACAGTCATAGCCTGTTATAACTTATGCATTTTATTTTCCTAGTTTATAGTTGTATAGTTTAGAGTAATATTAGAAGACTTCTTTTACAAGTCTTCTATTTTTTTATTATTAATTAATATTTAAACCCCTTCCATACATTTAGAAAAGGGTCCAGAATTTTGAGAAGATTGCTTTCAGAACTCACACTATTGTTTGAACAAAAGTTATCTAATTGAAAATATAAACCGTGAAGCTATATTTTCAAAACTAAAGCTATGATGCAGCGGGTATTATTATATGTGTATTGATTGTTTTATGTTTCTGAGGTTGTAGCAACTTATTCTTTTTATTAGTTTCATTCTGATAAGCATTGAAGTGATATATGTTCTTATTACTATTGATATAATGTATTGAACGATATGATGTTAGATGTGAGACTCAGAGATCTTTTATGTGATTAATGTTCTTCATCAACTAAATCAATTAAATTGATTTAGTTTCTTAAATGTGTTTATATTCATTAAGTATGTGATGATCTGTATTATTTCATGCTTTACAAATCTTATGCCTTAATCATGTATTTTAATCCAATCCCCGAAAATAGTTAGATTAGTTTTAATTTATGTTATAGTTAGGATAAATCACCCTGTTAGTGTTGATTTCATTTCTTTTGTTATATAAACTCTCTTTATACGAGAAACTGGTCCCTTTATCCCCAATCAGACCCACCATTTTCAATGGAACAGGAGTTGTTTTAAGCTCCCAACCAGGTGGAATCCCTAATGTTGAGGAAGTCACTTTCCAGCCTTCAACATTTTTGGCAATAGAAGGAGGGAATCCTACTATGTATTTCATATAAATTTGAATCTCAAATGAAAAGCTAACGTAAGAGTCAATCTCCCTCCAAATCTCCTACAACTTCTAGATCTCGTTCATTATCTCCAGGTCATAAGTCTAAAGTTGTAAAGCCATTTCTTTCATCTCCTGAAACATTACCTCGTAGACCTTCTTCAGATCATATTCCCGAGTCTCCCGAAGTTCAGTATTTGATTGAGAAGTTATAACAAATATCTATATCTCTGGATAAGGCTGTTAATCCTGAAATTTATGAAGAAAGTGTTACATCCAAGTTTCGAGGTACTGGTGTGTTAACCCGATCACAAAGTGAAAAACTATAGATAACAATTTTCGAGTTTCCTATTTTATCTCATTGTAAGAAAGCTACTACATCAGCACCTCAATCAGGTATCAGTGAGATTACATCATCTTCATCTCCATTTACTCCCACTTTCTCTTCTAATCAACCCGTTTCTACTCATCAACCCATTTTCGTTCAAACAACTAGTGCTACTGTAAGTAGTACTAGTCTAGTAGTTAGTTCTTCACCATCCACATCTGCTTCTAGACCTACCATCTCATCTCCACAACCAACAAGTTAAGAAATGGCCAACTTACTATGGGTGAATTTGGGTTCGTTCAAATGGTAAATTTACATCCTATCCCAGATCATCCAGAAAAATGGTTACCAAAGTATAATCTTGATGATGGTCTTCCTGCGGAAGAGCATCTAAATAATTTTATGTTAGCCATGAATCTTAACGACGTTGAACATGAAGATGTTGTAGTTAGATTGTTTCCATATAATTTCCGAGGATCTGCAAGATCCTGGTATTTTTCCCTCCCTTCAGGTTCCATAGGAAATTGTAATACTTCTTAATAAATATTGCTTGCCAAATTTGGTTATTATAGGACAATTGCGTCATTAATCAATGATATTTCTAATTTAAAAGCTAATACATGTGAAAAGATCAAAGATTTCAAGTCCAGATTTAACAAGTTATTGAATAAAGTACCAGCTGCCTCTAAGCCTGGATTGGATGTACAAATAGAATGGTACATATCTTCTCTTCCTTCTAATATAGCAATTTTTTTAGATAGAGCTAAGAACATCAATAATACATAGATAGTAGTACTCGATATATTTTGACACTGCTCATGAGAAAAAATAGTGGTGATTCTGCTTTCTATTCAGATGACTTGAAGCTACAGTAGTGCAAACCAAAATCTCTCTTGAAAAAATTCAGAATCCCTTCTTCATATCCATCAAGGGTATTTACAATTTCTAATGAGAATACAAATATAGTAAAGTATCACAAAATATCGGAGCGGTTTCAACAAACCATCCTTAAAATAAAGTAAAATGCAATAATATATTTCAATTGTAACAACATGACTTGAGATGAAGGTTTTTCTCCCATTTGTTGTCGAATTTCGCATATATCTGTCATTTATTTTAATTCGGGTGGATGATGAGGTTGGATGCGCATGTGTCCCGTAAATATTGCGTCGTTGAGTGTTGGAAGGAGATGTGTAGCTGTGTTGGAGAGACACCTCAGCATGAGCCACTGACTATTTTTTTTTTTTTAACAAGAACGGGTATATTTTTTATTTATGAAAATAGGTTGGGCCACAACCTAATCAACCCTTGATACATACTCTATTTTCCCAAAATTCCCTTTGAGATGGGTTCTGCTCTTTCATATCTGTTTCTTAAGGTATCGGAAACCAAATTTGGGCATCGTCGTTTTTTGAAAGATCTCCTTGGGCCAAGAGGCAACCTGCATTTGCTTTTGCATCAGCTTCCTTGTTTAAATTTCGAAGGATATGGAAGAAGGAGTTGGAAGTGTATTTTTGTAACACTTTTCTAAGTCTCTACAGAGTCTTATTGAGGGCTAGGTTATTGAATTGATCTCTTGTGTTCATGATCTTGATCAGGATTTATGAGTCTCCGAAAACTTCTATGTCCTTTTCTCCGTGCTCATGCACGATATGGCAAGCTTTGAGCAGTGCTAATATTTCTGCTTGATTATTGGAGTTTTTTCCAAGGCCCCAACTGAAACTGATTCTTCTTTGCCCAATCTGGGGATAGAATACCCCCCCAACTCCAGACATACCTAGATTCCCCTTAGAAGCACCATCAAAAAATATTGTGGCTTTATCACGCGACTTCCACCAATTTTTAAATTCGGTCTCAGGAATCCACTGTTGAGATTCAACAAGATGACGAGCTTAGTGAAAAGAGTCACCTTCACTAAGTGGGCCCGCAGGCTATTTTTGGCGCAAGTCTATTTTTAGACTATGTCTATTTTTAGACATGATGATCATATTTCAGAAGTTGCGGGATGCTATTTGTGGATGGTTGATCAATTTGGAAAAATAGATGAAATTATATTTTTAGAATATTGGGTGAAGTCTATTTGTAGATCGTCAATCTAAAAATAGATGCATGTCGATTATTATTCGCTCTTAATAATAATCAGACTCTAAACAGCAACTTATTCTCTTGGAGCACTTCAGTGTAGTGCACAGATGTGGCACAGCAGCTGACAGAAGGAATTACACTATTCCCAAGGGTTTACTGGAGCTATTGCATGGAGGACTCAGTTAGAACTCAAGTGGCATAGTTATGACACAGTTGGAAGAAGCAGTTATGGAGTTGTATTCAGTTTAACTCAGTTAGACTTAGTTGAGCTAGTTGTATCTAGTCTAACTGATTGATACACTAGTGAGAGTGGAGTGAATTAATTAGTTAATTAATTAACAAATAATAAATCATTAATCAACTGAACAATATAGCAGTTAACTACAGTGCATGGCAATTTCAGTGGAGACCAGTGGAGAGATAGGTGAAAGGGCAAGATAGACTATCTTTTGTGACTATAGTGATGCATTGATTGCATCACACACTCAGTGGAGATGCCAATGAGGATTGCGCAGTCAAGGATGGAGTAATTTGAATTCATTCAGAGCTATTCTTCAACAGAGATTGCGCAATGGAGGCATGCTAGCAGGTGGCAAAGATCGGTGCATGGATTTGCAAGATTAGGCCTGATTAATGTATGACGATTGTACTGTACTGAGGGCTTGTGATAAGCTTTGTATGTTTGTATGAGATTTTCATATGATCTCCATGTTACATAATATATAGTTAGGGTTTTCATCTTCAGGCTTTCCCAGTTAAAAACTGTGCTATGTGCGATTGAATATTTTTGTTTATGCTTCACATGTGTGTGCAATTAATTTTTCTACAAAAGATTAACAAGTGGAATAGATTCAGTATCTTTCATAAAGTTAAATAGTGTGAGATTAGGTGGATATTGGACATATGCATGCTTAGTGCATATAATTTCTACATCCACAGCCTCCACCCTGGATTATGACCGGGGTGAGAGGATGACTTATGATTGAGAGTAGGCTTCAGAGGCACACTGATCCAAATTATCACGTCAAAGGAGGGATTGTTGTCTTTCTTGTGGGAGAAGTTCCTCAAGGACTCAATTACCAAGGCGTTCGCCTTGGAAGCCACCACCATGGGGGAGCAATATCTGCTGTTAAATATGGCATCATTCCTGGACAGCCAAATTTGCCAGCAAAAAAATTTAGGAATTGCGAACCAAATAATATTCCACAAGGACTTACTGCGAAGTTCATGTGGTGATTGCTCCTTCCACGAAATGAAAAGGTTTGAAATTAAGCTAGGCAAATGAGGATGGACATTAAGCCCATACAGCTCATTTTCCTAAACATTATTTGTAAAATCGCACTCCAGGAACAGATGTTTCATTGACTCCACCGCTGTGCAACAAAGAGGGCATCTATGATGGCCAACGATACCTCTTTTGAGCAAGTTTTCTCCTGTCAAAAAATGCTTGTGGATGAGGAGCCATGGGAAAAAATTAACCTTTGGAAGACCGCCGAGATCCCAGACCTGCTTCCACAGAGAAGGGGAGTGGAGGGGAATGTTGTGTTGGAGGGCTACAAACCCAATCGCAGCAGAGTAGTGATCGGTCTTGCCCCAACCCCATCTTTCCTAAGAGCGTCAATGGATTGGAGCGAGGCTAGCAAGCGATGCTAAAAATATAGATAGATGAGGGAGGAGCCTTTTTGGGGGGGCGCAAAATTTTCTAGGCAAGGCAGTGTCCAGCAGCATCCTAGGACGAAATGCCAGCCAGAGTGTTAATCCCACGATTAATGAGCCACTCCCGTTGATCAGTAATTTCTTGAACTGAGTTAAGAGGAGGATGACCCATGATATTGTCATCCCAAAGCTGAATTTTTTCCCCACTGCCCAAGATTCTGAAGAGGCGGTCTTTGAAGAACTCCAAACTGCAGCTGCAGAGCTTCCAGAGAGTGGTACCCTTTTGTGTTGTTCCTTCATCCATATTTAACGAGAGACCATACATATATTTTTTTATAAGGACTTGACTTACTGGATTCCAGGGGTTCGAGAATATTTTCCAGATCATCCTCCCTCCCAAGGCCAGATTGGCCAAACCGGGGTCTCTAACTTGCAAGCCCCCATCTGTAAGGGCTCTTTTCACTATGTCCCAGCTAACCAGATGGACTTTTTTTCTGGTTTCCCTTACCGCCTTGCCAAAGAAAGTTTCTTAGGAGCTTTGAGAGCTGATTAGTAATTGATTTAGGGGCCAGAAGAAATGTAGCCTAATATAAGGGGAGTGAGGAGAGGACATATTTCACCATGATAAGCTTTCCAGTTGTGCTAAGCCACTGCTCACCCCAAAATTTCATTTTGTTCTTGATTTTTCTGAGGACCTCAGCCTAGTGAAGGGCCTTATTAAAACCCTGAGTCAAAGGCAAGCCTAGATATTTTATTTTATCCCAGCTTGCAGTACCCACATAGCCAAGAAATTTGGAAATCTGATTCATGGTTTGTTGATTAATATCCCGGCTGTAAACTGCACTTTTTCTCCTGTTGACTAGGGCTCCAGAGACTTTGCAGAAGCTGTGGATAACCTCTTTAAAATCCCTTGCAATCATAATGGAGCCCCCCCCCCCCCCCCCCCCACAGGAGAAGGGAGTCATCTGAAAACAAAGCATGGTTGATTGGCTCAGTGCTTCTCGCGGCCTTGATTCCAGGTAGATATCCTTTAATCTTCTGTGCTCACAACTTTTAGCTAAGGGAGACGACCATCAAGATATATACGAAGGGGGACAAAGGGCAACCTTGTTTGAGGCCCCACAAGGCCTTGAAATAGTTTTTAGGTCCCTATATTACTAGTATAGTCCTTTATTGTTGCTAGTGTAACCCCCTTATTGTTATTGTTGTACCCCTATAACCCCCGTATTGTTATTATTGTTCCCTTACATTATTATTGTTAGGTCGGCTAGGATTACCTTGTGGCCCAGTGGACTCCTATATATAGAAAGGAGGTTTGGTCATTTGAATCATCCAAGAATTGTTCATTTATGTAATGTATTGGAGGTTTCCCCCTTTAAGTGGTTGATTTCTAAGGCGTTGATCTCTCTTCTCTTCTATTTTTGGAGTTGGTTTCATAACATTTGGTATCAGAGCTTTGGATTCTAGGGTTTCGCTGCTCCAAACAAGTCATCGTGGAATTTTCGCTATAATTTTTTTTTATGAAGGTTTAGAAGCTGAAAGTTTTACAGAGCGAAGCTGAAATCCTGAGGAACGTCGTGGAAAAATTTCAGATCTTGGTTCACAATATTTTTGGAGATATGTGTTAGCCACCTATAATATTTTGTTATACCAAAAGGTGGCTAAGATATTTTTCGAGCCTCCAAGGAACAAATTTTATCACTAAAAATTGTTGGCTCTTGAAGTCTTTTTAAGGCCTCATGCCTCTGTCCCAAATCCTCGTTTGCTATCCCATTTTATACTCAGAAAATTCTGCTGATTCCAAGTAGAAGACTGCTGAAAGACCTTCATTTTCCCTTTTTTTAAACCTTCATCTGCTCCCCTTTTTCTCCACAAACTTCCTTGTTTTCATAAATCCTCTTCTTCCATTTATGAAAATCACTTTCCCATAGTTAAAAACCCATTTTTCTTTATAAAACCCAAAACCCGCTTATCCAAACTTTCAACTTAAAAACTTGAAGTCACGTGTTTAATATTTTAATGGATTGATTGAAAGACCGATCGCGCAATCGCAATCGGAGAAATCAAATGGGTAGATAAAAAAGACCCGCATCAAAGTTCCGATGCGATTGGGTCTCGTATGTTAAAAGTTTCCCCCGCCCCTGTCTCATATGACTTCCCCCGAGACCAAGTGTTCAGGACCCCGGGTGCCAATCGCATGGCAACGTTTCAAATAGGTTGATCGGAATGACCAGGCCCGATGGCCCGATTGCAATTGACCCCTTTGTTTTAAATACGCCCCGGGCATATTACATTCCATATATCCGAAGGCCCCGCAGTCGGGCGCCTGTCCGCTTTATATATATATTCTTCCGCCCGATCCATAAAAACCTTTGATTATTCCAAAAATTTGGGTTTCATAAAAATATACAAGGGTTTTTTCCCCCGGCTCATTTCCACCATTGATCATATGCCAAATCCAACGGTTCGCGCAAAATCGCATCGCAATGTTTCAATCGCATGCATTTTTGTTTTACCCCCGATTGCGCTCCTCCGATTAGATCTGGACCGTCCACGTGTCCAGATCGGACGGTCCAAAACCACCCCGCCTTATTTCTTCTCCCTGCTCTCCTTTGCCTGTTCTGCGCCGATCTCCACCGTTAGATATTTTTATCCGACGGCTACGCTCCTCCCCCGCCATCTGAAGCAGTTTAAACCTATTTCCGCAGGATTTCTTAACTATTTTTGTGTTTTGCAGGTGTTTTTATGGTTTTCCATTATAGAATGAAGGAGAGCCGAGGGTTGGGAAAGACGTTTCCTGTGCCTTCGAGCTATCTAAAAGAACCATTCACGGGCTCTGTATCAAATGATTTATCGATGTTTCATGAGCATTGATAACCTAAAGAGCCCTGCGCTGCCCTACACATCGACAAGACACTGTTTTATTGAAGAGAGCAGTTAAAGAGTATCAGTTTTTGAAGACAAAGCACAGCAGATGAAGATCGAAGACAACTTTTACGGGGATTACGGCTAAGACAGTTATCAAAAGCCTAATCCCCAATCTAAAACACAGTTTAAAAGAAAGCCTAAAGTGTTCATCAGACATATTGCCTCCACCACCAGACTTTGAGGCAAATTGATTCCTCAACCACCGCAATGCCACCTATTGCTTCAAAAAGCTCAATCAGAGGCTGAATTTATTGAACTAAATTAGATATTTTGCCTCGAAGCAGCCAAAGAAGTTATTTCTGCCTCAAAATTAATGACAGAATGTGTGCAGAGTAACCCTAACAGTACGCAGAGCCTCAAATGTCAAACAAAGCTCCCTCCGAGCTTACTTCATAAGTGTAAACACAGTTAATGTAGTGATCCACCTGTAAATTTCTCCCTCGAGCCTCTCAAAGGGCCGAGAAGTCTTCATTCTGCATTAATTGTACTTGATATCTTTTTATCAGATCTCACCTCCTCATCCTTCTATAAATACTTCAGTAGAAGATGAGTGAGGGTTTGGATTAGTTGGTTGTCAATGTAATTGCTGAAGCATTCTATGTAACTGAGCTGAAAACTCTTGACTGTAAATAGTGGTTTCATCGGCTCTTGGAGCTCTGCTTGTAGCAGATAGGTTAGGTTGTGAAGAGAGATGGATTAAAACATTGGATCTGAAGATTGTAACCGGTTTGAAGCATCAATACAAGATGATTTATGGGATCCTGGTCTATGCTAATGGTGATGTTATTCTCACTGTAACTTGTATTTTGTTTCTGTTTTCAATTTGTTTCATTTTCCAGTGTAAAGAACAGTTTAAACAGGGTTAGGACCTACTGTATATCAGTAACCTTCTCTGGCTGAGAAATCTTTATCTAAATGTTTTCTTTCAACTGTGTTATTTGAAAATGATTTAATTCAGTCTAAGTACACGGATGCTGGCGTTCCCTCATCCTTTTGTCACTGCTGAATGTTATTTTTAAATGTTACTTTCAATATATGTTGTGTGAGGATGAATTGAGAAAATCAAGGTTAGCCCTGAGTCCCTTTCCTATTTGCTCAACTATTTGATCGTTTCCCTTAGGATGTGTTAAAAGCTGACTAGTTTCGAAGTACTTATCAGATCTTAGGCCATTCTGTGTTATCTCTGTGATCGTCTTGGAAGTAACTAAGTAAAGAAGAGCTAGGAGAGGATTATGGTGAGCCCAGCCCACTAGTTTCTACTCCAAAAGTTGCCTTCAAGTTTCCCTTTGTTTTTATATGTATTCTATTGGAAGTGTATCAAAGGCTGGATAGTTTCAAAGTACTTACCAAGTCCTAGTTTGCTTCTATGTTTCTCTTAAGTGCTTGGTCAAAGGCTGGCTAGTTTGAAAGTACTTACCAGATCCTGGGCTGCTCTTTGTTCTACATCTGTCATTTCCCTTTCTTATTGTATCATTCCATTCCATAAATCAAACTTTAAAGAGATCCTTAGGCATAGATGACTTGCCCCATAGATCACTCTTGAACCTGAATGTTTCAATTAAATCCTCTTATGACTCCATAGCCCAATGGATTGAAAACTTGCCATCATCTTTCTTCTTGATCGAAGCTTAATATTTTGCTTGCAACTTCTCACCTTTGAACCTATTTGCATATAGATCTTTCTGCCTCAGACAACAATTATGTTCAATCATCCGAAAACACCAAACAAAACCCTTGGACCTCATAACTAGCCTAATATCATTACCCTAAGCTTTCAAAGACAATATCCATCTTTGTACATATTGGAGAGATCCCTCTTCGGATTCAGGAGGGCTAGATCCTAGAATCCAAAAGTTGGTTGAAATGATGTTAACTCTGTGATCGGACGTTGCCAATCTTGCTTATTACAGAGACCTAAGAATATGATCTATGCAAGTTAGGGATTTATGCAGGCTCTTGAATTTAACTTAAACAGGTCATCGTGGAATTTTCACTATAAATTTTTTTCTACGAGGGTTCAAAATCTAAAATTTCCAGAGCGAAGCCGCAATCCTGAGGAACACCGTGGAAAAATTTCAAAGTTTGATTCATAATATTTTCGGACATAGGGTCTCTGGAAGTTAGGGATTTTTCAGGCTCCCGAATTTCAGCTCAAAGAGGTGACCGTGGGAAAATCATCATAAATCTCTCTCTGATAATTGCATTGGAATTCTGTAAAAATGGCCACGGGTACACAGACTGTAGTTTATTTTGTATCAATTTCAGAGCCAAAGGAGGAAACAGTGACACATGGAAAGTCGTACAAGTTCGCTCTACTGAACCAGTCCATAATTAGGTCATCGTAGGAGATTGGGCATAACTTTGTCTTCAAGAATCCAAATCAGATCAAAACTGTGGCATTCGAAAGAAGATTCAGAGGGCTACTTCAGGGAAAATTTTCAGATATTGAAGATCCGAAATCACAGAGATAATTCAGTTTCAATATCAAGCTCCTCAAAATCAAGAAAAAGGTGTGTATTTTTTTTTCAAATATCATAAGTCTTATTAGTTTTAAGTGATTCCAAAGGCATATCGAGCATAGATGTCATTATTGGGTTCAAAAATGCCTCCTAAAAAGAATTCAACACCTATTAGGCCCTCATAGTACTCTATTATGAGTCATGAAGATGAAAAATTCCAACATGATCTATCAAAATTATAAGAGCAAGTGCACCAAATTTCACTCTCGCAAAGAGCAAAAAAAAATGAAATGAAAGTTTTGAAGAAAGGCGTGGAAGTGAAGATGGATGGTTTGAAGAAAGGCGTGGAAGCTAAGATGGATGGCATGGAAGCTAGCATGGAAGCTAAGATGGATGACATTGAAGAAAAAATGAAAGACAACATGGAAAACATGAAGAATGATCTAAAAGCAGACATGGAAGGTTTGACAAAGTTGATACAAGAAATGTTTCCTAATGGCAAAAAGATAGTAGAGGAAACTCATTATGAGAACAAAATAAATTTTAATCCTGATTTCATAAACTCTAATGTTGGGTGGAAGAACCACCATATTCCAAAGATGGATATGAGGAAGTTTTATGGGAAGGATCCTATAACATGGATACTACAAATGGAGCAATATTTTGATCTCAATAATGTGCAAAACACACAAAAGGTACACATTTCAACTTTACATTTAGAACAAAATACATTTATATGGTATTGATGGCTTTTATCTCTTAAAAAATTTGTCACTTGGTCAATTTTTACAGAGGAAATAATAGCACATTATAAGGATACAAAGAGCAACACCTTCTTTAGCCAATTGATAAATCTCAAATAAAAGGGTTCAGTGGGGGAGCACATTGAGGACTTCCAAAAATTGAATACAAGGGTAACTGATATTCCAGAGGAACATAGGATTGGTGTCTTCATAGGGACTTTAAAGGATGATATCCAACATGAAGTTTGCGTTTGGGAACCTGATTCATTAGAGAAGGCATTCAGGTTTTCAATAAAAATTGAATGTAAAATTATGGCGATAAGGAAGCCTACCACTCACTTCTATAAAGATGGAAGTGTTGCTACTACTAGACTTCAACAACCTACAAGGTTGACACCACAATAATTGGAAGAAAAAAGAGCAAAAGGGCTTTGCTATAGTTGTGATAGCAAATACACTAAAGGTCATAAGTGTGCTGAGAAGAAATTATTTTACATAGATTGTGAAGAGGAAGAAGAAAATGAATAAGAAACTTCAAAAGAAGAGGATATACACCAGGAACCGACCGTAGAAGAAGAATAAACGAGTCCAACCATATCGTGTAATGCATTGGCAGGAATTACCACTCCTCAAACTCTCAAGATAGAAGGACATATCAAGAAGAAAAAGGTAATAGTGTTGATTGATTCGGGTAGTACCCATAATTTTATTCATTGTAAGGTAGCCAAGGAATTGAAATGTTTCCTATACCTAGCACCAGAATGTCAATTGATGGTTGCAAATGGAGGAACTATAAATTTCTCTGGAAAATGCCATAATATAAATCTAGCCATGGGGGAATATGTATTGAATAGTCCAATGCTTTCCATTCCAATGGGAGGAGCTGATGTTGTACTAGGAGTACAATGGTTACAATCTTTGGGGACGATAGATTTTAATTTTCAAGAACTTTTCATGAAAATTTTTTCGGAAGGAAAGGAAATCAAACTACGAGGTATCGTAGGGAAGCCGGGAAATATAATAAGCTCTAATGTCATGACAAAGCTTCTGAGGAAAGAACAACGAGGTGTAATTGCACAATTATGCTCACTAGAAGTTCCAACATCAAAAACATCTATTTCTGCAGATCTCCAAAAAGTCTTGAACAATCATTCCAAGGTCTTTGAAACTCTGAAAGGACTCCCACCTATTCGTGATCATGGTCATGCTATTCATTTGATTCCAGGAAGTGTTCCTCCAAACATCGGGCCTTACAGATATCCTTATCTCCAAAATAGCTAAATTGAATGTATGATTGCAGAAATGTTAGAGGATGGTATAATTCAACCTAGTCAAAGTTCTTTCTCTGCTCTAGTAGTATTGGTGCATAAGAAGGATGGATCATGGCGCTTGTTTCTGGATTATAGGGAGCTCAATAAGCTCACTACTAAAGATAAATTTCCCATTCATGTGATTGATGAATTATTGGATGAATTACATGGAGCAATTTATTTTACTAAGTTGGATCTTCGTTCAGGATATCATCAAATTAGAATGAAGACTGAAGATATTCTGAAAACAACATTTCGAACTCATGAGGGTCATTATGAATTTTTGGTTATGCCTTTTAGCCTTACCAATGCACCTTCTACATTCAAGGGTTGATGAATTCCATTTTCAAACCCTTCCTTAGAAAATTGTGCTAGTATTTTTTAATAATATACTAATCTACCGCAGGTCTTGGAAGGATCATGTTCAACATTTTGACAGGGTGCTCAAACTATTGGAAGAGAAACAATTATATGCAAAAACATTGAAATGTTTCTTTGGAGTACAAGAGGTGGAATATCTGGGTCATATTGTATCTCACGAGGGTGTTAAAGTAGACCCTAACAAAATTAAATCCATTAATGAATGGAAAGTCCCCACAACCATAAAGCAGTTGCATGAATTTCTTGAGTTAACGGGGTATTATCGCAAGTTTGTTAAGAATTATGGGAGAATAGCAGCACCTCTAACAACATTATTGAAGAAAGATGCATTTTCATGGACTCCTGAAGCAACTAAGGCCTTTTTACATCTTAAAGAGGTAATGTGCCTAGCACCAGTATTAGCTATGCCAGACTTCACAAAAACCTTTATTGTGGAATGTGATGCCTCAAGAAATGGAATTGGTGTTATTTTAATGCAAGAAGGAAGACCCATTTATTTTGAAAGTCGTCCAATCAAAGGAAAGTATTTACAAAAGGCTATTTATGAGAAGGAAATGTTGGCAATACTGCATGCACTAAATAAATGGCAACCTTACCTAATGGGAAGATACTTCATGGTAAAAACTGATCATGATAGCCTTAAACACTTTTTGGAACAAAGACTATCTTCAGAAGAGCAGCAAAAATGGGTTACAAATATTTTGGGTTGTGACTTTGAAATCATCTACAAAAAAGGGAAGCTAAATGTTGTTGCAGGTGCACTCTCAAGAAAGGATGAAGAGGTGGAAGCATTGCTTTGTGACATTTCTATTATCCAACCTAATTGGATAATCGAAGCAAGGGATGAATGGAAGAAGGATGAATAAGTGTGGACACTCATTCAAAATTTGCAGCAATATCCTAGTACATCTGATACATTTAGTTGGAAAAATGATTCCTTATGGTATAATGATCGCTTATATATTTGCAAGAATTCCCAACTAAAACAAAATATTCTTTTGGAATTGCACACTTCTCCTTTAGGAGAACACTCAGGATTTTTAAAAACTTACCACAGGGTGAAGAAATTTTTTTTTGGGATGGCCTTAAATCGGATATTCAAAAGTTTGTGGCGACATGTTTGGTTTGCCAGTAAAATAAAGTTGAGATAATTAATACCCCAGGTCTTCTACAACCTTTATCCATTCCAAGTTAACGTTGGGAGGATATTTCAATGGATTTTATCACAGGTTTACCTAAGTTCGAAGGAAAGAGTGTCATCATGATGGTAGTTGATAGACTTACCAAGTATGCACACTTTTGTGCATTATCTCATCCATTTAAAGCAAGTACAGTTGCTACTGCATTTATGGAAACAATTCAAAAGCTACATGGAAACTAGAATATTATTGTAAGTGACAGAGATCCCATTTTTACAGGAAATTTTTGGACGGAATTATTTTCTTGTTTGGGTACTCAACTAACTCATAGCTCATCTTATCATCCTCAATATGATGGTCAAACTGAGATAGTGAATAAATGTTTGGAAGGATATCTTCGTTGTTTTGTATCTTATAAGCAAGCACAATAGGTCAAGTGGTTGCCTCTCGTTGAATGGTGGTATAACACTTCCTTCCATATTGCAGCAAAAATGACCCCATTTATGGCACTTTATGGATATCAGCCACCATCCATCACATCTTCTTTAATGGAAAATTCTAGGGTTCAAGTAGTGGACGATTACATCGAGCATCAACAAGAAGTTCTCCAACTCTTAAAGGATAACCTAAAGTTGTCACAAAATCGAATGAAACAACAGGAAAATCAACATCACAACGAGAGATGTTTTGATGTGGGATACTGGGTATTTTTACCGCTACAACCATACAAACAAATGTCCCTCAAGCAAGCTAAGAAGGATAACAAATTATCGCGAAAGTACTATGGTCCTTACAAGGTGTTGCAAAATATTGGGCATACAAATTGGAGCTTCATGCTTCTTCGCGAGTGCATCCAGTTTTCCATGTTTCATGCGTAAAGAAGGTTATAGGGGACAAACTTCTAGTTCAAACAATATTGCCAGAACTTGATGAGGAAGCAAAAACCATATTGGAACCTGAAGCAATCACGGAAACAAGAACTCGACAGCTACGGAATCGATCAATTTTAGAGTATCTCATCAAATGGAAGAACTTACCCACTGAAGATTCTACACGAGAGGATGAGAATTTTATACAGAAGCACCCGGAGCTACTCAAGCGCTGAGGACAACACTTTTTTGAAGGAGAGGAGCATGTTAGGTCTCTATATTACTAGTATAGTCCCTTATTATTGCTAGTGTAACCCCCTTATTATTATTGTTGTACCCCTGTAACCCCCATATTGTTATTATTGTGCCCTTACATTATTATTGTTAGGTTGGTTAGGATTACATTGTGGCCCCATGGACTCTTATATATAGAAAGGAGGTTTTGGTCATTTGAATCATCCAAGAATTGTTTATTTATGTAATGTTTTGGAGGTTTCCCCCTCGAAGTGGCTGATTTCTAAGGCGTCGATCTCTCTTCTCTTCTATTTTTGGAGCTAGTTTCATAACAATAGTTGGCTGGCTTGCCATTTACTAAGGGGGAAATCCACGACTCTCCAATACATGCACTGATTAGCCTAATGAACGCAGAGTTTAAACTGAAAGCGGAAAGAACTTGGAGAAGGATGGAATGTCTTACCTGATCAAAGGCATTCGCCATGTCTAGTTTGACGATCATCCCTTTTTCGTGGCATTGGATACTGGAGTGGATGGTTTCCTACACCAGTGACACATTGTCCAAGATGTGCCTTCCTTTGACAAAACCACCTTAATTGGGAGAAATAATATTTTTTAACAGAGGCTTGATCCTGTTCGCCAAGAGCTTGGAGATGATCTTGTATGAAGCATTACAGAGTGAAATTGGCATAAAACGGTCAAAAGAGACAAGCTTCGCTTCTTTAGGGATCAAAGCGAGGAAGGTTGAGTTTGTGCTTACCCCCACTTTGGCTTTTTGTTGTAATCCACTTATCATTCGAATCAGATCAGACTTTATAATATCCCAACAGATTCTCTAGAAGTGAATGGAGAATCCATTCGGACTGGGGGCTTTGTCTGGCTCCATCGCCCAGACAACTTTGTTGACTTCCTCTTCCGTGAAGGGTTTCAGGAGACTGAGATTGTCCTCATCCTTTATCAGACTTGGGATGTGAGTGAGGAATTCTAAAGTTTCCTCCTCATTATCATCTCCACTTTAAATATAAAGCTGTTGGAAGTGAGAGGTAGCAACCTCGCGAATCGCAACAATTCCTTTATGCACAGTCCCGTCCGAGGAGGTGATTTTTGCAATGTGATTTCTCAAGAGGCAGGTGCGGATTTGCTTGTGGAAGAAAGTAGTATTTTTATCTCCAGGTTTGAGCCAAAGATTGCGAGATTTAAGCCTCAAGGTCTCTTCCTCTATTCTGAAGGCCTGGAAAGAGCTCTGTTGGGCAGCTTGCTCAAGTTGTATTTCGGAGGAAGTGATATCATGTGGTTCCATATTCATTTGCAGTTCAAGAAGCCTCTCAGTGGCATGCTTTCCAAGGTTTGTAGATGAACAAGAGGGTTTTTTAAGCCATTCTTTCAGCGTTGATTTAGTGGCTTTGAGTTTTTGTTCTCACACATAGCTAGTCGAACCACTAACTGGGGTGGACCATGCTTTCGTTATAGTCTCCTGAAACCCATCCCTTTCAAACCATAAAGGGTTGAACCGGAAACGAATGTGACCCAAGTTTTCCTCTTCTTCTAGAAGTAGTAAGATAGGTCTATGATCATAAATAAATTTAGGCAAAATTTTGGAGGAGATTATATTCTTCTCAGATAGGAGGGAGCTCTGAAGAAGAAATTTGTCAAGCCGGGCAGAGATGTGCTCATTCCCAGTTATGTTATTTGACCAAGTGTAGAGCCCATATTTGGGTTTAAAATCTACCAAGTACCATTCTAGGATAAACTCTTCGACAAGAGGGAGGATGGGATCTTTTCTTGTATTGCCTCCTCTTTTTTCCTTAGGTTCGAAGACAAGATTGAGGTCTCCCGCTAGGACTATATTCTTGGGAGACTAGGCTTCAAGGAAATCAGTGAGTGTTTGCCAACAGTCCTTTTTTTCGATATAGAGAACCAGAACATAAATATTAAAGAGAGAAAGGGAGGTCTTATTCACAATCTGTTGGAGCTCGGTGAAGATCCAATGTTGCGTTTCGAAGGAGCTAACTAGATGAAATTTATCAGCTTCCTAGAGAGTGGAAAGCCCACCACAAGTACCCCTTACACTGACTATTTTCCCAGATTTTTTTGTCCATTTGTATTTACTGATCTCCAGAAGGGTAGCCCCTTCTATTTTGGTCTCTCGGAGCAAGAGGATCTCAGGGGTATCAGATTTCATGAGGTTCTTCACTGCTTCCATTTTTGTGGGATTCCCCAAGCCTTTGCAATTCCAAGAGACAATACGCATTATTTACTTTCAGAGGGGTGGCCTTTATGGGGCCTGGGTCAATTTTTTTTGCCTATGGACATATCAATCATGGAATGGTTGCCTTGCATTTTTTGCTTCTCAGCCTCTTCTTATCTTTCCACTCTGTCTGACTTCCTCTCGACTCTTTTCAAGGGCCGCTCGAACCTTTCTTCATCCGAAGATCCAGAGGATTCAGGGGGCTTCTTCTTTATCATTTCTGCATAGGTCAGGGATGTGTAATCTCCTCTTAGGGATCCAATTGGCGTTGAGGAAATTTCTTGTTGTATTTTATTTTCTTTTGTTGGTTTTGGCTATTTTTCTGTCACCTCCACTTCTGAAGCGATTTGAGGTTCTCCTGGGGTGCTTAGAATATCGAAGGGGTTGGATTTTGCATCTGTGCTAGCAGGGACAGAAGTTCCTTCCCCTTGTGCCGCCGAGGAAGGGGCAACATTACCTGTAGGCTTACTTTTCCTTTTGTTTCTAGTGTTCGGTTTATTTGAGGCAATTTTATGCACCTGGGTCCATTGTTCCTCTTTGGAGGTCTTAATCTTCTCCATTGTTTTATTTTTGCAATATCTGAAAAAATGTTTGTAGCCATGGAAAAATCAGTATTTGAATGGGATCTGCTCGTAATCAAGCTCTTGGATGTGAGTCCAGTCAACCAATGTGACCTTAATAGCCTCCGCGAGGCCTACCTCCAAATCGACTTTGACACAGATTCGAGCACATGAGAACTGGTCTCTTCTTTCAGCTCTATTGATATACTTCCCAAGTTTGTTACCAATGGTTTCTAAAGATTTAGGATTCCAGCAGTGGAGAGGAAGGTGGGGCAAGCGAACCCAAACCGGAACATCCGATGGGAATTTTAGGCTCGGATCAAAATTCGAGGTCCATTGGTTCAATTATAGGCCCTGAGGGCCCATGAAGTATGGGCCATTTCAGAATATCAGGTTCTTGTCTTCAGCTACTTAAAAAAATAAATAAATAAGCCCTTACCGACAAAGTAGCTTCTGATGTCGTCTTTAATGAGAGGAGTCCAGTTCCTTTGGATCCAGGCTTCAATAGTTTTTGGCGAGGGCCAGAGCCCCGTGAAATTCCCAATGAGCCCGCATTCAACAAGGTTAAGCGTTGATCAACAAGGTTCTTGAGTCGGCAAATCCACTGTGGGGATCTCTTCCAACCTTTTCACAATTTTTTGTTGTTGGTTGCTTGGAGGCCGCTTGTTGCTGCTAGCCACCAGCCTTTTGAAGGCTATTATTTTAGGAGGAAGAGGGGGATCGGGCTCAGGACCCCTTCCTGGGGCCATGGCAGTGGAGTTACAGAAGCAGGATCGCAGGGGAGAAGTAGGAAGAGCGCGCGCGAGCAACTCCAACTAACTGCCAGTGACTATGATTTTTAACCAAGTAATGCCAATGGCATTCTAGGTCAACCTTTGGCATATTCTTGATGCTTTCAAGCTTCTTTCTCAATAAATATTTCCATGATTTGGTTAAAAATTTAACTTTCGACAAAGTACCTTCAGCGCATTCTTGGATCAAATTTTCTTGTTGTATACTGTCACTGATAGATTGAGTGAGATTGTTGGAAATCTCTCTAGAACTAACAATCGCCATTTTTGCATGCTTTGGTTTAATTTCCCATTCATTGAAAATGATCTCCTTATGTGATTCTTCAATTCTTGGGATATCAGTTGATCTCCCTACACCACTATCTTACCATAATATGTAATTAAAAAATTTCTCCTCGCACTCTTCATACTATGTCCTCATTTCGAAAAATTGATTCACTAATGAATCACTTGATTTGCATAAGTCACTGATAGTGGCTAATTTCTGGGAGAAAATGCATAAGTCACTAATAGTGGCTAATTTGAATTCAGTTATCTTAGGGTTCAGTTTCAGTTGTTTAATCTTTTGTTGAAGTTCCTGGATTTGAGTGTCCCTGTTTTTCAAATCGGCTTTATGTTAAAGCTTTAAATCATTGAAATTATTCTCAAGTTTTGCAATTTTTTCTTGCCACTGTTGTTCAATAATTTTCTTTTAATTTTCCAGACCCTATTCTAGCTGCATGATTATTTCATCTTTCTCTTTTAGGAGTTATTGTACTTCAAAATATTTTTCAATAGTAGTAGTGGCATATTCTCTTGCAAACTGCGAGAGCCTGCTGAGATCTCCTGTAGGTTCTTCTTCAGGATCTTTCCAAACTACTTCAAAAGAGGCATTACCAGGGACTAATGCATGCGTTTGTTCAACTTTCCTTCTTTTTCTCTGCCTGTTTACCACAGCTCTATGCTTAGGGCTATAAAATACATCAAGGGGAGGGATTTATTCGATTTTCAAAACAACCTCAAAGGTTGGAAATACTAGGATAGTTTCTAAATCATAAGTATCCAAATCTTTATCGGAAGCCCCAGTTGTTAGTATGAAATCTTAACACAAGTGTACGAAAAGATATCACTTTAGCTGCACATGAAAAACAACCCTAACAACAAATGCGGTTATTTAACTTCTTAGATCTGCAATAGACGGTCGAAACAAATGAAAAATAAATCCAGATCTATGCAAATAAAGCAGCTAGACAGCAAAATGAAATAAGAGTTTCTCCAAAATATCCAATGGACAAGACAAGAATTATAAATAATTTTTTGTATTATGTAACACCTGGGAAGGGAACATAGAGAGTCCCCCTTAATGGGATGGGTTCTTGGTTGTCCTCAAACACTTAAGCTTCATAGTTTTTCTCTCAATGGTTGTAGAATACCCAAGACGTGTAGAACTCAAAGGGAGTTCAATAAGAAAAAGAAAATAAGAGTGTGACAATGATGAGAGGATCAAAGTTTGACCAAGATAAAAGGATCAAAGGTAAGAAATGAATGGAAAAACCCTTCTATTTATAACAAAATAATAAGTTATCCTTGATAATGGTGCATAATAAAATATTATTAACCAAAATCTAGATCTAACTGCTTGGAATATTTTATTATATTTTGTTGGGGGGAAAAGCAATTTAAATTGGTTAAATCCCTTTATTTAGAAATAATAAACAAATAAAATATTTATTTATCATTTCGAGGATGGGATCAAGGAATAATTAAACAAATAATGATTTATTTTATTATTCCTAAATGATTTAGTAAAATTTAACAAGGAATATTAATTAAATAATGATTTAATTTATTATTCCTAGAGAATAATAAGATAAATAATGATTTATCTAATTATTTCTCATTAATTGGGTTAAATATGACCAGGAATATAATTAAACGGAGGTTTAATTAATTATTCCTAGAGGAAAATCAAATAAATAAGGATTTATTTAATTATTTCTCATGGGGTTTTATATTTTGGACCAGAAATAACTTAATAAATTATGGTTTATTAAATTGTTTCTTAGTGAAAGCAATTTTACTATGGTAAAATTGGTCTTACATGGTGTATTTCAATCCATCTAATTATACATGGTTAGATGACCAAAAATTGGTGTAATAGATTGCCCCCCAATGTGCGAGCGTTAGGAGCTAATCGTATGACCGAAGTACATTGTAAGAACACAATCACTAGACACAAAAGGGGAGTCATAGAGAGAGAGATAAGTAGGCGAAGCGAAGCAAGAGAGGATAATAACCCTCAGGGGGCGAGACTGACAACCGTACTTGTATCCTTTTATAGTTGAGTACCTGTATACAATGAGGCGGGGGAGGCATACCTATGCCCACCGAGATAACAAAGTATAAAGAATAATGGTTTGCCCAGTAAAATGAAACTGAGCTATAAAGCACATGATATGTTGGCGTAAACATGGTCCAGACAAAAACATAATGAATCCCACATACATACTGTGCCTAGGACATCAGCCAGGACTGAATACAGTAATATATGAGTACAAGAGATATAATAACAACTAGAGAATCCCTGATAAATAGGAAAGGGCTCTAAAAATATAAATGGACCAGCTAAGTGATACATGCATGCTAGAGGAACTGCAAGTAGCTGGGGCCAAACCCATTAAATTTGTGGAGCTGCATCTGAGGTTGTAGAAGAGAATGAGGTCATCCAGGAATGTGGGGGGCTACCTGAAGGGACACGCCCTCATGAGGTCTGAAACATCTCACACACACCCGGGAATCACTGGATCAATCTGTTAGATCACCGAACTATCGAGTATATGAATATCGATCATGATGAAGTGGATTGGATGAGAAAAAATCAATTCAAAGGGAAATGAGGAGTCCCTTTGCCTGATCTGAGGCACCAAACAATGATGGAAGCTGGAACTAAGATACACCACCCTCTAGACCTGTCTTCTAGAATGAATGTGATGATATCGACAGAAGGAGGTTCGCCTTAGGTGAGGCAATGAGGGTCTTCAACTAAGGGGTGAGGGAATATAGTAGAGTGACTGATGGACTGACACCAGGGATGATGATGGAATGGGGGATATTGGGTAGTAAACAGGCGACTTCCCTTGTCATAGCATAGAAAGCATGGATGACCTGGCAGCGACTGACTTGACTCGTGAGGGGATGGGGGACAGTGGGACTAGAGGCCAAAAAGGGCTACATGAGAGAGGGATAAGGCATGAATGGATGGACTACTATGACAGGAGGTAAAAGGGACTCGGGATAAACTCCGTGAATGCAATGATGACTTAACTCGGATGCTCTGAACAAGGGCGACTCGATGATGCTGCCACCTAGAATAGGCCCGGTGGGGACCATAAAAGCATGAGAAAGAGATGGTTACTCATAACGAAAATCGACACAAGCATCAAAAAGTATGAAGTCTAATTGGTGCCCCAAGTACAAGTGGCGCGAGTGCATAAATGCAATTTTGAGAGGCAACGAAGTGACCCTTCGTGGAAAAAAGGCTTCCGGATGAAGTATCAAATTAAAAAAAAAAAAAAAAAAAAAAAATAAATAAATAAATAAATAAATAAAATAAATAAATAAATAAATAAAAAAATAAAAATTAAAAAAAAAAAAAAAAAACGAATACCCATTGTAGAGCCCGGTGAGAGCTTTCCAACGGTGCTGATAGTTCATCAAATAGATCTATGGTTTGGTTGTTTTCTTTTAATAGGGGAAGGCCCTAAATCTTGTGACGATCGTAGCGAAAAAACCGACCATTGAAAACATGATCTGCGACTTTCAGGAAGGTGGCCTTAATGCTTCTTATAAGAATGGTTCCTGGTGAAGAATGAAGGTAAGAAAGGAATACATGAATGAACTACTAGAGAAGGGATAGAAGAAATCCCACCCACCAAGTAAAACATGGGGACTAAGTGATAAGTAAGGTATCACATAAAGTAGAATATTTGAAGATATGGTATCAAGCATCTACGATATATGGCTCACCAGAGAGGACAGTAGGAAAAACTATCCAAGGACTGGGAGGATATTCGACCATACATAGATCGACGAGGTCTAGGCCGAGACTTATGAAAAACAAGTGAGAAGGTGGCCAGGGGTGCAATCGTGCCCCCAAGCATATGTGGTGGAGGGAAGTGATATGGTATACCAAGGAGGGAATGATGCCCCTATCTAGAGGTTAGTCAACGACAATGTCTAAGGGATTGGCTTGGTGATGTAATATGAAGGAATGATTACGTGGATCATCCCTAGAGTGATCTAAAGTGATATGAGACTCTAGAGGTTCTTCTAACTGGGGAAGAATAATGGTACCATAGTCGACACTGCCATATACACTAGGAGGGTTGTGGAGAATTGCTTCTCCTAGACTCTCCAATATGGATGCCCCCTTACCTAAAAATTTGGTGTCAATGTAATGGCCACAAGGTGTATGTGGTTCGAAAGCATAGGCTCGAAGTAAGGGTTTATATAACCAATCGACCTCACTAAGGATGAAGTCTTTGGATGCCACAACGTGTTGGTCATGGGTCTACTGTGGAAGGAAGTACGCATGATGGTGCATATCATCCCATGGAAAATGAGGGGTGGTCATCACTTCCATAATGTCTTCATCATAATAAAAGATGGGGGTACTAGAGGAAGGGAGACCAAATGATGTGGCGAAGCTACCTGGTGCATCACCATGAGAAATATGGTTCACATACGCATCGCTAGGAAGGGCAGACGAAGAGCTAGTAGATGAAACATCTACCGATGTTGAGCCCAAGGTGATCACCGTAGGAGGTTGTTGTGGCCAGCAACAACCCCCCTTCTTATTTAGTATTAGTGATAATACTAAATAAGTGGGGGCCCTTAGTCAAAAAATCTAAAAATCAATTAGTGCTTGTATTCTTTGTTCAATAAAACTTAATATCATAAACTTAGGAAAATACCTCTCGAAAAATCTAAAAAGCTTAAGTTTTATGATAAGATAGAATAAAATCATTCCTTAAAGGAATATCGCATCGCAAAAAAGTAATGGATATCTCTTTACAAGCATAATTCTAAAATTGCGATATCGCGATGCGAAACTATGCATGAAAAATATTCATCGCATCGCATGTCTCAAATATCACTTATGCTAAAAACCTCAAAATCACCGATATGCGATGGCACATATCGCAAATCGCATGTCGCAAAAAAATATGTTAACAGATGATTGTCACATGTTCCGCTCCAGTGATTTTGCGATATTGCAATGTTGCGATAAAGCGATATTGCGATGTTGCGATAAAGCGATATTGCGATGTTGCGATAAAGCGATATTGCGATGTTGCGGTATTGCGATGTTGCGATGTTGCAATCTGCGATACTGCGATCTGTGATATTGCGAAGCAAATCGCAGATCGCCTTATCGCAGGTCCTTAAGGCTCGTTATACGAAGAAGCTTTCTCCATAAATCGAGACCTTGTTATGCGCTTTAATGTTAATCAATGAATTGGTTGTCAATCATTAATGAAATTTGGTTTTGTTGTGATCGAAGAGCCATTTCACATAAGATGGTATATTCTATATGTTTTCGGCATTTAAAACTTTCCCGTCACCTTTTTCCTATCATTATTCTCACTTCATTCGTAAACTGCAGGAACGAAGAACAAAGAACTATACAAACCAATATTCCTGATATTATGGGAAAGAAAGACAAAGCTCCAATTTCTGAAGACAAAGAAATGACGCCCTTGTATACAGACACCGCTTGTAACAAAGACGCTGGTATTACTACTTGGGAGGGCATGTATAATCTACTTGAGGAAGAGAACCCCAGAGTAATGGAGGTTACAGCTATTGTAGGCTCACATGGGTCTTCTGATGCGTCCATTCCAGAGCTAGCTTGTTCATTCTTGCACTGAATAGCAACGAGGCCTAAAATTCTTCCATACACGGATATGGTTAAATGGGTACTGTACAGCATGGATATTACAAACAGACAGTTTAAGACTCTGGGTCAAGAACTCATTGGTTCATTCACTCCATAAGATTTGAGACTCATGTATCATTTGTCAGAGCCACAGGCGACTTATAACAAACAGTTCATGGAGAAGTTTGCCAAAGAAAATGAAAACCTGGCAGAATGCACCAAGGACTGGTCAAGGAGAGATGAACCACTAAAAAATGATAAACACGGTATGTATAGCACTGGTTCTCTCACTTCTCCGTATTGTTTTGCTGCTGCTATGCTCTGTAGGCTTTTTGGAAAGCCAGACATTAATAATTTTTCATTTGAATGGCTACCATTATTGAATGTTGTTGTTAATGCTACTATTGTGGATTGGGCTAAGATATTATCTGACAACTTAGCCACAGCTATTTTAAATTATTGGTCCAAAAGAACTATTTCTCAGAGAATTTATCCCCCTTTTTACTTATCTGCATATGTTTCTAAGTTTCCTTTAATGGGTTGGAAATGGACAACTCAAGATCCCCTACCCATTCATGTTTATCACAAAGAATTGCGGGATTCAAAGTTCATTCCCTATTTTTACAAGATTTGCCATGGAATCATGTTGCCCCTGTACAGAATGTTATATGATAAAGACGCTCCAAGGTTTTCTCCTGAAGCAGAGGTAGACATAATTCCTGTTGCGAGATGGTTTGGAGAAGAATTGTTTACATACGTTAGGGTATTTGGAAGTTTTGCCTCCCCTCATGTTTTACCCTTGTATGTTCCTGATAAACTCATGGCACGAGAAATTGCTTATCAAACCTGCGGAGAAGGAGGTTTGACTAAAGATTTAAACGACAAAAAGAAGGCTATCTGGCCACAATTTCCTGTGGCTTGTGGGGCCTTTTCATTATTTGATGTTGGTCATGCATTCAAAGAAGTAAAAAACATTACATGTTTACATTTATTCAAGTTTCCAAGAAGATCGTTCGATCCCTATGATATTGTTAAAAATTTCACTACTGCAGTCAAGATAAGAGTGTTTTCTAAAGAACATGATCTTTTTGATGACATGTTCCAAGAAAAAAGCACACTTAAAAAGGTTCTACATTCGGCTCAAATACGGTTTCCTCCAGCAGAATTTCAAGAATTCAAGAAATACAGGGAAAGGAGGTTAACTAGTATCCCTTTGGAACGCTTGGAACCCATAAGGGAACCAACTCCCAGTATTAGTCTCAGTGGAAGTTCAGGTACAGAAAGGTCTAAGTCTAAGTCCGGGAAATAAACCTCTGAACACTCTAAGAGGTCTGACAATGACCATGATAAAAGTGAAGGGTCAGTAAGGGATACTGCCCAGTCAAAGGAGCTTTTACAGCAACAGGTTTCAACCTCTCCACAGTTAAATCTTCTCCCTCTCATTGTACAACAACCATCAGTCAGAACTGAGTTAGATAAGGAATGGGAGACATTCAATTATTTGATTAATATTGAAGGACAGAACACACAGACACCTGTGAGTAATGTACAGACAACAAAAAATATAGTCACAGGAATAACTACCAATGTCTCAGAAATGGAACATATTCCCATTACCCCATCCTCTGAACTTATGCTCAAAATAGAGGAAATTCCTCCTCTTGATGTATTCTATAGTCCACAACACAAGGCAGTGGTAAGAAGACAAAGGAAGAAAAGGAAATTGGAAAATGTGCTCTCTCATGATGCAGAACAATTAGATGTCCTATGGCAAGATCCTACTACTGATCCAACTGAAAATCTCACCAAATTATCTCAGATCATAGGAGCATATGCCTCTGTAGCCATTGATAAAGCATCTGAGGTACGACAATTACTAAATGAGAAAGAAGATCAAGTACAGGTTTTGCAACAACAGCTGCAACAAGCCAACGCTAACAATGAAGCACAGAAGCAACTTGAAAAATTACAACAGGACTTCCAACAAATGCAGATAGGATATCAGAACACTTTGACTGAAAAAGAGAAACAGCTACAGGTTATGCAAGAGATGCACAAGGATGATCCCAAGCTTACAGAATTTATCACAGAGTCTATTTCCTTAAATGATCAACTACTGCAGCAACAAGAAATATTATGCCAAAGAATATCACAGTGGAACTTTTATTGTGAAGAAAGTGATAAAATCACTAATCATGTCGTAGACTTACGACATGATTATGATTCAATTGATAAAAGAGTTACTGACTATTTAGCTTGGCAAGAAACAGAGGAGGGGAAAAGAGCAGGTGCACCAATAATCAATGACAATCACATAGTAATGCTCTTTAATAATTGGGATGGACAAATAAGGAAAGTAGAGCAAGCAGCAGAAGAAGAAGTCACAGCAGCAAGCAATATTATTGATTGTATAAATGAAAATTTGCATGAGGCAAATCTGATCTCTAAAACTACTCCAGGGTATCTAACGAAAGCACAGCAACTGCAGACAAACTGGAGACAGAAGGCTCAAGAAAAGGCATAATCGATTAAAAGATTAACAAAGTTAAATTGGGATTCTTACTGGGCGTGTTTGGTAAAACCACACAGCCAGTGCATGACTCTCAAGTGTATCATCAATTCTGCTGAGAAGATGGCGCCAGCTCTTGCCGATTTCATTTTCACAGGACAGTTAAAGTCTGAAGTCGGCCAGCCAAATCTTCTCAAAACAATGCTGAACACTTGCAATTTCAAATAACAAATTCATAAGTAGTTAGTTGTTAAGTTTTAATTTTAGTTTTATTATTAGTTTTCCTTTATTTTTTGCCTAAAAAGAGGACGGTCATTTAAACCGTATCCTACATTTTTGTAATAAATTATTTTTAGATTTAGTTAGTAGTATTTAAACCGTTCTCATGCATTTAGAGAAGGGTCATGAAATTTGTCAAAAAATTGTCCTCAGAACATGCACTTTTGCACCCTCCGAGGAGGTTTTGATGAATGAATGGAACAGGATTTATTGATATCAGCGTTTAATATCTACTATTGATGTTGCACTTTTGTATGTTGGATTAAGAATAGATAAATCATTATTGCTTGAAGCTCATGAGTAGAACTAGTTATAAATGGTACTTTTATCTCTTAACTATTTCTGCTTTTGTGTTAAAGTGATATTTATGTTCAGTTGTTTATATATTAATGCTTGAATGCTTGAGTTATCATTTGGCACTTTTGTACGGTGCTAGCTATTTTTTTATGCTTAATATATGAGTAACTTATTATGCGATATGTTCTTCACAACTGTTTCGTTTAACTTTTTATAGGAAGTAGTTTATCTTTATTGAATTCTTTTCTTATAACAGTTGAATGATATTTATTACCAATTGTTATTTGAAATCATTTTAGATCGCATAACGGAAATATTACATCCCGGGTTAGTTTAAAATTAGATATTTTTGTTTTATTAGAATACAATTGCATGTTATTAGATTAGAAATAGAATAAAAGCATTTCACTTAGAAACTTTTAGAAACAAAATATCAATTCTCAACACACACACACATATTGGGAAACTGGTCCCATTATCCCCAGTCGGACCCACTATACCAAATGGAAAAGGAGCTGCCAACCAAGGTCCGGACCGGGTGGGTATCCCCCTTGTTGTAGACCCGATTTTCGGGGCTTCAACAGAGGTTCAGTCAAAACAGAAGGGAACTCCCCGGAGGGGTGTTCCACCAAGGGCCTCATGGATGATGACAAATAGTGGATGGTGGCCATAGATTTCGTCATCTTGACATCGGGGGGAGGTATGACAATGTCCTTCGGTTCTACCAAAGTAGAACGCACAAGTATAGGGGTACATGATCCACTACGAGCGGCCTCTATTTCGTGAACAGCTTCAAGGGTGTCGCGAAAGTTGTTGAGACGGGGACAGAGGTGAGAATAGTGGCCATAAATATCACACAAAGCACAAGGGTAGTTCGTGCACAACGATTTGAGTTTCTTAGCTGAATTTGGTAAGGTAACATGGACCTCCGGGATATCGGATTCAAGAAACGACTCATTGACCACAGGTTTGAGACGAGGAAGTTCAAGAAAGTTATGGGTGGCATGCCCAACAACATCACACAAAGCACATGGTGGTGACTTATTTAGAGGCTTAGGAGGAGAAAGAGTTTTTTGGGAAGCCTTGTCCTTAGTTTCCTTCTTTTTGGATTCCCCCCTTGACCAGATGCTTTGAAACAGGAGTATATTCTTGTTGAGGTGGCGGAGGCATTGAAGTAAAGGTAGTGGTCGTGGCGACCGGTTGGACTGCGGTCAAAGCGGTATAAGGTTTGAGCTGACCAGCCGGAGGATCGATGTACCAAACTGGGATCCCCAGGGTCAAATTAGGAAGGCTCAACGTAGCCATAACAGGTACCGAAAATAATCCAAAAGGGGGAGCTAAAAATGGTATCTGACTGGAATGGTAATGGCCTAACGGAATGACACCCAACTAGTTAAGGATAGGGGGAACCGTTCCTGGTTGAAAAGGAGTGGAAGAGACACCATCAAAAGAGGAGGGTCCTTCAAAGGAAGGCCCTACAGGCTCCATCGAGTGACCACCAGCAAGTTGCGGAGGCTTGGGCTGCTGGGTGGTTGAACCAGACTACTTATGGCCAGTCTGATATGATTGCATCATTCAAACATTCGATGAGTTGGGATCTGCGACAAGAGGAGGGGGACCAGGGAATGCACCAAGTAAGGTGGAATATTTATAGACTCCAGGTGAAACACTGGTAAGAGGTGTGACTATTTGTTTATCGGCCACCGAAGAAATGATAGACTAGGGAGAGAGTTGAGACTTTGGTTCGTAATATGTCAACTGGCCTATGGTGATGATCTATCCATTGTGAGGAAAGAACATCTTACGGTGAACCGCAGATGCAGAACCAATAGTGAGCGAGATCTTCCCTTTAACTTCAAGGGTCTGTGTAATCGTTTCGTTGTTTGTATGGCTTGGTTGAATTATTCCTATAGCTTATCAAGTTTTCTTCTTGTTTGAGTCTCTTGAGCCTGTGCAGTGGATGAAGAAGTTGTCTCTTTGGCCAAAGATGCACCAATATCTTTTGCTAAAGCATACATGAATTTATCATGTTCTGTATTTTGTTGAGGAATTATCAACAAATCCAAGGGAAAATGAGCTATCCTTTTATTCCTATATTGATTAAACTTAGCCAATTCTTCAGGAATAAGTTGTGGTGCTACTAATTTCTCAACCTATGCATAGGTAGAAGTTGTTTCAAATAAATCATCAAACTTGTGTGGCTCATGCATAAAGTGTCTGATCTTTGCCTATGTTGTGACATTCTTGGCAATGTCACTAAGCTCATATTGTATATTAGGCATAAATGGGAAATTTAAACAATGAATTTCTGCAATTTCAAGACCAACATGCTTGAAATTTTCAAGGGCATAAACACCACAGGAAATAGGAAAGGTTGGCCACATCATATTTTTAGCATATTTTAAAACCTTTGAAAGGCCATTCGCAACAGTTTGGTAAGCTATTTCTTGGGCTAAAATCTTATTAGGAACATAAAGGGGAAACACATGAGGGTTGGCAAGACTGCCAAAGAAAAGGATATAAGTAAAGGATTCCTTTCCATACCATTTCCCTATTGGTAATAAATCATTGTTAGCTTGAGGGGGGAGTCTAGGAGGCCTTCTCATCAAAGACATTTTGGTGGATAGTTAGGATAACTACATGGAAAATTTTGTAGACATGAGGTTGAAATTTGGATTCCCAAAGTATGTCATGATAGATATGTATAGGCGTAGGGTCTTCAATGGTCCATTTCCATCCCATAGATGTGAAATCAAAGGTAAAATAGACAACATCCATTATATAGGCACTCATGTAGAATGGGGGAACAATATTTTGAGAAAAACTATGATTTTTCCTATAATTCAGGATTTGGTTTCCTATATTATCAAACAATATAGTTTCCCAATCCAAATGTATTCATATATTCTACACATCACGACATCTATATAACATAATGGTACAACACTAGAAGCAATGGAATACATACCCTTGTCTTCGTGCTTGTGTTTGTTGGGATCTCTTCTCCATTGCCCGATGGGTTCTGACTGATCCTCATTTCACTCATGAATTTTTGCACAAATTATTTGTTGTATTTCTTCTGATGTGACGAGAACTTATACATTTTGTTTAAATATTCATTGGTAAATGAACCAACGAGCGTCTGCTTCAGAGTTAGAAAAACTCTCTCTAACATACTCAAATTATCAATGACCTATTTAACCATGTTTGTATAAGGCAAGATCTTTGGCCGCGTTGCAATTATGTGTAAGAAATAATTTTCAATATCGTTCCAGGTAGACTCAGAGGTTGATGTAGAATCATCGTTTGTGGCTTTTCTCTCTACTACCCTAGGGTTTTCATCCTCAAAGAGATTATACATAGCTTCCCACGAGGGGGCCCCAACATCTGGAGTACATGTTGTATCTGAGAATAGCGAAAGCATTTCAATAGTGTCAGGTGGAGGAGTCAGTTGTCGTTGCCCTGCGGATTTCTTCTTAGAATTAGCTGCCTTAGACATTTTCAATGAGTTATGTTTATTGGGACTGTGCTGTGAAGAGAAAACACAAGGATAAGCAGAAAATTTCTGAATCGCATAATTCGTTAGAGTAAATAACCCAATTCATATAAATTTGTGCCTTTATGAGCAAAATCTAGTGACATCAAGCTATGATAACCAAATCATTTAGAACTTTGAAATTATCAATTCGATGCATTTGGCCATTAAATGATGAAACATGGGTTCACATGGGATTTTGTACATGTCAGCATATCATAGGTTTTATATCGGAGAATTCATAAGGTTACATCTTTAAAACATGCAATATGTTTTCATTTTGATAACCTTTAAAAATGTAATGGCTAAAAACATGAACGGGAAGTGTTATCAAAGTTTTTATATTTGGATTTTAAAGAAGTGACATCCGATAAAAAGTTGCAACATGGGAATTTCGATATGGAAGTTATGATATGGAAAGGGGATGTTTATCAGAGAATCGACAATAGGGAATATTGGAGATCGGACGAATGAGCAATATCATAGGTTGTACGAAGGAGTCTATTGGAGTATCGGAGATCGAAGGATTTTATGTGGTGTACATATGAAAAGTTCCGATATGGAAGCTCCGAAATGCCATGTGACAATCTTGTGGGGCCAAGCCTTTTGATTACTATATTCAGCAAGGAGCACTTTATTATTTTAGGTTTTTAAAAATAATCGAAACTTCAATCAGAAGTCTCATATCAGAGATTTCTTTATGAGACCCATTAGAATATTTTGAAATATTTCCGATAAAGAGTTTCAGATAAAGCATTTTGAGTAAAGGCCTAAAGGTAGCTTATTCATGAATATTAAATTGTGAGCCTAAACTCCGATATGAAAGTTTCGATAAGGGAATTCTCTCGTTTAGTCCTATTTTTGTTGACTAAAAACTCAAATTGTCTTATTTTATTTTTAAAAATAAGGGATTTTATCTAAGTTTCAAAAGGGTCCCCATTATTTATTAGTTCTACTATTAATTATAATGGGGGGGTTGTTGAGAACTACGACAATTGGCGACACATTGGGTGAAGCAGTTATCTCTGTAATAATAGATGCAATTAAAACTTTTCAAACGAAAATTAGAAGGATAAAAATATTTTGAAATTTAGAATGATAAGGATAACGCTGAATACCAAAGAACTCATTACTCTGTAAAATTCTCGAAACTTTTTATAGATAAAAATATTTATTGTCTGTGTCAGTCATTAATTAGTTGTAAAGATAAAGTAGATGAGTATTGAAATTAGCGTATTAAAACAAACAAATTTTTCACTTGTAGAGTCACTGCTACCAGCAGGCATCCATAGCCTCAACAGGGTTACCATTTAATCGAAAATGAATCAGTATCCCATCCACTTATAGTAATATTCTTACAAGAATTAAATTTTCTTTTTTAAGTTTTATTTTAGAGTTACTTAGAAGCCACTGTCCTCGCTTGGTGACCAGATGATGACAATGCCATTCACATGTTATAATGAGATTGAACATGCCGACTTGTGATGAGACCTCTTGTCTTTTAGTTATAGAACTACAATCCATTTTCATGGTTTGATGTCCAGTTATGATAATGTAAACATCATTAGTTTCCCATGATCACAGTAAGTAGGCTCGTAATGAGACCTCTTATCCTCTAAGTTTTACATATTTTTGAAGTACACTCCAAAAATGTACTATTAGTGGACGGGGAGGTAAAGTTACTCCTTAAGAGTTATGGATGACAACTGGAGTCAAAAGATGCTAAAGTTTCTAAATAATTTTCACTTTTTTAAAGAAAACCTTTCATGACCAATCATAGGGCAAGTAGATATTTTTTTAATGTTTCAAATTACGAGGTTTTACAAATTAATGGATATGTAAGATCTCGTAGATTTATGATAAGTGAAATACTAAATTTCAATCTTATAATTATCTTTAACATACTTCTTCCTTAATCATTCAAGCTTCAATAATGATGAGAGACTGCAATGGAAGCAATGTGAATTCAAAAGTATATTACCTAACAACTAGGGCTAAAGACACCAGTATGTACATATAATTATCTACATATTTACAACAGAACGGGTGTTCTTTAAGAAACGTATTTTTTGACAACTAGTCCATTAACAGAAAGAGCATCCCTCTTCCTTGTAGATCTTACAAAATAAAGTTTGATGAACCTAGTTTCTCAATGATATGAAATGGGCCAAGCCACAACTTTTGGAATTTAGTGTGTTTTCATTTTTCTTCGTGAGCCTTATCCCATTTCAGAACTAAATCTCCAATTTAAAAAAATTAATTATTAACTGAACTTGCATCAAATAAAGACTTGACCAATTGTTGATGATGAGCATGAACCTGTTTGGTTTTGTCTCTCTCTTCTTCTAACTTAAGAATTTGGGACATTCTTACTTGTAAAGCGGAAGAATGTTTTTATTCAATAAATTGCACTAGGGCCAGTGAAGGAAGGGTTAAATTAGGAGGTGGGATAACTTCTTTCACATGTGCTAAATGAAAGGGGGAAGTACCTATAGAGGTCTTTTGAATGATTCTATTAGCCCATGAAGCAAACATTAAAGCTTTATGCCAATTTCTTTGATTTTGGTCGATTGTTCATTTGATGATTCTTATGAGTTTTTATTGGTAGATTCTGCTACACCATTCCCCTATGGGTAGTAGTTTGTAGAATATTTTAGTTTTAATCCTCTTTTGAGAGTAAAATCAGTTATGGTGTTTCCGAAAAAATAAGAGGCATTGTAAAAAATAAGGGCACGAGCAAGGCCAAACCTGGTAATAATGAATTGATCAATAAATTCAATAATGCTTTCAGAATTTTCCATCTTTAGAGGTATTGATTCCACCCATTTTGTAAAGTAATATGTAGAAGTCAAGATGTAATTATGCTGCTTGGATGAGTGAGGAACGATCTCACCTATGATGTCTAGTCCCCATTGCTAAAAGGGTTGTTCGATGTTGATCAGTTGCAAAAGCAGGGTTGGTTTCTTTTGTCTCCCTGTAGCAGTTTGGAAAAAATTATATTTTATGATATAAGCATGAGTGTCCTTAAATAAAGTTGGCCAATAATAACCACCATGCCGGATCTTATGAATAGTGGTGTCTCCACTGTAGTGTCCACCAACTTGTCCATCATGTAGCTCCTGCAAAACCTTTTATGCTTTAGGTTTCTCCAAACATCTTAATAAAATAGAATCATAAATATTTCTAAATAAAACATCATCAATGAGTTGGTACTGATTATATTTCACTCTTAGGGCTATTTTTCTCTTATAGTTGAATTCATATTGAGCATAACCAACTCTTAAATAAAATATTAGATCAACATACTGAGATTCAGTGTCGATGGGACATACCTCTATGAATTGGACATTAATACCTGAATCTTCATTGGCTGATGTCTCATGAGCTCCAATTATCAATCTGCAAAAACCTTGAACTCTTACTATTTTAGCAGGGTTTATATCTAGGTCATATTCTTGCAATGCAGTGACCCAATTAGCTCTTTTCTCCCCTAATTCCTTTTGGATAAGCAATTGTCTGACTTTTGGGTATTGTTGGAATAGGGTCTCCTACAAAGCTGTGAATCTGGTCCATCTTGTATATTTTTTATTATATTTAGTCTAACGCAGGGGTTTTGGGATGGGTCAAAGCCCCTAATGCATTGTAAGAGGGTCAAGGGTAAACCAAGAGTCCACAAACCGCGGTTTGCGGACCATTGGACGCGTAGGCTAAAATAGTATAAATAGTTGAACCTTTTTGAGTTGATAAGTAGAAGATGAATAGAGATTGATGCGAAGTACGAATTGCTAGATCTTGGGTTGGGTTGTTTGGGTTAGGACTCCTGTTGGTTATGTGCGCAGGTAGTATTTGGGGAATGTAAGAGGATTTTTGATAAGTAATATATGTGAAGTATTGTTGAACATATGATGTTGTCTGGATCTGTTCTATTATGATTGATGCAAACTCAAATTTTCTATTTAAGCTGCGAACTCATCTATTTTATCTCTGTGCACTTACTATATTACTGTGATAAGACTGTTGTTGCACTTACTGACTGCATCTTTGTTAATAAACGTGAACTATCTGCGTTGATAATATTGGCTGTGATGATGTTGTTGTATGGTTGTAATTGATGATACGCACGTGGATGCGAACCTGATAGAGCAAATCCGATAAGAACTATAGTCTAGTTACGTACTGGAACCCTGCGAATCAACCTTCAGTGTAGATCTAATAATTGCGGACCTACGTTATTACCTACTCTCTCTCAGGGTGCGGAAACCTGGTTCAACCACCCTCCCATACTGCTTCGGGTGAGACTTTGACCAGCGCAAGTGGGTCACTGCTGAAAGGGCCAGTAGTATAGGGGTTTGTTGGAAAACATTCACCTCCGAACCTAGGTCAGGACCCCTCAAGCCAAAAAATGGTTCCGTTGCCGGGACCAGGAGCATTTTGAGGGAGAGATTTGGTAATTCCAAGGCCATATTGGAAGCCTGAAAAGAAATAAATCAACGAGTGGTTTGAAAATAAAGTTCAGGAATTCGATGTAAAATAAAATTGCAGTGCGAAATTAACTGTGGAGGAGTGGAAAAATAAGTATATTTTCTTGGAAATCTACGAGATTTTCTTCGTAACTTTTGCAATCGAGTTGCAGGAGTGGCTCGCAAGGCTGGTTGATTTTCAGAAGTGTTGGAAAGACAAACAGGTCACGTAGTGGACCCCAGAACTAATCCGGCAGTTGGACAAGACTGATAATACCATTACTCGCACAGTAGATCATTGGGTGGACAGTGTGATAGGAGGATTTGTGATTGAATTTGCAATCGATCAATTTGTGTCCTACTCAAAAGTGGAGCGGAGGTTCTTCAAGGGTTTCTGGGATAAGTTTATAAAATTTGTGTCGTTATTAATTAAGATCTTATTGTGCGAGAAAAGTATATTGTGTAGCCATACTGAATGAATGAGCTCCGATCAAAGTGAGGGTACAATGCGCAGTGGTAAGTACTATAGAACTGATCAAGAGGGAGATCGATCTGTCTACAGTCCAGTGACTAAGTTTGTTGTGCATAGCCCCCCCTCAATACCATCTTTGAATCCTCGTGAGGGCAATAACTCACCTTCTCCACCATCGGAAGACAATATGGCTTCACAGATGAAGTTACCCACCTTCAAGGGTGTGGGGGACGAAGATATGGATCGATTCTAGTTTGTCGCAGTGTCTGTATGGACTGCGCAGAATGTAGCAAGTGATGCTGTGAAAAGAGCGCAATTGTCTCTTGCTTTTGAAGGAAGGGCCCTAGACTGGTACATGGGATACCTCTACCAGCATGCGAACGCGAGCATTGAGGACATTAAGAACGCCTTTAAGAAACAATTCAAGAAGCCTAAGGCCTACTCCCAGATAGTGAATGGCCTAAAAGATTTCAAACAAGGTCCATCTAACTATGTATGGGAAGCTTATCAGCGATTGAAAAAAGTAATAAGAGAAGGAGGATTAACTATGTATGGGAAGCTTATCAGCGATTGAAAAAATTAATAAGAGAAGGAGGATTTTATTATGATGATAGGCAACACACGGAATGGTTCGTCGCTATGTTGCCACCTCACCTACGCGTACCTATGGGTCACCAAACTTTCAAATTGCAGGAAAAAGCCTTGGAGGGTGATATGAAGTTAGAAGCTACTCCGAGAGATGATACCCAGCTAGGCATCCAACATATCCAAGGACAATTGGAGGCGATGCACATGGAGATCCAGAACCTGCGAAAGGAGCAAGAAGTAGAGGCTAGCCCTAAAAGATGGTGCATACGATGCAGGATGAATAGTCACACCAAAGATAATTGTCCTCTGTTAGCAAACTATATACAGGTCGGGGGACCTAGCCCATTGCGCCTTAGGGAAATTGCAAGATCAAGTGGGCTGGCACTATGGTGCGATGATTGTCGCATTACGGGGCTGTACGACACAAACCATTGCCCCCGCCTTGCAGCGTATGTCCCAGAGGTAAAGCAGCAATGGTGTAGGTTATGCAGGTCTGTAGGACATGATGAGCAGAACCGTCAGACGTATGATTTGATGATTGATAGAGGGAATCTATATAGGGTACAGTCGGATTCGTCCTCACCAAGGTCAAGCATAGGTGGCTCCCCAGCCAGGGGCAGAGGAAGAGGTGGAAGCGTAGTTCGGGGACGAGGGCAACTAATCTTTTATAACTGTGGAGAAGTAGGAGACTTTGCAAGGGTCTACCCGAACCTTACGAGGCAGTCCTGCCGATATTGCAGACAGCTAGACCATGCGATTGAAGACTGTCCAATATTGATAGCAAAATTATAGGAGAAGCAGCCGACACCTATGTAGAATGTGCAGAGGGTTAAGGCTGAACTGCAAGACAAAGATCCAAGCGTGAATGTCGTAACACGCAGTGGGATGGCCACCGGGGGACTTGGGAGAAGCCTGTAATTGAACCTCTGAACCAGAAAGTAGTTTTCAAACAGGAAGGTTTGGATCTAAAAAAGGAAAAACAAACTTTTGTCGTAGCTCGCAAATACTTTGCGGAGGCAGAGGCATCTACTTCGCAAGCACCTGCGAAACTCAAGTCAGATGAGAAGGTCAAACCCTTTTTGCAAGCATGTATGAAGCTATTGCGCAACCCAAAGTCTGTGGAGAATCTTCAGGCATTAATAGATAGCTGCGCAACGCGACCTAACCTACCCCCAGAAATCAAGGATGTGCACAAACTATACAAGAAACGCACCGGTAGGGATATGTGGTTGAAAGCATAGATCGGTCACTACAAAATGGATCAGGTTATTTTGGACCTAGGGTTAGATGTGAATGTACTACCAAAACAAATGTGGCAATTTATGGGAGAACCTAAGTTGGAGTGGTCCACTATCCAACTGTGTATGGCCAATCAGTAGAAGACCGTACCCTTGGGGATACTGTCGAAGATCGTGGTAGATATCACAGGAGTCAAGGTCCGGGTTGATTTAGAAGTAATTCAGATTGTAGAAGATGTGGACCCCTACCCTGCGCTCCTAGGGTTAGACTGGGCCATAGATATAGGAGGCATCATTAATTTGAAGAAGAGAAGCATGGTGTTTGAAAATAACGGTACAAGGGTGATAGTACCATTAGATCCCACGGAAGGCGAACGATATTCCGAGTTGGTGCATAACGAAGAAGATGTAGATCACATTTATAAGTTGACTGTGTGAGATGAATATTGGATCAACCCCACAGCGGATGGTGTAATTTTCTGGGAAAAGGACAGTGAATGCTTCTCTGACTCCGATGGGGAGATGGAGAACTGGAAAAATAGGTTACATGATGTCTCTGCGCTGCGATGTCTTCAGGTCTCAAAGGACTTCCGCTGCATTTCCTCAAAGGTAAGAGACCTACCCTATTTCGATGGTTCTGGTAATATTAAGGAATTTTTGCGAATATTTGAAGCCGAGGTTCCCAGAGAACGAAGGTTATGGGCCCTTAATCTAGCTATGCGTGCAACACCTGCGCAATGGTGGGATACGCATAAGGGGGCATTCTAGGACTGGGAGGGTTTTCGGGACATGATGCTCCTGCGATTTGAACCTCTGGCGGAGATACGGGTCAAAACGTTCCTCAGCCCAGGGGATCTACAAGAGCACTTGGTGGCATGGATAAAGACGTGGGGTGCCCGAAATACAGAAGAATGGATCCACTTGTTCATTCATACGTTGGGTCCAATTCCTACTGCATGGTACCTGGATGCGGAGCTCCATCAACGCATCCACCATTGGGAAACTCTGAAGGCTGACTTCATAGGAACATTTGGACTGATAGGGGGTTCTGAGGTGCTTAACGAAGCTCTGCATGATATAGATACATTTTTGTTTGGCAAGTCCGTATCTTCTGCAGTATTCATGGCACCGATGTGGGAAACACAGATGCAGGATATTGTTAACTGCCGCAGCTTGGCAAGGGAAGAAGGTGAGGATGACCCGCAGTCTGTCTCTATCCTGGAATCAGAAGGGAAGCGCACCGTTGTGGGACCTCCACTGCAAGAGGTGGATGTCACTAAGCCTCTCAAGTTGCGAGAAGTCAATATTGGGACGGAAGAGCACCCTAATTTGCCTAAGATTGGGGACTATTGGGATGAGGATACAGTAGGCAAAGTGGCTGAATTACTCACAGAATACCGAGACTTGTTCCCAACAAAGTTTTCGGAGCTAAAGGGGATCACGGGGGACTTAGGGGTCATGCATATCACTCTCAAACCGGATGCGTGCCCCGTGAAGCAGCAACCCTATAAGTTGAATCCCAAGTATAAGCAGAAGGTTAAGGAAGAACTCGATAAAATGGCTGTTGCTTGTATCATCTAACCCGTTAAGTAGTCAGACTAGGTCAGCCCGATGGTGGTTCAGAAGAAAAACACTAAGGGGGAGATTCAGATCTGTGTGAACTTGCGCAAGTTGAACGATGCCTGTGTTCATGATCCATTCCCTACACCATTCTCAGACGAAATCTTGGACAGCGTGGGAGGGCAGGAAGCATACTCCTTCACGGACGGGTTCTTGGGATACCATCAGATCAGAATCGCACCTGAGGACTGCAGGAAAACCACGTTCGCCATTGAGTGGGGATATTTTCAGTATATTGTCATGCCGTTTGGACTAAAAAATGCACCTATTATCTTCTCGCGGGTCGTTGTCGCAGTATTCAAGGAATTCATCCACAAATTCCTAGAAGTATATTTCGATGATTGGACTGTCTTCAGCCTAGTAAAGGCGCATGTATCAAACATGCGCATGACGTTGGACACCTGCCGAAAGCACCAGATTTCCCTAAATATGAGGAAATGTATCTTTTGCGTACCCTTCGAAATCTTGCTCAGCCACATAGTTTGTCGACAAGGACTGATGGTGGATCCTGCCAAGATCGCAGTTATCATAAACTTGCCAGTACCAACAACGGAGAAATAGTTGCGCTCTATCCTTAGACACACGGGCTACTACAACAAATTCATTCAAGGCTATGCGCTGATTACGGCCCCTATCGAAAAATTTCTCAAGAAGGATGTTTCGTTCTTTTGGAATGACGAGTGTCAAAAGAGCTTTGAGTTACTTAAATAAAAGATGGTCTCGACGCCTATTCTGATCTTTCCTGATTGGGATAAGGTATTTCATGTTCATGTCGATGCGTCGACCATTGCTCTCGGGGTTGTCCTTACGCAACCGGGAGAAGGAGATCTCGACCATCCGATTATCTTTGCAAGTAGGAAACTCTTTGGTGCATAACGTAACTACTCCACTACAGAGCGGGAATGATTGGCCATGGTGTACGCTTTTCAGAAATATCGGCATTACTTGTTAGGAGGACACTTCAAAATGTTCACTGACCATTCAGCCTTGAATTACCTAGTAAATAAGCTTGCATTGGGAGGGAAAATCTGTCTATGGCTACTACTATTTCAGGAGTATGACTTTGAAATCATCATCAAGCTGGGAAAGTTGAATGTTGGGCCAAATCACTTGTCCTGGATTGAGAGTGGCGAGGAGCCAACCAACCTAGAGGACGGCTTGCCTGATGCGTATCTATTTGTTATTAAGGTAGTGGATGCACACTTTGTTGATATCATTCAGTTCTTAACTACTAGGAGGGCACCTCCAGAGTACTCGATACAATAGAAGAGAGAATTAGTCACCCGGGCCGCAGATTTTACCATCATAGCAGGTCATTTATATAATATGGGAGCTGATGAAGTAGTGCGGAGATATGTTTTGGAGCATGAAAGGCACATTATCTTGGCAGAGGCTCATGACGTAGTAGTAGGAGGTCACTACGGAGGGAAAGCAACAGCGCAAAAGGTCTTGAGAGCTGGGTTATGGTGACCAACCCTGCATAGTGACGCTCACGATTATTGTAAAGCCTACGATACGTGCCAACGCACAGGGAGGCCTTCCCACAGAAATGAAATGCCCCTTCAACCACAAATGGCTCTACAAGCATTTGATAAATGGGCCATTGATTTCATAGGGCCTATCAACCCACCAGGGAAGAAGACGGGTGCGCGGTACATTATTACTGCCACTGATTATGTAACCAGGTGGGCCGAAGCACAAGCAATGAAGGATTGTACTGCGAAGACCGCTACGCATTTCATCTTTGAACAAATTCTGACTATATTTGGATGCCCGAAGATCCTCATGAGAGACATAGGTACGCACTTTGTTAATGAAGCAATCCAAGCTTTAACCGAGGAGTTCCGGATCCATCATGCAAAGAGCACACCGTATCACCCACAGGAAAACGACGCAGTTGAAGCTTTTAACAAAATCTTGGAGCAAGCACTGACAAGGGTATGCAACGCTGATCGCAGCAATTGGGACGTGCGCATCCCATCGGTTCCTTGGGCCTATCGCACAACCTGCAAGAAGCCAAGGGGAAAACCCCCATTTAGGATGGTTTATGGTAAGGATGTCATTATGCCAATGGAGTATATTGTTCCTAGTCTGTGCATCGCAGCATTTACGAACATGGCAGAACCTGACATCATGGGGGAACGATTAGCACAACTTATGGCTTTGGAGGAAGATCGGTTTCTTGCTCATTTCCATCAGCAGGTTCAGAAGGCCCGCGATAAAGCCTAGCATGATCAACATATTCGCCAAAAGACATTCGCGGATGGTGAATTGGTCCTCTTATATGATAGCCAGTTTGCAAAGCATCCAGGGAAGTTTCGACAGCACTGGCTTGGTCCCTACACCATTAAGGAAGTCACGGATGGAGGAGATGTTAGGCTAGCTACCTTGCGTGGTGATATGCTACTACGCTACGTCAATGGTAGTCAGCTCAAACTGTATCAGATCAAATGACCATATGATCGGAATAGCTGGGTAGGCGTAGGTGGATAACCCGCCATCATAGTGACTCGGGACAAGTCACAAGATTGTGTTGGGGGGCTCTTGGAATAGGGTCTCCTACAAAGTTGTTGTTACACAGTATTTTGTCACTGTCCCTGCAATCCCTCGCCCCGCACATTGGAGGGTCTTTCCCATGACCTGTGAGCAGTGTCATACTCTGCAAACACCTTCTTTGCATCCTTCCGCATAAGGACATAATTTCTCTTGTTGAACATTTCCTTAGAAAGCCCATAAAAACCTATGTTTTGGCATTGGCGCGGGTAGCCAGTTCACCCCTCGTGCCAATGTGGAGGATGTACACTAGAGGTTGCGCTAGCTGGCGCTCTGTCTCTTTTTTGTGCCCACACCAACCTTTTTGGGAATGTTTTTTAACAAATTAGAGGCGGAAGTTTCCTTTAACCACCTCACGGATGAGTCACAGGAAGTGGTTAATTTGATGAGCCATGGATCTCCCTCTTTAGGTAGTGGTTTCCTCCTCCCATAGAACACTCCTAGAAGATAGGTCTCCCTTCCATGATTATAGGGATCCTAACCTCTCCCTCTCCCTCTATATAAACAGGCCTTCTCCCTTTATGAAAGCTAGCTGAACATATAGCCAAGAAGCTGAACTTGGAGAAGAGATACTATAACTGAGTAATCGATATCGAAAAAGTAGAAACAAGGAGAATTTCGTAGAGATAGCCCCATCCGAATTCCTGACGAGCTTTGTGAGACGCGCTCCACTAAAACCCTGTTGGAGGAGACCGCAACGTAGAAGCTTGGTTGTACTCTTCCTTCCTTTCATTAATATACTCGACTATGGTATTGGTTCCATCTTTGTGTTGTGTTTATTGATGCATTGATTTAGTCTTCTTCGACTGACTGATAGTTACAGATGCGAAATAGTACGTTGTATATCATCTTTGTTTCTTGTGTATGTGCCAGTATCCGAGCGTGAGAATGAGCGGATCGTGATCTGTCAAACCAGGAGCGAGAGGCAACCACTCTTCCGACGACAACAACAGTGTAGGATATACGGTAAGTAATATATCGAATCTCCATCCATTCGTTAACTAGAAATTGGTGTCATAGCGTGTCTTGTTTGTGGCTAGACCCACTCTAGGGCTAGTGGGATCGCCTTTGTCCGCAGAGGGGATTTACCTCACCAACAGCTGCGAATCTGGTCCATTTTGTATATTTTTTATTATATTTAGTCTAACGCAGAGGTTTTGGGGTGGGTTAAAGCCCCTAATGCATTGTAAGCAAGTCAAGGGTAAACCAAGAGTCCGCAAACCACGTTTTACGGACCATTGGACGCGTAGGCTAAAATAGTATAAATATTTGAACCTTTCTGAGTCGATAGGTAGGAGATGAATAGAGATTGATGCAAAGTACGAATTGCTAGATCTTGGGTTGGGTTGTTTGGGTTAGGACTCCTGCTGGCTCTATGCGCAGATATCCTCTGTCCTGTTGTGTGCGGACCCTGCTAGCTGTGTGCACAGGTGGTATTTGGGGAATGTAAGAGGATTTTTGATAAGTAATATATGTGAAGTATTGTTGAACATATGATGTTGTCTGGATCTATTCTATTATGATTGATGCGAACTCAAATTTTCTGTTTAAGCTGCGAACTTGTTTGTTTTATCTCTGTGCACTTAGTATATTACTGTGATAATACTGTTGTTGCACTTACTGACTGCATCTTTGTTAATAAACTCGAACTACCTGTGTTGATAATATTGGCTATGATTATGTTGTTTTATGGTTGTAATTGATGATACACACGTGGATGCGAACCTGCTAGAGCAGATCTGATAAGAACTATATTCTGGTTACGTTCTGGAACCCTGTGAATCAACCTTCGGTGTAGATCTGATAATTGAGGACCTGCGTTATTACCTACTCTCTCTCGGGGTGCAAAAACCTGGTTCCAGCACCCTCCCATATTTCTTCAGGTGAGATTTTGACCTGCGCAAGAGGGTCACTACCGAAAGGGCCAGTAGTATAGGGCTTTGTCGGCAAACCTTCACCTCCGAACCTGGGTCAGGACCCCTCGAGCCAACAAGTATGGGAAAATTACTTTTGTATAATTTTTTAAGAGGAAAGGTCTGAAATGCTTAATTAACTTGAAAATTATAAATGCTTGCTTTTCCACCTTTAAGTAATTTAACTCAACTCCCTATAAGTTAGAACTAAAGAAAGAAATAGGAGCTTCAACTTTTTGTTCATTGCGCTGTGTCAACACTGCTGCATAGGATCGTTCAAAAGCAAAAGTGTATAGAACAAATTCTTTAGAAAAATTAGGGGTTGACAAAGAAGGAGCATCTATGATTGCTTGCTTTACAGGTTCATATGCTTCTTTTTCAACTTGTCCCCATTTGAAAATTGAATTCTTCTTGATCATGGTCTGTAAGGGTAAGACAATTTGTGAAAAGTGAGGGAAAAACCTTTTGACAAAATTGATTTTCCCAAGGGAGGATTGCATTCATTTCATATTGTGTGGTAAGGGGACTTCAAAAATCGCCTTAATTCTCTCTAGATCGATGAAGATTCCCTCTTTGGAAACAATAAATCCTAGAAGTCTTCCTTCGCTAAGAGCAAAAAAAGACTTTATAGGATTTAAGGAGATTCCATATTTTTTACACCTTTCAAAGATTTGATTCAAACCATGCAAATGATTATTTATCTTTTTGGAATAAATTGTAATATCATTTAAGTATACTACAATTGTTTTGTTAATCAAACCTCTGAAAGCGATGTCCATAGCTCTCTGGAAATTAATTCCCACATTTATCAGTCCAAAAGGCATTTTTTGATATGCGTAAGCTCTCCATTTAGTTATGAATGTGGTCTTAAGCTTGTCTTCTGGATGTACACGGATTTTATTATAACCTAAAAATCAATCTAGAAAAGACATTAGCTCAGAGCCAGCAACAGATTGTAGAATATGTTCCATTGATGGCAGAGGATAGTTATCCTTATCGCATGCCTTATTCAAATTTATAAAATCTATAGAAATGTGGATATCTCCATTCTTTTTCCTAACATGTACAAGATTTGAAACCCACTTAGAATGTCTAACTGGAAAAATGATTTTGGATTTAAGAATTTTTTTAAACTCATTATTGATCTGATTTTCCAAGTTAAGATGAACCTTCCTAAGTTTGTATCGAATGTGTTTTGCATCTAGTAGCATGGGAATGAAATGATGAAAGATGGATGTGTCATATGTTTTGAGATCATTATAATTCCAAGAAAATACATCCTTATATCTTCTTAGCATAATGAATGAAAGCATACCTTTCATCAGATGTGAGTCTGAGGCCTAAATTGATATTTTGAGGTTTAAGATTAGTCCCTAAGTTAACCAATTCTAATCTTAAAGTCAAACTTTAAATTTTGCAATTGGTAACCCTTTTAAACTTGTCTTTCAAATCGTATAAATATTCCAGCTTAACTACAGGCTTAGGTAAATATTTTTCCTCATAATGTATATTCAACTGCTTATCATGCTCATCTTCATCAATGATTTGCTCAGAGTAAGATCCTTCAGACGTTAGAAAGCTTAGGATATCAACATCATCATTGAACACACACCAATTGGTTATGTTGTCAGGAACGAAGGGACAAAAAATTAATTCAATTGAAGATATGTCAGGGCTGAAATCTTCATGTAGGATAAGCTTAGAAGAAACATTGGCCAAAATATCAGCACTATGTTGTGAAACTAGCTCCAAAAATAGAAGAAAAGAGATATCAACACCTTAGAAATAAGCCACTTCGAGGGGGCAACCTCCAATACATTACATGAATGAACAATTCTTGAATGATTCAGATTACAAAACCTCCTTTCTATATATAGGAGTCCATGGGGCCACAATGTAATCCTAGCCGACCTAACAATAATAATTTAAGGGCACAATAATAACAATATGGGGGTTACAGGGGTACAATAATAACAATAAGGGGGTTACACTAACAATAAGGGACTATACTAGTAATATAGGGACCTAACACACTAGCATCTTGTAACCATGGGATAGGGCTATGTTAAGTGCAGTAAAATGAGAGGTAAGATTTTGAATCAAGGATTTGTAATGCTTGAGATGACTTGAAACATAATGAATGGTGTTTCTTCATTGTTTTATAACAATTTCAGTCACCAAAGACTTTGAGGTATTTCACATCAGGGCTAATGGATTTTTGCAATCCACGTACTAATGATTCATATTCAACAATGTTGTTAGTACATTCAATTTATAATCTACATGTGAGCATAGTTTTTTCTCCATCAGGGTTTATTAAGATGCAACCAGCTCATGCACCATCATTAGATTTCGACCCATACAAATAAAGAGTCCAAAACAAATTATCATGCTTAATGACAGATGTTTGTACAATATTAATACATTTAGATGAATCTGTTTGAGAAAAAATTTCAATTTGGGAGGAAACAAGATCAACTAAAAATGGGTAATTTTCTGTTTTAAAAATTCCAAAGAAAGATTCCAAAAAATAATTCCCAAGAATATTGTTTGCAAAAACTACTGGTTCGTTTTCCTTATCTAAATCAATCACTGAATATTTCACATGATTCTCTCCGTCCACCTGGATTTTATTGTGTTTACTGTTGTAGGGAAGCCACATGTGAGGCCAATCAGTTGCAAAATAACCATGTAATTTTTTGGACCAATCTCTACATAGAATGAGACCATAGAATTCAGGAATGTCAGCAACCAATCTGTCTATTATTTGACAAACCTTTGAGTTAGAATATAATATTATCAAAACAAAGTGAATTTATCCTAATACTTTGACCTCTGTTCAATCTAACTGGACAACTTGAACAACATATTTATGATGCGAGATATTCATTTTGAGACAAACCGCATAGGGCATAATATTAGATAATGCACCCGAATCCACTAAACAATTGCGAACATCCTTATTGAAAATTTCAAAGGCCAAAAGAAAAGGAGGTGTAAGATAATTTGATCTATCTCCAAATCATAATAGCATCAGAAGAATCAATCTTATCTAAAAGATCATTTGGAGGCTTTCCTTTCCCTTTTGAGACTTTTGCAGTAACACTATAAGGTTAAGGGGATGTAAGAACTGCATTCAATTATTTGAGTTTGAATTTATGTGGTTGCTTTAACTTACTAACCTCATACAAAGAAATGTTAGCTTTAACTTTTTTCATGTCTTATATGATGTTATACTCTATGATATCAGAGACTAGCCAATTTTTAGATGAAGAGGGAGTTCTGGAAGAAATTGGAACTAGGTCGGAAGGTATAGAAGCTGACTTTTTAACTATGGGTTTTTCTTTAGTTGGAGGAGTAGGGGACTTCAGTTTTTTACTTGATGAAGGAGCATCGGCAGGTCCCTTGCTTCTAGTGCTTACTAGCAGGGCTTCTTCTTCCTCTTCATTCTCTAAAGGGGTTAGAATGAAATCACATAATCCATGTGCTTCAACTAATTCTTCCTCTTTTGATACTTCAACAGATAAGGCTATTTCTGCTTCTTATTCATCTTCATTTGATTCTACATTTGATATAATGTCAGGGGGTGGATATTGTGATGTATGAGTCTTTTTAAAAGAATGGAAAGGCCTTTTTGAAGATTCAGAGACTTGTTTTTTAATATCTACCATTTCATTAGACATCGTTTTAAGGACCTTTTGTAATTCTTCCAAATCGAAAGGATCTTTGGGAGCTTTCTTTTTTTATTCATCTTTGAAAGTGACCTTCTTGGTCTTCCTTTCTTTGAGAGAATTCTTCTTTTCCAAAACAAGAATTCTCTTCTCTACATATAGAGCTTCTTTCATATTCTCAAGAAAAATTGTCTTATCAACTTTGTCTACGAATATTGCAATATTAGAAGGAAGAACAGAGATATACCATTCGATCTGCACATCATCACAAGGTTTAGAAGTCTAAGGAATTTTATTTAACAATTTATTGAATATAGAATTAAAATCTTTGATCTTCTCATTTGGATTAGCTTTAAGATTATACAGATCATTGATTAAAGTAGCAATTGTGCGATAATCTCCAAAGTTTGTCAAAAAATGTTCTTCAAATGTCTCTCGATCGTTAATTTAACCTAGTGTTAATGAGAAATACCACGACCCTATGGATCCTTCAAAAGTATAAGGGAAAATTATGAATACACAATCCTCTTCTACAACCCCATTAAGGTTGATGGCCAACATGAAATTATGAAGGTGTTATTCAACAGGCAGTCCATCATCGGGATTATACTTTGGTAACCATCTCTCTGGATGTTTAGGTATAGGATGGAGTGGTGGTTCCATTTGGACTGCCCCTGGGTTAGTCCAAGGTTTGTTTTCCATTATGGGGTTTATAGGCATAGAGGAAGATGTACATGATATAGAGGCTGAAGATGATTGTGTGGATGAAGAAGTGGCCCTTGTAGTGCTATTAGTTGTGATAGCACCAATTGATTGTGTCAGAGGAATGTGAATGGAAGGATATATCAGATGGTAAGAAGAAGGTAGAGAAGGATTTTAAGGATCGAATAAAGGAGTGTGAGGTGGGGAAGATGATGTAATCTCACTAGTAGAGGACTGAGTTTCTGAGGTAAGGACTTTTATTCGATGAGTGGGTAGTGGAAACTCAAAAGGAGTTATTCCAAGTTTCTCACTCTGAGATCGGGTTATTACACGAGAAAATTGTAAAGACGATGATACACTTCCTTCAGATACTTCAGACTGAATATGTCTTTCTTTTGAAATATAAATTCCTTCCAATTATCAGATCAAGGTCCAAACTTTAGGTAACTCTTGAGGTGATTGTGTAGAAGTTTCTCTGATTGACTTAAGAAGCGTGTTAGGAGATTTTTGGTTGTTTCAACAACTTTAGATCTTGTAGTGGGAGATTTTGAATGGGATCTTGAAGTTGGAGGGGATTTTGAGGGGGGTTGACTCTTTTGATGGCCTTTTGATTTAGGATTAAACCTTGATGCCATTCATAGTCTTCATTCCCTACTTGTAGCGACAAAAATGTTGTAGGCTCAAAATTCTTTGCCTCAACATCAGGGAAAACTGCTCGGTCGAGAAATTAAAGCAGCTCCTTTTTCGTTTGGAATAGTGGCTCCGACTAGGATTATGGGAAAAATTTCCCTTAATAAAGTTATGAAATGTGGATGAGATATATAGAAGTGTAAGGCTAATGATGTGAATAGAACCTAAGTGATAACGAATAAATACAATTAAACTATCTAACCCGGGAAAGCTTTTTCTGTATATGTGACTTTATAAATATCTCATATATAGCATGACAATATAGATCATCAACTCATTTACGAGGTTAAAACATATAATTATAACTAATTTAATCAAATATTTAATTAAATTAGTTGGTGAAGTTCTTTGCACATATAAGATTTCTTTGTTCGTGTATACACTTGTAAGATTGAAACTACACACATCAACAGTGATAAATGCCTGATTGCTTGCAGAAAAAATATATGAATAAACACAATTAAAATAACCATTCAACTCACAAACACATCAATAATACATAGATAGTAGTACCCGATATATTTTGACTCTGCTCATGAGAAAAAATAGTGGTGATTCCGCTTTCTATTAAGATGACTTGAAGCTACAGTGGTGAAAACAAAAACCTCCCTTGAAATAATTTATAATCCATTCTTCATAACCATGAAGGGGATTTATAGTTTCCAATGAGAATACAAATCTAGTAAAGTATCACAAAATACTGGAGCAGTTTCAACAAACCATCTTTAAAACAAAGTACAAGACAATAATAGATTTCAGTTGTAACAACACGACTATGATTGAGATGAAGGTTGTTCTCCCATTCGTTGTTAAAGTTTGCATATATCTTTAATTGATTTTAATTCAGGTGGATAATGAGGCTGGATGTGCATATGTGCTGTAAATGTTGCGTCACTGAGTGCTGGAAGGAGATGTGTAGTTTTGTTGGAGAGACACCTGAACATGAGCCACTAACTGTGAGGTTTAACCAAGTAATGCCAATGGCATTCTAGGTAAAGCTTTGACAGATTCTTGAGTCTTAACCTTATTTTTCGATAAATCTTTCCATGATTTGGTTAACAATTTAACTTCCGACAGAGTACCTTCAAGGCATTCTTGGATCAAGTTTGCTTGTAGTAGACTATCCCTGATAGATTCAGTGATATTGTTGGAAATGTTTTAGGCACTAACAATTTCCATTTTTGTGTGCTTTAGTTTAATTTCCCATTAATTGAAAATGATCTCCTTCTATGATTCTTCAATTCTCGGGAGATCAGTTGATCTCCCTGCAACACTATCTTGCCATAATATGTAATTAGAAATTTTCTCCTCGACCTCTTCATAGTATGTCCTCTTCTCGGACAATTGATTCAGTAATGAATCACTTGATTTGCATAAGTCACTAATAGTGGCCAATTTATGGGAGAAAATGACTTGTTGTTGAGCAAGGAGAGTGTTTAGTTCTCTTTCCTCTTTCTTGAATTCAATTATCAAAAGGCTCACTTTCAACTGTTCAACCTTCTATTGAAGTTCTTGGATTTGAGTGTCCCTGCTTTTCAGGTTAGCTTCATGTTGAAGCTTTAAGTCATTGAAATTATTCTCAAGTTCTGCAAGTTGTGCTTGCCACTATTGTTCAATCATTTTCTTTTCATTTTCCAGACCCTGTTATAGCTGCATGATTCTTTCATCTTTCTCTTTTAGGAGTTGTTGCACTTCAAAAGATTTTTCAATAGTAGCAATGGCATATTATCCTAGAAACCGCGAGAGCTTGCTGAGATCTCCTATAGCGTTTGCTTGACCATATTTCCAAACTACTTCAAAAGAGGCATTACCAGGGACTAAGGCTTGGGTTTGTTCAACTTTAATTCTTTTTCTTTGTCTGTTGACCGCAACTCTATGCTTAGGGCTATAAAAAACATAAAGTGGAGGGATTTATTTTATTTTAAAAACGACCACAAAGGTCGGAAATATTAGGATAATTTATAAATCATCGGTATCTAAAGCTTTATCGGAAGCCACAATAGTGAGTGAGGTCTTCCCCTTAACTTCAAAGGTCTGCGTAATCTTTTCCTACACTGGAGTCTTCAAATCTTGAGGCTTTGTTATTTGTATGTCTTGGTTGAATTCTTCCCATATCTTATCAAGTTTGTTTTGTGTTTGAGTCTCTTGAGTTTGTGCAGTGGATGAAGAAGTTGTCTCTTTGGATAGAGATGTACCAGTATCTTTTGCTGAAGGAGACACGAATTTATCTTGTTCTGTATTTTGTTGAGGAATTATCAACAAATCCAAGGGCAAGTGAGTTATCCTTTTATTCCTATATTGGTTAAACTTAGACAATTCTTCAGGAATAAGTTGTGTTGTTGCTAATTTCTAAACCTGTGCATAGGTAGAAGTCGTTTCAAATAAATCATCAAACTTGTCTGGTTGATGAATAAATTGTTTGATATTTGCCTATGCTGTGACATTCTTGGCAGTATTAGTAGGATCATATTGTGTATTAGGCATAGATGGGAAATTTAAACATTGAATTTCTGAAATTTCAAGACCAAAATGCTTGAAATTGTCAAGGTTATAAACACCATAGGAAATAGGAAAGGTTGGCCACACCGTCTTTTTAGCATCTTTCAAAACCTTTGAAAGGCCATTCACAACAGTTTGGTAAGCTATTTCTCGGGCTAAAATCTTATCAGGAACATAAAGGGGAGACACATGAGGGTTTGCAATACTGCCAAAGATTCGGATATAAGTAAAGGATTCCTCTCCAAACCATTTCCCTATGGGTAATGAATCATTGTTAGCTTGAGGAGAAAGTCTAGGGGGGCTTCTCATCAAAGACATTTTGGTGGATAAGTAGCATAACTCCATGGAAAATTTTGTAAAAAAGAAGCTGAAATTTGGATTCCTAGAGTATGTTATGATATTTATGTATAGGTGTAGGGTCTTCAATGATCCATTTCCATCCCAATAGATGTGAAATCAGAGGTAAGACAAACAACATCCCTTATATAGGCATAATGTAGAATGGGGGAACAATATTATGAGAAAAACTACGATTTTTCCTATAATTCAGGATTTGGCTTCCTATACTATCAGAAAATATAGTTCCCAATCCATGATGTATCCATCCAAGGCAACATCAATTAATGGTACCCACTAGACTGAGAATTTATGGGTATTAGAGTATCCATATACTCCACACATCATGGCAACTATATAAGAGAATGGTCCAGCAAGAGAAGCAATGGAATAAATACTCTTGTCTCTGTGCTTGTGTTTGTTGGGATCTATTCTCCATTGTGTGATGGGGTTATGACTGATCCTTGTTTTCACTCATGAATTTATGCACAAATTGTTTTTCGTATTTCTTTTGATGCAACGATAACTTATACATTTTGTTTAAATCTTTGTTGGTAAATGACCCAATGATTGTCTTCTTTGGAGTTAGAAAATCTCTCTATGAAATAATCAAATTATCAATGGACCATGTCTGTATAAGGCAAGTTATTTGGCTGAGCTGCAATTCTGTGTAAGAAAGAATTTGCAACATCGTTCTAGGTAGACTCAATGGTTGAGGTAGAATCATTAGCTGTGGATTTTCTCTCTACTATCCTGAGATTTTCATCCTCAAAGAGATTATACATAGCTTCCCACGAGGAGGCCTCGACATCTGGAGTACATGTTGTATTTGAAAATAGCGGAAGCATTTTAGCAGTCTAAGGTGGAGGAGGAGCCGATTATTGTTGCCCTACCGATTTCTTCTTAGCCTTAGCTACCTTAGACATTTCCGGTGAGTTTTGTTTATCGGGAATGGCCCGCGAAGAGAAAAAACGAGGATGATAAAGAACTTTCTTAATTGCAAAATTCCTTAGAGAAAATAACCCAATTCATATCAATTCGTGCATTTATGAGCAAAATCCAGTGACATCAATATTTGATAACCAAATCATTTAGAACTTCAAAATTATCAATTCGATGCATTTGGGCATTAAATGATGAAACGTGGGTTCACATGGGATTTTGTACATGTCAGCATATCAGAGAATTCATAAGGTTACATCTTTTAAACATGCAATATGATTTCATTCTGATAGACTTTAAAAATTTAATAGCTAAAAAACATGTGTGGGAAGTGTTATCAGAGGTTTCGTATCAGAGGTTTTATATCGGGATTCTAAAGAAGTGACATTCGATAAAAAAGTTACGATATGGGAATTGCGATATGGAAGTTTCGATATGGAAATGGGATGTTTATCAGAGAATCAATGATAGGGAATATCAGAGATCGGAGGAATGAGAAATATCAGAGGTTGGAGGAATGAGTCTATCAGAGTATCAGAGATTGGAGGATTGGAATATCGAAGGATTTTATGTGGTGCACATATGAAAAGTTTGATATGGAAGCTTTGAAATTCCACGTGACAATCTTGTGGGGCCAAGCCTTTTAATTATCATATTCAACAAGGAGCGCTTTATTATTTTTAGGCTTTTAAAAATAATCGAAACTTCAATCAGAGATCTCGTATCAGAGATTTCTTTATGTGACCCGTTAGAATCTTTTGAAATATTTCCGATAAAATGTTTTCGTTTAAGAATTTTGAGTAAAGGCCTAAAGGTAAATTATTTATGAATATTACATTGTGAGCCTAAACTCCGATATGAAAGTTACGATAAGGGAATTCTCTCGTTTAGTCGTATTTTTTTATTATTGAAGCTCAAATTGACTTATTTTATTTTTAAAACTAATGAATTTTATCTAAGTTTCAAAAGGGTCCCCATTATTTATTAGTTCTACTATTAACTATAATGGGGGGGGGGGGGGGTTGTTGAGTACTACAACATGTACTTAGATAGTGGAGCTTCATTCCATATGATTGAAAACAAAGACTTCTTCAGTAACTTGGAGGAGAAGGATCTCCAGATGCACATTGAGATAGGAGATGATGAGAGGTATAACACTACCAACATAGGTACAATTACCTTTAAGAGGGAGTTAGGTGCTCCTCTCACATTAAAATATGTCATGTATGTTCCTAGTTTAAAGAAGAATTTGGTTTATCTTGCTACGGTTGAAGACCGTGGCTATGATGTGATATTGAGTAAAGGAAAGGCGTTCCTACGTCAGAAAGCCACAGGACATGTGAAGAAGATTGGGGTTTGAGTAAAGAACCTCTACAAATTGGATGTAGAAGATTGTGCTCCCTTGAGCAAAAATGCAGAGAAGGTGGAGAGCCGAGACATCGGTGAGTTATGGCACAAAAGGTTGGGCCATCTACACCATGGCGCTTTTAAGATCATGCAAAATCTTTCTACAAAACTTCCAAAGGGTGCACTTGAGCAATGAGATACAAGCAAAGGGTGTACATTGGGGAAGTATACCAAAGGCACCTTTCATGATAAGGAAAGCCGAGCAAAGGCAATCCTTGAGAGATGTCACTCAGATATGTGTGGACCATTCTTGACAGCTTCCACAACAAAACATAGGTATTATGTGATTTTTGTAGATGAATTTTCACGCAAGTGTTGGATTTTCTTCATGCAGAAGAGATATCAGACGTTCTGAAAGTTCTGTGAGTTCAAGGCACTTGTCTAGAAAGATACATGGAAGAAGGTGAAGGCTATAAGGAGCGATAATGATGGAGAATATGTCTCTAATGAATTCAAGAACTTCAGTGCTTTAGAAGGAATTCGACGTGAAATGATATCACCTCATAACCCACAACAGAATGGGGTTGCAGAAAGGAAGAACTAAACTATTGTGGGAGCGACACTAGTGATGTTGCATGATCGGGGCCTACCATTGCATCTGTGGGTGGAAACATGCAATGCAACAAAATTTGCGTAGAACAAAAGTCCTCATTGGATACTTGGGATGCGTATACCATAGGAAGCCTTTTCAGGTAAGAGACTAGATGTGTCACATTTTAAAATTTTTGGTTCATCAATTTATTTTCATGTGACCAAAGATTCCAGGAATAAGCTAGGGCCAACAACTGAGTAGGGGATATTTGTGGGGTACAATGTTACACCTCACAACTATCGGGTGTATTTTCCAGCACACAGGATGACAGTGGTAAGAAGACATCTAAAATTCGATGAAGAGAAGGCCATGTGAATTACCCTTGAGAGGGATATTTAGTTGCATGCAGTTGAGGAGCTCTTGGCTCCAAAAGAATAACCTCAAGATGTGGAGCAACCACAAGCAAAGGTGCAAAGAGTCGAAGCACCCACTCATGTAGAGACATCCCGAGACGAAGGAAAGCGCACCAAAGAGGCTGACATGTTGGTGCTTGATGCTAGAGAGAATGTGGAAGCACCCACATTACAACGCAAGTAGAGAAGGTCCCGAGAGCAGTACACTGGCTACATGGATCTTATGAGTGAGGTGTAGAGATAGAGTTATCCTCTTTCGAGGAAGCAGTGTAGCAACCAATTTGGTTTGATGCAATGGTTGAGGAGTATGACTCCATTATCAGAAAAATTGCATGGGAAGTTTTCCCAAGACCAGAGGGGAAGTTAGTTGTAGGATCCAGGTGGATCTACAAGGTGAAGCAGGCATCAGATGGGACTGTGGAGAAGCACAAGACCAAGTTTGTGTCTAGAGGGTTCTCTCAGGTGGAGGGGATTGATTATGATGAGACCTTTGCACCAGTCCCAAGGTACTCATCAATCAGATCCATCCTTGCACTTTCAGCGCAGATGGGATGTTAGATACATCAGATATATGTAAAGATAACCTTCCTCAATGGAGTGATTGAGGAAGAGGTGTACATTGAGGAACTGGAAGGTTTTGAGACATTCGACAGAGAGTCCCATGTGTGCAGACTCAAGAGAGAATTCTATGGGCTGAAGTAAGCACCTCGTGCTTGGTACACTAGGATCGACAACTACTTCATCTGGTTGGGATTCACCAAGAGTATTGTGGTAGAAGGTAACTTTTGATCATTGTACTTTATGTCGATGATTTTATACTGATAGGTGATGAGCAACTCATCAAGTCTTGTAAAGAGGATGTTGCACGATAATTTGAGATGAAGGGCATGGGGCTCTTGCATTATTTCTTGGGATTGGAAATTTGGCAAAGAGATGGGGAGCTATTTGTATCTCAGGGAAAGTATGCCAACGATATTCACAGGAAGTTCCACATGGAGGGAAACAAACCCATGGAGACTCCTCTAGCAGGAAACTGGAGGAAGGAGGATGCTACTTCAGGCGAAGTGGTGGATGCTACCAACTGCAAGCATGTTATGGGTTCACTTGTGTATTTGGTGAACACACGACTAAACATATGCTATGCGGTTAACCAACTTAGTCAAGCTATGGTTAAGCCTACCAAGCTCTTTTGGAAAGCAGACAAGCATGTGTTGAGATACCTCAAAGCCACTACAGAGTTTGGGATATGGTATAGACAGACAAAGGGAGTGAAACTTCAAGGCTTCACAGATGCATATTGGGCAGGGATTCCATCTGACAAGAAGAGCACATCAGGGGGCATCTTTAGCATAGGATCAACAACAATTTCCTGGTACAACAAGAAACAAAGATCAATTGCTCTCAGTTCGATAGAGGTAGAGTAGATGGCGCCCATTCAGGCAATGTGTGAGGCCACCTGGATGAGGAAGATACTTGTTGGCTTGTTTGGTCAACAGATGGATCCAATGATGATTTATTGCGATAACCATAGTTGCATCAAACTCTCGGTTAATCCAATTTTTCATGAGAGGTCCAAGCATATTGATATCCGGTATCACCATCTCAGAGATTGTGTGCAGAGGCGAATTATGTCATTAGAGTACATTCCCACGGAGGATCAGGATGCTAACATCTTGATGAAGGCACTGTCAAGAAGAAAATTTGAGTTCCACAGAAGCATGATTAGGGTAGCAAACAATCGCTTTCTTGTTGAGAGGGAGTGTTCAAATTGGAAACAAGAAGGGATTCTAAATTAATTTCCCCTTAATTAAATTAGAATGAAACTGTAATTCCGCATCACATGATAGGTTGTATGAGTTAACTAAGTCAGGAAGACTTAGTTAGCTCAGTCATTCGAGTTGGGGGTCAAATTGGAGACATGTAGAGTTCACTCTAAGTTTTAGGGGGTCCAGTTACAATTTATTTAGAGTTGTACTTGTTTAACTTGATTATTTGAGTTAAAATCAGCTTAAATAGTTCTAACTGATGGATGAGCTAGTGAAAGGTCCAGTGAATTAAATCCAATTTAATTCACATATACTGATCAATCAAATAAATGATAATTCACTATAAATAGATGTTGCATGTCAGTTCTAAGAGTGACCCAGTTGAGATTGGAGTTAAAGGGAAGAGAACTATCAGTTGTGTAATTAAAAACTTGTACAAATCATGCATGAGGTCAACAGGACGCCTTAGATGAATTAAACAATCAATTATTGGGAATTTCCTAATTAATAGGGGCTCAATTCCTCCAGGAATGTGTAAGCAAGGTTGAGCAACCCAGAGGAAGGAAATTGGTTAAGTATCAGACCATTCTTGCTGGTATAAGAGTGAGATAGTTAGAGACAATGCAGAGGTTTCTCAGGAAGGGAAATACCATTGTATTGTTTCATATTCTTGACTTAATGCAATATACATATAGCGGGGTTTTAGATGAGCCTTTCCCCACACACATATTTTTGTTGTACGATTGATATTCTTTCTCTTTCTTGTTTATGTGATTGTGCGATTGTATTTGGTTTCTGCAAATTTGTAGAATAGTTTCAAGTATTTTGTTTTAGCACATTACAATATCAGTTGAATCTATGTGGATTTTCTACATTTAAGGGGAAGGTTCTCTTGTCCTTCGAAAAGTTTCAAGTTTCTAGCAAGCCATATTCCCCATGCTATATTTAGTGGCAACATTCTCATATTTTGTATTTGCTTATCTACTAAGGTTTGAAGACTTTTTTAGTGCTTCCTCCTTCCAATCGATTCCTCATCCTTATCATGCTTCCAACTTCTTTCTAAACCTTTTTAAAAAATGAAAAGGCGAGAAGTAATATATATATATATATATATATATAGTTTTCCATGCTTATTGTCATAAATTGCACAATTTCGGCCCTTTCTTTTTTAGCATTGATTTTCATCTTCCCCTATTTTGAAATGGTTATCTTTTAGGGCATCTATATATGACTTCCATGTTTCCTTAAGGTCCATTCCAATTCTGATTTCCTCCTAAATGAGTTGTTTTTGTTGTCAATTTCTTAAATTTTCCTAATTCATAATCTATTTTAACACAACCACCCTTTTCTTCAGAATTCTTCTATCCCCTTAAAAAGTCACTTTATGTTAAATTTTACCATATATTCAACGATCAAATTCTATCTAAATTTAAAAAATGAAAATGAATACAAACTAATTTATTTAATCATTTTTATCATAATTTTTTTCCATTTTTTTTTTGGGTTAAAAATGAACATCAAATACTCTCCCAATATAATTTTGTAATACTTACAACCTTTTCAAACACAAAATCATAATCTCACAATCTAAATTTATAAAGCTATAAAAATTTGAACATTTTAATTACTTCAAATGAATGAAGGTTTCACAATTAAATATAAAATAATTCCCTAATATGAATTATTTTTATTACTTACACACTTTCCAAATACAAAATCACCATCGAGTAGTCTTTAGTGCGACTTTTTGAAGGTTTTTATGGTGGTTTTTTCTGGTGTAATTTCTCTAAAATCCGGCAGGAATTTATTGAAAAGAGAAGTTTGATTGCTAACCTTGCACAATCAAAGTGCCCTAGGGGTTTTTGAGGGTGTTGAATCCATATATAGAGTCAAAAAACAAGTTTAAATAACAAAATCAAGATTTTACCTCAAATTTTTTCACCAGATTCCGGCACCTGAAACTCCAAAAAGTCGCACTAAAGACAACTCCAATCATAATCTCAAAATCTAAATTTATAAATCTATAAGGAATTTGCCCATGGATTGCAGATGCACCTATATACCCTTGAGCATTTTTGTAGAGCAGTGTGGATGCAAGTCAATATTAGCAAGACCAAGATACTGATTTTCTCTAATAAAAGGAAGTAGATCCAACATACGTTCTTCTTTGAAGGCAACATTCTTGAAGAAGTAAATCAGTACAAATACCTCGAGATTGATTTCAACAACAAACTTAATTGGGAGGACTGCAGAAAGAAAAGAATCTTAGGATGGTGGAAATCATTATATGCTCTTCAAAACATATGTAGAGAGGCAGAGTTATGGGATTGGAAAACGATTAAAGTGCTTTTTGGGCTCCTAGTTTGTCCAATGATGCTATATGGGTGTGAATTGTGGGCTAGCAACACCCCTGTCTCAAAATGGAAGCAAATTGAGAAAATAAAAAAATGTTTGATTATGAGCAAGTTCAAAATAAAGAGTTCGACATCTTATGAGATAATGTTGAGTGAAACAGGGGCAACTCCCATCGAAGCAATTGCTATCGTGCGGCTCATAAGATATCTAAAAATAATTGAGCAAATGGGAGTAGGTAATGGCCTAATGTTATCTCCAAGAAAGACATGAGCGAAAGGAAGAAAACATGGATGAGACAAAACTACACATGGATGCGAAAATGGAATATCTACCTCAATGCTCGTCCCACAAATAGCAACGAGCTAAAGAATTTTGTTATGGAGAAGTTTCGTAAACAGGTATGGGGAAAAGAGTTGGGTAGAAAGAAGAAGTACTACATTGAAGAATTCAACCCTACGTATTATCTCCAATAAAAATAGTACATTGGAGCTAACATTTCGTGGAGGGAAAAGGTTCTTATTGCCCAATTAATAACCAACTCGCATCAACTTCAGTGTGAAACAAGACAGTGGAAAAGGCCTAAAAAAGCTCTAGGAAGAACGAGTGTGTACATACAAACATTTCATTTTGGAATGTGATGCGTTCAAAGACATTAAAGAAAATTATGAGAGTATGTTAGCATCGGTTTCTTGACATTGTCTTTTTAACGATGAGATTGTTAGAAGATTGGGCCAACTCATCATCAATTTGAATAAGAAAAAGCCAAAACCATGAAACTCATAATCCCATAAACTATTTTTAATCTCATGAATTTTTAAATTTTATTTCATTTCATAACTTCAAATGAATGCAGGTTCCACAGGGATTTCCAACTAGCATGCAACTACGAATGTGAAATATAGTGGACCTCAATGATGGTAGTAACCCCAAATTTGTTAACTAGAAACGGATGGTTGATATATATATATATATATATATATAAAACCCGCTTTTGTATTTTATGAAAAGAACACTTCACCCGCGTAAATCTGCCGGGCAAGAAACACATTGGCATAAATTGTATGGCCCCAGCATTTCTGCGGAGCCATCTTGCTCGTCACAGGGCACCGTTATTGAGACGGTTCTCATTTAGCCCGCTCTTCATTTTTCTGGAGCCATTATATTGTACATTTTCATAACCTTCGCATGTTTCAATATCTACATGCATTTCCATATGAAAATCTGTTACGGCAGCGTTGGGTTTCAATGGTCGTTACAGACTGCAACCACGCCAAAAGAAAGGCCGGCAATCTTCAACGTGATAAATTCAAGAAACAGTGCATATACCACCCAAACTATTTTCTTTGTCCTCTGAGTGCTCCCATTTTATCTCCAAATACGGGAACTCCGTGCCAGAAATTAGTCATAATTCCAGGCAAACTCTACACCGTTGGGAGGTCCAAGAGCACCTGTGATATTATTTTTGAAGATATCCGGGTAAGTAGACATCATTGTCAGCTTTATTTGGATTCAGAGCAAAACAAACTCTTTCTGCTAGATGGAACAATTTTGGTTTCCGAGAGAAATAATTATGTCCAAATATTTCAGAGCGCGGTCAAGCAAAAAATGGCCTTTTCTATTAATAAGAATGCTCGTTCTGAAATGCCCGAGATATCCTTAATAAAACATGTGAAACCCTCGCTTAATGGAATCTTTGTGAATGGAAACCTTGTTAAGGTAGGACATTTTAGGGTTTTATCTGTGGGAGACGAGGTATCCCTTGTGTGTGATCATTCTATGGATCCCTCTTTTCAACCGGCGGTTGGGTTTGTTGTCAAGGTTAATTATACTGATAGTCCTGCAATTGAAGGAGATGGATGTGATGATAATGTTCCAAGTCCCTGGCAGACAATTTTCTCTGGAACTAGGTTACTGTGTGATTTAGACTGTACAAAAGAAGCTGTGGGTCCTATACCAGTTGATCCACTGAAGGAATCTGGCATCTGTGGTAACATGAATAGAACTGAAACTCTAAACAAGATTACAACAGATATTCTAAAGGAGACTTCAACCAGTACTGGTGTCTCCAAGTTGAGAAAGGAGTTCGGATTCTCAAGAACATCAACGGGAAGCCTATTAGAGGCTAGTCAGAAACTGAGGGATTCTCTTCTTTGCAATCAGGAAAATTGGCAGCTAAGGTTATGCCATGGAATTTCTCCACTTGCTTGTGGTGGCCACTTGAATTTGATGAATAAACAACATACTCCAAAATTTGAATCAAGAGAAGAAAAAGTAGAGCTGTCCACACAACTAGATATACCAAAATTGAAGACCATGGAAGTGTCCAGTGGGCTAGATTTTCAAATCAATTTAGCTAAATACTCAACAGAAGAGAATCAGATTGATATGGCATGTGGTGCCGATGGTGAAATTGAGAAAGCTTACCATGAGATGCTAAAAGAGGCACAAGATGATTTATGTTCTGCTGCAGATATGAAAAGGGGGGAAACAACTGGCAGTTTTTTAAAACAGACTAGGGAACCGAGCAACACTTCTCATTGCAAACTAGGAAGTGGTGCTTTGAGCATACCAAAGGAAAATCCATTACTTGCGAATACCGGCTTGCATCCACTGATGAAGGGAAAGTACTCTGATAATGGAGTTCATCCAAATTATTATTCTTTCAATGAAGATGATAAACGGGTCGAACAATTGATCTCGCGTGCATCTTCACTTTTGAGGAGGTGCCGCAGTATACTAAGAAATGACAGCGTGTTTGATCTTGAAATATCATCAGAGAGTCCCAGACATTATTCAGCGGATCCTTTCAAAAACATAGAGGTTCACCCAGGAAAAAATACCGATATTTCTCAGCATATTTATAGGAGCAATGATGAAATCTTATGGAGAAGTAATATTCGGAATTCCGAGCAATATACAGATTCTGCCCACATTTCGATATTGGATTCTGATGCTCCTAACAAAAAAAACAAGAATAGAACAAAATCAACTCATAATGAATCAAACTCCATTTTGAAAGCTTCTATTACAGAGAAAGTGGATGAGTCTGCTGATGGGAAAGTGGTTTCCATAACAAGGATAGGCAAAGAAACGATATCCAAGAAAAGAGAAATACATCCTTCATCCGGCTACGACTGTAATGATAGTGAATCGTCAATTAAAAATGGATATGTGCCTTCTTCGGGGAATAAGAATGGGGCTGTTCTTGGGAATGCTGGGCAAAGGTTATTGGCAGCAAAGCCAGACATAGAGGAATCCAGGGTGAAAATTGATAATTTACCCACTACACAGAACCCAGAGGATGTAACAAATATGATTAGTAGCCAACAAATGGTTCATGAAAAACAAGTTACTCAGATTTCATACCATCATCATGAAAATATACCTTTTGCTGGCTTTCCTGAAAGGGAAAAGATATATGAAGTTGGAGAGGAGTCTGACGTGTGCCATTACTATGAAAAGGAAGAAGTGGAAACCATAGCTAATTTGGAAAAAACAGATAAAGAATGTACTCTGAAATACCTAGAAGGAAACAAGGAGCAGAGGGGAACTATCTGTATATTGGATAAATCAGAGAAAAAATCATCCACTCATTATGGCAAGATTTACAGTGAAACAGATCTAAAAAACATTGATAGACGTGTCATTGAGAATTTGTGTGAGAAAGTTACTTCTGAACATGCAGATCGAAGTAAGCAGTTAAGACTTTCCAGATCAAATTCAAACTTGATTAAGGCAGAACAGCTGTGTTCTTCTAGCAATGAAAATGGACAGGGTTCCCTGAATCTCAGAAAAGTGAAAGAAGAGATTAGTGGATTGTATATTGCAAACAGGCTATGCTCTGAAGCTGTTCTTTGTCCCCCGAGTGAAGAATATAAAGAATATCATGAAGATGTTGCTGTTGTATTTACGAGTGAAGAAAATTCGGCAAATCTGGAAGTTTCTAGAGAGGGGAATATATTACATGGGGTTTATCCCTCAAAAGATGAAGTGGGTAGGTTGACAGACCAGGAAAATGATGTTAAAGACATTCATGCATTACACAAGGGGATATGTGCAGAGGGTTTTAGGGACCAAATAAGTTCTATTGATGGTAAAGGAAGAAAAAAAAGTAGTCAAGATTTACACAATGGAAAAGCAGAAGTGACAAAGGATTCTTCAGTCAGTAAGCTTTCCCTTCTCTCTCAGAAGGCTTTCTGTTTGAATGAACTGGAATTTATGGAGCCAAATTCAGGAAAAACTGTTGGAACAGTTTCCTTAAAGGATCTTTTGATACCCGTGGATAATCTTCTAGGCATATTTTGTGCAACTTTCACAGCTGACATTTTATGGTATGTAAACAAAGTCTCACTTTCTTAATCTGTTTCACCAAGTAGAAAATGAAAAAGATGACTAGAAATGTCTTTAAAATGCAGAATTGTTTTTTATGCTCTAAAGGATTCTGCAACGCTGTTTCATTTTAGCGACATACAAACTGAAAAACACATTAACTGCACATCTTCTGTTAAACTTACTTAAATTGTATATATTAGCTAGGAATGGTTGTTTTAGTTTATGAAGTAGCTTTCTTGTCACTGTAACTTATTGCAAATGTGGTAATTTGTGTATACCAACTGAATAGATAGACAGATACAGCACTTAGAATGTGAATCTTCCCGTTCTTAGTTACTTGTTCTCTTTCTGACTTTAAATCTTCCTTGCTTTGGGCGTTTTATAGGCAATTGTTGCGATGCGAACATTTAAAAGTTACTTAGCTCTCCTTAAACTTTTGTCTGTCAGCATAGTTGAATCATTGTACAAAGTAAATGTGCTTTCTCACTGTTAGTCCTTAGGTCTAACATAGCAGTTTGCCAGCTCAAATCCCATAAATGCCATGGTTATCATTTGTTTTTCCAGATCAGACTTTCAAACACTATATACCATCCCACACAACTAGTGCACAATTGCATACGCTCTAGAGGGATTAGCATCCAATTTGCACAAGCAAGTGTTCTATGAGCCTTCAGACAGAATGCTTCTTTGTCTCCTTTGAGGATTCAAGTGTTACTCGTTTCCTTTCCTTGCTTCATGATTGAGTTGCTTTATTTTGAGCTCCAGCATTTTTTCACTGTGAATAAGATATAAGTGGGGCAGAGTCCATATCACACAATAGCTGGGTTTTATTGTTATAAGAAATTCCTTCAAGCACATGGTAAGCACAATTTTAATGCAGCATTTGCTTCCAAATTCCCTAAAGTATTTGACATTTGCTGGTCTTCCTTTCCAAAGTTCGCATGGAGTCATATCACAATTGTTTCTAAGCAAACTTTTGTTCAAAATAAATACTACTGTATCAACTGCTTGAGCCCAAAATTTGTCATCTAATTTTGAATCATTTAGCATTGTTCTGACCATTTCTTGTACAGTTCTATTCTTCCTTTCAACAACTCCATTTTGTTTCGGTGTTCTGGCTGTTGAGAATTTTCGTTTTATTCCATTTTCTTCACAAAAATGCTGAAATGCTTTGGAGGTAAATTCGCCGCCGTTACTAGATCTCAAACATTTAATTTTTAAATCAGTTTCATTGTCAACCATTTCCTTGTAGATCTTGAAACATTCGAGTGCCTCAGTCTTTTTCTTTAAGAAACTAACAACGGTCATCCTGGTATAATCATCTATCATTAGCATAAAATATAATTCACCATTCAATCCTTTAGTCCTCATTGGTCCACATAGATCAGTATGTATTAATAATTTAATTCCAATGGTTGTGATGTGAAGTGTTCTTTTGTCTTGAATTCAACTTTTGTCTGCTTGCCATGTCGACAATGTTCACTTACAACGTTGGTTGGTTTTGAAATCAATGACATTTCTCTCACAACTTCCTTTTTGCTTATTCTAGAAAGGTTATCAAAGTTTATATGCCCCATTCGTCTATGCCATAGCCAATTCTCATCTACTTTTGCCAAGAAACATGCTTTAACAACCTCATCCAAGGTGTATATGTCATTTGGAGCTCTACTTGTAGTAGCCACAAGTTGATCGGATTTTTCTTTTCTTATTTCACATTTCTTTGAGTAGAATAACATTGTGTGCCCTTGATCACACATTTGACGTACACTTAGCAAACTGTGATTCATATTTTCAAGTTTCAACAAGAAGCACATCTTTTGCTATAGCATCCTTGCTTCCAAGCTTGACAGTACCTGTTCCTATGACATTTGAAGATCTGTCATTTCCAAAGGATATTGTTCCATATTTTCCTTCCTTTAAAGATATAAATTTATTCCCATCTCCAGTCATATGTGTAGAACAACCGCTATCGACATACCAAACATTCCTTTTACTTTGAGCTTTTAAGGCAAGAGCGCACCTTTCAGTTTTCTTCTTCCAGACATTTTCATTCAGATTCTGTTGTGACTCCCTTGAGAGGAGCATAACCTGCAATCCTTAGCCAAATGTCCAAAGTTGTTGCATTTATATCATTCTACTTCATTTCTTAAATATTCAAATCTGTTATAATTTTGCCCAATCATTTCTTGTGGATTTTTGGAATAGATATTCCTAAACGATCTTCCAACGCTGCTTTCACAAGTACGACAATCTATGGCTTTATGCCCAAACTTTCTACATGAATAACAAAAGCCATAAAAGGTGGGTTGATACCTGGGAGGAAACCTTCTTCGTGGAATCGTTTTCCAAGAGTCGTCTTGTATATCTTGAACCTTTGATTCGGTTGGGAAACATCCTTGCTTGGTAGATCCTTTAACATTTTTAGCATAGGTTTTTTGTGCATTTGCCCTTTCGGAGTTTAAACTCTTTTCAAGGATTTTTTTGTAGCCTAGTCCAGTCTTGTCATTGTATGACCTTTGGTTGCTGAGGAGCTAATCCAAAATTTTAGAACTGTTAGCAAAATTTTGTAGAACATTTTGCGTGAACGACCAGCATAAATTTTGTAGAAGGATTTTGCGTGAATAACCAACAAAAATACCTTCATTTACTCGAGAATCAAATTTTCCAATTTTATGATCTTCTCTTTTAATGTAGCATTTGCTTCCAAATTCCCTAAAGTATTTGACATTTGTTGGTCTTCCTTTCCAAAGTTCGCATGGAGTCGTATCACAATTGTTTCTAAGCAAACTTTTGTTCAAAATAAATACCACTGTATCAACTGTCTGAGCCCAAAATTTTTCATCTAATTTTGAATCATTTAGCATTGTTCTGACCATTTCTTGTACAGTTCTATTCTTCCTTTCAACAACTCCATTTTGTTTCGGTGTTATGGCTGTTGAGAATTTTCGTTTTATTCCATTTTCTTCACAAAAATGCTAAAATGCTTTGGAGGTAAATTTGCCGCCGTTATTAGATCTCAAATGTTTAATTTTTAAATTAGTTTCATTCTCAACCATTTCCTTGTAGATCTTGAAACATTCGAGTGCCTCAAACTTTTTCTTTAAGAAACTAACAACGGTCATCTTGGTATAATCTTCTATCATTAGCATAGAATATAATTCATCATTCAATCCTTTAGTCCTCATTGGTCCACATAGATTAGTATGTATTAATAATTTAATTCCAATGGTTGTGATGTGAAGTGTTCTTTTGTCTTGAATTCAACTTTTGTTTGCTTGCCATGTCGACAATGTTCACTTACAACATTGGTTGGTTTTGAAATCAATGAAATTTCTCTCACAACTTCTTTTTTGCTAATTCTAGAAAGGTTGTCAAAGTTTATATGCCCCATTAATCTATGCCATAGCCAATTCTCATCTACTTTTGCCAAGAAACATGCTTTAACAACCTCATCCAAAGTGTATATGTCATTTGGAGCTCTACTTGCAGTAGCCACAAGTTGACCGGATTTTTCTTTTCTTATTTCACATTTCTTTGAGTAGAATAACATTGTGTGTCCTTGATCACACATTTGACGTACACTTAGTAAACTGTGATTCATATTTTCAACAAGAAGCACATCTTTTGCTATAGCATCCTTGCTTCTAAGCTTGACAATACCTGTTCCTATGACATTTGAAGATTTGTCATTTCCAAAGGATATTGTTCCGACATAAATTTATTCCTATCTCCAGTCATATGTGTAGAACAATCGCTATCGACATACTAAGCATTCCTTTTACTTTGAGCTTTTAAGGCAAGAGCGCACCTTTCAGTTTTCTTCTTCCAGAGTTGTTCATTTAGATTCTGTTGTGACTCCCTTGAGAGGAGCATAAACCTGCAATCCTTAGCCAGATGTCCAAAGTTGTTGCATTTATATCATTTTACTTCATTTCTTAAATAGTCAAATCTGTTATAATTTTGTCCAAAGTTTTCTTGTGGATTTTTAGAATAGATATTCCTAAACGATCTTCCAAAGCTGCTTTCACAAGTATGACAGTCTATAGCTTTATGCCCAAACTTTCTACATGAATAACAAAAGCCATAAAAGGTGGGTCGATACCTGGGAGGAAACCTTTTTCGTGGAATCGTTTTCCAAGAGCCTTCTTGTATATCTTGAACCTTTGATTCGGTTGGGAAACATCCTTGCGTGGTAGATCCTTTAACATTTTTAACATAGGTTTTCTGTGCATTTGCCCTTTCGGAGTTTGAACCCTTTTCAAGGATTTCTTTGTAGCCTAGACCAGTCTTGTCATTGTATGACCTTTGGTTGCTGATGAGCTCATCCAAAATTTTAGAACTGTTAGCAAAATTTTGTAGAACATTTCCCCTTTTTACTTCCTTTCGAAGAGATACTATTTGGGCTTCTAGTTCTTCTCTTGCCTCGTTGCTTTATTTTAACTCATCCCTGAGTGATTCTTCAATTCTTTTGGCTTCTTCTAACTTTTTGAGGTTGAGGATTTCTTCTTCATTCTTTTTGTTGAGATTCTTTACCTCCTTCAATTTGGTTTCCAGAGAATTAACATTTTTCCTTTTTTGCTTTGAGTTCTTTTATAATTCTGACAACTTCTTTTTGAAATTCTATTTCAATATTTCTTCTTTTTCATCTTCTTCTGTGTCAGATGCTTCTGCCTTGTTATGCTTAGCTATAAATAATACTCTTTCTTTGTTTTCTTCATCACTATCACTTTCTTCTTTAGACAAGGAACTATCTTCCTTGGATACGAAGTTTTTCTTAAACCCTTTCTTCTTACCATGGTTGTTGAAATTTCTTTGACATCCCTTTCCTTTTGTGAATGCTTTATTCTTATGAGGGCCCTTAGCAACAAAATGACCTATCTCACCACAGTGAAAACATACTAATGGAAGTTTGCCTTTATACTTACCTGTTCCTCTTTTCATTTTCTTTGTAATGTACACAAATTCTTCATCTGAAAGTCCTACTTCTTCTTCTTCTTCCTGTTTGCAACAACTATATCTAGGTTGGATACCTGTTTGCCCTTCCCGGTTTTCTTGGATGCTGTGAATGTAGTTTCTATATTAGATGAACCGTCTTCTTCTCAATCCTCATTTCATAAGCTGTAAGTATCCCATGTAGTTCGTCCATACTCAAGTTGCTTAAATCTGATCTATCTTCTAATACTGAAACCTTAGGATTAATTCTTGATGGAAGAGTTCTGAGGACTTTCTGAACGATGACCTTCTCATCAACTGGTTCACCTAATCCTTCCAAGGCATTTGTTATTTCATCTACACGTTGAAAGTAAGCTGTGATGTTCTCATTTTCTTTCATCCTCAGTTGTTCAAATTGAGCTCTGTAAATTTGAAGTTTTGCTTCCTTGACCTGTGAGTCTCCTGCATACATATTTTGAAGCTCGTCCCATACCTCCTTAGTTGCTTTAGCATCATTTACGATATTTTTCTTACCTTGTTCATCTTTTGTTGCTGTATAGCCCATGCTCGACAATTTCCCAGACTTCATATCCTTGCGCAAGTAAATGAACTTCCATCCTTCCGCTCCAAAGTGCATAGTTATCTCCATTAAATAGAGGAACTCTATTCTTGGTGTACTCCATGATCTCCTTCCAGTTGTTAAACTGCTACTGAAGGAACCAAGTCTGATACCAATTGTTGGAAATATGAGAGGGGGAGTGAATCGATATTTCTTACCAATTAGCACTTTATTAATTTTTCAGAGCATTAGTTAATCTTAAGTTATTATTATTATTGTTCAGTAAGACCAGTAAACAATAATGCAAAAATAGAGACAATAGGCACAAGAATTTTAGGTGGAAAACCCCCTCTGGAACGCCCTGGTTTTATCAGCAGTCAGTTGAAAGGGTGCCCCAACACCCAAGTGAGCCACAACTCACCCTAGCGCCACCCTACGACCCTGAAGTGCCTACCACCCTATAAAGACAAAAATTAAATACAAAAGTGTGGACTCCCATACCAGGGACAATGATCCACGTTACAATAATATTTCAATGATTTGCTTTGACTGACCAATAACACTAGGGCTTAAACCTTTATCCCGACAAACCGCGAACCCTTGTCTCAACTACAAACCAAAACCCACTTCCCAAACCAAATTTTCCTTCTTCAAGTCTAGGCAATGACATTGGCTTTTACAAATTTCAATGATGTACACTATTTGACTACAATTGACAAAAATACTCAAGGAAAAACTTTTTACAATATGTACACAAGGCTGATCTTAATGCTGATGTGAAACCTTGCTGCTGCTCTGTTTGATCTTGTATTGTTGTTACTGCTTCTGCCTTCTACTGCTCTTTTTGCCCTGATCCTTTTATTCTGTCCCTAAGAGTGATGCTTCTTGAACTGCTCTTTCCTAAGTCTTTGTTGTAGCCTTGGATGTCTTGAGTCAATTTGTACCTGCAATGAAGAATAGTGCCAAGACAAGTCCCAATCCCAAAAGAAAATGTATAAACCCTGAATCAATGATACTTTACCTTCACCTGCAATGCAAAGTTTTCAAGTTTACAAGAATCTTGATGTAGAATTCAGAATGTTAGTACAAGAATTTGAATCATAGGTAAATCATATACTTGTGCTCATAAAACAATTGACCTAGTTCAAAACTTTTCTATCTGTAATGCAAGAAAGAATTTAGCCAGAGCTTAACTAGAGCTGTAACCAACCTTGGGATATCACGAATGTGTGGGTTGCTATAGGACAACTTCACAAGGACTGTTTTGGACTGATCCTAGACATGCTCAACAGACAGATCTAGGCCTAACCGAACCTATAACAACCTTAAAGGGTAACCCTTAACATACCTTGACCAAACCTAAAACAAATCTCAACAAACCTTAACCAGAATTAAAAGAATTAAAACAAAAGGAACGTGCTACAAAATTACAAATAACTGACCTGTGGTGGTTCCTTTAGCTGATCTCCTCTACCTAGAAAATGACACACTTTACCTTGACTGTTCCATAGATCGTGGTATGTTAATTGACCAAACTGAAGGAGATTTATAGTGGATGACCAATTTACGGTTATGCCATAGAAGGACTGTCCTTCATTACTCTTATATCTTTGTTGTACATCTAACAAATTATTATTGCAAGACCTGTTCCTTTCAGTCCTTCATTATGATTCAGCGGTAGGAGTCCCTTTTAGTCATTATCATAGGACCGATCTTTACCGATCTTTAGGAGATGACCTGTAGTAAAGTATAAGACTCGAGAGTCCTAAACTAAATATTTTACTTCTCGCTGTCTTCCTTTATGCCAAATAACCATGCTCTTTATCACAACTGTAGTATTACAGTCCAACGAATCACAAAATTTCAAGACAGAAGGGAGAATATCAGAGAATGTTTCCCTAATGAGGGCCGAAACAACTTCTGCTTGTAATGGAATGAACATCAAACAATTGAACCACAGACAAGCCCTAACCCTTTTAGTCTCTGCGATAACTTCTTCTAGGGACCAAGATTTCAGAGTTATCGACTTAGGATATACGTTAAGGTTCATACATTTGATTATATTTTAGGTGTCTTTTTATAGACATTTGTTGGGCTAAGAAGAGCGTCTATCATGAACGTTGGAGGTTTAGAAAAAGGTTCCATAGGTGATCGTTAGAGGAGGCATCATTAGGAATTAAGGAATTAAATTTTTTATATCAAATGTGCTTTGTAGTAAAAGGTAAGGAGACCGCTGGTCTTCAGGGATATAGTGATGTAAAGTATTAATCATCTCATGGGGTTTTTCTAAAACAATGTTTATTTTTAATTTATTTTAATAGTTTCTATTAAGTTTTTTGTTTAATCCTTAAGGAATTAATGTACTAATTGTTGTTTGTTTTAATCTTAGCCGTTGATTAAAGATTTGATCACGACTGTTGATCTCTCAACAGGAAAAGTATAAAGGAAGGCTTGAGGGTCAGTTGGAGAACACACACGGAGAGCAGCGCTTGAACAAAGTCGAAATTCTGGCGCGTGGTTTGCTAAGAATTTCAGAGTGAGTTTGCAGTGCAGAGGGGTAGTTCGGCAGCGGGACTTCGGTCCAAGCTCGAGAATACAATTGTAGAGAGGCAGAGCAGTACCAGGAGAGACAACGCAGCATCTGAGAGGGTGACATAGAGCCAAAAGTGTGATGTAGAGCTTCGGAGGGTGACGCAATCATTGAAGAGGCAATGCTGGGGTTTTTGTGAGGCAGATCGAGCAGCAATTCAACAGATCGATTTCTGAGCCGAGCAGGTTCACGAGGAGGGTGATGCAACTCCTAGAGGAGTCGATGCAGTCTCAACGCAGAGCTTGCAGCAACCATCGCTGCGCAGTACTAGGGACATCGTAGTCACTTGTGGGGTTTCTTCATTCTGTTGCTGGATCAACCAAAATATTTTTCTCTGGATAGAGGTACTTTTGCCAAAATTTTCTCTATTGGGTGAGCCATATTTGGCACCCTAGATTGTATTTAGAAATTTGCTTGATAATAAAACCCTCATATCTACTGCACCGGTTTTCCTGCATTGGGTTTTTCCGGGGACGTTTAGTCCAAAAATAAGTGTGTCCTTTGTCTGTTTGTCTCATCTTATTTCTCAGTACTTGATCTATATATTGGTGTAGGCTGCAGAGTATTTGCATTAATATTTGTTGAATAATTCTGTAAATAACTTGTTAAATGGAAAATACAAGTAGGTAATGCAAATCAATTAACTATAGTAGGATTTCTGTTGGTTTAGATTCATAATTTTTCACAGTGAGAACCACTCTCAAACATCCTGAGTCATTTCATGGCAATTTTAAAAATTTAAGTAACTTTTTCATCCTTTTACTTTAAGAATTTAACATTACCATGAATCACATATCAATACTAGGGCCACAGGCTTGATCATTAGGCTGCCCCACTCAAAAAATATTATTTCTTTGAAAAAAAATTGCGTTTGGAATGCTTTTGTAAAAGAAAAATTGCAAAAAAGGCAAGGGAGCGAAATTTTTTTAGGGAGCACACTCCCCTGCAACCTTGGTGGAAACATGTTGAATTTTTGAGGTAATTGTAGGCCAAAATTTGGCCTCTACTTCAGGGCTAAAATTTTGAGTTTGACCAGATTTTGAGGAAGTTTGACCAGCATTGACTTTGATTTTTGGAAGAGGAGGAGGGTTTGACTTGGTATCTTTGTGGTTGTTTGGTCTTGGATATCTCTCATTTTATCTGATTCTATAAGAGAAAGATTGTTGGGTTTTCCCTTAGCCTCTGGCCTAATTTCTGGTGTTCCTTGTCTCATTATGTTCTTTATGTTTTGAACATTTGTATAATTGCTTGTTGAAGAAGACATAAGAAATAATTAAAAGACACCTAATATTCACAAGTAATTATCAGGAAGAGGAATCAAGAATTAAACTACACTTGGTTTCTCAACACAAGAATGACTTCCTATACAATCATGAAAATGTATTCAACAGTCTTCTTGTGTCTTGATGCATAAATTACCTTAAAAAATAATACAATTTTAGGACAATAAACCAAAACATTGATTAGCGACCTATGACTCATACCTAATCAAACATTTGATAAGATTGTGCACCCTGTTTCTTTTGAAGACTCTTTGATTTTCATCAATCTATTTGTCACTCTTTCTTTTGACCTCTTGAGAAGAGTGGTCCTTATAGTCTTAGATCTGGGAGGTACATATTGTTGAAAAGTGTAACTAGGATAGGTCTTCATATTGACTATGTAATTATGTATTTATGTGAAGAAGAAGACAAAGATAATAAAATGTATATTTGTTTTGCTTGCTTCATGGGTTTCATGAGCAAGATTTTATTATAGGTTAAATAGACTTCTTCTTGATGTCTATTAGGGTTTTTGTCTTCTAGGAATAAATATAATTAGGTGTCATATGTATGAAGAACCTAGTCTAAATGCTAGAAGACCTTGTCCAAGAATCCATGGAAGAATAGCTAAATTCAGCCCTCATACAACACTGATAGATAAGCTCATATGATGTGTGAAAGTCGGCCCTCCATCAGCCAGACAAGTTGGCCTATAAGCAAAGAGAAGGTCGACCTAGGTTTAGTGAAATTGCTCCTATATATACATAGAAGTTGCGGATCAGTTGAACAAGAAAAACATGCGGATTTCTCTGTGATTCTCACAGTATAAATTGTAGACTATTATATGGAAGAGAATTGCGGATATGTTTTGGGTTCTTGTAGCTGTTGATGCAGATTAATGAGGAGAGATGTGCGGTCTAAAAGTGCAGTCAAGTCTGTGTGTAATTGCGGACTTCAGGAACCTTCTGAGATCTTTGGACTGATATTACAGATAGAAAGGATTGCAGAATGAAGTCTGAGATAAAGGTATAAGATTGCGTGTAGTAGAGGAGTGCAAATCCAGTGAAGAGATGAGCAGATCAGGTCTGAAGAGATGTGTGGATACTGTGATATGAATTGCTAAGTTAATCAACTGAAGTCTGATGTGGTGTATATCTGAATAGAAAGTAAGTAAATGAAAACCTTCCTATCTTCAGTACTCAAAAGAAAGTAATATATATCTCAAGTGAATATGAAGTGAGAAGCAGTGTCTTGATAAGCAAAGACTAACTTAAGGAAAATAGGATTAGAGACCGAGTTCTCTAATGTTGGCGCAGATCATTGTAAGACGGTGCAAATATAAAGGATCAACATTGGAAGCAGTGGTGCGAATTCCCATTATTGGGTGGTCCCCACTTCCCACTAGCACTTTAATACCCCCCTTTTTCCTAATGTTTGACTACGCTTTTTCCACAGAATGAAGTGGTTCTCCCTTTTCTACCCACTTATCCTAAGCTGAGCCATAATTAATATAACTTAGCCAAAATTGCAAAATTGGTGTAGCTGTTGGGTGAGATTAATTAGAGGGGACATCACAATTCTCCCCTCCCAAATGTTGCTTGTCCCTAAGCAACTGTAATGTGGGGTGCTGTAGAATATGCTCACCGTACCATGTGTCATCCTCATTTGGCATGTTCCTCCACCGCGCCAAATGCTCTCTGATAGTCTTGCTCCACAATCTCCTCTCCCTGGTCTCCAAAATACCCTTAGGCTCAAGAATCAAATGCCCCTCATCATCTAGTGGGGGTAGCTCAGTGGCTGCTGTCACATGTTGTCCCAATACCTTTTTGAGGCATGAGACAAGAAAGACATTATGTACCTTGCTTTTAGGTGGAAGCTCCAACTCGTATGCCACTTGACCAATCCTCCTAATCACCCTATAGGGCCCATAAAAATGTGGCTATAGCTTCTCGACCCCCTTCTGCTTTAGTATACACTGTCTGTATGGTTGGAGACGTAAGAAAACCAAGTCCCCCACCTCAAAATGTCTCTCAATCCTGTGCCTGTTTGCATACAATTATTGCTGATATTGGGCAGTCGACAAATTGTCTTTGAGAGCCTTAAGGATGTCCTGACTCTCTCGTATCCAATCTTTCGCCCTTGGGACCTTGCTGTCTCCAAAAACAAGGTCAACAAAAGATAAAGCATCATATCCATATAAAGCACAAAAAGGTGGCACACCAATAGACATATGGTAGGTAGTATTGTAGCAATACTCCTCCAAGTGAAACCATCTCATGCAAGCTTGCTACTGCCCAGTCACATAGTTTTGCAAATATCTCTCCAACCACTTGTTAACTATCTCGGTCTGCCCATGTTTCTGAGGGTGGTAGCTAGTACTGGGAGTGAGCTCTGTGCCCACCAACCTGAAGAGTTCCTGCCAAAATGCCCCCATGGAGCAGTTGTCCCTATCACTAACTATGGTCTTGCATGCAACCTGAAAATCTCTCTGACGAATAGCTCTGCAACTTGCGAAGCATTGTAGTGGGGATAGCAAAGAAGTGGGCATACTTTGTTGACCGGTCCACCACTACATGTATACAGTCACGACCCTGCACCGTGGGAAGTCTTGTGATGAAGTCCATCGAAATGCTCTCCCACTTCCCATTAGGAATGGGAAGCGACTACAGTAACCCAACGGGATGAGTCAACTCCCCCTTGTTCCTCTGGCAGACCTCACACTCCTACACATGCCTTAATACATCCCCCTTGAGGCCCCTCCACGTGAAGCGCTCCCTCACTACCCTGTAAGTCTTCAGGAACCCTTGCTATCCTCATAGTGGCGAATCATGTGCTGAATGGAGAATCCTCCCCCTCAACTGTGAACCAGGTACCGAATATATGTACCCCTTCTAATAAATGACATCGTCCATCGCTCGGTAGCTATCTCATCCCCGTGAGTACCATCCAAGATCTCACACGCTTGTCGATCCTTGGAGTACTCCACCAAAAGGTGCACCTTCCAATCACGGCAGATGCTCATGAGTGAACGTTTCGCGGGTCTCCTGGATAGGGCATCTGCCACTATGTTTTGCTTGCCCTTGACATACTCTATGTCAAAATTGTAGGCCTTAATCCTGCTGACCCACTTTTGCCTCTCATTGAGGCCCTTCTGCTCCGAAAAGTGGCGAAGATTGTTATGATCAATGTTCACTCTGAACTTGTTGCCTACCAAGTACTATCAGGATTTGGCCAATGCATGCATAATGGCCAACATCTCCTTTTCATAGATAGAGTACAGTCTCTCATGACTAAGGAGCTTCCAACTCTCGAAAGCTATTGGGTGGCCTCCCTATGACAAAACTGCACCAATGCCCTTACATAATGCATCACATTTTAAGGTGAATGGTTGTGTAAAATCAGGAAAAGCCGACACTGGACAACTGCTCATCACCTTTTTGAGGTGCTCAAATGCTGCATGTGCCCTGTCCGTCCATGTAAAGACCCCCTTCTTAGTCAAATTTGTGATGGGTGCTGCTAGCTGTGAGAATCCATTTACGAACTTCCTGTAATATGTGCAAATGCCCACAAATCCTCTCAGCGCAGTCACATTCTGGGGAATTGGCCAGTCTCGAATGACTCTAATATTCTCCTCATGCACCCACACTCAGTCAACCCAAAGTCACACTTGGTCAACTTTGCATAAAACTATTGCTCCTCCAAAATACGAAGCGCCTCCTCTACATGCTGCACGTGCTCCTCCCATGTCTTGCTGTAAATCAATATATCATCAAAGAACACCATCACGAACCTGCGTAATTTCTTGCGGAACACATGGTTCATGCAAGACTGGAAGGTAGCAGGTGCGTTGCTCAGCCCAAAGGGCATAACCAAAAACTCAAAGTGGCCTTAGTGACCCCTGAAAGCTGTCTTAGGTATATCCTAATCTCTCACTCGGATCTGATGGTACCCCGAACATAATTCTATCTTAAAGAAGTACTTGGCTCCTCTAAGCTCATCCATAAGCTCATCTATGTGGGGGATGGGGCACCGGTTCTTCATCATCTTCTTATTAAGAGGTCTTTAGTCAATGCACGTCCGTAATGTACCATCCTTCTTCTTCACCAGAACAACTGATGAAGTGAAGGGACTAGAGTTGGGCCTAATGTGCCCCAATGCCAACAACTCCTAAATAGGTCGCTTAATATCATCCCAATAAGCCTTGGGACGTATGTATGGGGTAGTGATGACTGCCTGTACCCTTGGATCTAGCTCAATAGTGTGCTCAAACCCCCTGTCAAGTGGCCGTCTTGGTGGGATGTCTCCAAATACTGCTGGGTACCTGTCTAGAATGGCCTGAATGATCGGGTACGGTGGTTTGAGCTTGCCACCTCCATCAGATATCCTGAGCTCCACAACCCACTCTATATCCCCATGTCCCAAGTCTGCCTCCATCCTGTGCACTGGGATATGAATGCATGCCTCTCAACAAGACCAACTTCCCATCTGGCCCTGTGAACTCCATCTCCAATTTTTGCCAATCATTAGTAACACGCTAAAGGGAGTAGAGCCACTAGACACTAAGCACCACATTGGTGTCTGGGACATCAACCACAAAGAAATGGTCTGTCATTGAATAGTTCCCCATCACCATTGTCATCCCAGGAATGTATCTAGTGCACTACATGGTACGGTCTCCCGACACCAAGACGGAGAAGCCCTCAAAATATTCTGTGTGTATGCCTCTCCTCTCCACCATCTGGACATCTACGATATTGTGGGTTGCTCCATTGTCTACTAGTACCGAAACACACTGTCCTTGCACCGTCTCCCTGATCCTCATAGTAAGGTACCCTGGTACTCACGGAAGTGAAGCGATAACTCCTGTTGTAGGAAAGAAAGGAGCTCCTCCTGGTGGGGGTGGTGGGCCTCCTCCTCCTCCTATCACCTGTGGCTCATCATCACCAACGCCTATTTCCTGCCCTAAATCATCCTCCGACTCACTATCGGAAAACACCTCTATGAAGTGTGCCTTGCCCTTGGTACACTTGTGCCTTGGTGTCCATGGCTCCTGGCAAGTGAAGCACAACTTCCTCCTACAAAGGTCCCTCAATGTTGAGAAATCTATAGGGTAATGATTAGAGTGATTTCTCTTTACTTGATAACTGCTTGTGATGTCTCTCTACTTATTAGCTTTGTTGCTTATTATTATGTGTGTATATCATCAAACAACTACCAAAACAAGAAGAACAAGAACACAAAATATAGGCTGCAAGCCAGGGCCAAAACCTCTCCACTTGAGAGGAAAACCCACAAATCCCTTCTCTTCCATATAAATTCTTCAATTGACAAATTCCAAGACCTTAAGACCGAGACCAATACCCTCCAAGACCAAGACCAACCTCTCCGGATGATGTGCTAACCATTATCCAGTCAAACCCAGTCAAATCTCTTCCAGTAGCACTTCTTTGGCCTCCTGCTGTAGAATATTCGACCTCCATGCCGGTGTCGTAAATGCGAGCACAATCAAATTGGGTACCAACAATTTCCCATTTCTCCTTTTCGATGTGGAAGTAATCTCTAATGTCATCTTCCAAGGGGCTAATGGGATCACCTTCCTCAAGGTTCTCAAAAGGAGAGTCATCAGGAGTAATATCCTTGAGAAAGGTAAGGTTAGTCTCAACTTCACCTTCCATAGAATCATCCTTCCCAACACATGTGTTCTCACAATCATCCTTTTCATCATTTGGATCCAAGGAGGACTCATCTTCCTGCTCATTACTTAGATTCTCAATGTCTTGATGATGCTCGATGAAGGCTTCCTCTTGGATGCTTAATGCAGGGTACACTTGAAATGTCTAAGAAAGCCATCAACGAACTCCTCAATAGATGAGATGCTCCTAGGTTCGTGATCATGCAACCATGAGTTATGACTGTCAAGAGATCCCGTGAACAACAACATAAGGACATCTTGGTGAAACACTTTCTCTTTTGAAGCATGTGCATTAAATATTTCTACATGGTCAATTGCAGAGAGTGGATCACCATCAAACACGGGCACCCCATGTACCATCCTTCCTGTGACATGATTAGGGTGCTTAGGGACGCTAGTGATGTCCAAAGCGGGAAAAACATCAAAGAAAGACACCCTTTTTGAGATATACATGTAAATTATGTAGGAGTCGCCAGGGTGAATTTAAAGATGCCTAAAAAAATTCTTGCTTCACCCTACAAGAATCGACCTTAAAGTTCAATGAAGAACTAGGGCTTCGTTCTTCCAATGGAGTCGCCAATAATGATATGTCAATATGTTGTATGGGGAACAAAACACAGGTCTCGTGTCCCGACAACAACGCCAAAATGTTACCGCTCAAACTAGCAAGGGTCCTAGGAGGGGATTCTATAGACCAACTACTAGGTCAAGGGGCAACAATTGAACGATAGCGCAATTGCACCTCAGCTAAGGATCACTGCTCTTTACAGACTTTCACCGATGGGAGGAGACTCGGTATAAGAGGAATCGCAATGATGAATGGATCAATGATTGGATAAGGAGTGATTCCTTACGCCTATTCACAAGCGAGACTCAAATGTATGGTTTACTTGCTTGAGATGCAAGGTGTAAGGCTCTCTAAGAAGGGCCAAGGGGATTTCAAGGGATAGGGTTTGCAAATATAGACTTATCAAGGAGGGACCTAGTCCTAGTAACCCTTGTGAAAATTGTTGAAGAATGTAACTACTAGGTTCGGTCTTCATAAATGTATTCAAGTCACAATATAATGTATTTGTCAAAAGAAAGAAAAATAATTTTTCTTATTATTGAAATTGACTTATTAAAGCATAGGTTTCATGCTTGGGTCAATTATTTTTAGGTCAAAGCCTCCATTGCGGGCTTTTAGGGTTTGTATCAAGTGTGCTTGTCCATGTCATAATGTAAAGAACCTTTCTTGGGAATTATTTGTCAAGAGAGAAATTTATTTTATATTAAAATAAGTCTTCTAGGCCTCCTCTACCAAGTCATCCTCAAAACTGGACAAGTCGACCTCAAACTGGGCAACAAAATCACTATATAAAGGCAACAACTCGACCTAATTTGTCACTCACACTCGACAAGTTCGATTTGCAGTTATTGAGGCAAGAAAAAGTGCGAATTTCAAGGAAGAAGTAGAAGAAGGATCTCAAAGGAGGACCCTCTCAAGCATAAAAGTCAAGATTTCTCTCTTTTTCCCACACGTTTGAAGTTGTGTAGCTGCTGGAAGGGGGCCAAAATTCTGCAGCAACTGGGAGGTCGAAATTTTGTTGCAAGGGCTGAAATTTTGCAACTGGGAAGTTGAATTGTTGGATTGTTGGTGAGTTGAAGCTACTGGATAAGAAGAGACTACTACATCATCTTGGAAGGCTGAATTGGTGGAGAAGGAAGGTCTATTGGTCTAGGTTCTTGGTCCATCTCAATTTGAGTTACTAAAGGAAGTGTTCTTGACTGGATTTTACTCTATATAGGGGTTTTAGCTCTGGTTGTCCGCCTACATCTGGTGTCCCTGATCTTCATATTTTGTTTTGATAATTGCTTGATGATCTAAGATAAAAAGAAGAACATAAGAAAGATACAAAGAATCCAAAGATATCACAAGTAATTATCAACTAAAGAAAATCTTTCTGCCTTTCGGATTTTCTAACATGGTATTAGAGCTAAGGTGAAAAAGAAGGAAAAAGGTAGGATAAAAGGACTTGTTGAGGAAAAAGGAGATCAATAAAAAGGGTCATTAAAAGAAGATCACATAAGAAGACACGCCTACTATGTACTGTAACTATGACAAACTCATTGAAAGGAGAAACAAATTAGAAGGGGCCTCCAACTACAGGGCCTGGAAAAAGAGAATAGACGTCATTCTCGAGAAGAACAAAGTTTTAGATCTTATTCAAGGAAGAGTCAAGAAGCCTACTGATGAATCAAGTGATGCAGAGAAAGCAAAGTTTAGAGAAATTGAAATCATGGCTATGAATCTAATAGTGGATGGAGTTAAGGATAACCTAATTACATACATATCCATCATAAATTCTGCTCAAGAAATGTATTAGGCTCTCTCCAAGTTATTCACAATCAAGAACATTGGTCAAATAACAAGCCTTAAGAATGAGCTAAGAACTGTTAAGATGACAAATGATGACACTGTTTCATCATACTTTATAAGGATATCTAGAATCAAAGATGAACTCCATGTTATAGATGATGTTGTCCCAGAAAAGGAGGTTGTAATTACTGCTCTTCTAGCACTACCTAAATTTTGGAGTGCCTTCGCATCGGGACTTAATAGTTGGAAGGATATGCCAACATTTGAACAAATGTGGAATGCATGTAGTCAAGAAGAAGTCATAATATCAATGGTAAACAACAAGGAGGAGGATGAACAAGAAAACGCCTCAAATGTCTATTCTGCTAATCACAAGAAGGGAACCTTCAAGAAATTCAAAGGACCAAAGAAGAGAATGGATCTATACATAGTCGAATGTCACAATTGTCACAAGATGGGCCATTACAAAAGCCATTGTCTAGAGAATCCAAGAAATAAGAAGAGAGAAAGGGAACATGTCAATGTTGCTGATGAAAATCCTCCCAAGAAGAACAAGACTGAAGAATCAGAAGTCAAGGACCTATACTACTATGTCCTCCCTTTCTCATATCCTACTGTGGTCTTTTATTCTAAGTTCATTTATATTTTGATTTCTAAAACTTGTAGGTCTAACATGTACTGTTAAGACATTTTTGAATTATTTTTATAAGTTGTAGGTATCCCTCAAAGATTGAATTAAGAGGGAGCCTCCATCATTTACCAAAAGATAAGTATCTCGTTCCTTGTTTCATCTTTTCATATTTAGTTTCTTCCTCGCATTAAGGATTGTTTGTATTATATGCTAATAACTTGTTCTTCATAATTCTCCTTGGTAGGAAGAACTTGCAGAATGCACAAAGGCTATGGAGGAGATTTCAAATGATAAACTGGAAGCATGAAAGAAGTTTTGGAAGTCCATCAAGAATTGAAGTCCTACCAGCTTGCTGAATACTCGAGATATGGAGGAAACTTCAAAGGATAGAAGCATGGAAGAAATAATGCCCTACAAGGTTTGTTAAGAAGCAACTCAAGGTATGTATTAGTCTTTAAGCTTTGTCACAAAGTTCTCTTCATATAAAGGTACGATCATTCTTCTTTTAATTTTGCTCTACAGTACTAACATTGTTATGTCTAGGGTTTTGAATCGTAAGAGATTCTTGTTAGGGTGATTAATCATTAGATTAAATCTACTCTCTTTACATTATCATTCTTATGGAACCCTAAAAAGGTTCTCTACAAAACCCTAACCTAAGGGTGTGTCATTATTGATTATGAAACCCTAGTCTACTTAGGGTTGATGATGAAGTCTAGAAATCTTAGTTTCTTGATGCTTAAAGTTTTGGTATAGAAACCTTAGATCTTTAGGGTTTGCTATTAATGTACTATAATCCTAGACCTTTAGGGTTTGGTTAATTAGGGTTTATGAGCAAAACCCTTGTGATGTCTATAGTAAGATCCTAGGGATGAAACCTCATGTCCGTGTAATGTTCCAAAAGAGGAAAAATAATGATATGCTATAAAATAACAAATTTGCACCACATTTTTTTTAAACAATGCAGTAAACACTCGGAACAATCAGAGATATGGAAGTAGCTGAGCCATTTTATTATAAAATGGAGCAAGAGTACAAATATATGGAGGAAATGCACCTGGGCTTGCCTTTTTGGGAAGCGGAGCAAAACCCAGGTGAAACAACAATAACCTAGAAACTACCCAACTGATGCTCTATGTTGTCCCAATAGTTCTGCATTGATTGCTGCAAAGAAATGGATGAAAACCCCACCTCCAATGCTCAGAAAATTCTGCAAAATTACTCCTAGGCTCTTCATGCCATCCCGACCAAAACCCAGAAATGGTTTGCCATGATCATGACACTCCAAAATCGACCTCCAAAGGTCCTACGCTCCCTAGTGACTACTGAAGCACATAGTCTATCCAAACACCAACAAAAATACTCCACAACACTCCAAAAATGCAACAAACAACTCCACCAAGACTCCCTTATTTCTCATGGAAAACAACAACCCCAAATGCTGGGACGCTACCTCCCAAGTGTGCCCAACTCTTCTCTGCGCTGGCCCTAGAGACTGCAAAATAACTCCTGAATGTTGTTGACACTTATAGCCTTCAAACTCGTCCAATAGCCTACAAATCTACTGAGCCTCATTCTCCAAAATTCTCTCGGCAATAGACCTCCGGAAAAGTGCTGCAATGGTCACACAAGAACCACTACTGCGTCCTCCAGAAATACGCACCGCTGGGGCAAGCTGAATTCAAATGCTGGAAATCTCTCTATGAAACTCCCTCGGATGACAATGGATGAACCTATCTAGGGTGGTGAGTTCTCCACTTGGAGAACTCTTGCTAAACAACAAGTGACCCGACCAAACAACTCGAGCAACAGATACAAAATCGATAAGCCAAGAATATCACCCAATACCTAATAGATGACCTCATCCATCACCCGATACCTATCATCTGTCCCCTGTCCATCCAACACCTCACAAGAAAAACAATTCTTGGAATACTCCACCAACAGCTGGGCTCTCCAATTTGCGTCAAGGTTCATCAAGGACAACGCTGTTGGCCTCCGTGACAAGGCATCTGCCACCATAGTGTTCTTCCCCATGACATACTCGATGTCAAAGTCATAGACCTGGATTTTGCTGACCCACTTTTGCTGTCTCTCCTGCAACTGTTTCTGCTCAAGGAAAAATCAGACACTGTTGTGGTCTGTCTTGTTGGAAATACTGAGGGGGGGGGGTGAATCAGTATTTCTTTTCAATTGTTATTTTTACCAGTTAGATAACTTTTATTTAGAACACCATCATTAAGTGTGGTCATATAAGAGTATAACATCATCACAAGTATGGCTTCATTAAGTATAGTTCTTCACATCATGGGCTTGTATTTAGGGACTAGATCACCAATCAGACACTTGGCAACTTCTTGGGGCAAGACATCATCATCTGGAACTAGGCATCTCAGGAATATTGATATCTCATTCAAAGCCATACTGACATCAATGGCAACCTTGATTAACAATATCCCCCTTGTCATTGATTGCAAAATTCTTGCCCTTCCAACATTCTCTCCCCCTTTGACATCAATGGCAAACGGGGTGCCCAAGTACTCCCCATGTCAAGCTGCTTCTTTTCTTCATGAATAGTAGTCCTTCATAGGTATCTTACTCCCCCTGTCATGGTGCTCCTTTTGGCAATATGGTCCATGCTAGATGTGTTTGTATTTCTTCATGTGATGAACTAGCTCCCCCTACTTGCATAAACTACTCTAGCTTCAAGAAAGATTGCTGCCTTGTGATCAGGTGGAAGAAGTCAATATTGGAATCATGTTCTTCAATGAAGTTGCTCGTGAGAGATGACCTATCAAAGGATGAATGTCCATGGGTGACTCATCAAAGATTTCATAGTGCCCATTCATGGATAACTTCTGCAAGAAAGCTCAAGAATCACAGACTCCCCCTAACTGTATGCATCGTCTCATTTTGGCAGAGTTTCATTATCAATCACTTGGAATATCAAGGATGACTTCATCAAGTCAACAACATATGTTGTTGGCTGGAGTGTTCAAAAGATTTTCGGAGTCAATTTGCTTCCTTCTCCATACTTGTGTAACTTTCTTCTCTGGCTTGGTTCTAGCTTGTGTAGGGGCCCAATTCAAGTTACAATTACGTGCCATATGTCCAAAGTTATGGCAATAGAAGTACTCTATCTTGTTCATGAATAAGAAATCATGACTTCTTCTTGCAAAATTGCTTCTAGGGGATTGGCGGGGACCATTATATTTGTCTTTGTGTTATGCCCTACAATCTTTTGCCATGTGCCCAAAGTTTGTACAAGAATAGCAATATCCAAGAAATATACTTTGGTGCTTGGAGATGAAGAGTTCCTTGAAGTACTTCTGAAGTCTTTTTGCCTTGGGATTCTTTGATGATATTCATTGCCTTTTGTATTCTTGACATCATCTGTAAGTCTCCTTGGAGTAGGGTTTCTTCTAATGTCATCTTGACTCTTGCCTTCGTTGGAGCTGGGAGTATCATTTCTTCATGTCTTCCTCACATCCTTGTTGTTTGAAGCATCATCATTCTTGCTTGAGGGTTCACCTTCATAGACAATACCTGATTTATCAAGAGGAGATCTTTGATGACTTAGGATGTCATCTAGGGTTTGAGCGCTTTTTCAAGTTCTTATTCAACGACTAGTTGCTTCTTCATTTCTTCCATCATACTTGTTGCCTCTTGTACTTTGATTTTAAGGGAGATGCTATTTGATTTCATTATGAAGATTTCTTCATTCTCCTTTTCTAGACTGCTCTCCATTTGGTAATATTCCCAAATGGGGAAGCAACAATATATGAACACAAAACTAGAAATAGCAGTGTAAATCAACACATCAACAATGGAGAGCAATATGGAGCCATAACATTATGTATAAGAATAACAAATCACTACAAAATAGTGAGGCATAAATCATATGCAATGAGGAAACAAGCCTCCCATAAGCAATCACTCCCAAATATGAGCTGCTGCTACAATACAAAATGCACACAATGTGCCAATGTAAGCTGCAGCCTAGGGTTGAAGGTATGCTGCAACAACAGAAATGAGAAAATATGGTTGAATCTGATGTAGAAATCTACAACTCTTCATCCAATAGATCCTCTGGATGAAAGAATGACTCCTCCACCGAAGAAACCACCTCCCAAAACAACCACTGCAACCACCCCTGCAACTCCTCCCTAAAATAACGCAGATCTGGACTAAAACTGTGTTGTAGGGGATAAATACTCCTTGGCCTGATGCCAAATATGTCAATAAAGCCCAAGGGGCTTCTTTAGAAGCCTTCCAATGGATGGAAACCTTCCTCCACCGCAAAACTACCTCCACCGCAAAACTAGCTCTGAAGTCACTCCAAAATAATCCTCCACTGCTGCACCCTGCAACACAACACAATTTTCTACAGAAACTGTGCTGATGAAGAAAGCTGTAGCTTGGCCTGAAACCTGAATGTGGAAATGTAGTGCAATACTCCTCCAAGAGGCCTCTCAAGGAAAGAGGTGGGATTCCCGATCAGGAACACCCTATGCTAAACATCACTGCAATCTTAGCTAAACAGCTGAAGAGAGCAACAAGTCTAAACAGACCATATACAAAATAATAGTCTCAAAACATAACCTCATATGGCTGCCATTCTCTTCCTTGTATAAGTTATGAGCTTCCTCACCCTTGGCCCCACTCAATTAGGTCACTACCTCCATGCAATCAATCTCCCTCCAAAACTGCGTTGTCCTTCATTAAATGTCCACTCCTCCATAACAACGCTGTTGATTTGGTCAAAGGTGCTTTATTTAGTTGCTTAGATGGTCTCTTTTCACACTTGAAGTGTTTTTATTGTTGCTAAGGGGATTCATGGGCCTGCCTACCCACTTATTCACCTACCTAGTGACAAAACAAACTATAATATTCCATTTAGCTGAAAGCTAAATTTTTGGAATATTACAGTCCTCCCCTCCAAAATGTTGCTTGTCCTCAAGCCATTGTAAGGGTTGAGTAAATTCACCCCTCCTCTTGTGGCCTCCTTATCAAATAGTCTCCACCACTGCTCCAGATATTCTACAACAATTCTGTCTCCTAATGGTTCCTCCCAAATGTGCAAGTTGGTCTTTGGTGGATAAACCAAATGACTCTCATCATGAGAAAATGGAAGGTCTATATGGAAATCTTCTTGCTGTCCAATGGCCTCTTCAAGGTAGGAGTGATGACAAGCATAGGGGATCTCATTTCCAATGAGAGACTCCCATCTCCATGCTATCATGCAAATGAAATGAATCACCTTCCAACATGGTAATTCGTAGAAAAGTTCTTCCCAAATGTTCATGAGAGGCATCTCCCAAGTGCTCCAAACAATCATATGGCTCACCTCATAAAGAAACAAGTGATCCACTGTAGTGGCCATATCATCCCCCATACTCCCCTTGAAGCATGAAGCATAAAAAGTGTGGGAAATTTCATTCCCAACACACACATCCAACCAATGTGCCTTCTCTCCAATCATGTTCCCAACAAAGATAAGAACATCATCAACATGTGGGATTACAATCAAGGTCATGCTAGCTGCCATGTGTAGTACTGGGGAAGGGCAATGGTCCCTCAAGTGCAACCAGCGCAGTTTTGCTCCTAACTGCCATAGAATATGATATGACAAGTGTTTCCCCCACCACTTGTTTGTTGCCCCGAAGAATACATCCTTTTGGTGTCAATGAAGCACACCATGAAGAATACATCATCTCCCCAAAATCTTCTAGGGAGTGGCCAACATCATCACTGCTCATGGCCCCAAGTAGCCCATGAAGCCAATAAGAAAGAGTGCCCCCTCTTGGAGCAATGCCTTGCACATGAGTGGTAAGAGAATGCAAGTATATAGTAAGTATATCATGATGCTCAGCGATATAATCCTTACCATACACTTGGTTCAAGCTAGTGAAGTAGCTCATGGATAAGCTCCCTCTCACACCCAATGAGTAAGGCGGTGGTGATGATAACTCTTCCCAAGAGCTATGTCTCTCTTCAACCTGCAAACAATCTATGCACTTCCTCATATGATAGTGCATCTCCTCTTTGAAGCCTTCCCACATGAATCCCTCCAAGAGAGAATGGTATGTTCTAATGAAACCAGTGGGATTGGAGAGTAAGAACTTGTAGGCTGCATGTAGTAGTTTCTCCTTGAGCTTTGAGGCTCTAGTCAAGAAGATCCAACCCTGATAAAAGATGACTCCATCTCTTACTGCATATCCCCCATCTGAAATCTGGTCATCAAGTATCCTGCATGCAAGGAGATCCTTGGAGTATTCCACCAATAGCTGGGGTCTCCAATAAGGATCTAAACTCCCTAATGACAACACTGCTGATCTATACTGTGTAGCCCCTGTCATGTGGCTGCCCCCTTCTTTGACATCTCCTATGCCAAAGTCAAGCACCGGTATGCTGCTAACATGTTCCTGCTGCCCCTCATGTAGTTTCTCATGCCCAAGTGAAGCTTTTGGAGGCTAGTCTTCCCTAGGAATACTGTTACCGATGAAATGGGTAACCGCATTGTTACCTACTTTTTTTTGGTAGCATAAAAAGCACCCGATTTTGAAAAGTGGTGATGGAGAATCACCTTTTTTTTTTTGAGCACATTTTTGACACTCTAATATTTTTATTTATGAAGTATGAATATTTGTTTTAAAATGTTAGTGATTTTCATGCTAATTTTGAAACGTATTGATGCAGCATCAACTTTTTTTTTTTTTAGAGCGGTGATTTTCATGCTAATTTTGAAACGTATTGATGCAGCATCAACCTTTTTTTTTTAGAGTGGTGATTTTCATGTTGGTAATAAAACACAATACTTAGATAGAAATATATATAAAAAAACAATAAAAAAACTAATAAAAATGTAAAAAAAACAAAATTAACTCTTAAAAATAAAAAATTTAAACAAAAATAAATAAATAAAAACAAAAATATTCAAAAATTATATCAAAAGAAATGACAAAATTTGAAAAAAAAAAAACATAATTTAAAGGAAAAAAACAAAAATTAACCAAAAAAATTTAAAAAAAAAAACATCAAAAACTTTTTTTTCTAAGTTATTAAAAAAAAACCATATAATTAAAAAAAAATTAAAATAGAAAATTTAAAAATAATTTAAATTTCAAAATTAAAATTTAGATAAAAAAAAATAAAATACAAAAAAGAAAAAAAAAAATTAAATTTTAAATTAAAAATAATAATAATGATAAGAAAAAGAATACAAATTTTAAAATTAACAAAAAAAAAAAAAAATTTAAAATTGAAAAAGAAAATTAAAATAAAAGAATTTAAAAAAAAAAACTATCATTAAAAAAGAAAAAAAAAAGAAAAAACCACATGCAAATAATTAAAAAACAAATATCCATAAATTTACTCTCTTTTTTTTAAATGAAACAATTTATAAAATTCAAAAATGAAAAACTAAATAAATTGAAAGACTAAAGAATAATAAATTAAATTAAATTAAAATTTAATAAATTTAATAAATAAATTTTAAATTTTAAAAAATAATTAATCTAAAATATTAAATTTAAAAAAAAAATTAAAAAAAATAAAATTAAATTTAAAATAAAAAATTTGAATTTAAAAAAAATAATTTTAAATTTTTTGAATTTAAAAAAAAAAAAAAAAAAATCAAATTAAAGAAAGAAAGAAAGAAAAGAAAAAAGAAATAAAGAAATAATTTTTTGATCGTGGTGGCGTCGCTAATCGGCCTCCTGCCCAAGTGGCGGCGGAGGCAAATTAAAAAAAAAAAATTAAAAATAAAAAAGAATTAAAAAAAAAGAATTTTTTGATCTTGGTGGCGTCGCTAATCGTCTCCCCTGCGTGGCTATGGAGGTCGGCTCGCCACATGAAGTGAGGCCACTGAATCGCCCTCCCGCCACGGGAAGCCGGTTTCGGGAATCGACCTCTCGCGGCGGGAGGGCGATTGAGGCCGGTTCTGGGAATCGGCTTCCTGTGGCGGGAGGGCGATTGAGGCCAATTCCGGGAATCGCCCTCCCGCCGCGGGAGGCCGCTTCCGGGAATCGCCCTCCCGCCGCTGGAGTCGATTTCGGGAATCGCCCTGAGGCCGATTCTGGGAATCGCCCTCCCGCGACGGGAGGCCGATTCTGGGAATCGCCCTGAGCCTTGAGGCCGATTCCAGGAATCGTCCTCCCGCGACGGGAGGCCAATTCTGGGAATCGCCCTGAGCCCTGAGGCCGATTCCAGGAATCGCCCTCCCGCCGCGGGTGGCCGATTCCAAGAATCGCCCTCCCGTCGCAGGAGGCCGATTTCGGGAATTGCCCTCTCGCCGCGGGAGGCCGATTCCGGCAATCAACCTCCCACCCAGCGGCCGGCCTCGCTGCCACCTGGGCGGGAGGCCGATTGCTGCGGGTGGCCGATTCCGGGAATCGGCCCTCCCGCCGTAGGAGGCCGATTCCGGGAATTGCCGTCCCGTGGTGGGAGGTCGATTCCGGGAATCACCCTCCTACAGCGGGAGGTCGATTCCGAGAATTGCCCTCTCGTCGCGGGAGGCCGATTCCGGGAATCACCCTCCCACCCAGCGGCCGGCCTCCGTTGCCACCTGGGCTGGAGGCCGATTGGCGGCGCCACCACGATCAAAAAATTCTTATATATATATATATATATATATATATATATATTGTTTTTAAATTTGATTTATTTATTTATTTTTTTTTTTTTAGTAAATTCAAAAAAATTATTTATTTTTTATAAATTTAATTTTTATATTTGAAATTTAATTTGTTTTTGTTTTTTTATTTTTAATTTTATTTTTTATTTTTTAATCTAAATTTTGTTAATAATTTTTATTAAATTTGTTTGTTTGTTTGTTTGTTTTTTTTTAATTTTTTATATTTTATGTTTAGTTTTTTCATTTAATTTTTTAAAATTTAGTAAATTTTGTATTTTTTATTTATTTGAATTTAATATTTTTAAATTTTTTTTTATTCTTTTATTATTATTTTTTTAATTACATAAAATTTTTATTTATATATAGTGCATTCTGGAATACACTTTTTTTTGTTTTTGGGGTGTTTTTTCATGTTTATTGAGTCTTTTTGGGATAGAGTTCCCGTCTTGAGGTCAGGTTATCTATTTCATCGGTAACAGTGTTTAGGAAGCTATCACCTATCCAAAATCTCCCAAGTCTGGCCAATGCATGCATGAGTGGCCACCATCCTCTACCAGATGGGGAAGATTCCTTCCTATGTGGAAGTATCCTCCAGTTCTCCAATGCCATGGAGTGGTCTCCTTGCACCATGATGGTGCCATCCTCCATCCCAGAAACATCTTCTCCCAACGCAGAATAGCTGATGAGAGTAGTAGTGATGATGTTGGGAGAAGGTCTCCCTCCTCCTTAAGCCTACCCAAGACTCTCTGCGCTGTGCCAAATCCTCCCAAGGTTCTCACCCCTCCTGGGACAGTGAGTGGTGCAACCTGTTGTGAAATGTCTCTTATGTCTCTCATGTCCTGATCTGGTGGCCTCCCAGGTGGAATGCCTCCATGTAATGAGACATCAAAGTCTGAAGTAGACTGTATAGGTGAGTGGACTGATTTGTCCCTCCTTTCACTGCGCAAACTAGTCCCCTTCTTCTGTATATAACCCTCCTAAAAAATAAATCTCCCCATCCTTTGATGCTAATCCACCTTTTCTTCTCCTCCTTTTATCAAGGTCTTACTGCCCATCACTGCTGTCACATGTTGCTCCTTGGGAACTTTTTGCAAAGATGTAAAAGCTCCTCTAATTGAAGCAGTAGCTTCATTCCCATCTCCATGTGGTGATGGTTCTCTTCCTGAAGTGACAACGTTGTTACTTCCTCTCTGCTCTTCCTCCTCATCAATATTTGAGAACACCTCATCAACAATGAGAGACCTTAGATCTTGGTCTTCCCTTGAAGGAGGAATCTCCATGTCTTCCTTTTGAGAAGAAAGCTCTTCCTGCAATGGGGATCTTGCCCTTGGCAAGGTATCATACAAGTTTCTATCCCCCTCAATAGAAATCTAGAGTGGAGTTGGTATAATGGATCTTTCCAACTCATGCAAAGGTTTTGAATGTTTAGGTTTGGCTAGCTCAATCAAAGATGTTTCAAATTGTTTTTCATCAAATTTCTTCACTGATCTCTTAGTGAATCTTGTATAAGTAGCTATATTTGCATGATTAAATGAAGAAGATTCATAAAACCACCAAGTATAAGCCTTACCTTCAAGATGCAGCGCTGCTATCCTAAGGGCTTCCTTTTCTGAAACTTGATGTAGTTGCAAGTATGAGTCTAGCTGCTCTATCCAAACCTTGGCTGTGCATTTGGATGACCCATCAAAATTTGGTAGAAAGAATCTACCTCTCCTACTTCTGTTGTGATTGCTGGGCCTTCTATTCTCCTTGAGTTGGCAAAACCCTTGGAAGTTCAAGTGCTCCTTGAATCTCCAAGATTGAGATTCATACTCCTGAAGATAGTCACTCAAAGTCTTCTCCTTTGGTGCATCTTCTTCTTCCATCTCTCTTGCTGTGAACATGGGCATAAAACTGCGCTGTGGATCAGATTGTGTGGCTGAATGCTCACACTCATCATGTAAAAAACTATGGTTTGCTTCATATTCAAACCCCCTTTGAGATTTCCTACACATCTCCCTTCTCATCTTCTTGATATCTTCGTTGATGCTTTGCATAGTTTGAAAAAGAAGCTTTGAGAGCTCCTCATCCTCCCTTCTTCCAAATACTGGAGTCTTGTCTTTGTCCCTTCTGTACATCCTCTCTTCTTGTGAGAAGCTTCTTCTTATGGTGACATATTGGCTAAATGCATAGGCTGAGCCAAGATTATGCTCTGATACCACAGTAATATTCCCAAATGGGGAAGCAGCAATATATGAACACAAAACTAGAAATAGCAGTGTAAATCAACACATCAACAATGGAGAGCAATATGGAGCCATAACATTATGTATAAGAACAGCAAGTCACTACAAAATAGTGAGGCATAAATCATATGCAATGAGGAAACAAGCCTCCCATAAGCACTCACTCCCAAATATGAGCTGCTGCTACAATACCAATGCTGGAGAGCTACTACAGCACAATCATATTAAGCATAACTACAGCTGGAGATCATACAATGATATAAAAATACTGATATAGGCCCCAATAGATTCTAGACATACAGATTTGGGCACTAGATCAGCTTTCCAAGACACCCAAGAGGGTTTCCGGAAAATGCACACAATGTGCCAATGTAAGCTGCAGCCTAGGGCTAAAGGCAAGGTTACTTGGGAGCGGGAGCGCCATTTTTAGAAGCTTCTGGTCCGGAGCGTTTTCGGGAGCGTTTATATATATATATATATATATTTTATATTTTGATGCATATATGTCAACAAAAACATATAGAATGATGAATTAGACATAAAAAACATAAAAACATAGATTGAATCATATAACATCAATCATCTAGAAGTTATAATCTTCATCAACCACGCCCACAAGTTGGAAGCATACAACATATTGACTCGAGTCTCGCGAATCATCAATCTGAAGGTTTCAAGCTTTCAAAATTCAATATCTAACATTTATCATCATTGATATATAACATTTATCATCATTGATTTCAAATTTCAATATCTAACATTTATCATCATTGATTTCAAAATTCAATATACATTTATCATCATTGATATATAACATTTATCGTCATTGATTCATTGATTTCAAATTTCAATATATAACATTTATCATCATTGATATATATCATTTATCATCATTGATTCATTGATTTCAAAATTAAATATATAACATTTATCATCATTGATATTATATAACATTTATCATCATTGATTCATTGATCACCATATAACTTTCATGAAGCATCATATTCATAATTCATAATGACTTGTAAACTTATAAATGCCAACTTCAAAGTTTCACCTTTTAAATTCAAACTTCAAACTTAAATTGTCATTAAATATATGAAAGAGTCAAGTTTCAACTGTCAACAACAATTAGAAAAGACTAGTAAACAACAAATCTATTTTATCTACTGGCTGGCCCCTTGCCACGCCCACGAGAAATGTCTAATTTGTGCGAGCCACAAGGAAATGGTGGTCTTCTAGTACTCTCAGGAGTACCACGACCATGACTAGAAGGTGGAGGCTAGATCTGCAAAGGAACAATAGTGTGATATCGAGAACTGGCACTGGCACCCGCACCTGCACTGCTACCAGTAGATGGTGGGACTGGCCCTGTGTGTGGCGGTGCTGCTGATGCTTCATCATCATCCCTAAAAAGTTCTGCTTCCAATTCTTCCATATGTACCGTGCCGTCCTCCAAATTATCATCCTCTAGGTTGTTGTCCCAGACTTTGTATGATTGATCCTCATTTGCCCGATCACAGTAATGGCTCAACAACCTCAAGTTGTAATGCACATAAACCAAGCTTTCAGCTTGGTTTTCATTTAGCATGTTTCTTCTCACATTGTGTATGAAGCTGTAGGTGCTCCAACACCTCTTTGCAGAAGAAATGTTCACAACCTGTGAGAGAACTTTTTTAGCCAACTTTGGCAAAAGTCCCATGCCGCCATATGCTTCCCACCATGTGATAGCATCAAATCTGTCCCTGTCTTCCATTGCATGGAAAGAACCAAAGTTAACAGTGCAACTGAAATATTTGCTTAATTCAAGGCACAATCTAGCACACTCCTCCCTGTCAGGTACCAACTTGTCCAATGCCTTCATGTACCCCTCTTGTACTTCTGGATTTGTGTGAGCATAGTTATTAAAACCGGAACCAGTGACCGGACCGGTGGACCTAATGAACCGGGTTTCTAACCGGAACCGGTCTAACCGGGAGCGGTCAGATCTCAATGAACCGGTTTTAAAAAAAACACATTAAATAATTATTTTTTAATAAAAAAAACTATTTTTAAGATTTGCAACCATGATTCCAAGCCAATAGAGACAAAATATGCAAAGTTTGCTCATTTATATACCATGCAAAGGTGAATATATCAAAATGGCACCGAGTGCAATACATATCATCGAAAAATACATAAGCAATGAGGCTCCAAATGGCCCATGAAGTCCAAAAACAATGCTACAAGCTATGAGGCCATTGGCCTAATACAAGACTACATATTAGTGATCAACAACATGATCACTCCTCATCATGATCAAAATCATCACCACTACTAGACAAGGGATCATCAACATGAGCTACATAAATAATATGGCTCAAAGTTTGAGGACTCCTAAAACTCCTCTACAACTTTAGTAGTAGTAGTAGTAGCAAAAATAGACATCAAAACTACAAATCCCTGAGCAACATGGTCTCTCATGAAACTCATCATTGATTCATCGCTACTAGAAATGGGATCATCAACAAGAGATACATAAACATCATCTAGCTCAAAGTCTTCAGACTTGGATTGCTCAACCTTATAACATGATAGAAATTGAAAATTTTTAACATGCCTAACCAATGATTTTGGTTTGAGTGAAGGGTTCTCTCCTCAACCTTAAAATGCGGTAGAAAAAGATTAGCATGCCTAACCAGTTGTTTTCCTTTGATTGAAGGGTACATCAAGGTTCTTAAAGGACTTCATGCTCTTGATCAAATGCCAATATCATACCCTTACACATGATAGAATCAAATGGAAACATTGCAAATTCCCAAACCATGAAACCCTGAAAACCATTAAGTCTGTTGAATTTTGAGTGAAACCTAAAATTCTAGTTTCTCCATATGAAATCCAATGAGGTCGAAACCACTCTTAAACATCCTGAGTCATTTCATGGTAATGTTAAAAATTTAAGTAAAAGTTTACTTTAAGAATTTAACATTACCATGAAATGTCAATGCTTCCCTTACCTCCACATCAGCCCTAAAACCCATTTCTGGCCCTAAATAAATCGTTTTTTTTTCATTGAAAAAAATTTCCGCCTAGCGGGAAGCGTTTTTTTGTGCCGGGGAGCGTTCGAGAGCGAACGCTCCCCGATCGCTTCCGGCGTTTAGAAAACACTCCCGAAGCGTTTTTTAAACATCGGAAGCGCTCAGGGAGCATTCGCTCTCGAGCGTTTCCGGAAATGCTCCCGAAAAGGCAGGGAGCGTTTTAACAGGTTCGGAAACGCGCTCCCGAAAACGCTCCCCTCAGGGAGCGTTTTTGGGAGCACGTTTCCGAACACTCCCGCACGGAGCGCGTTTCGGGAGCGGGAACGAGGGGGAGGGGGACGCTTCCCCGCAACCTTGGCTAAAGGTATGCTGCAACAACAGAAATGAGAAGATCTGGCTGAAGTTGATGTAGAAATCTGCAACTCTTCATCCATTAGATCCTCTGGATGAAGAATGGCTCCTCCACTAAAGAAATCACCTCCCAAAACAACCACTGCAACCACCCCTGCAACTCCTCCCTAAAATAACGCAGATCTGGACTAAAACTGCGCTGTAGGGGATAAATACTCCTTGGCCTGATGCAAAATATGTCAATAAAGCCCAAGGGGCTTCTTTACAGGCCTTCCAATGGATGGAAACCTTCCTCCACTACAAAACTAGCTTTGAAGTCACCCCAAAATAACCCTCCACTGCTGCACCCTGCAACATCGCACAATATTCTACAGAAACTGTGTTGATGAAGAAAGCTGTAGCTTGGCCTGAAACCTGAATGTGGAATTGTAGTGTAATACTCTTCCAAGAGGCCTCTCAAGGAAATAGGTGGGATTCCCGATCAGGAACACTCTGTGCTAAACGACACTGCAATCTTAGCTGAACAGCTGAAGAGAGCAACAAGTCTAAACAAACCATATACAAAATAATAGTCTCAAAACATAACTTCATATGGCTGCCATCCTCTTCCTTATATAAGTTATTAGCTTCTTCAACCTTGGCCGCACTCAATTAGGTCACTACCTCCATGCAATCAATCTCCCTCCAAAACTGCTTTGTCTCTCATTAAATGTCCACTCCTCCATAACAACGCTGTTGATTTGGTCAAAGTTGACCTATTAGACATGCTCCATCCCTTGTTCACACTCAAAGGTGCTTTATTTAGCTGCTTAGATGGTCTCCTTTCACACTTGAAGTGTTTTTATTGTTGTTAAGGAAATTTATGGGCCTCCCTACCCACTTATTCACCTACCTAGTGACAAAACAAACTATAATATTCCATTTAGCTGAAAGCTAAATTTTTGGAATATTACACATTTCTTCTTTTATTCTTGTAGCTTCACATGTTTCGGCCTTGAGAAGATTGATGTCTGATTTTAGTTTGAAGATTTCTTCATCCTTTTCTTCTAGCTGGCATATCATGGTGTTTCTTTCCTTTTCTGCTTCATCAAGTTGTCCTTCTATGAATGCCAAAGTTTCCATCACCTTCTCGGCTCCTTGCACTTGTTTCCTTGCTTCTTCTAGTTGAGATCTAAGAGAGGAGACCTCTTCCTTGTATTGACCAATCTCTGCTTCAAGATTGTTCAAGTTCTTAATTCTTTGTTCAAGGTGGCTTGACAAAGTTTCTTCCCTTTTCTTTGCCTTATCCAATTGATTTGTCATAGATATGACTCCCTCATGATGCTTTCTTTTGTTTTGATGAAATTCCTCCTTAAGTTTGGCAAGCTCCTCATCTCTTTCTTGTACTTGAAGCTTGACAAAGTCAACTTCCTTCCTTGTCTTGTCTTGGTTACCAACTTGCGCCTTCTTCTTAAGTTCCTCATTTTCCTTTTTCAAACTGCTAATCTCTTCCATGGCATCTATAAGCTTAGTCAGGAGATCTTCTTCAAAGTCTATTTTTGTTTTCTTCTTCTTCTAGGTCTTCTTTGGCCTTGATGTCATCATTCTTATTTTCAACTTCCTTGATGGGTTTAGGATTTCCTTCTTGCTTTCCATCATCTTCTTGACTAGAGGTCATTGTCAATGCTCCTTTTGAGTGAAGATCATGAAGTTTGTCCCATATGCCTTCTGCTGACGACCATTTTTCCATATTGGCCTTCATAGAATCAGGTAGCCCATTCAAGATCGCTTTCATTACTCTTGTATTATACTCCTTGGATTCTCCTTCCATCATGCTATCATGATCACCGATTTCCAGACTTCAATGCCTTGAGTCTCTAAGAAATTCTTCATTCTTGCCTCCCATATATCAAAGTTTCCATTTTACAACGGAGCCTTTGCAAATTGATTGACTTCAATTTCGATGGTTGAGGTGTTGAAAAGTGTAACTAGGTCGGTCTTCATATTGACTATGTAATTATGTATTTTATAAAGAAGAAGACAAAGATAATAAAATGTATTTTGTACTTGCTTCATGGGTTTCATGAGCAAGATTTTATTATAGTTTAAATAGACTTCTTCTTGATGTCTATCTAGGGTTTTGTCTTCTAGATATAAATGTAATAAGTGTCATATATGAAGGGTCTAAGAATATATGCTCCAAGACCTTGTAGAAGAATAGAAGTCAAGCTAAAAGACATGCTCACAAACAACCCTCAAACATCGATGGAAGTCAAGCTCCATATACCGTGAAGAACACCTCTCTCAAAACACTGGAATGTATTCTTTGCAGTCAGCCTAAATCTCAGTGATGAAGTCGGCTCTATAAGAGTTTTTCTGGTCAGCCTAGAAGCAAGTAACAATGCACTATATATATATCACTGTTTTGCGATCCATCTACTCTCAATGAATTTCGGTTAGCTCCAAAAATTAAAGTGTAGATTATCTCTGAGAAGCAGACAGCGTTCAGGATCAGAAAAACTGTGCGGATTTTTCTATGGAAGAGTGTGACCATATGCAGATTCTAGTGGATAGACATAAGTGAAAAATATTTGTTTGCGGACATCTCTGACACACTCTCAGTGTAACAGAATCTGGAATAAATGTGATGTAATAGAATTGTTCCGGTGTAGTGTGGATTTGTTCTGTGAATTATTTTTGGAAGCAGTGCTTGTGGATCAATATGAAGGAGCTGTGGTCAAGAAAAATGTGGATTGATACCAAGAAGATAAGTGTGGATCACCGTGAAGAACTTGCAGATTAATCTGAAGGGATCATGTAACTAAATTATATGTAGCAAATTATATGGCTTATCCTTAATAATATGCACTTGGACAAATCTGAGATATATAGTCCATCTTTGAAAGGCATTCATATGATGAATTGTGAAATAATGCGAAAGACTGAAGTTTGTTTTGATGCGGAGTCTAAAGGCTATATTTTACAACAAAAATAGAAGGAAGGTAAATGTGTGATTTACCTTCCTATCTACAGTATGTAAAAAGAAGCAATGTATCTCAAAGGAATAAGGTTTAAAGCATATGCAAAATAAATTATAAGGTCTCAAGTGATTTTGTAATATTTGGATGACCAAGAATAGATCAAAGAAGATAGAGATTGAGTTCTCTAGTTTTGGTGTTGGTCAGTGCAGATTGGTTTAGAAAATAAGGGTGAGCATTGGAAGACAACAAAGAAGTAGTGACAAGGTCTCGGAAACATACATAAGTTAAGGGTCTAATTCTTGGTTATGGTACTTGTCATTTGAAATTATATGAGAAGAATTTCTCGTGGTTTTTCCTCTCCAAGAGGGAGAGGTTTTTCCCCGGCTCAAAGAGCCTAAATTTGTGTCTCTTATATTTTGTAATTGACTTGATGAAAGACTAAATAAGCTAAGAAGAGAAGACATAAGTAAAACAAGTAAGCTCACAAGTAATTATCAAGGAGAGAATTTCAATTAATCACTGTCCCTCCAAATTCTCAACATGGTATCAGAGCTCAGGTTCTAAACTCAAGGGCTGCTAGACAACGGAGACACTCTAGGAAGCGAAGATCAAAAGTTTGGGTTGGAAAATCAAATTAGTTTGAAAAGGAAGACTCTGTAACTACTTCAAGATCTCTTATCTCATTTAAATGATCAACTCAATCAAGAAAGTAATCTTTTGTTTTCAAAGATTCACATTCAAGACATTGTTAGAAGGAGGACTTCAATTTCTAAAGATATATTACTCCATCATCAAGGAAGTTTCTGAAGGAAAAAGTCACTCTATCAAGTAAGTATCTATGACTTTATCTAAATCTATCAAAATGTCTTCTTTGCAAAAGAAAGCAACATACTAGTTAGGGTTTCAAAACTTTATTACATGGAATACAAGGACAATGAAGTCATGCCAAATACATGAAGGGAGATATAAGAGCCAAAAATATTCTTAAAGAATCCATAAAATACTCTCTCATCTCCGATGTATCAAATCTAGAATCATCAAAAGGAATATATGAGAAATTGGTGGAGCTATTCTCTGAGAGTACTGTAGGAGAAGCAATCTCTCTGAGATCATCTGAAGGAAGAGAGAAAATCATCTACCAAATGAATGGGGAAACTTCACTTCAAAATTATACGGGAAGAAGGAAGGCACACCATTCCATGATTTAGGTTCTCTATGTAAAATAGAGGAAACAAGATTGAAAATCCAAAGGTATTACAGGATCAAGTGAATGGAATCAAGCCTTTGTAGTCACGTCGAGAAAGAAAGGAAGATTCAGTAAGATTGATCCTCAGAATAGTATGAAAAAAGCATGATGCTTTTGATGAGACGAACGTGGGTATTATAATAGAAATTGTCCTTAATCTGAAAAAGGACAAGAGAAATAGGAAAGAAGCCCATGTCTCTGAAAAAAAAAACCTAATTCAAAGAAATCTAAGAAAGAAGAAGCAAGGGATCTCCACTACAATTGAGATCATCTTCTCCTTTAAGTCATTTCTATTGATTGTATGATGGGAGGTAATGTAGCATCCTAATCAAAGCATGGTAGGAGCTCCTGGTGAATTAGCTCTGGGAAAACCTCTCTAAAAAACATTACTAATGGAAAGCACTCATAAAGAGCAAGGGTCATCATGGAAACATATTTCTGGGATGTGATGACATATTGATGAAGGAGGCCAAGGGGATGAAGCTCTTCATTCTTTAGAAATTGCTACAGGATGACTCAAGGGAAAAAGGTATGAAGTATGTATATATTTATATGCTGACATTGGATGCTATGAAGTCATGTAATATGGTTGTAGGTAATGGATTTATGTACTTAGAAGTATGATCTATGGAGGAGTATCTCTCAATGGCTGGACAAATGAAATCAACATAATATGTCCTCATGGAATATGAGGTGGTCATATATAAACGAGAAACTAGAAAAGTTGTATGTTCTTGGGAATCAAGAATGTGTAGAGAGGAAGAGATCATGAGATGAAACCATGTCAAGAGGCATTTATCATACGGAGGCCAAAAATATGTGACTAGGTGATATCCTAGAAATATATGTAGACTCTGAAAGAAGTCTGGTAAAGAAGAAGACCCTTGGAAAAAAATATCATTAGGAGATGTGTCAATCTGTATGAAGGATGCCGATGCCTACAGAAAGATGTCATGGTGAAAGATCATCACTGAGGTAACTTTTGTTTTAAAATTTCATATGTATATGTTTATCTGGATAAATTTTTGTAGGGCTGCTAATCATGATAAATGAGGTATGATCCTGGGAGATGATTTGAAGGAAAGCAACATGGCATAACAATGGACCAGATAAGGAAGTCTGATGAATCACTTTTTTACAGCTGACATGACTCAGGATGAAAGTGATGGATGATTTGTTCCCTATGAAGCTAAAATTTGAAGATTCCTCAATATCGAAATCCATGACATCGAGGACAGGAATTCTTCATGGTCAGCTGGATCTCACCATTGCTACTGGAGGTCCCTGGTTAAGAGGGAGCATGATGATAAGTTTCTTACTTGGAAGAAACTTAGTAATTCCTAAGAATGAGCTTAGGTACATTCCGTGTATAGGAATGAGTACATTCCCTTGTGGAATAGGTCCTCCTTGGTTGAGAGGGAGAGATAGACACATCATTTTGTTCTTCACTTGGGAAGACATAATGGAGGATTGGGTAATCATCTGGAATTCGATACTTTTTGAGAATGTGTTAGGGCATTCAAGATAAGAGTATTCGGGGACCGATATTATTTGAAGGCTAGCTACCCAAGAGAAGAATAGTCCAAGAAGGTCATACTTTGGGAACACCCGAGTGGAGTATGTACTCTGGAGAGACAATGACTATGGTGTCTATAAGTCATGTGTATCGCTAGCATTGTAGCCCATTGTCTCATTGAGAGATGGGGTTGTTAGTCAAGGCCTTGCACTAGGAAAATGCTGGTTGATATGATGATATACATATGCGATTACCAATCCGATTCTTCTTATGAGATTCTTCAATTTGAAAGTGACCATGTACTTGTATGAATACCTCCCTAGTTAAGAGGGAGTCTTTAAAAGTGTAACTAGGTTGGTCTTCATATTGACTATGTAATTATGTATTTTATAAAGAAGAAGACAAAGATAATAAAATGTATTTTTCACTTGCTTCATGGGTTTCATGAGCAAGACTTTATTATAGGTTAAATAGACTTCTTCTTGATTTTTATCTAGGGTTTTGTATTCTAGATATAAATGTAATAAGTTTCATATATGAAGGGTCTAGATATATATGCTCCAAGACCTTATAGAAGAATGGAAGTCAAGCTAAAATACAAGCTCACAAACAACCCTCAAACATCGATGGAAGCCAAGTTCTATATACCGTGAAGAACACCTCTCTCCAGTCGGCCTAAATCTCCGTGATGAAGTTGGCTCTATAAGAGTCTGTCTGGTCAGACTAGTAGCTAGTAACAAAGCACTATATATATACCACTATTCTGTGGTCCATTAACACTAAGGAAATCTCGGTCAACTCTGAAAGCAAGTGCGAATCATCTTTGAGAAGAAGACAACGTTCAGGATTAGAAAAAGAGTGCGGATTTTTCTATGGAAAAATGTGACCATATGCGGATTTTGGTGGACAGACAGAAGTGAAAAGTATTTGTTTGCGGACATCTCTGACACACTTTTAGCGTGGCAAAATTTGGAATAAATGCGATGTAAGAGAAGTGTTCCAATGTGGTGCGGATATGTTTTGTGAATTATTTTTAGAAGCAGTGGTTGCAGATCAGTATGAATGAGCTGCGGTCAAGAACAATGTGGATTGCTATGAAGAAGATAAGTGCACATCACCGTGAAGAACTTGTAGATTAATCTGAAGGGATCATGTGACTAAATGTGTAGCAAAGTCTATGGCTTATCCTTAATAATATGCACCCAGATAAATCTGAGATATACAATCCATCTGTGAAAGGCATTCATATGATGAATTGTGATATAATGCGAAAGACTGAAGTTTGTTTTGATGTGGAGTCTAAAGGCTATATTGCACAGCGAAAATAGAAGGAAGCTATCTACAGTACGTAAAAGGAAGCAATGTATCTCAAAGGAATAAGGTTTAAAGGATATGCAAAATAAAGTATAAGGTCTCAAGTGATTTTGTAATATTTGGGTAACCAATAATAGATAAAAGAAGATAGAGATAAAGTTCTCTAGTGTTGGCGCTGGTCAGTGCAGATTGGTTTAGAAAAGAAGGATGAGCATTGGAAGACAACAAAGAAGCAGTGACAAGGTCTCGGAAGCATACATAAGGTAAGGGTCTAAGTATTGGTCATGGTACTTGTCATTTGAAAGTCTATAAGAAGAATTTCTTGTGGGTTTTCCTCTCCAAGAGGGAGAGGTTTTGCCCTGGCTCAAAGAGCCTAAATTTGTGTCTCTTGTATTTTGGTAATTGACTTGATGAAAGACTAAATAATCACCGCCCCTCAAACCACTTAGAATTTTGGGCCAAGGAGTAATTCAAGGAGAGAATTTGAATTAATCACCGCCCCTCCAAATTCTCAACATGAGGAAGACACATCTTTAAGAGGATTGGAGACTTTCTTCCTTGGCTTTGCCATTTGTGTTCTAAGGATCAACCTTCAAGCTATTAGGCTTTGAGTGAAGGTATTGACTCTGATACCAATTGTTGGAAATACTGAGAGGGGGGGTGAATTAGTATTTCTTTTCAATTGTTATTTTTACCTATTAGATCACTTATATTTAGAACACAAAATGAACAAAAAGAATTATTGTTTTTATTAATTTCTTCTTTGCAATAAATCAATTACAATATATGTAGGGCTCCAACCCTAGATGAAGACACCGATCTTGGATCTCCCAAGCTCCAACCTGTATTTGCCAAGCACCGATTTGGACTTCCAACGCTCCAACCTTATCAATTATGAGGCACAATCCTCAAGGGCTCCAATCCTATCTCTGGTACAGGCTCCGACCTGATTTCTTGAGGACTCCTATCCTCTAGGGCTCCAACCCTATCTACCAAGGCACCAACCTTGTCTTTATGAGGCTCCAACCTCTTGCTTTAATTCATCAAGATATATTTGGTTATACTTCACGACTCCCAATGTCTTCTTCAACGAGCCTTGACAATATTCAGCTATCCCCTCACTTAGTCTCCACGTCACATCATCAATGACAACCTTTTCTTCTCAGAAGGTGTCACCACTGCTCTTCATCGTACCCAAACAATTTCTCCAACTTATTTCATGATGACTAATGCATCATGGTCTCCAAGGTTCTCCACGAATCATCAAAGTCATTTCCAAGTGTTTAACTCACAACGAACTTTGATGATGACAAACCACAAATATGAATCTCTACAAGTATATCCGACCTCCAAAGTACTTCAAGTATTGTTCTGATCGAGTTCAAGAGATACACCACCCAACAGATTTGCTTAATACTAACACCGAGCTCACAGATGAAGGATCTGTCTATTATTTAAAAAAGAGATCTATCTGAGTTTCTAAGTATAAGGATAGTCTGAGGTCCTGTTGCGATATCCTTGGTCAGAGACTACAACACAAAGGTCTGAACTTTTATATAGGATGCAAGACCAAGACACCACAGAGAATACTGTTTGAGCTTCCAACCAGTGGTTGTATTACCTTATTCGAGCCAACCACAGATTGACACTCCTTATCCCAGGTCTGAAACACTGTTTTTATGAACTGACTCCTTATATTATTTATCCGGAACTTGTTTTCATAGTTTTGTGCTCTTATTGGAGCAAGGAACAGTCCACACAAGTCTGTGGAAGGTATCTTCAAAATAGTCGAAGTTGCTGCAATGATAAAGGGTCTGAACCACTGTACTTGTCCTTTTTTTATTTTTCTGAGTTATTAGTCCTTTAGCACAGTCTGGATCAGCAACCACACTTCAGTCAAGATAAAAGATCACTATTATAAAGGTTATATCCTTTAGTTCACAGGTTAGAGATTGTTTGCCACAGGTTAAGGGAGTTGCCTCCTTGTCACAGATCCGAGAGACAACAAACTGGGCTACTAATCCGAGCACAAGTTCACTGTTTGACTGTCCTTAATCCGAGCTAGAAATAATATAAAAAAATTAGCCCAAGACAATTTTTAATCTCTGATATCCTCGCCCTTCTATCTCTGTTTTTCCTGCGGTATATCACTGTAATTAATCACCGAAATTTCAGAGAAAATATCCAAAATTCTTATTCTGAAATGAAGAGTCTGCCCACATATTTATAGTGGTTTGTCCATCTGAAAAGATGTGACTGTTGGGAGAAGGGCCGACATGAATAGGCTAGCACAGGTCGGCTTAAGGGCATATTTATTTCTTTAACTTGAAAAATTCATATCTCCCAAACCACTTGGAGTTTCGGGCCAAGTAATAGCTCATTGGAAAGGAAAAATTATGCTATCAAATTGGGAGGCTGCCTCTAAGATAGTAAAAATCAATTTTTAATGTGATTGGTCATTAGTTAGTGCAGAATTTGAGGTAGGGTAGATAGGCTTCTCCATGGTTTTGGTTTTTTTATTGTATAACACCTTCATCATACGATCATGGTAGGACAACAACAATGACAAGACAAGAATACAAAAAAATTAGCCCAAGACAATTTTTAATCTCTGATATCCTCGGCCTTTCTATCTCTGTTTTTCCTGAGGTATGTCACTGTAATTAATCACTGAAATTTTAGAGTAAATATCCGAAATTCTGATTTTGAAATGAAGAGTTTGCCCACATATTTATAGTGGTTTGTCCATCTGAAAAGAAGTGACTGTTGGGAGAAGGGCTGACATGAATAGGCTAGCACAGGTCAGCTCAAGGGCAAATTTATTTCTTTAACTTGAAAAATTCATATCTCCCAAACCACTTGGAGTTTCGGGCCAAGTAATAGCTCATTGGAAAGGAAAAATTATGCTCTAAAAGATGGCATAGGTATCAAATTGGGAGGTTGCCTCTAAGATAGTAAAAATAAATTTTTAATGTGATTGGTCATTAGTTAGTGCAGAATTTGAGGTAGGGTAGATAGGCTTCTCCATGGTTTTGGCTTTTTTATTGTTTAACACGTTCATCATACGATCATGGTAGGACAACAACAATGAGTTTATGACATAGTGGTGCAGTGATATGTCATAGGTAGTATCATTAGGAAGGTCTCTTTCAATCATCAATCTCGTCATCACTTAATCTTCCAATCTTCATCAAACACCATCATTAAGTGTGGTCATATAAGAGTATAACATCATCACAAGTATGGCTTCATTAAGTATAGTTCTTCACATCATGGGCTTGTATTTAGGCACTGGATCACCAATCAGATACTTGACAACTTCTTAGGGCAAGACATCATCATCGGGAACCAAGCATCTCATTCAAAGCCATATTGGCATCTCATTCAAAGCCATATTGGCATCAATGACAACCTTGATTAACAAGTCCTCAGCCAAAATCTGTTACCCACCAGATACTGTCGAAAATTGGCCAATGCATGCATGATGGCAAACATCTCTTTGTCATATATCGAGTAGAGTCTCTCATGCCGCAGTAGCTTTCGACTCTCGAAAGCGATAGGATGGCCCCCCTGCATAAAAAATGCTCCTACCCCCTCTCTTGAAGCATCACACTCGAGCACAAAAGGCTGTGTGAAATCTGGCAATGCCAATACTGGACAGCTGCTCATCACCTCCTTGACCCTGTCAAAGGCCCTCTGCGCAACATCAGTCCATCCAAAAGCCCCCTTCTTGGTGAGGTCCGTCACGGTTGCTGCAAGCTGTGAAAATCCCTTGACAAACTTTCGGTAGTAGGATGCAAATGCCTACAAACCCTCGAAGTTCTGTCGCATTCTTTGGTGCTGGCCAATCCCGGATGGCCCAGATCTTCTCCTCATGGACTCTTACCCCGTCCACTCCGATGGTATGCCCTAAGTAGAGCATCTTTGTAAGCCCAAACTCGCACTTGGATAGCTTATCATAGAAATGTCCTCCAAAATACGAAGTACAACCTCAATACGCTGCAAGTGCTCCTCCCATGTGCGACTATAGATGAGAATGTCATCGAAAAATACTAGCACAAACTTCCTCAGCTGATCACGGAAGATGTGGTTCATATAAGACTGGAATGTGGCCAGAGCATTGGTTAGCCCGAAGGGCATCGCCAAGAACTCAAAGTGGCCATAGTGGCATCTAAACGTAGTCTTGGGGACATCCTGGTCCCTCACCTTGATCTGATGGTACCTCAACCTCAGATCTATCTTCGAGAAGAACTTTGCTCCCCTCAACTCATCCATCAACTCATCAATCCCAGGGATGGGGTAACGGTTCTTCATGGTTTTCTTGTTGAGCGCCTTGTAGTCGATGCACATTCGTAATGTGCCATCCTTCTTCTTCACTAAGACCACGGAAGAAGCAAAGGGACTAGTATCGCGCCTGATGTGCCCCAATGCCAAGAGCTCATGTATGGCTTGCTCAATCTCATCCCTGTAGGCTTTGGGGTGCCTATAGGGAGTGGTGATCACTGCCTGGATACCCTGCTCCAACTCAATAGTATGCTCAAATCCCCTGTCTGGTGGCTACCTTGGTGGTATGTCCCCAAAAACTGTGGAGTATTGGTCCAATATAGACTGTACATTGGGATGCACTGGCTGCCCTGTAGCTCCTGCCTCTGAAATTCGCAGCTCCACTGCTCACTCTACATCTCCCTTCCGGAAATCTGCCTCCATTGGGTGTGCCGAGACTGTCTGGGGAGGGTATGTGTGCATGCCTCTGATCATCACATGCTTCCCACTCTTCTTATCCTTCCACTCCATCTCCAATGTCTCCCAATTTGTAGTGACCTTACCAAGCGTGATACGCCACTACACACTCAATACCACATTGGTATCTGGGATGTCGACCACAAAGAAATGATCCATCATGCTGTACGTCCCCATGGTCACTGCTAATGTTGGAACATACCGCATGCACTGCATGGTCCTGGCACCTGGAACCAACATGGAGAACCCATCAAAACTCTCTGTCGGTATGCCTCTCCGTTTTACTAGTTGGGCATCAATGAAGTTATGTGTGGTGCCACTGTCCACCAACACTGAGACACACTGTCCTTGGACCGTGCCTCGGAGTCTCAACTTCAAATACTTGGGAACTCCTCGCAAAGATGCAAGGACTCCTTCGGTGGGTGCAAGCGCTGCTGCTGCTGCTGGGGGAGTTGGTGGTGGATGATCTCCTTCTGGTGCACCAGTGCTGGCATCTCCCTCCAACTCCTCATATGTCTCTTCTTCTCCCTCACTGTCGGAGAAGACCTTAATGTAGTGTGCCTTTCCTGCGGCACAACGATGACCCGGTGCCCATGGCTCCTGGCAAGTGAAGCATAGCTTCCTCTGTCTCAAGTCCCTCTGGGTGTCATCATCCAATGGCCCTTGGCCCTAGTTCCCCCTCGAGGGTGGAGCTCTCGTGTCTTTCCCCTTTCGCTGGAACACTGGTTTGTGGGGAAAAGGAGCTCTCGTCCTTGGCAGGGCATCCTGCAAGTCCCTAGTCCTCCCTACTGCATCTTGCAGCGTAGTAGGCCGAGTGGATCTGACTAGCCCACACAATGGTTCTGCCAACCCGTCAATAAACATATATACCCTCTTGGCCACTGACAAGTCTGGCACCATCACTGAAAGTTTCAGGAACTCGGAAATGTCCGGGCTTCCTGACTGCTTGAGCTTAGTCAACTCAACAAAGTGTTTCTCCGGGTCCTTCTTGTCAAATTTCTCTACTAACCTCCGAGTGAACTCTGCATACGATGTCACTCCTGCTTGACTCAGCGTGGACATCCCTTGGAACCACCAGTTGTGGGCTTCCCCTTCAAGGTGCAGTGCTGCCACCTTGATAGCCTCTACCTTCGCCATTTGGTTCAGCTGAAAACAGATGTCCAACTTCCCTACCCAAGCCTTAGCCGAACACTTTGATGATCCATAAGAAAAATCTGCCCACAGTACGTTGCAGGTCATTCCTCGCCGTGTACCCTCTTCCTGTATTCTGGTTGCAGGGTCTTTTATTGTTCTTCAGCTGACAAAACTCGTTGAAGGTGTGGGCTTCTCCAAACTCTCGCCCATATGATTGATACTCTGCAAAATATTCCCCGTAATGAGCCACCTTCGGCTCCTGGGGTCCTCCTGTCCCTGTTCCTGAGTTCAAGAAAGTGGGCATAATGGAACGCAGGGGAGTGTGTAGCACCACCTGCTGCACAACGTTCTGCTCCAAAACATGATGAGAAGTGCCAGACCCTTCTTTGTTGTGAAACTCCCTTGGAATCTCACGCTGTTTGTTCTCTCTGGCAATCGTCTGCCCCATTTCATTTATGTTTCTGGAAAGCTCCTGTACATGTTTCAAGAGGAGGTTAACAAACTCCTTCCCGTCATCTATCTCATCTGTCATTGGTGACTTCCCTTTGTCTTCCTCAACCGGAATGCTGTCGTCTTCTGCAGGTGTGATTTCGAGCCTACGCTCTTTGTCCCTGTACCTCTGCTTCCGATAAGTGATGAACTCTCTATCTTCGGGTGTCATAGATTGATTGCTCCACAGGCTGAGCCAAGTCCATGAGCTCTGATACCACTGTAATATCTCAAACGGGAAATCAACAGTAATACAAAGCAACATAAACAAAAACTACAACAAATAGAGACATACACAGAAAACATTGTAAATAAACCAGAACAACTGAGCCATTTTATTATATTTTCTAAAATGAGGAACAAGTACAAAGGGTGCTCAGAATGATAGCACCTTGGCCTGCTCTAGGCAGGTTGAATTGATCTCTCCCTCCTCTATTAGAACCTCTGCTCAATCTCTACTCTGCGCTCCTCCTCCTCTACGCAGTCCGACTGGAAAATGTTGCTGTTGGCTGAAAAGGGACTGCAAGATGGGGCTGCTCTGCTACTTGGAAAATTATGAAACTCGAACACCGGTCTCTCCTCCAAAAACCTAGAATAACCTGCGAAGGAATTTCGGAAAGGTTGACCTCGGAAATTCACCCTCTTGGGATGACTATGCTCTCCTGTTGGGTACGCTGGCCTCTGTGATGAAAATGCTAAAAGAAGGGCCTCCAACTATCCAAGGAACTCAACTATGGAAGGGCTGATCACCTCACAAACCTCTGGATTGAAATCTCATGAAGTTCCTCCTCTCTTGGAGGTGCTCTTCTCTATGACTGCGTAACTCCCTGAGAGACTGCGCTGCCTTGGAGATGACTGCGTAATCCTGTGGCTGAAATAATGAAGCTGCTCTCAAAAATTGGTGGAATGGCTCCTCTCCTGAGAGGGCAATCGAAGTTCCCCGAGGATGAGGTTGGGATCTCCGCTCAGAGACATCCTTGTGCTAAACAACACTGTAGACTCAACTAGACAGCTTAAGCGTGCTGTAGTCTTGATAGATAGAAAATCATAAGATGTAAGAATGAATGAGAATGGCTGCCTCCATCCCTTTTCATGCTTGTGAACCCCTACATTCCCTTGGGCCCACCAATGCTGTGTTGGCCCTCTTGCCACGCTGTCCCACGCTGCCACTGCGCTGCATGGCCCCACGCTGCCACTGCGCTGTCCTGGCTGCCTTCTCTCCTACGCTGTCACTTGGCCTCATGGCCCCCACTTTGCCTTTTAATTATTCTGCCCAGTGACTTTAGGAAAGTGTTTTTATTCTAATGTTTTATTCATGGGTCCCCTCACCCCTTTATTTCCAGCTAAACTTTAGAAAAGCTAAAATTAACCAAAAATAAATATTCCAATTATTTGTCTACTAATTGGGAATATTACACCTGATCACCCTGTAATGTCCATAAAAACGTGGTTGCAGCTTTTCAATCCCCTTCTGCTTCAAGGTGGACTATCGGTATGGCTGCAATCGTAGGAACACCAAGTCCCCCTCAAAATTCCTCTCAACCCATTGCCTGTCAGCATATAACTTTTGCTGATTTTGAGCTACCAACAAATTATCCTTGAGAGCCTTGAGGATGTCTTGGCTCTCTTGGATCCAATCTTTGGTCTTTGGGGCCCGACTGTCTCCAAAAACAATGTCTGCAAAAGACGAAGTATCAAACCATATAGAGCACAAAAAGGAGTCATACTGATGGACATATGATGTGTGGTGTTGTAGCAATACTCTCCCAAGTACAGCCAATGAATCCATGCCTTCTGCTACCTGGTCACATAGTTCTCGAGATAACCCTCTAGCCACTTGTTTACCCTTTCTGTCTCGCTGTCGGTCTGTGGATGGTAACTAGTGCTCGGGGTGAGTTTTGTGTCCACTAGCCTGAAAAGCTCCTGCCAAAATCCCTCGATAAATCGGTTGTCTCTATCACTGACTATAGTCTTAGGGAGTCCGTGTAGGCGAAAGACCTCCCTAAAGAACAACTTCGCTACCTGAGAAGATGAATACTGTGTTGGAATGGCAAAGAAATGCGCATACTTGGTTAGCCGGTCGACCACCATATAAATAGAATCCTTTCCCTGCACTGCGAGAAGTCTAGTGATAAAGTCCATAGAGATACTCTCCCATTTCCCTTCAGGAATGGGAAGAGGCTGCAATAATCCCACTGGATGAGTCAACTCCCCATCTGTAAGGGCTTGGAAGAATGATGCAAGTCCTCCCATTGTCTCTCGTGATGAGACACATCCTCATCTGGGCTGTGGATCAACTGCCAAGTGTGTGGTGCAAGAGTGGAGTCGACTGGGCAAGGTGTTCCAGGTGCATCAACATTGTCTAATAGGTGGAACACGAGCAAGCAATAGGTGGAACTGAAGGATCCCATGAATTGGGAATCTGCTCTGCGCTATGGAGGAGACCTGTGGCTCTCAATGCTCACCCTACAAATGCCAATATGACCCTTTGGAGGGATTGGACCTTGTATATGGAGACCAAACCCAAGATGAAGTCCCACTTGTATTCATGTATAAGATCCAATACGTCCCCTCACCTCCCAGTACAACAGATCATTAGTGCAATTGAGTAAATGAGCTTACAAATCATGGATCCAAGTGGATACTTCATAGTGGCTTGCCCATCGATAATCGGATTTGGAACGTATAGGTGTCTCCAAGTTCAATAAGGGGGTTAATCAAGGACCATATTGGGTGGTTTCAAACTCTAAAGGGGGTGACATGTCCATGGTACATCCATCAAGTGGTAGGTGGCATATGATATATTGATGGAACAAAGTAGGGCATTAGGGGAAGGCTCCAAGCCACATGCCACAGTACAAGGGTAGCTACAAAAGGGGAAGCCAACACTTAGGTATATGAATGTAGGAGCGAGCAATCGTGGTACATGGGTTACCCTGACCTTTTATTTTCCACCCTTCTTCATATGCATTTTGCCTTTGATTGATTTTTCTTTATAACTGCTTGGGGCTCCAGGGGATGAGAGCATGATGCGTAGGATATAGCAGTGAATAACCCTTGAAGGCGGGGCAGTTTATCGCCCACCAGGAGTTTGGACAATCATGGGTTCCTTAATGATGTAAGGGGCCAATATTAATGATCTATCCTCCTATGAACAAACTTTGCTTGGTATTTCATTGTTGACTAATTTGGATTTGTTGGAATATTCCGATGTACTATTTTCTTGGGTTTTTGCCTTGGCTGTGAGCCTAATATTGGTGTCGCTTGTCTCTTATTGTCTATTGTTCATTGTTTAATGTGATCTCTATTTACTGCTCTTGTTTCTCATGTGTAGGTACTTGTTGACTAAAGTATAAAGAAGGAACAATTTGCATCAATAAAAGTAGTTATCAATTGTGAAAAACTATTCTAATCATTGCTACACTAGAATTTCAACAGTTTTAATTCACGCATCGCATGTTTTGCACACACACACCTAATTAACCTAAACCCAAGTGAAAATCTAATTTTAACTAAAATCAACCAAGTACACTCCATGACATTTCCTTTGGTAGCACGTGGATCATTATCTCATTGCCATTTTACATTCAAGTTTATTTACTTTTGGCACTTTACCTTCCAAGTTCAAGTACGTTTACATTGAAAACACTTTATTCTCCAAGTACTTTTACTTTCCAACATCTTACTTTCAAGTCTTTACTTTTCAAGTATATCTCACGATTTGATCATTTGCTTTCCAAGCTATTTTACTTGGCACTGGTCTTTATTTGGTTATGTCATTTGTGAGCATTTCATTCAATTTGGTTATCAATATTACATCTATTGTTTATGAATGATCATTGTGCTTATGGTTATTTACTCATGCAATCATTTACTTGCTTTGAGGTATATGCTGTAATTTGTTAATGATTGAATGTTTCTTGAGTAACTCATTTTACTCCTACAATTTGATTTAGTTCAACTTAGCTTTAAATCAAGCCTTAATTTCTTTTGTCTCATAGGGTCCACCCCTTTTGTTTCGCTAGGAGTTAGCCTAGACAAAGGATTTGAGAAGTGAGTGACAACTGCTCAACTCGAGATTTGCTCCCAAGGCCACACTAACTGGAGTTAAAATTTTTTTCCACGCTAGCCCAGGTGTGGATTTAGGCGACAACAGGGATCATTGGCAAGCAAGGAGGGTGCAGGTCGAGTAGTTAGGTCTAGTTCTCAATATGATTTCATCTGAAGGCTAATTTCCTTGAGGTAGAACTCATTTTGAGGGGGCCATATTACAAGTTTCGTGGTTTTGTATTTTTCATTCTATCTCCATGGGTCGAAAAAACCTATATTTTCTAGATAATGAAATGATGGATAATTGTTGTGGGTGACTTATTTTGCGATGTGTGATTGATCTCTCTGGTTTATTGTTGCTACATAACTTATAATTCTAGAAGTTAAAAATACTGGTGATTTTATTTTTCGGTGATTTAGTAATTATTTGGGTAATTAAATAAATTGCCGGGGATAAATTAAATTCCTGTAAGAAAATAGCTATGGTTGTTGTTAGAAATTTAACATTCGCTAATTGATTTAGTGGTGCGTATCTCAACACCATTGAGCACTTGTTGAGTGGAATGCTTTGGTGAGTGGATTGGATTGCAAGGGCTTTGGGAAGTAATCCTGGGCAACATCAAAACATCCTTATTGTTGGTCAAGGTAAAGATTGAAGAAGAATAGGGAGCACTCCTAACATCCAAGGTTGAGGAAGCATTAACAATCGTGATTATGCTCCCAAGTGAGTTTGGCCTTGTTAGGAGTCCTTGAGATGACATGGTCTAGTGCTTGGCAGGTGTGGGTTGAACGATAGACGTCTTGCATCGGAAGATGTTTTCCAACCAATATAGGGGCCCCGCCTAGGTTCAAAAATCGGTTTCCCAGTCTAGCGATGCTTGTGGGTGGTTGTGCTAGGCTTTGGACTATAATGGCAATCTCATTGACTCTATCCCAAGTCTCCATACTGACAGACAACATGTCTACCGATTCTCCTAATAAAAAGAAAAAAAAACTGTGTTGTATTAGCTTAATTTCGTTCAATTGATTGGTATTTTCAAAGTGCTTTATGTTGATTTGTGGTAGCATCGGATGTGCTCTGTCTCAAAATTTGCAGGGAGGCCTAGACACATGTATTCCAGAGAACATAGAAATCATTTTGGGAAATTCCACCTAGATTGTATTTTATTAAAACAATTAATTATTTTAAAAGGACCCTATGTCTAAACTTAGGAAAGTAAAATAATTAAAGTGAATTAATAGAATATGGGTATGAATGTTCTAGAAAAAGTGGATCAAGTCAAAAGTTAATTTTAGCCGTTGATTAGAGATTTAATTTCGGCTGTTGAAGTTTCAACGAGAAGATTATAAGAAGGGCTTGATGGGTCATTTGGAAAAGACATAGTAAGGATCAAGAGATCGAATTTATGAAGTGAGTAGTGCTCAAAGGAAATATCGATCAATAGATTCTTTGCAGAGAGGGGCAGGGAGAGGGGCTGAGTATATGGCCGCTAGCCAAGCTATTTGTGAGGTCATATGGCTTTGCAAGTTGTTGTATGGCCTATTTGATCAGGAGTTGAGACCGACGGTTATTCATTGTGATAATCAGAGTTGCATTAAACTCATGGAGAATCTAGTGTTTCATGACAGGTCAAAACACATTGACATCAGATATCATTTCATCAGGGACTATGTTCAGAAGGGTGCATTGAAGCTGGATTATATATCGACAGATGAGCCGCTGGCTGATGTTCTCACGAAGTCCTTGCCAAGAGGGAAGCATGTCCATTTCAGGACAAGATGGGTATGGTGAGAAACACTTTCCTCGGTAAGAGGGAGGGTTGATTTTTAATATACCTTGGACAAGTGGTTTCCCATGGGTTAGTCTCTACCTAGGGAAAAGTGTCCAAAATAATTCTTTTCCTAAGTGTGACTTTATAAAGTGAAAGTGACTTTATAAGTGGTAAAGTCAATGTTAAATTATAAAGTGAAAATTGACTTTAGACATAAAGTACAATGTGGGTACTTTATTTAATGGGTGAGTTAAAAAATAGAAAGTGAGAATTAAATGCACATTTATTCCCATCCCTTGATCTAAATGAATCTAAGCCATTAGATCTTAGGGTTGCCCAAAAGTGGGAAAAAAATAGAGACTTCATTCATTCTTCATGAGCAGATTGGAGAAAGGAGGCTGAGGGCTAGATAAAAGTTCTGAAAGAGAAATTTGTTGCAGCAATCTGAAGGAGTAATTATTGGGCAAAGTTGGGCACGAAAATCAAGGCATAAAAGACAACAGAAGATACAATACAAACATCATCTAATGCTGTGAGTTGCACGTAGTTCGAGAGAAGTTTTTGGAAAAAATGTTTTTTATTTTTATTTTATAAATCTGTACAGTCAGTATTCGTACAATACATATTTTCAGCTTCAAGTGGGCTTGGAAATCGAGGCAAAGTGGGCACAGTGTTCAAGGAGTTTCGGGTTGAAGAGATATGTTGTATTTTGTTGTTCTGTTTTGTCTGCAAATGTATTTTTCCTGAACTTGAAAGATAAATAAATTTGAAGAGCTCTCTAATAGGTTTTCCTCGGAGAAGATTGAAGGGGTTTTGCCTAGGTCTAAGTTGACCAAAATCTATGTGTATTTTTATGTGTTGCTGGTCTATTTATGTCCATATTTATTTTCAGCGTGCGTTGACAGTCCCATGTCTTTTAATTTGAAAATTTCATATCCAGAATTCTATATGTTGAATGTATGTTTATGGTAAAGGGAATTTAACTGAAAGGAGGTGATAAGGTGAAATTAAAACCGGGTTGGGATTGCAGGAAACTTTTTAGTCATCAAATTTCAACATGGTATCAGAGCTACAGGTTGAAAATTGCAGTTTGAATAGTAGACAGTAGTTTGGGACAACAAACAGTGGTTTGGACAACAAACTGAATTTTCGGACAACACACTGATATTTCGGGACAACAAGGTGAAATTTCACACAGACTGAACTTTTGGGACAACAAGGTGTGCTGGAAAGTTCATTTCTCCATTTTCTTGGTTTTGTAAATTTTGGACAGTAGTCATGGCCATGTTCTTAAGGATAGAGGACAGACTGGATGGGATATCCAACTATGCCGTTTGGAAGGACATAATTCAGACAATGTTTGAGGAGGCAACAGTTTGGGACATAATGTGGCAAGAGGTTGTACCTATTACTGCTGCAGATGAACTTGCTGAATTCACAAACAATAATACTAAAGCAAAAAGGATTTTGATGGACAGTCTGAAGGATCACGTGGTTCCTCAAGTGAGAGGAAACACATATGCATATTAGATGTGGACAACTCTAACCACTTCCTATCAGAGTACCAATGAGAGCAGGAAGATGGTACTAAAAAACAATTGAAGAACATCAGGACGACAAATGCTGAAAGTGTAGTTCATTATCTTGGCAGGGTCAAACATGTACATGATGATTTGACTGTTATTACAAAGTTAGTCAGGATAGCTGTAGTGGGACTTGCTAAGTCTTGGGAGATCTTTGGAAATGCTATTACCTCTAGGGAGAATCTTCCTAATTGGGACAGATTCTGGGATGATTGTGTGCAGCATGAGATATGAAAGACTGGCAGTGGTGGGGTGAAGATAATAGATGAGGAGAATGTAGCCTTGACATCCAGGGGGGAGAACAAAGGGAAGGCCAAGAAAGGGGCCTCATCAGATGGGGCTAAGGGAAAGGAGAAGAAGAAGAAGATACAGATGTTCAAAGTCAAATGTTGGGCATGTCAGAAGATGGAACACTATTCTTCTACGTGTCTTGAGAGGAAAAACAAGGGGAAGAAGGGTACTGCAACTTCAGCAGAGGTGGAGCAGTTTGCTTCACAGTTTGACATGGACTCTGCGTTTATTACTTCTACATTTAGTAGGAATACATCATCCGATGTGTGGTACATAGACAACACGGCTTCCTGCAAAATGACAGGTGCACGGGAGTTCTTTTAGAGTTTGCAGAGAGGGTGTTAATTTTGGACAACTAGGTCCAAACTCCATGTTGTGATGCTCAGATGAAGATGCCAATATTTTTATTGGATTCCTCTTTCAGAGAGGTGCAAGATCGATCTAAAGATCTTGATCTGATGAGCAGAACATTTATTTTGAATTTATTCAAAATATGTGCAGGTCGGTCATAAATGAAATGTAGGCTTGAAGCCCCAGCAGTTGTGTCACACACCTCACTGATGGATATAAATAGGTCAATGTTGGAGGTCATTTTCACAAATCCATCATCACACATTCTCTCTCCTCATCTAATTGGTTCGATCATCACTTGGAGTCTCTTCCTCTCCACACGTGGGAAAATTGCAGCAAGAATATTTCTGTTTTTCGACCTCGGGTTTTTCAGCGCAAATTTGACCAGTGTTGACTTTGGTCAACGCATGGTCAAATTGACCCAAATCTGTCCCAGAATTCCAATTTCTGCAGTATGCATTTATTGGCACAAAAATAGAGGCTGGACATTGACTTTGTCTAGGCTATGTTGACTTTTTTGCTGTTCTTTTGCATTGACTGTTAACTGGGTCAACGTTGAATTTCGTTGACTGGCATAGCTGTCTGAGAGGGTTGTGTGACACTTTTGGCTGGCTGACCGTATTGAGACTTTGCTGGTTGAAGCATCCTATTGACCGCTGTAACGCACCAACACACATATTTTTCTTGTTTGTCTTCTGTCGATCTACTAGTATGTTCTATCAGCATTTTACTTTCTTGCTTATGTGATTGCTGTTTGATATTGGGGATAAAAAGTAAAGTTGCATCAAGCATAGAACATCTACAAAATTTTTACAGAGGGCACTTGATATTGAGATTGTGTTAGGGGATGACCGCACTGTGAGAGCTGTTGGTGTGGGGACTGTGACCTTTGAGAGGGAGTCTTTGCCTCCTTTGAAGGTCATGGATGTTTTGAATGTTCCCGGGATGAAGAAGAACTTGATTTCAGTGTTTTCTATGGAGGAGAAGGTGTTTGACGTCACTTCCTCAGGAGGGCAGGTATTGATGCATCCTAGGGGAGCTTCCATCACTTCGGCCAAAGTGAATGGAGTTAGCTCTGGGAAACTATACATGTTCAGTTTTTAGTCGGCAACATTGGTGAGTAGTACATCTAGTAGCACTCACAATAGTAACACCAGCGTTAAAGACTTGTGCGAGTTATGGCATCGGAGGATGGCGCATATGCATCATGGAGCTTTGAGAGTTCTGAGGGAGATCACTACTAGAGTTCTTGATTTCAGTGTCGAGCATTATGAGGTTTGCATAGGGTGTGCTTTGGGAAAGTACACCAAGTTGCCATTCCCAACGAGCGAAAACAGATCTACAGGTATACTAGACTTGATTCATACTGATGTTAGAGGTCGTATGTCTCATGTGTCTTTGGGTGGTTATCTGTTTTATGTTATATTCATTGATGACTACTCTAGGAGGACTTGGATATATTTCTTGAGTTTGAGAGGGAGTCTTTGCCTCCTTTGAAGGTCATGGATGTTTTGAATGTTCCCGGGATAAAGAAGAACTTGATTTCAGTGTTTGCTATGGAGGAGAAGGTGTTTGACGTCACTCCTCAGGAGGGCAGGTATTGATGCATCCTAGGGGAGCTTCCATCACTTCGGCCAAAGCGATTGGAGTTCGCTCTGGGAAACTATACATGTTTAGTTTTCAGTCGGCAGGAGCATTGGTGAGTACTACATCTAGTAGTACTCACACTAGTAACACCAGCAGTAAAGACTTGTGCGAGTTATGGCATCGGAGGATGGCACATATGCATCATGGAGCTTTGAGTTAGAATCACTTCTAAAGTTCCGTTTGATGTCGGAAACGTATGAGTTTTGCAGTGGTTTGGAAAGTACACCAAGTTGCCATTCCCAACGAGCGACAACAGATCTACAGGTATACTAGACTTGATTCATACTGATGTTAGAGGTCGTATGTCTCATGTGTCTTTGGGTGGTTATCTGTTTTATGTTATATTCATTGATGACTACTCTAGGAGGACTTGAATATATTTCTTGAAGACCAAGGGTGAGGTCTTCAGTCACTTTAAAGAGTTCAAAGCTCTTGTGGAAAAGCAAACTGGTAGGAAGATTTGGGTCTTTAGGCTAGACAATGGTGGTGAGTACACCAATGGTGGGTTTTCTGACTTCTGTGCATAGGAGGGCATTAGGAGAGAGTCACGTTTCCTTACAATCCCCTGCAGAATGGGGTGTCTGAAAGGAAGAACAGAGCAATTGTTGGGGCTGCTAGAGTGATGATTCATGATTAGGGCTTGCCTTTGTTTTTGTGGGTTGAGGCTTGCAATACTGTTGTTTATCTTTAGAACGGGAGTCCTCACAAAGGATTGGGGAATACGACTCCGGAGGAGGCTTTCACTGGTGAGAAGCCTCATGTGGGACATCTTCGTATCTTTGGATGTCTCACATATTCTTATAACCCCAAGGAGCAGAGGACGAAGCTGGAACCCATGGCAGAGAAGGGTATCTTTATGGGTTACAACGAGACTTCAAAGGCCTATCGGATCTTCATTCCTTCTTAACGGAGAGAGGTAATCAGGAGGGATGTGAAGTTCGAGGAGGAGAGGGCCTATCGGAGATCACGAGAGTATGATGAGAGAGAGTCACAAATTTCTCCTTAGCAGGGAGGTCAGGTATAGGGACCAGGACCTCAGGGTTCTGGATCGACTAGTACAAGAGGTACTTCAGTGTCAGTGACATCTGGGGCACCAATGGCAGGTTCATCGAGCACTTCTTTAGGGAGTCCACTGGTACAGAGTTCACATGGCATTTCAACTGACACAGGTACAGGTGCCGGTATAGGTCCTTCGAGGACAGGTGCTGGTACATGTACACCAGGGTCAGTTGGTAGACCTTCAGGTTCACCAGATTGGGGGGCAGAGGATGAGGTTCCCTATGGGGAAGCTTCTTCAGGGAAGAGGAGGCCCAAGTGGCTTCAAGACACCTTGAAGGAAGTGGAGTTCGTTGGTCCTCTAAAGAGGGTGAACAGGGAGAGTGTGCCACCTGAGTGGTTTTGTAATTATGTAGCCAATGCTACTAGCATTGTTGACTCTGAGCCTACTAGCTATGAGGAGGCTGCCAGCTAGGAGGTATGGAGAGAGGCTATGGTGGAGGAGTATGCCTCTATAATTAAGAACAATGTCTGGGAGGTGGTGCCTAGGCCCGAGGGCAAGTCAGTTGTGACTTCCAGGTGGCTCTACAAGATCAAGCATGCTGCGGATGGCAGCATTGAGAAGTTCAAGGCGAGGTTTGTGGCTAGAGGGTTCTCACAAATAGTGTGAGTTGACTATGATGAGACCTTCACTCTTGTAGCTCGATACACTTATATCCGGTCCCTTATTTCTATTGCTGCATAAATGGGTTGGCAGATCCATCAGATGGATGTGAAGATTGCATTTTTGAACGAAGTTATAGAGGAGGTGTATGTTGAGCAACCACTGGGCTTTGAGGTACTTGGGCGGGAGACCCATATGTGCCGGTTGAGGCGAGCACTCTACGAACTTAAGCAAACTCTAAGAGCTTGGTATTCGAGGATTGATACTTACTTGCAGCAGATGGGTTTCACGAAGAGTGATGCAGATCCGAACCTATACTACATTGTTATAGGGATGATCCGCTCATTCTTGTGCTATATGTTGATGACTTGTTCATTATTGGGGCAAAGAGACTGATTAGTGGTTGCAAGGAGGATCTTGCTATGGAGTTCGAGATGGACATTGGGCTGATGCATTACTTTTTGGGGCTTGAGGTGTGGCAGGAGGAGGGGCATATCTTTCTGGGGCAAGGGCAGTATGCTGTGGATGTGTTGAGCAAATTTCACATGGCAGACTATAGACCCATGTTCACACCTATGATCACCAACTGGAAGAAGCTTCATGCTTCAGATTCTAGTTTGGTGTATCCCACATTGTATAGGCAGCTTATTGGGTCCTTGATGTATCTGGTCAACACTAGGCCATATATATGCTTTGCAGTGAACATACTTAGCCAGTTCATGGTTGAGGCTAGGAGGGTGGACTAGGTAGTTGCAAAGCACATTCTTCGCTACATGTAGTGCACTGTTGATTATGGTCTGGACTATAGGCTGGGAGATGGAGTGAGGTTGACAGGTTACATAGATTCAGATTGGGCAGGGTGTGCTTTTGACAGGAAAAGCACTTCAGGGTGTTGCTTTAGATTGGGTTCGGTAGTTGTGTTGTGGTTCAGTTGAAAGCAAAAGTCAGTTGCCTTGAGCTCTTCTGAGGCTGAGTATTTGGATGCTAGCCAGGCTAGTTGCGAGGCCATTTGGCTTCGCAAGTTGTTGTATGGCCTATTTGATCAAGAGTTGAGACCGACGGTTATTCACTGTGATAATTAGAGTTGCATTAAACTCACGGAGAATCCAGTGTTTCATGACAGGTCAAAACACATTGACATCATATATCATTTCATCAGGGACTATGTTCAGAAGGGGGTAGTGAAGCTGGAGTATATATCGATAGATGAGCAGGTGGCCGATGTTCTCATGAAGTCCTTGCCAAGAGGCAGGCATGTCCATTTCAGGGACAAGATGGGTGTGGTGAGAAACACTTTCCTCGGTAAGAGGGAGTTTTGATTTTTAATGTACATTGGACAAGTGGTTTCCCATGGGTTAGTCTCTACCTAGGGAAAAGTGTCCAAAATAATTCTTTTCCTAAGTGTGACTTTATAAAGTGAAAAGTGACTTTAGACATAAAGTACAATGTTGGTACTTTATTTAATGGGTGAGTTAAAAAATAAAAAGTGAGAATTAAATGCACATTTATTCTCATCCCTTGATCTAAATGAATTTGAGCCATTAGATCATAGGGTTGCCCAAAATTCATTTAGGGAAACAAAAGGGTGAAAAGAAAAGAGAGACTGCATTCATTCTTCATGAGCAGATTGGAGAAAGGAGGCCGAGGGCTGGAGAAAAGTTCTGAAGGAAAAATTTGTTGCAGCAATCTGAAGGAATGATTTTTGGGCAAAGTTGGGCACCGAATTCAAGGCATAGAAGACATCATAAGGTACAGTACGAACAACATTTAATGCTGTGAGATGCACGCAGTTCAAGAGAAGTTTTTGAATTAAAAAATGTTTTCGTATAGTCCGTACAAGGGTACGGAAATCCATACAGTACAGTACGTATCCGTACAATACATATTTTCAACTTCAAGTGTGCATGGAAATCGAGGCAAAGTGGGCACATTTGGGCTGAAGAGATAAGTTGTATTTTGCTGTTTTGTTTTGTCTGCAATTGTATTTTTCCTGAAATTGAAAGAGAAATAAATTTGAAGAGCTCTGTAGCAGGTTTTCCCTGGAGAAGATTGAAGGGGTTTTGCCTGGGTCTAAGTTGACCAAAATCTATGTGTATTTTTATGTGTTGCTGGTCTGTTTATGTCCATATTTATTTTCAGCATGTGTTGGCAGTCCTATGCGTTTTAATCTGAAATTTTCATTTTCAGAATTCTGTATGTTGAATGTATGTTTATGGGAAAGGGCATTTAATTGAATGGGAGTGATAAGGTGAAATTAAAACCGGGTTGGGATTGCAAGAAACTTTTTAGTCATCAAATTTCAACATAAAATCCTCAGCTGCTGCACCAGTTTTCCCGCATTGGGTTTTTTCGGGGACATTAGTCCAAAAATAACTGTGTCAGATGTGTCTATGATTTACTCTTGCTCAACTTTTGTTTCTGCACTTGTATTTTTCCGTAGTTTATTTAGTGAAGGTTGCAGCGTGTTTAATTCGATGTTTCCGTAGCAATAAACTGAATAATTAATTTATCAGTTAGAAGAATTAATTCTAGCTGCTGCAATAGGATTCCAGATTTAAGGAATTTTCACACTTTACCCCACCAATATCCCAAATCTAGTGAAAGGAGGTAATCTATGTAGTTGTGGTAGAAGGGATTTGAAAGAAATGTTGGATCTTCCAAACAAGGTATCATTGTTCAGTGTATTTTAAGAAGGTTGCTGAGTGTATGTGCAATCCCCTAGAGAGACAATGAAGGCCTCTCTCTAATCTTCATAATAGACTAGTCTCCACCTTGTGTGACGAGAAGAAAAAAATTGCAGATAACACCTCTCTAGGGATGTGGTGATTTGTGTTGACCCTCAATTGGGTAAAGCTCACCTTGAGCTGGTTGGGAGAAATTGAAAGTCAGTGTAACAAGTGAAACTAAATGTAGTTCAACTAGACAATGAGTCCATCAAAGATTTGAAGGAAATGCTTGAAGTAAAAGGCTAGCTAGGGCTAAGTGGCCTAATCAATGCATACTAGAAGACTCAAACAAAGCTCATGCAAATTTCTCCTTGATCTTAGAATTAATATATGGTTTTTAGAGGGATAGAGGTGGAGAGAGCATTAGTGGAGATAGTAGGGAGGGATGCGAGGACAGACATCACTGGATATAAATTGAAATGCCCTTTGATTTCATGAATGAACATGCCTCAAAAACCAACAAGGTTGCCTTCTAAACTGGTCTAAGGATACAAGTCCCCATAAGACAAAAGTACCAAAAAGGGGTAGATATCATGCCTCGAGGATGAGTTTGTCATCTCTTGCAAATATGTGAAGGTAGATGATAAGCTTGAATGTAGTTTCGAGATGAAGAGGATAAGAATTGAACCCATCTTGTGCAATGGATTGAGGAGCAACTCATTTGCATAGGAGTGGATGCTGAAGCACAGTGGTTTGGACCTTCTTGATGGAAAACCACTTTATATGACCAAGCTAGAGCTTCAAATCTCATAATCATGTAGCACATTAGGTTTAGTGAGTGCATCAAAAGGCTTCATCTGATGATATGCCTTGGAAATGAAGTTGAAAGCACTCTCCCAAGCATGGCCAAGGAAGTGTACCCCTCACATAGACGTGGTTGCGAAGCAGGCTTTAGATTGAAGGTGGGACCCATTAATTGCGCCCCTCAGTAAATTTTTGAAATGGTAATTTCTACTAGTTGCCCCCAAAAGGATCAGTGATACTTTGAGAGGGTCTCTGGGGTTGTATAGAAGACATTGGTCATGGTTTTCCAAAAATTAGTTAGCCACTAAAGGTGGCAGAAGCCATCTAATTATCAAGCTGCTTCTATAAACTCTCTGGAGTGGAGGCCAGCTTAACTACATTATCTGCAAATAAAAGGAGCGAAGCTAGGATATGATGAAGTAGGCAACCATCCTAGTCCAGAGTAGAGTCCTTGATGAGTTGTTCAGGTTTAATGTTGTGATGCCAAAACATCCACTATATCTTTAAACTCGGTGGCCCAATTCATAAATTTTCTTTCTTACTCCATCAATCTCCTTTGAACTTGTTGTGGGAGAATTCCACAATTCTCTTTGAATCAGGGCTGTGGATCAACCTTTTCTCGTTTGTTCGGTGATGTCATTTCAAAGACAGCCAAACTCTTCTCTTTATGAAATACACGTAGAACGTCAAATTTATAGCCTTAGCTCTCAGGCGCTAAACTGTGCCAAGTCATATGACTGAGGGATGGAATCAAGGGTTTAACTCAAAGGGCGCTTAACACTTCCGCCTTCGAATGCCGACTTTTCCCTATTATAACTAAACTTGATCAAACCCCAAATTAATTCCAATATCTGGAATTTAGGTGATCTGGTTCCTTGGCAGTCCACTTACAATCTCGCACTCCCGGATGTGTTTACAAGTGGATGCCTTAAAGGCCCAGATAACTTTGCACTATTCATCTCACTTCAATCTGGATGAGCCTTCCAATCTGGATATGTCTTAATTTTTGAATTTCCCTCTCTATCCGGAATACTTCGAATCAGATATCCCTTCACTCAATCTGGTGATCCACCCCTCACTTTACCTCATACTTATTCGAATTACCATATGTTCCCCGAGCCGGATAACAATTGTGTGTTTGTTTTGGAGTCCATGCCTCCTTGAAGTTTGTGCAACTCTATTATCAAGGGATTTGGTTAAATCTTCTCTGCATACATTGTTGTTGAATCGGATTTATTTAGGCCTAGATGACAGACTTCCCACAACAGAACCTTGTACGTCTACGTCAATTGACGGCTGTGGCATTAGTACAAATCCAATCTTGATTTAACACTACATTGCTTGTTTAGGCCCGGATGTCCAAACTCATTAGCTCTCTACTTCCGTTCTGATATGGGAACCATGTCTGGAACTTCAACTAGTTAAAGCATCAAGCACAAAGTCCCCAGTCTTTGCTATAACTCCCGGATCAATCCAACAATGGATCGTCAACTTTGTAGTAGATTGGCACTGTAACACCTCCAACCTGTTCTTAAGCTATTTGACTCAATTCTAGACTATCTGGAACTTAACTAGATCTCAACTTTTTGTACACTCGGACCTGTACAGCCATGGCTACAGAATAACATATTATTTCACACTCTCTCTCCTCTCATTACAAACTAATACACATTGAGATTTATCATTATGAAGATCTCATAGGCACAAACATTACAGATCGAATACTCAAGTTTGTACAAATTGGCCTGATTACACAATTGCTTGGCCCTTTTCTTCACTTTCTTGGACCTCTCTCAGTCCTTACTCTCTCTCAGTTCTCTCGTTCAATCTCCTCTATTCTCCTATCTTATTCTAGTCATTACAGACTTCTTTATATACAATAGAATAGTTTGCTGAGATCCACTAAAGGCGGATCTAATTATCCATACATGGAAAATATCTAGTCGAAGCTTAAAACTTCTAAATCCCTTAACAAATCACCTCAAATAGTGCATTATATGTTGATGAGGAAATAATCCCTCATTTCTCTAATCAGTCCCTATTACTTTTGAAAAATCAAATTCCTAACTTAGTTATGTTAAATTAAATTAGATGAAGGGAACCCACTCCCTTCAGTAAATGTGGTAAGAGTCAAGACCTTCTAGGTCTTGATGACTTTTAAGAAATACTTCTGCATCATATTGTAGAGCCCAAAGAGGGTGATGGAGAGAGGACACCTTTTTTTGACATCAACATTATTCCTGGAAAGTCCATGAGATGTGAAGAAACAGCCCAGTGCTGTCTCACAAAGGTGCATCATGGAAGAGACAAGAAGGTCAAGTACATCAAGGGAAGAAAACTGCTCAATGGGTAAATGCCGAGGAACGGTGTTTAGGCCTTCCAAAAGTCAATGAAGCAGCAGTAGACCTTCGTGGACCTCTATCTAGATGGATTGTATGCTTTAGGGACTGTAATGCAATGGGAGGTCTTAGTAATTAGAAATAGTTACAACTGCATGCAGGTGAAGTGTTCTGCCTTAATGTGAGAGGTGATTAGGGATAGGCAGAAGAAAGAGTTAGACGTGTAATTGAGATAATTAAATCATTATTGAGGATAACTATGTTTATGGCAGGAAAGCTATAGCCACCAGAAAGTTTATTACCCCACAAAAACTGTTTAACTTCAAAATTATTAAGTTTTTACAACCATATATCTAATATATCCTTTATTTTTCTGTGAAACATGATTTTTTGTTTGGATAAAGAAGGAATGTTTTCTTCATAGATGAAAACAGCATGATTTTGTGCTTGTCAGTAGCCAGACTTTTTCTATTGTCCCGTTTCAGTTTATTTTGCTCAGTATCTCAGTGCTGGAAACTTTGCAGGTTTTTGTCTTCATATGAAGTACCAAAATATCTGCCTGTAACTGTTGCATGCCACAACTCTGAACGCTGCTGGAGCAGGAGTGATGACCAACGCTGGTCCAGACCATATGCTGATTGGCCTAATCTGACAGTTGTGTAAGTTAATAAATTACTAAATGTTATTTTGAGGACAAATGGTTACTGTATGAAGTTTATACCCTCAGTAAATTTTGGGCATCAGGTTCTGAAATCTTTTCTGGTTCTTTGTTTTTTCAGTTACCCACCCTTTCCTGATACAGTTGCGTTTGCTAAAGGTAAAAGACAAGGTGTTGGTTGTCATCATCCTAAGATTCTTCTTTTACATCGCAGAGACATCATGCGTGTCATTATTACTTCGGCAAATTTGGTCCCTAATCAGGTAATAGCTAGGCCGTTTTTTTTTTTTTTTTCACACAATTTCGGTTATGATGTATTATCAGAAAAATAGAGGAGGAGAAGAACTTCCTCGTTACAAAATCACCCCACTCAGCTTACAAGATGGATTTATCTGCTGGGGGTACATTGCTACTTCAGTGCTGCTGTTTCTATCTATCTTATCTGAAGTACATACTATTGCACTTGTGCTATATTGCCGAACAAACTGCTCTACTAGAAGGATACATTTTACTTTCATTTTTAAACTAGATTATCGTCTATTGAACTGATGGAAAACATAGAAAGCTTGGAAAGGAGATGGATCATTTGTTAACAGTGTTCTTGCTGTCTCTGTATTTACTTCCATGATCCATAGAGGTGGATCCTGCTCTGATTTTTTGGTGATGGCTTCCCGCAGAAAATTGATTGACTCTTCCATATGATTGCATTGGTTCTTCACCTCCATTAATTCCTTATTGCATGTATTCCATTGCTCGCGGAGGATGGCCATGTCCGCCTTAGAATGTCCTTTATCTTGCTGAATTTGATTCTTCAGATTTTCAATCACCACTCTGAGATTTGCAAAAGGTGTAGGGGTGTTTTTTATCTTCTGAAGAGTCCATAAGCTTGGAGAAGAGAAGAAGGGAAGAGCTGCTGCCCTCTCTATTAGTTGGAGATAACATTGTTTTGTGATTGATGGCTGTATATCCTTCTCTGGTGGGTGCGTTGCTGTATCCTCTTCTGACTGTGTAGTTGCCTTCTTTGCTGGAAGTAAAACTGACTTTGCTGTTGTAGGAAATACCAGTGACTGAGATTAAGAAAGTAAAGGTGGGACTTCCCAGGAGGAGAAAAGCTAAAGGTGAAAGGGGGAGGGTGCGAGAAAAGGGAAGGAAGGGAAGGGCGCTGAGATAGTACAAAAGAGATTCATGAGCCCGAGTCCAAGATAATTGAGAAGGCCAGCAACGCCTGCGAAAAAGGGAAGGAAGACTGGAAAGGTCTGAACAGAGACCAGGTGGGTCTTCGCGAGAGGGAGAAACTGAGCTAAGAGGCAAGATCGATGAGGGGCCAATAAGCTTGGAAAGAGGAGACGCAGAAAACCAATCAAAAAAGATTGATGAGAGTCGAGCCAACTCAAGAAGTTTATATAAAAGAAAAGGGACAGAGAGATGTTGGAGGGTCACGGGAAGGGTGATGGGAATCTGAGTAAGAGTACTCTGCGAGAAGATGTTTTGAATCTTTGTAAGATTGCGCATGGCAGATTCGATGGGGATGTTGTCAGAGAGAGAAGTCTTGTCTTGGCTGCAAATCTGCAGTCCTTTGAAGGGGTGGTAATGCATCTTGGTAGAGGATGAGAGAGATATCATCATGGAATAGGAAGGATGATTGTATGCCCGTCAATTTTGGCATGGCCTGCATTCTTTTGAACTCCTTCATTGGCTTGGATGTCCGCCTGTTTGTTGTTTACTCCGAGGATATGATAGTATTCTATTTTTCCAATCAGTTTTTCAATTTGCTTGGCTCTGTGCAAAATTTGACTGAGAGCTGCGTTTTTTGGAGTCTACCACTCACCATTGCTTGGATGATAATGGAGGAGTCTCCTAAGATTATAGCGTTGCCGATTTTCCTGTCTTTTAGAATTTGCATGCCTAAAAGAAGACCATAATCCTCTGCTTTGTTGTTTGACATTGGCCCCATCCCCCAATTGTATTGAATCTGACTGATATTGTCTTTGAGGATTATGAATTCACCTGCTCTCGCTTTGCCTGGATTTTTCTTTGAGGCTCTGTCGAAGAAAAGGCAGGGTCTGTTGAGAGACTCGATCCACCTTTGGAACTCTTCCTCATTCTTCCTTATTTTCCAAATTGGATAAGCCTTTGTGGCTTTCTTCAAATGGCGAATGGTAATATTATTGAGTGCAAAGCTGATCCAGCTTCTTTCATCATGCTGCAGCTGTGTCATGTCTGTTCCATATATCCCTTTAGCTGTGAGAAACTCAGTCATCTGCCCCCAAGCCTTGGTGGTCACTGTGTTCACTGTGGGATTTTTGTTTTTGAAGATTTTCCCATTCCTGGCTAGCCATATTTGCCAGCAGAGAAAGGAGGGAAGATTGGCCCATAATCTTTGAATTGTAGATTTATTTTTGAAGGAGTAAGGGTAGCTGCTCCTCCATTTACTAATAAATTGATTTAAAGGGAGTCTGTAGTTTAGATTTGCTTCTATGGGAGACACCAATTTCTCCAAGCATTCTCTAGAGAAAGGACACTCTAGGAAGAGGTGTTGAATGGTCTCTTCTGCTTTGAAACAGAGAGGGCATTGTGATGGCCCATATATTCCCCCTTTTTTTAAATTCTCTGATGTGAGAGATTTGCTATGAAGAAGGGTCCATAGGGAAATCTTTATTTTTGGAACGGTTTCCACCTGCCAGGCCTGCTTCCAGTATTGCGATTCCTGTTTCCTATGTTGTTCTTGTATCTTTTCATATCCTGTCTTAAATGTATACTCTCCTCCAGTAGGAGTCCAAAAGTAGGCATCTTGGGTGTTTTTGTCTATAGGTGCAGCTCCTTTTAAGTGAGAAGTCATGTAATTCCATTGGTCAGATAAATTGCTAGGCATGTTTTCCCATTGTTTCCAAGTGCCATCAGTTTCCCATTTGGATATGTCCCCCAATTTATTATATCTTTCTCCTATCATGCAGTTCTTTATATCATTGATGTCCGAATTGCTGCCCAAGGGAGGGTTTCCCATTATGCTGTCAGTCCATATGCAAATCCTTCCCCCATTTCCAGGCCTTGTAGAGATGTGTTCCTTGATTATTTGAATTGCACCGGAGATGAGCTTCCAGATTTGAGAGCAAGGTCTAATGGGAGGGCTTCTCTCCAACATAGAAATTCTTGGAGCATTAAGATATTTTGCCTCTAATGCTGCTTTCCATCGGAGTCTTTCTCCGGTGAGGAACCTCCAAGCAATCTTGGTTCCCAGAGCTAGATTCATTATCCCAGGTGTTTTGATTGAGAGACCTCCGTTTTTGTAATGTGCAGTTACTTGGTTCCAATTGACAAGGCTGAACTTTTTTATTTCAATTTTCCCTCCCTGCCATAAGAAACTTCTGATGATGATCTCAATTTGCTTGTGAATGCTTGCTGGCGCTGCTATTAAAGCGAACTGGTATAAGGGCAGGGCTGAAAGAATAGATTTGATGAGAATGATTCGGCCTGCTTGGTTAAGCCAAATCACCCCCCATGCTTGAATCTTATTTTTCATCTTTTCAACATATTTGCTCCATATTTCTGTCTTGAGATTTTTCTTGGTGATAGGCAGCCCAAGATATTGGAAGTGGCTCCAGTTATTCTGGAAAGGAATTTCCAGAATTTGAGACATACGTTGAAGAGTTCTTGGATGGGTGTTCCAGCTGTAAATGCAACTTTTCCCATTGTTTATCAGCGCTCCTGAAACATCCATGAAATTGTCTAGGATGGTTTTAAATCTTCTGGCAACTATACAAGATGCGCCACCCATTAGAAGGGTGTTATCTGCAAATAGAGAATGACTAATTCTTTTGGTTCCTCTGTTGATTGTGAGGTCTGTTAAAGAAGAATTTGTTCTACTGTGATCCAATTTCCTGCTAAGAGAATCTGCCATTAGGATGTAGAGAAAAGGTGACAAGGGGCAGCCTTGTCGGAGGCCCCTGGAGCTTTGGAAGTAGTCACAAGGTCTACCGTTAACAAGAGGAGCTATCCAAGGTCCTGTAGTGCAAGCCTTGATTGTATTGATGAAATCTTCGGAGAAACCAAATCTATTTAGGACAACAACAAGGAAGGTGAGATTAACTCTATCAAAAGCATTGGCCATGTCCATTTTTAGGATGAAGCCTTTTTCATTTTTAGAGAAACTTGAATGAAGGGCCTCCTGGACAAGGATGATATTATCGACAATCTGACGATTAGGGACAAAGCCTCCCTGATTTTCTGAAATGAGGGAATGGAGAAGAGGTTTGAGCCTTCCAGCAAGAATTTTGGAGATGATTTTGTAAGAGGTGTTGCAGAGGGAAATTGGCCAAAATCTGTTGAGAGTGGAAGGACGAGGATCTTTCGGAATGAGGGCAAGGAAGGTAGAATTAGTGAATCCTCCTATCTTTTTCTTTTTGATAATGTATCTGATCATTTTTGTTAGATCCTTTTTTATAGTTTGCCAGAAGTTGCGGTAGAATGAAATAGGGAAACCATCTGGCCCCGGTGCCTTCTCCGTATGCAGATCCCAGATGGCTGTTATAACCTCTTTTTCTGTGACTTCTTTGGAGAGGTTATTGTTTGTTTCCTCATCTATTAGCTTTGGGATATGCATTAAGAATTCCTCCGAGTTTGCCTGGCTGTCTACAGCTGTTAGAAGAGTTTTAAAGTGTCGGAAGACCTCTTTTTTAATGTCTTCTTGCCCCTTTATTTCATGCCCTCCTTCTACCATGATTTTTTCTATATTATTTTTTATCATTCTTGTTTTGGCAGAGTTATGAAAAAAGGTAGTGTTTTTGTCTCCAACTTGAATCCAGAGCTGCCTTGACTTTAATCTCCATGTTTCTTCCTCTTGTCTAGTATTCCTGTAAATTTTCCAATGTACCTCTTTTTCCTTTTCTTGGCTTTCAATTGTGTTGTCCATGCTTTCCATTTCCTCTTGGATTTTTGTTAGTTCTTGCTGCAATGCTTCTTTCTCTCTGTACGGTTCCTTGTAGTTGGTCTTAGCTCAGTCTTTCAATCTTACTCTTGTGGCTTTTAGTTTCATCTTCCGTATATAAGTTGGGGATCCATTAATTTTTTGTTTCCATATTTTTTCCACCTCTTGTTTGACCTCATCATGGCTGCTCCATAGTTGGTTGTATTTGAACGGGAGAGGTCCATAATTTTCAGCTGTTCCAAATTCAATAGAGACTGGTTTATGGTCTGAAGCTGCTGATGGGATAATTTTAGAGGAGATTTTGCTGTAGCTGGCCACCATGCTGTCCCTAATGAGGATTCTGTCCAGCCTCTCTTTGATATTAGCCTTCCCTAATCTCCTGTTGTCCCATGTGTATTTTCCATTTTTAGGAGGGATGTCCAATAGATTACTATGTTCCATGATTCCTTCAAGGACCTCTTTGTTTGGGTCTGGCTAAAAAGTACCTCCTCTTTTTTCTTCCGGCTTGAGAATGAGATTAAGATCTCCTCCTAAGATAAGATTTTCTTCTTTGTCTTCCATTGTAGTTTCATTTAATGTCTTCCAGCATGTTTCTTTATCCCTGTAGTGATTTGGTGAGTATATATTATATATGCTGATTTTTTCCCCATTTGCTGCAATTTCCAGATTTGTGTTAATCCAATGTCCTTTCATTGTTGAGTTCTGCAGTTGCCATTTTCCTTTTTGCCATAAAGTGCTAATTACTCCTGAAGCTCCATTTGCTAAAATTGTTTGTCCTTCATATTTTTTTGTTTTTGCTATAATGCTGCCCATCTCTTGGCTGGTGATTTTTGTCTCTTGGATAAGGAGGATGTTTGGTTTTTCATTTTTTATGAGGTCTTTTAAGAGGTTTATCTTGGAGGGATGACCCAACCCTCTGCAATTCCAAGAGACAACTATCATTATTTACTAGTGGTTGTAGCTGAGGGACCTTTCTCTTTGTGGACCTGTTGGACTTTTTCTTTATTCTTGGTGCCTTTCTCGAGATAACTGTCCATTGCCTGCTGCGTTCCCAAGGACAGATCCTTGAAAACTGCCTCATCTCTTATTTCTCTATTGGATTTTCTTCCAGCTTTCTTTGAATTTTCAGTATAAAGGAGGGACTCTTTGGACTGATTTTGAGTTAGGATCCGATCAGAGGAAAGGGGAGGGGGGTTGGAGAGGATGGGGCATTCCTCTTGCTGGGGGAAGAAGCCCTGAGGGGGAGGGGAGCCCTGAGGAGGAGGGGAATGGGAGATCAAGGGGATGGAGGAGGGGGAAAGGGAAGGGATGGGGGGATCTGATGGGATGAGAGATTTAGATTAGATATCAAATGGATTGGAACCTAGAAAGGGGGAGGATTCGGGGATGGATGAGGAGGGTTGGGAGGATGATCTGATAGTATGGGAGGGGGGGCCAAATGGTGGAGGCGGCGGAGGAGCACGCTGAGATTTAGTCGCGGTCTTCTTTTTCTTGACTTGTTCCCATTTTGGGTCTTGGTTTTCTTCCACATGTTTATCATTTTGTTCTTTTTTACTGCATCTATTTGCAAAATGACCGTACTCATGACATACCTTGCATTTGAATGGAATTTGTTCGTAGTCCAGCTACTGAATATGCGTCCAGTTGTTGACTTTAAGCTTGATGGCTTCCGGGAGGCCTCTTCTTAGATCTACTTCAACACAGATCCTCGCGCAAGCCTGCATGTTGTCCTTTAGCTCGCTTCTGTCAATGTATTTGCCGACGACATTCCCTATTGCTTTCACCGAATCATCTCCCCAGCAGTGCAAGGGGAGGTGAGGCAGTCTGACCCAAACTGGAACAACGTTTGAGACATCTAGTTCCGGGTCAAAATCATGGATCCAACGATTCAAATATAATCCTCTGGTATCCATAAAGTATAGGCCACTTCTGAAGATAAGGTCTCGATCATCTTTAGATTCGAAATGAAAGGTGTAGTAACCTCTGCAACAGAAACGAATGGAGATTTTTCCTTGAGTGAACTGAGCCCAGTTTCTTTCAACCCATTTCTAGACAGTCTTGGGAGATGGCCAAAGTCCAGTAAACTGGCCAACCAAACCTTTCTTAGCTAAAGAGATCGCTGCTTTTCGAGGCAGGTTAGGCGGCAGGATGATCTCAGGGATAGATTCAAGCTTCTTGACAAACTTGGATATTGTTGGTCTGGTTCGTTGTGGACCCATTGATTTGATTAAGGAGGCGAAGGCAACAACAGCCTCATCAGGCTGAGCTTGTGACGGTAAGATGGTGCCATCGCTGAGGGGATTTGCACTCGGATTTGGCTCCGAGAGGGCTATGACGGCTGAGGCCTAAGGCTGTGCGCAGGAGACAGCTAGGGCTGGAGCTCGGGCTCATAGCGCAGCGCCAGAAGTTGGGGAAATTTTCTTAGAGATCATAAAATTTTTAGCTAGGCCGTTCTTTTTATTGGTAGAAAAGAGATTCTATTCTGAAAGAAGCCTTAAGAAGATTTACATATAGTACTAAGATGACAACTTCTACTTATATCTTCTTGTTGGATTGCTGGCTAAAACTTCTACTGCCAAACTGAGTTTTCCCAAAAAAAAAGGATTTGTCATTGTTAATAGTCACTATAATAAGTTAATAACCATTAAAATATCAGATATTATGCTTCCCCTGATGATACCAACTACAGCTTCAGTATCCCTCTTCCCATTTCCCTGTAACCTCCTGATTTAGTGACAGCTCATGGACCATTTTTAATGCCTTCCATGAAGTCAGCAGGGTTTTGATTTGGTTTCTGACATTTGTACACTTATCCATCAAGGTGTCTTTCAGCTGGCCTAGTTTCAGAATGACAAAATTATTAAAGGAGTGACACCAATTTTATTAGAACCAGATTGGTCATCGAACTGGTAGACCTGCCAAAGTGGGAACTGGTAAAAAAATTGTACCATAAAATACATAAAATAATCAAATTTTAAAGAAAAACGTATATGTTCGTCTGCATCCATATAAATCCAAACCATTTATGCACAAATATCCAAAACTTCTCATTTATAGCAAGTATGAGTGCATATAACCAAGATAGCATTTAGTGCAATACATCCCTGAACCAAAAGACATCAAGAAATAGGCTCTAAATGGCCTGTAGAGTCCAAAAATAAGCATAGTACTAAACTACAATACTACAGGTAGAAATCAGAATCATCATTCTCGTCCTCGTCCTCGTCCTCATCTTCATCTTTAGAATCACCATCTTCATCTTCAGAATCAGTAGATTGAGACAATAGTGGGATAACTACTTAATTCTCCTAGCCCTGGAGTTGGAGGTGGGTCCAAGTCCATCAAGGAAAGGTATTCATTGTCAAATTCTGGTTCCTGGCTCTCCACAAACCACTCTGTTGATTGATCAAAGTAATTTAAAACTATGTTGCTTGATTCAGATGTCTTGTTCAACAATTGGTTTCGCCTCAACTTGAGGTTGTGCTGAACATAAACCATGTCATTCTATCGTTGTCGATCCAAACGGTTCCTCTTCTTGTTATGTATATGCTAAAAAATGCTCTAGTTCCATTCACACCACGAAGCATTGCATGTTTTGCTCAATATCCGAATTGCAAATCTTTACAAATCAGGGCATTGGCTACCAAACTGTTGCCACCAATAGGCTGTAATAAGAGTTGAAGGAAAATAATCAAAGAGGCCTTCCAAAAGTTGACAACAATAACAACTCCAAGCAACATAAAAAACAACTCCAAAAAACAGCTCAAAAACACCTTCAGTGTAATGCTTGATCAGGTGATCATGTCCAAGTTGAAAAAATGCTCAAAAATGGAATTGCTCAGAATTGGTTGCAATCTGAACAATCGAGAAAGCCTCGTCGCTGCGATTCTGGCGCTGCGAACGAGACTCAAATCCGATGTCGTATGTGAAAGATATTGAAGTTTGAAGTTGCTCAATAACCTTTAAAACAGTTCTTTTGAACAAAAAAATGTCTAATTTTGGAAAAAAAAATATTATTGCAAAATATTATTTTTTATATGGTTTATGTGGGCCTATCAGAGGGTGCCACGTGGCCTGCCCGGAGGTTGCCACGTGGCCCCAGGCATATGGTTCAAAGTCATGTCAAAAACTTGTGGGCAGGGTGGATCGAACCCTTGACCCGACACCTCGGGCAGGGTCGACCCAACCACTACACCACGGGAGGGTCGGCTCGTTCAACACCAAAGTGGATGTCTGTTGGGTGAGTCGGGTCTTCAAGGTTAACGGGCGAGTCGTGCATTCGTGCACGACAATTCTGGTCGTCATTTGTTGAACCGGCGGAGTAAGGAGTTAAGCCCTCGGGGCTTAAGGGCGGTAGACCCCACGACCAGGTGCAGGACCAAGGGCTAAGCCTTGTTGAACTGGCGGAACATATGTGTTAAGCCCGCGGGTGCTAGCCCCCTAGCCACGTGACTTGTGGGCTACGACTAGGGGCGCGGGTTAACAACTTAACCGCCAGCGCTAACCATTTCCGACTTTCTCGCATGTGACCGAGCCAGCATTGACAGTTAAATTTAATGCCTCCGTCGATTTAGTGGCGTGGTTTCGCCGTTCTGACCTGTGCGACTATTTTGGTGGGAATTAACTAGAGTTCCTCCAGTTTTGGAGGAGGTTTTCTAGTGCCACTGGGCAAAATTGGTTTTGGGCATAACTTTCTCCATTTCAACCAAACAAGACAAAATTTTAGTCAATTTTGGGTATTCTAAGCATTCTGGAGAGTTTGGGACAGGTTGTAGAGCGAACAGAGGTGTTCTACAACCATTTTTGCTTAAGGGAAGCTTGGAGAGCCATTAGGGCCATCAGGGAAATGGAGCTGTATTGGGCTATACTTCACTGTTTGAGGTGAAACAAAAGCCATTTTTAGCTTATTTCTGTCTTTTGAAGTCAAATTCACAGCTTGTTTTGCTTGTTTAGGCATATTTCTCACTGTATAACCATTTTGAGCAACTTAATAGAGCAAGGACATGCCCATTGGGAGCCTTGGACCCGGCAGATGTAGCGCAGGGGGGGTGAACTGCCTCATCAGTTTGCTGTGTTATGCTATGGTGAATTTCTCTTGCTGTGTATTTTTGATATAATATATTAAACAGTGAACTTAATTAACATTTCCTCACACAAAAACTCAGAAACAATTACCAAAAACATTTTGTTTAACTTGCAAGACATGGAGAATACTTTGCACACTTAATTAAACAAAAATGGATACTTTGCATAGCATTACAAATAGTTCCATTTTCAGATCAATGCCCTAGGGCAATTTTTGGTCCTAGGGTTTTCTATTCTGCCTAGGTTTTCTTTCAGAAAGTGATCAATAGTAGTACATTACCGTATGTAGGCATGAATAGAAAGATGCAACATCATTACAATTCTTCAACGGAATCACACATACTTAGGACAAACTGCTCAATGAAACAGAGAATATACCTAACCAATGATGCACAATTTACTACAATTATATTGCAGATAGTACTTGATACTTAAACAAAAACTAGTGTCCAGTTCAAAAATTCACTAGTACAATTCTGATTTGCAATGTCAAGACCAGCATTCCATTGTATTCATGCTAGTTCATTTAATACGACTGTTACTCAATGTTTTAAAAACCGGAACCGGTGACCGGACCGGTGGCCTAATGAACCGGGTTTCTAACCGGAACCGGTCTAACCGGGAGCGGTCAGATGCCAATGAACTGGTTTAAAAAAAAATACATTAAATAATTATTTTTTAATAAAAAAAACTATTTTTAAGATTTACAGCCATGATTCCAAGCCAATAGAGACAAAATATGCAAAGTTTGCTCATTTATATACCATGCAAAGGTGAATATATCAAAATGGCACCGAGTGCAATACATATCATCAAAAAATACATAAGAAATGAGGCTCCAAATGGCCCATAAAGTCCAAAAACAATGCTACAAGCTATGAGGCCATTGGCCTAATACAAGACTACATATTAGTGATCAACAACATAATCACTCCTCATCATGATCAAATCATCACCACTACTAGACAAGGGATCATCAACATGAGCTACATAAATAATATGGCTCAAAGTTTGAGGACTCCTAAAACTCCTCTACAACTTTAGTAGTAGTAGTAGTAGCAAAAATAGACATCAAAACTACAAATCACTGAGCAACATTGTAAAGTTTTGTAGATGTTCTATGCTAGGAGCAATTTCACTTTTCTCACAGCAATCATACAAATAGTTAAGCAAAATGCAGATAGAACATATAAGTAGATCTTACAGAAGACAAATCAGAAACAGTAAAAATGTGTGTGTTCGTTTCGGCGGTCAACAGGATGCTTCAACCAGCAAAGTCTCCTTGGTCAGCCAGCCCAGCATGTGTCACAACAGTCCTCCAATCAGCAAATGAGTCAACCCAAGTCAACTCTACAAAAGTCAACGCTGTCCTGAAAAAGTCAACGCAAGGCAGCAAGCTAAAAGTCAACGCAACAGCAAAACGGTCAACCCTTTGACCTCGATTTCTGTGCCAAGTAGTACGGCCTTCCTAAATCGAACCTTCCACAAGTTTTCAGCTTGATTGGACCATGCGTTGACCAAAGTCAACGCTGGTCAAACTTTCTGCGAAACCCTAGCAGCAGAAAATCGTACTTCAGCTCAGCCGTACGGTCTGTCCTCCTTCTCCTTCCCACGTGTGGCTGAAACTCGTCTTCCAGGTAGCTCGTACTATTTCAGATGAGAGAGGAAGATGTGAGTTGTGTTGTGATGAAATGCTCTCCAACTTTTCCTGTATTTATATCCATCATCGGGGCGTGTGACACATCTGCTGGGGGCGTGCAACCTTAAGGCCGACCTGCACATATAATTTATTAAGAATAATAAATTCAAAATAAATGTTCTGCTCATCGGATTAAGACATATTATATATGGATTTTACACCTCTCTGAAAGAGGATTCCAACAAAAATATTAGCTTCTTAATCTGAGCATTACAACATGGAGTTTGGACCTAGTTGTCCAAATTTAACAAACATGGTCTCTCATGAAACTCATCATTGATTCATCGCTACTAGAAATGGGATCATCAACAAGAGATACATAAACATCATCTAGCTCAAAGTCTTCAGACTTGGATTGCTCAACCTTATAACATGATAGAAATTGAAAAAGTTTAACATGCCTAACCAATGATTTTGGTTTGAGTGAAGGGTTCATTTCCTCAACCTTAAAATGCGATAGAAAAAGATTAGCATGTCTAACTAGTTGTTTTCCTTTGATTGAAGGGTACATCAAGGTTCTTAAAGGACTTCATGCTCTTGATCAAATGCCAATATCATACCCTTACACATGATAGAATCAAATGGAAACATTGCAAATTTCCAAACTATGAAACCCTGAAAACCATTAAGTCTGCTGAATTTTGAGTGAAACCTAAAATTCTAGTTTCTCCATATGAAATCCAATGAGGTCGAAACCACTCTTAAACATCCCGAGTCATTTCATGGTAATGTTAAAAATTTAAGTAAAAGGATGAAAATGAAATGTCAATGCTTCCCTTACCTCCACATCAGCCCTAAAACTCATTTCTGGCCGTGCGTGGGTCCACATAGGGAAAGAGTAGCTAAATGAACCCTCCCATTGGCTCCAAATCAGCCCTAAAACATAACTGCCGCCGAAAATGTGGGTCCGCGGATGAGTTAGCACCTAACCGGCCGGTTAGGAACGAAACCGGCCGGTTTATGCATAAACCGGCCGGTTAGGTCCGGTTTTTTCAAAAAACAGGCGAAATGCCCTAGGTAGCCGGGTTGCCTGGCCGGTTTCGACCGGTGGGCTATCTAACCGGCCGGTTTTTAAAACACTATGGTTACTACACTAATCAACTCACTGTCTACCGTGTTTCTACTGAACTTGTTTGCTGTTAGGGGAAGGGCCTGTAGCAACCCTGATCAATTGCCCATGTTGATCTGTGAAGGTATGTGCTGTTTAAGGGGGTCCAACTTCTCTGTCACAAAGACTTGAATTTCCTTCCATCCTTCAATGATCCCCAAACATGGCTTGTCTTTAATTCACAGCCATATCAGACCGGAATTGAGGCTACCCGCAACACAGTTTGCAATTTCTCAGAATTTGGCCCTTGGCCCTTGGCCTTGCGGCTATGGCTGCAGTCCTGTGAATTTCGCTGCCCAGAAAACTTCTAGTGACCTGATACTCCACCAAAAGGTCTTCACTGCTCTGTAAGGAGACTCATTGACTAATTTTTATCACATAGAGCTGCTTCTTGATAAAAATGCTGTGCCAGAACAAAATCCGATTTGATTTTCTCCAAGAGTACCCTATGCCAGAACAAAGAAAATTAGGTGACTGGATAGGGTGGGATAATCTCCACTGAAACAAGTCAAGGAAGAGAAAGGGGTCTTACAACTCTCAGAGCCTCAGGCTAAAAAAAACGCAGAGACTAATCAATCCAATTTCATGATGTTTAAAATGATTCTAACTCCCTTGCATTTATAGATTTTCTTGTGGATGTTTCTCCTCAATTAATTGAGAGGAGTTCATGGCAGCCCCCAACTTTGGGCTTGTTGACCACTCTGTGTCAACGACCCCATAACAGTACATCCCCATTTTTGCAAATGGGATTTATCATGTTCGAGGCGTTCACGCCATTCAGATTTCATCATCAGTCGACAATTTTGTAAAAAATGTGAACCCATTCTGCATGTCTATAATGTAAATGATCTCAGTAAAACCATCATGTATGTAGCAACCTAGGTAAGCCTAGTATTTTGGTGACGATTTTTATCCTAGGAGGCTTTTCGTCTCACTGATTCATTTGTGTTTCTCGACACAAATAATTGGCAGAGTTTTTCCCCTCTAGCCTCACCCCAAAGTTAGGGTGGATTTTGTCGTCAAGATACTAAGTGAGTCATAGTGTTTTTTATTGAGTCTTTGTAAAGTAATCTGGGAATGATCCTAGCTAATCGGCTAGATCATTTTATTACAAATTGCTAGGTCTACTAGATCATATTGAGTCGCAAAATTGGGTAGCTTATTGAGGGTTTGTTGCGAACGAGTGTTCCCCTCACGGTTTAAAACTTTAATGTATTAATCTTACGTAAAGAGGGTCAGAAAGTAATTAATCCTCTCATGAGTCAATTAATTAAATTTTTTGGCCAAATTAAATTAAAAAATCCTAAGCCAAAAATTTAATTAATTTTATTTCCAAGGTTAAATTACATTTTTTAAAGGCAAAATTCGTGGGTCCCTAAAAATTAAAATTTTAAAGGTCTCGGGCCAATGGAATATTGAAAATTTTGAGAAATTTTGGACCTTTGGGCCTTGGTAGTTAAGTCAAAGTCAATTTTTTGAGGTAATTAACTCAAAAATATTATTTTTGAGTTAATTAAAAGGGAATTAATTGAAAAATTCGAAATTCCTCAAAAAATTATAATTTCGACGGACGAGATTAAAAGATAATCAAATCCTTTTCGACGGTCGAAATTACTTTGACGAGGATTAAGTAAACTAGCTGTTGGAGATTTTACCTATAAATTAGAGGTCAGTGTCAGTCTCATTTTTGATCTGATCTCTTTATCGTGTACTTGCTATTGAAGCTCTCCTGTACTACTTTTCTGGAATAATAGAAACGAAGTCTTTGGGGTTTTATTTGATGGTCGTGTTCCTCTTCAATATTTTATGGTATGCTTGTTCTTTATATTACGCTGGTAATTATTTCAATGAATTGTTGATTAATGGCTCTTGTAGAGTAATCCATTGCACAGGTATCTTGCTTAGGTTACTGGATTTAGGGTAAGAATATTAATTGGATTGAGTTAGCAGGTATCTCTGACTCCTGAAAATATATTTTTTAGTTTATTTCTCTATTGATTTAACAATTTAATCTCAAGTTTGCAGAAATCATTCGGATTTAGAATTGGGCGTTTGGGGAAGTCCTCGGTTGGACTAGCTGACTCCCAAGGAAATAAGATCTGAAGAGCCCTCCGGATCTAATTCCTCGGGTTTATCTTAAATTCTATTTTTGTAGAGTTTTTCTAGGGCTTGTGCCTAAACTAAAAATTTATCTTAATCTTTTACTGAATTTAAAGCTAGATCTGGCTAGTAAGAGTCTTAGATCTCCAGATCTGGGAACGAAGTCAGACTTATTATATTCCTTAGATCTGGTAGACCTGTAAATATATTGTATAGATTTGTATTTTTTTAGTGACTTAGATTTTTTTTTTTTAGTTTTTTCTGATTTCTAACTTCGTATCGGGGTTTCATTTTCGATTTTTGTATGTGTTGGGTTTTTGGGTTTTCTTGTTTCTAGTTTTGTGCAGGTTATATTGGGAGATCTCTAGAGATTTTTTTTTAGATCTGAGCCAGATTTAGGCCCTGGAGGGTAAGATCTGGTCTCAGGATCGAATTTGGTTGCAGATCTGTTCAACATTGTGCCTCAAGTTTTATATAATTGCAGGTGCATTCATTTTAATCAAAATTTAAAGAAGAAATCTCTGATTCTGTTGGGTAAAAGGACAAAATTGGAATTTTTTTTTTTATGCACCGATTGTGGCTGCATTTTTCTTCTTGTACGCTGCCCTCATTTGCTGCTCTCTGTTGTCTGCACGTGTTCCCTTCTCCTCATTGCTGCCATTTTTCCCGGCATCCCTCACGCATTCCTCCCATTCTCCACGCTCTTGTCCGCAACTCCTCCTTATTCCTTTCCCTCTGCGTGCTTTCCATCGTATTCTTCGCTATCCGCTCTCCTCTTAACCTACGCACAATCAAATAAAAAAAAATGTTTCATCTTTTTAATATTTGTATAGTTTAGATTTTTTATTTTAAACATATCATTTTGATTTAATTTTATTCATTGTAAAGTTTGGTTTTACTTTTTTCATTTTGTGAAGTTTGATTTTAATTTTTGACATTTCGATTTCTATTTTTGTTTAGTTTAACTTTTGATTTTTTTTTTAAAGATTTAGAATTTCTCAATAACATTTATTTCATTTTTTTAAAGATTTGTAAAGTTTGATACTTAGCATATTTTTTTTGGTTCGTTTTTGATTTTTTTTTTTTGGTTGCATTTTTTAACATTTAAAAAATTTAAAATTGACATTTCAATTTTTTTTTTTTTTTTAAGTTTCCAATTTTTTTGTTTGTTTGTTTGTTTTGTTTTGTTATTTAATTTAAATTCTAACTTTTATCTATAGTTTAAATTTTTAAATTTTTTTTTTGTATATAAGTTTTGGAATTTCAATTTTTGGGACATTGGGGTTTTGATCTATTTAGCTTGCGAAGATATTTAATTGTGGAATGATTCCTATAGTTGATGCAATTTAATTTTAATATCTTAAGTTTGACTATAGAGAAAATTTAAATTTTGGATTTGCATTATCTTAGAATATCGTTTAATCCATAGTTTTTTTGATGAAGTGTTTATTTAGCATTATTGAGGTTTAAATGCTAATTATTTTACATGCTTCAGATAAGTTTGATGATCATTGGCATATGAGTTTTGGAACATTTCCTATCGATTAAAATCCTTTTTGTTTAATTAACTCATGTTTCATTTACTTGAAAATAGGATGTTTATTGAATATTAATGTTTGGGAAATCTTTTCAAGTAAGTGTGATCGATATTTGATTCTAAGAGCTCTATTGTGGATCTGTGACGAAATGTATATCTTTTAAATTGAGTAATCTTTTGGCATCTTCATGGTTGACACTCACGCTTAAGTACTTAGTGGTTAGATCAAATTATTTATAATCTAGGTGCTTTAGGCTTTTAACATCACCTCTCATCTTTGAAGCTTGCTTCATCTCGCCCCTTCAAATCATTTTCCTTGCATTCTTCATTCTAAGTTAGTATTGCATAGCAACATTTTCTCATCAAGTACTTGGTTGTAATTTCCTTAGCAGGGTAGTTGATTGCATAAGGCACCAGTATCAATATTTCCAATTCAATCAAATCCTTTAATCTTGCTAGATCTTTTACAAGTATTTGGTCATTTAACTATGTCTCTCGAACTCGTTGGTTCCCAACTAGTTCTCCTTCATTCCATTTCCATAGGTTCTACCCCCCTTAGTCTGCTATAAGGAGACAACTTAAATAGAGAGATTGGGGATCACGGTGATAACCCCGATCTGAGCTGTTGTCGCGGTGCCTAGACATTCTTTGCGACAACATTTTTTGGTGCCGTTGCCGGGGATAGAGTTTTTCAGTCCTTGGTCTTAAATGACATTTTATAATCTTCTTATCTTTCTTCGCCATTCATTAACCCGTCACACGGCATAACATTTTTTGGCGTCATTTCATCCCTTCATCGTATCTTTCGTCATATCACTAATCCTTTCATCTTCTCTTGCACCTTTAGCACCTGGAAATTTCAGTTGGTTTCTTGTTTAGGTGGCGACTCCACTTATTCATCTATTTACTCCCAGACAAGAATCCCTCCTTGATATCCATCTGCTAATTTTTCAGTTTTAGAATTAGATTCATGTTCAAGTGGCGACTCCAATTCTTTCATTTCTTACAAAAATTTCTGCTAAGAAGCTCGCTTCTTGTTGAACTCTTGACTTTTCTTAAACAAGGATCTATTTCTCTAACATCCATTCGTTGTTCCATTTTAGCAAGTCATCATGGATGATTTTTTTGATCATTTTGATTTTACTAACTTTCAGGGTGCTCCACACAATTTCCCGTCTTTCGTCAGTGTGACTATCGATGAGGTGCCCCCTTTTAGTGACAATAATGCTTTTACTGCCGAGGCTCACATTCAGAATTTCAACCTCTGTATAAACAAGTGTTGCCCATATTTTGATCATGAAGATGTGAAGATGCGGCTTTTCATTCTCACCTTAGCTGGTGATGCTTTGGAGTGGTTCACTGACTCCCCTAAAAACACTTTTGATTCTTTCCAATCACTCATTGGGGCATTTGAAAATAAATATGGAGATAAAGAAAAGGTAAAAGCAAAAGTTGAAGTAAATGAAACTGTAGAAGTTGAAAATGATTTCATTAATGAGTTGATTCAAATGGTTAAGGATATACAACTAAATCAGGCTCAATTCATTAAGAATATGGAACTTAATCAAGAAAAATTAATGGCGGATCATGCTAGGGAAATTGGTTCTATGCAGAGCAGGTTATTGGCCTTAGAAGAAAAGCACATAGAGGAAATGACAATCATGGAATTTAATCACTCTAATCAAATGGCCACCATGCAGAATCATTTGATCACCATGGAAGCAAATCATGAGAAAGAGATAAAATTAAAAAAACATGGAAACCGGTCAAATGTCTCTCCAACATAGGTTATTGACTGTTGAAAAGAGTCATGTGAAGGAAATCAATATTGTAAAGGTTAAGCATTCTAATCAAATGACTGTTATTCATAATAAGTTGGAAAAAATAGAAAGATCACGTATACTGAATGTTCAAACCAAGTTAGAATTATCAACAGATCATAGGCGTCCCAGTTTGTTGAAGCAAGCTCCATCCTATTATGAGGAGACCATTTCTTCCATTGAAAAGTGGTTGATTAAAGGCGACCCGGATAAAAGGAAAACCGAGGGGAATTAGGTTAATACAATGTGAAGTTAATCCATCGCCCTTGACAGAGCAGATGCAGAATGAAGAGAGGCTTGTCACACATATCTTGAATACTTCGTCTGAAAGTTCACAAGCACAATGTTCCACATCATCAACAATACAATCTGCCATGAAGAAAAGCCTCAAGAGAAAAAGAAAAAGAATAAGGAAATGTTTCGATACATCTGATGGCCGCGAGAAGCTTGATTTTCGGAAAAGACAAAGTCCTACCGTATGCAAGATTGCACATGGCACATCCGAAAAACAACCCACAGACTTGCCTGAAAGTAGGCAATTGCTCAGTATGCACTATATTGAACACATCTGATGCCACAGGGCATCCTTTTTATTGTATCTCTAACCTTACACCTTGTCCTTTCAACATTTCATTTTGTAGTTAGAGTAGATTTACATTTCATGTTAGTAGAATAATAAATGATAGAACAGCTTCTATTTTTCGTGTGCTTAATGCTATATGACAGTACTTATATAGTTTTGTGTGTTACTGTTATGAATATAATTCATAACAATAAATATAGTTATTAATAGTTAAATAAGGATTATGTAAGTAGTCATTAAGTTAGTGAAAGAGCATGTCTAAAAGACATGCCCATTCATGAAAGGCCACTTGTGTAGGTATATAAGTAGGGCCTCATTGTAACATTTTATCATCTCTTATACATTTTATATATAATATATTATTATTACAATACTTCTTGTGTATTTTACAATTAAGTCAACAAGCCTACAACTTTGTTGCTCCATTTGGTATCAGAGGAGCGATCTTCTTGCCTGGAAGGAAGCACTTACGCCACTGTTGGCTACCTTCAGCTGTTACATGCGGTGCCTCGAAATCTCTACCGCTCGATGTCTTCATCAATGACGATGGACGATTTCAACAAAAAGTTGATTGATCTTGAGAGTAAGATGAATAATAATTTCCATAAATTCACTAAAAGATTAACCAATCTTGAGGATAAGGTTACAGGAAATTCTGACAACATTAAAAAAATTCAAGACACAATAGATCGGATAGAAAGACAAATTTGGCTAAACCATAGAGAGGCCACAGAAAATCATAACAAAGCAATGCAGAAGATAAACGCCATTTTGGACAAGATTAATCTGACACAAAAACCAATATTCCCGAATATTGAACATAGTCAACAGAACAATTCAGCTGATTTAGAAAATTCAGATGATAATCATGAAGAGTCACTACATTCTGAAGAAGATAAGGTTATGGAAATTCCAACTTATGAGAATGAAGGTGATCTTAAAAACAAGGATTAGCCCACAAGTCAGGAAACTGTTGAAGAAACAGAAAAAGATGACGCTGATCTTGATAGGGATGAAGATATTGATGTTGATGAAATAAGAACCCCTCAAGGAAACAAGAATGAAACTGAAAATCAAAGTGGATATATGTTAACTGAAGGGGAAGAAGTTCTTCACCAAAATGACATTCCAAGCTTAAGAGAGAATGTTAAAGAGGAGAGAAGAGGGCAGGAAATGGAGCAAACAGGAAGAGTAGAGGTGGACAGACTACATGCCACCATGCAAGCGGTCGAGCAGGCTTGCAGTGCAATACAGTTGCATATCAATCCAACAGCAGCAGAGACCAACCTTTTAGACTTCCGGCGATCTCGTCATCCATACCAAGCATGCTAGTTTATTCTTGAACATTTACATATGGCTAATGCACGATTTCAAGTTGCAGCAGTAATTCAAGAAGCGACATTACGAGAGTGGGGGTTTCTTTCAGTCAATGAGAAGAGTGGTTTGCGGATGTATTGTTTGTAGTACGCAATGGCCCATGTTAATGCTCCGGAAGGCTATGTTCAAGTCAAGGTTGCTGCAGTTGCAGCTGTATTAACGAAGAGAAGATGGCTTGAATTTGTTGAAGTGGAAAGAGAAGCTTTTTTCAATGAGGTGAAACAAGCTGTTTTAGTTGCTCACGGTCTAGCTTCCCAGAGCACGCAATTACTTTTCTAGAGTCATTGGTTTCTGAATTTTCACCTTCAACTGCTAGTGCAATGGGGCTTCCTGCAGAGTTCCATGAAGACCGTCGTGCTTCCGTTGAATTGGGTTATTTGCAGCAATTTTATTGCTGGGCTCAAGAGGCCACTTTCAGTGTAGCTCAAAGAACATTCCGAGGCACAGGAATGGAAGTGAAGGTTTGTGCTGCAGCCTTGCGCCTCATGTCTCAAATTTTGAACTGGGATTTTCAAGGGAATGTAGATCGTGTGCCTGGAGGCGCGATGATTATTGGGAAGAACAGAACAAATATTTTCTCATCTTCTATGGGCCATGAAATTGCATGTAAGAAATCTACTGAACAAAATTTGGTGCAGCCAGGACCTGCTGGGCATGATCTTTTACTATCTCCAAACAATGTTAACTGGCTTCTGGAGTTCTATTCAACGTTGCGACAACATAGCTCAGCAGATGGGAGTTGGATGGATTCTCCTCTCGCTGTTTCTTGTCGGCAACTTATTATACAACTGTGTTGTTTGAATGGAAGTATCTTCACTTCAGGTAGTGGCCAAGCATAAGAGCAACACTTGGAGCAAATGCTTTCTGGAATCATGACATGGATTGATCATGCGGATGCCGTGATATCAGCTATAGAAGCTCTGGACATTTTATTAGACACATGGACTATTTGTCTGCAACTAGTAGAACTTAGTAAGAAACCACCACCTTCAGCTCTAGGAAAATACGTGGTGAAAGCATTTGTTCAAATCGTGATTTATGCAGTGGGCATTTTCGAAAGCAAGAATTGCATTGGCGTTGTGGAGGACGCTTGTGAAGCTTCGCGTGTAGCCCTATTTGCCCTGCATGAATTCATAGCTATAGATGGTCCCCAACAGTTTCTAGAACCGCGACTGGCTTTCAGTATTCATATGGATCTCTTGACATACATCCACGAAATTATAAAAGAGGCAGTTAAGCAGTAGAGCCGCACTGGATTCATCTTTTTGCCGATCACTGGTAGCTTATACTGAATCTCAATTTGGACGAAGTTTTGTAATGGTGGAGGTTGTGCGATCGAATTTGACCTCTGAAGAACTCATCTGTCAAATTCACAACCATTGCACCGTTCCTTTTGAACCTTCGTGTTTCTTTGATCAGATTCTTCGATAATTATATTGTATAAATTATAATTATGAGGTTATATATATATATATATATATATATAATTATAATGATAAGTTAAATTAATTAATTAAAATAAAATAAAATTTATTAATTTAATTAATTAATTAAAAAAAAACCCTAGTTTCAAAGACAATATTACGAGAGAATTCTACAAAATAAGGTACTCTACATGATCACGTACCAATGGTGAGTGACATATGCCAAGAAGATAATCCCAAGTAAAGAAAATTGTCGAAAAATTAAGCTTTGAGGACGAAGCTTTTCGAGAGGAAGGCAATGTTATGAATATAATTCATAACAAATATAATAAATATAGTTATTAATAGTTAAATAAGGATTATGTAAGTAGTCATTAAGTTAGTGAAAGGGCATGTCTAAAAGACATGCCCATTCATGAAAGGCCACCTACGTAGGTATATAAGCAGGGCCTCATTGTAACATTTTATCATCTCTTATACATTTTATATATGATATATTATTATTACAATACCTCTTGTGTATTTTACAATTAAGTCAACAAGCCTACAACTTTGTTGCTCCAGTTGCTTGGATGTAGATTTTGGATTCTCTCATTCCTCCAATGAAGCAACGTGTCCCCAAGTAGAGCCAGATTTTGACCACTCTGTGTCAACGATCCCATAGCAGTACACACCTATTTTTGCAAATGGGATTTATCATGTTCGAGGTGTTCACGCCATTCAGATTTCATCATTAGTCGACAGTTTTGTAAAAGATGTAAACCCATTCTGCATGTTTATAATGTAAATGATCTCAGTAAGACCATCATGTATATAGCAACCTAGGTAAGCCTAGTATTTTGGTGACAATTTCTATCTTAGGAGGTTTTTTGTCTCATTGATTTATTTGTGTTTCTCGACACAAATGCTCGGCAGAGATTTTCCCCTCCAGTCTCACCCCAAAGCTTGGGTGGATTTTGTCGTCAAGATACTAAGTGAGTCCTAGTGTTTTTTATTGAGTCTTTGTAAAGTAAATTGGGAATGATCCTAGCTAATTGGCTAGATCATTTTATTACAGATTGGTAAGTCTACTAGATCATATTTTAAGTCGCGGAATTGGGTAGCTTATTGAGGGCCTGTTGCAAATTGGTGTTCCCCTCATGGTTTAATGTATTAATCCTATGTAATGAGGGTTGGAAAGTAATTAATCCCCTCATGAGCTATGTTGCACAGGTTCCTGCACCGAGGGGTAGGGTTCCCGAACCCGTACTGGATTCCCGTCCCCACGTACCGGGTGCTGGGACAGGTTCTTCTCAGAAGCACTCTAAAGAACCCGATTCTTCATGGAAGAACCCGAGACTTCCCACACAAAATCAGGGTTCTTTTGCTGATTTGGGGACGAAGAACCCCGAAAACAGGTTCTTTTCGGGTTCTTCGGCGGCAAGTTTGGTTAATTTTTTATTTTATTTTATTAAATTCGACTATTACTAATCACTATTAAAAATAAAATTTAAGATTTTTTTATTAAAATTAAAATTAAATATGACTCTCGACTATTCTTATTGCTATTTTTTTTGTGTGTTAAAACTTAAAAACTTACCCACTCGAACTCCATAACCCACAGTAATCGTTACCTCACCTCACCGCACAACAACTCACCCTCACCGCACAACAACGTCCGCATAGCAAGTCACCCTCACCCTCACTCTCACCCTCGGCACAACAAGCAACATCCTCACCCTTAGCATATAACTTATTTATAACTTAGCAAGTTATTAATATGACAATGGACATATATTGTGATTTTTATAACTTATTAAGTTATTAATATGTAAACTTTAATTTGCACTTGATATCAAACTAGAAATTTTGAAATTTCAATGTATTATCAATTTTAATTTATTTGAAGAGTCAAGTCTGATATGATATATCATTATGTGAATGTTGAATGTTCAATGATGTGCATGTTTAAATCTTTGCATGTTTAAATCTTTGAAGTTTAAACTTTAATTTTTAAATCAAAAATATTTTATTTTTCTTGTTTATACAAATTCACACACACACACACACACACACATATATATATACCCCCGACGAACGCACGCACCCTGTTTCAAAAAGTTTCGTCCCCGTCCTTGCACCCACGTTTCCTGGCAACATAGCTCATTAGTCAATTAATTAAATTTTCTGGCCAAATTAAATTAAAAAATCCTAAGCCAGAAATTTAATTAATTTTATGTCCTAGGTCAAATTAAATTTTTCAAAGACAAAATTTGTGAGTCCCTAAAAAATAAATTGTTAAACGTTTCGGGCCAATGGAATATTGAAAAATTTGAGAAATTTTGGACCTTTGGGCCTTGGTAGTTAAGTCAAAGTCAATTTTTTGAGGTAGTTAAGTCAAAAATATTATTTTTGAGTTAATTAAAAGAGAATTAATTGAAAAATTCGAAATTCCTCAAAAAATTATAATTTCGACGGACGAGATTAAAGGATAATCAAATCCTTTTCGACGGTCGAGATTACTTTGATGGGGAACAAGTGAACTAGCCATTGGATATTTTACCTAGAAATTAGAGGTCAATGTTAGTCTTGTTTTTGATCTGATCTCTTGATCATGTACTTGCTCTTGAAACTCTCCTGTACTACTTTTCTGGAATAATACAAACGAAGTCTTTGGGGTTTTATTTGATGGTTGTGTTCCTCTTCAACATTTTATGGTAAACTTGTTCTTTATATTTTGCTGGTAATTATTTCAATGAATTGTTGATTAATGACTCTTGTACAGTAATCTATTACACATGTATCTTGCTTAGGTTACTGGATTTAGGGTAAGAATATTAATTGGATTGAGTTAGCAGGTATCTGTGACTCTTGAAAATTTTATTTTTAGTTTATTTCTCTATTGATTTAACAGTTTAATCTCAAGTGTGCAGAAATCTTTCAGATTTAGAATTGGGCGATTGGGGAAGTCCTCGGCTGGACCAACTGACTCCCAAGGAAATAAGATCTGAAGAGCCCTCTGGATCTAATTCTCCGAGCTTATCTTAAATTCTATTTTTGTAGGGTTTTTCTAGGGCTTGTGCCTAAATTAAAAATTTATTTTAATCTTTTTTTGAATTTAAAGTTAGATCTCGCTAGTAAGAGCTTTAGATCTCCAGATTTGGGAGCGAAGTCAGACTTACACTCCTTAGATCTGGTAGATCTGTCAATATATTGTATAGATATGTATTTTTTTAGTGATTTAGAATTTTTTTAATATTATTATTATTTTTCTGATTTCTAACTTGGGATCGGGGTTTCATTTTTTATTTTTGTATGTGTTGGGTTTCTTGGTTTTCTGCAGGTTTTATTGGGAGATCTCTAGAGTATTTTTTTTTTAGATCTGAGCCAGATCTAGGCCCTAGAGTGTAAGATCTGGTCTCAGGATTGAATTTGGTAGCAGATCTCGGCAGCATTGTGCTTCAAGGTTTATATAATTGCAGGTGCATTCATTTTATTCAAAATTTAAAGAAGAAATCTTTGATTCTGTTGGGTAAAACGAAAAAATTCAAAATTATTTTTTATTTACCGATTGTGCTTGCATTTTTCTTCTTGTACGCTGCCCTCATTCGCTGCCCTCTGCTGTTTGCACGTGTTCCCTTCTCCTCATCGCTGCCATTTTTCCCGACATCCCTCATGCATTCCTCTCATTCTCCATGCTCCTGTCCGCAGCTCCTCCTTATTCCTTTCCCTCTGTGTGCTTTCCATTGTATCCTTCGCTGTGCGCTTAAGCGTTGTCCGCTCATCCTCTTAACCTACGCACAATTAAATAAAAATAATGTTTCATTTTTTTAATATTTGTATAGTTTAGATGTAATTTCTGTGGATCGACGATCGAGATTACTTTGACAAGGATCAAGTGCACTAGCCGTTGGAGATTTTACCTATAAATTAGAGGTCTGTGTTAGTCTGATTTTTGATCCGATCTCTTTATCGTGTACTTTCTCTTGAAGCTCTCTTGTGCTACTTTTCTAGAATAATAGAAACGAAGTCTTTGGGGTTTTATTTGATGGTCGTGTTCCTCTTCAGCATTTTATGTAAGCTTGTTCTTTATATTCTGCTGGTAATTATTTCAATGAATTGTTGATTAATGGTTCTTGTAGAGGAGGTATCTCTGACTCTTGAAAATTTTATTTTTAGTTTATTTCTCTATTGATTTAACAATTTAATCTCAAGTTTGTAGAGAACTTTCGGATTTAGAATTGGGCGTTTGAGGAAGTCCTCGGCTGGACTAGCCGACTCCCAAGGAAATAAGATTTGAAGAGTCCTCCGGATCTAATTCCCCGGGCTTATCTTAAATTCTATTTTTGTAGTGTTTTTCTAGGGCTTGTGCCTAAATTAAAATTTTATCTTAAAGTTTTACTGAATTTAAAGGTAGATCTGGCTAGTAAGAGCCTTAGATCTCCAAATTTGGGAGCGAAGTCAGACTTACACTCCTTAGATCTGTAAATATATTGTATAGATTTGTATTTTTTTAGTGATTTATAATTTTTTTTTAGTTTTTCTGATTTCTAACTTGGGATCGAGGTTTCATTTTCGATTTTTGTATGTGTTGGGTTTTTGGGTTTTCTGGTTTCTGGTTTTGTACAGGTTATATTGGGAGATCTCTAGAGAATTCTTTTTTTTAAGAGCTGAGCCAGATCTAGGCCCTGGAGGGTGAGATTTGGTCTCAGGATCGAATTTGGTTGCAAATTTGGAAAGCATTATGCCTCGAGATTTATATATTTGCAAGCGCATTCATTTTAATCAAAATTTAAAGACGAAATCTTTGATTCAGCTGGGTAAAAGGAAAAAAATCGTAATTATTTTTTTATGCACCTATTGTGCTTGCATTTTTCTTCTTGTACGCTGCCCTCATTTGCTGCTCTCTGCTGTCTGCACGTGTTCCCTTCTCCTCATCGCCGCCATTTTTCTCGGCATCCCTCACGCATTCCTCCCATTCTCCACGCTCCTGTCCGCAGCTCCTTATTCCTTTCCCTTTGCGTGCTTTCCATCATATCCTTCGCTGTTCGCTTAAGCGCTGTCAGCTCATCCTCTTAACTAGCGCACAATCAAATAAAAATAATGTTTAATCTTTTTAATATTTGTGTAGTGTAGAATTTTTTGTTTTTTTTGAGCATATCATTTTGTTTTTAATTTTATTCATTGTAAAGTTCGGTTTTAACTTTTTCATTTTGTAAAGTTTGATTTTAATTTTTGACATTTCGATTTTTTTTTTTTTTTTTAAGTTTAACTTCTAATTTTTTTTTTTAAGATTTAAAATTTTTCAATAGCATTTATTTCATTTTTTAAAAAGATTTGTAAAGTTTGATCCTTGGCGTATTTTTTTTGGTTCTATATTGATTTTTTTTTTTTGGTTGCATTTTTTAACATTTTATAAGTTAAAAAAATTTAAAAATTAACATTTCAAATATATTTTTTAATTTCATTAACTTGTAACTTTGGAATTTTTTTTTTTTTTTAAGTTTTCAATTTTTTTTTTTAATTATGGCTTTTATCTATAGTTTAATTTTTTTTTTTTGTATTGAAGTTTTGGATTTTCAATTTTTGGGACATTGGGGTTTTGATCTATTTAGCTTGCGAAGATATTTAATTGTGGAATGATTCCATAGTTGACGCAATTTAATTTTAATATCTTAAGTTTGACTATAGAGAAAATTTAAATTTTGGATTTGCATCATCTTAAAATATTGTTTAATCTATAAATATTTTGATGAAGTGTTTATTTAGCATTAAAATTACTGATATATCTTGATGATTAATTATTGAGGTTTAAATGCTAATTATTTTACATGCTTCAAATAAGTTTGATGATCATTGGCATACGAGTTTTGGAATGTTTCCTATCGATTAAAATCGTTTATTGTTTAATTAACTCATGTTTCATTACTTGAAAATTGGATGTTTATTGGATATTAATGTTTGAGAAATCTTTTCAAGTAAGTGTGATTGATATCTGCTTTTAAGAGCTCTATTGTGGATCTGCGACGAATTGTATATCTTTTAAATTGAGTAATATTTTGGCATCTTCATAATTGTCACTCACGCTTAAGTACTTAGTGGTTAGATCAGATTATTCATAATCTAGGTGCTTTAGGCTTTTAACATCACCTCTCATCTTCGAAGCTTGCTTCATCTCGCCCCTTCAAATCATTTTCCTTGCATTCTGCATTCCAAGTTAGTATTGCATAGCAACAGTTTCTCATCAAGTACTTGGTTGTAATTTCCTTAGCAGGATAGTTGACTCCATAAGACATTGGTATCAATCTTTCCAATTCAATCGAATCCTTTAATCTTGCTAGATATTTTACAAGTACTTGGTCGTTTGACTGTGTCTCATGAATTGGTTGGTTTCCAACCAGTGCTCTTTCTTTCTATTTCCATAAGGTCTACCCCCCTTAGTCTGCTATAAAGAGACAACTTAAATAGAGAGATTAGGGATCAGGGTGACAACCCTCGATCGGAGTCGTTGTCGCGGTGCCTAGACATTTTGTGCGACAACATTTTTTGGCGCTGTTGCCGGGGATAGAGTTTTTCTGTCCCTAGTCTTAAATGACATTTTCTAATCTTCTTATCTTTCTTCGCCATTCATTAACCTGTCATAAGACATAACATTTTCTGGCGTCATTTCATCCCTTCATCGTTTCATCATCGTATCTTTCATCATATCACTAATCCATTCATCTTCTCTTGCACCTTTAGCACCTGGAAATTTAAGTTGGTTTCTTGTTTAGGTGGCGACTCCACTTATTCATCTATTTATTCCTAGACAAGAATCCCTCCCTGATATCCATTTGCTAATTTTTCAGTTTTAGAATTAGATTCATGTTCAAGTGGTGACTCCAATTCTTTCATTTCTTACAAAAAATTTTGCTAAGAAACTCGCTTCTTGTTGACCTCTTGACTTTTCTTGAACAAGGATCTATTTCTCTAACATCCAATTCGTTGTCCCGTTTAAGCAAGTCATCATGAATGAATTTTTTGATCCTTTTGATTTTACTAACTTTCAGGGTACTCCACACGATTTCCCGTCTTTGGTCAGTGTGACTATCGATGAGGTGCCCCCTTTTAGTGACAATAATGCTTTTACTGCCGAGGCTCACATTCATAATTTCAACCTCTGTATAAGCAAGTGTCGCCCATATTCTGATGATGAAGATGTGAAGATGCGGCTTTTCATTCTCACCTTAGCTGGTGATGCTTTGGAGTGGTTTGCTGACTCCCCTAAAACACTTTTGATTTTTTCCAATCACTCATTGAGGCATTTGAAAATAAATATGGAGATAATGAAAAGGTAAAAGCAAAAGTTGAAGTAAATGAAACAATAGAAGTTGAAAATGATTTCATTAACGAATTGATTCAGATGGTAAAGGATATACAACTAAATCAGGCTCAATTCATTAAGAATATGGAACTTAGTCAAGAAAAATTAATGGTGGATCACGCTAAGGAAATTGGTTCTATGCAGAGCAGGTTATTGGCCTTAGATGAAAAGCACATCAAGGAAATGACGATCATGGAATTTAATCACTCTAATCAAATGGCCACCATGCAGAATCATTTGATCACCATGGAAGCAAATCATGAGAAAGAGATAAAAAACATGGAAACCGGTCAAATGTCTCTTCAACACAGGTTATTAACTGTTGAAAAGAGTCACGCGAAGGAAATCAATATTGTAAAGGTTAAGCATTCTAATCAAATGATTGTTATTTATAATAAGTTGGAAAAAATGGAAAGATCAGGTATACAGAATGTCCAACCCAAGTCAGAATTATCAACAGATCATAGGCCTCCAGTTTGCTGAAGCAAGCTCCATCCTATAATGAGGAGACCATTTATTCCATTGAAAAGTGGTTGATTAAAGGCGACCTGGATAAAAGGAAAACCGAGGGGAATCAGGTTAATACATGTGAAGTTAATCCATCGCCCTTGATAGAGCAGATGCAGAATGAAGAGAGGCATGTCACACATATCTTGAATACTTTGTCTGAAAGTTCACAAGCACAATGTTCCACATTATCAACAACTCAGTCTGCCACGAAGAAAAGCCTCAAGCGAAAAAGAAAAAGAATAAGGAAACGTTTCGATACATCTGATGGCTGCGAGAAGCTCGGTTTTCGGATAAGACAAAGTCTTATCGTATGCAAGATTGCACATGGCACATCTAAAAAACAATCCACAGACTTGCCTAAAAGCAGGCAGATGCTCAGTATGCACTATATTGAACACATTTGATGCCACAGGGCATCCTTTGTATTGTATCTCTAACCTTACACCTTGTCCTTTCAGCATTTCATTTTGTAGTTAGAGTAGATTTACATTTCATGTTAGTAGAATAATAAATGATAGAAGAGCTTCTATTTTTCGTGTGCTTAATGCTATATGATGATATTTGGATGGACGCTACTTAAATTGTTTTGTGTGTTGCTTGGATGCAGAATCTGGATTCTCACATTCCTTCGATGAAGCAACGTGTCTCCAAGTAGAGCCAGATGTTAACCACTCTGTGTCAACGACCCCATAGCAGTACACCCCCATTTTTGCAAATGGGATTTATCATGTTCGAGGTGTTCATGCCATTTAGATTTCATCATTAGTCGACAATTTTGTAAAAGATGTAAACCCATTCCGCATGTCTATAATGTAAATGATCTCAGTAAGACTATCATGTATGTAGCAACCTAGGTAAGCCTAGTATTTTGGTGACGATTTCTATCCTAAGAGATTTTTCGTCTCACTGATTCATTTGTGTTTCTCGACACAAATGATCGGCAAAGTTTTTCCCCTCCAGCCTCACCCCAAAGCTAGGGTGGATTTTGTCGTCAAAATACTAAGTGAGTCCTAGTGTTTTTTATCGAGTCTTTGTAAAATAATTTGGGAATGATTCTAACTAATTCGCTAGATCACTTTATTACAGATTGGTAGGTCTACTAAATCATATTTTGAGTCGCAAAATTGGGTAGCTTATTGAGGGTCTGTTGTGAATGAGTGTTCCCCTCATGGTTTAATATATTAATCTTATGTAAAGAGGGTTGGAAAGTAATTAATCCCCTCATGAGTCAATTAATTAAATTTTCTAGTCAAATTAAATTAAAAAATCCTAAGCCATAAATTTAATTATTTTATGTCCTAAGTCAAATTAAAATTTTCAAAGGAAAATTTCGTGGGTCCCTTAAAAATAATTTTTTAAAGGTCTTGTGCCAAGGGAATATTGAAAATTTTTAGAAATTTTGGACCCTTGGGCCTTGGTAGTTAAGTCAAAGTCAATTTTTTGAGGTAATTAACTCAAAAATATTATTTTTGAGTTAATTAAAAGAGAATTAATTGAAAAATTTGAAATTCCTCAAAAAATTATAATTTCGACGGACGAGATTAAAGGATAATCAGATACTTTTCGACGGTCGAGATTACTTTGACGGGGATCAAGTGAATTAGCCGTTGGAGATTTTACCTATAAATTAGAAGTCAGTGTTAGTCTGATTTTTGATCCTATCTCTTGATCATGTACTTGCTCTTGAAGCTCTCCTGTACTACTTTTCTGGAATAATAGAAACAAAGTCTTTGGGGTTTTATTTGATGGTCGTGTTCCTCTTCAACATTTTATGGTAAACTTGTTCTTTATATTCTGTTGGTAATTATTTCAATGAATTGTTTGTTAATGGCTCTTGTAGAGTAATCTATTGCACAGGTATCTTGCTTAGGTTACTATATTTAGGGTAAGAATATTAATTTGATTGAGTTAACAAGTATCTCTGACTCATGAAATTTTGTTTTTAGTTTATTTCTCTATTGATTTAACAGTTTAATCTCAAGTGTGCAGAAATCTTTCAGATTTAGAATTGGGCGTTTGGGGAAGTCCTCGGTTGGACCAACTGACTCCCAAGGAAATAAGATCTGAAGAACCCTTCGGATCTAATTCCCCGGGCTTATCTTAAATTCTATTTTTGCAGGTTTTTTCTAGGGCTTGTGGCTAAATTAAAAATTTATCTAAATCTTTTACTGAATTTAAAGTTAGAAGATCTCCAGATCTGGGAGCGAAGTTAGACTTACATTCCTTAGATCGGCAGACCTATAAATATATTGTATAGATATGTATTTTTTTAGTGATTTAGAATTTTTTTTTTAGTTTTTCTGATTTCTAACTTGGGATCGGGTTTTCATTTTCGATTTTTGTATGTGTTGGGTTTTCTGGGTTTTCTGGTTTTTGGTTTTGTTCAGGTTATATTGGGAGATCTCTAGAGATATTTTTTTAGATCTGAGCCAGGTCTAGGCCCTGGAGGGTAAGATCTGGTCTCAGGTTTGAATTTGGTTGTAGATCTAGGCAGCATTGTGCCTCAAGGTTTATATAATTACAGGTGCATTCATTTTAATCAAAATTTAAAGAAGAAATCTCTGATCCTGCTGGGTAAAAGGAAAAAATTCGAAATTATTTTTTATGCATCGATTGTGCTTGCATTTTTCTTTTTGTACTCTGCCCTCATTTGCTGCTCTCTGCTTTCTGCACATGTTCCCTTCTCCTCATCGTTGCCGTTTTTCCCGACATCCCTCACGCATTCCTCCCATTCTCCACGCTCCTGTTCGCAACTCCTCCTTATTCCTTTCCCTCTGCGTGCTTTCCTTCGTATCCTTCGCTGTACGCTTAAGCATTGTCTGCTCATCCTCTTAACCTACACACAATCAAATAAAAATATTGTTTCATCTTTTTAATATTTGTATAGTTATGATTTAATTTCTTTTTTTTTTTAACATATCATTTTGATTTTAATTTTATTCATTGTAAAGTTTGGTTTTTCTTTTTTCATTTTGTAAAGTTTGATTTTAATTTTTGATATTTCGATTTCTATTTTTGTTTAGTTTAACTTTTGATTTTTTTTTTTTTAAATATTGAAAATTTATCAATAACATTTATTTCCTTTTTTTTTAAAGATTTGTAAAGTTTGATCCTTGGTGTATTTTTTTTGGTTGCATTTTTTAACATTTTAAAAATTAAAATCTATCCCGTGAAAGGGACTGGGATTGTTTCCCTCCATCTATCTCAAGGTCAAGTCTTCTGATTTCAAGATGTGTTGTACGTACCTGATTTGAAGAAGAACCTTATGTTCATTTCGGCAATGGAAGAGAAAGGGTTCAAGGTGGCATTCGTTGATGGAAAGGTACGTATCTGGAAGAACTTCAAGGAAGCTCTTACTGTTGGTTTGAGAGTTGATACACTCTACTACGTTGGAGGAAGCCCATTGGGTGCTATGTCATGTGATACAACTCTTCAAACAGAGTTATGGCATCGGAGGTTTGCACACCGTCATTACAAAGCCCTTCCTGAAGCAAGGAAGGTGGTGACAGGGATTCTCGTATTTAGAGATGATCATGAAGGTGTGTGTCGGGGTTGTGCCGAAGGGAAGCATACAAGGGGACCATTCCCCTCAAGTGTCACAAAGACAATTATTATCTTGCAATTGATACATTCTGACTTATCTGGTATGCTGCCCGTGACATCCTTGGAGGATGTTCCTATTACATGACTTTTACAGATGACTTCTCCCGCAAGACCTGAATATATTTTTTTGGAAGGACGAAGCATTCAAATAATTTCGTACCTTTAAGGCCTTGGTGGAAAATCAAACTGAGAAGAAAATAAAAGTTTTGAGGACCGACAATGGGATCGAGTATGAGTCAAATGAGTTTAATGACTTTTGTAGAGAAGCTAGCATTAAGAGGGAGACCACAACTGCGTACACTCCTGAGCAAAATGGTGTTGCTGAAAGAAAGAACAGGACCATTGTGGAAGCTGCCCGCACCATGCTATGTGACCAAGGTCTTCCGAAGTTTCTATGGGGAGAAGCTGCAAACACTGCTGTGTATGATCAAAATAGATGCCTGCATTCTGCTCTGGATTCCAAAACTCCCAAAGAAGTCTTCTCTGGTAAGAAACCCGATGTTTCTCATTTTAGAGTTTTTGGTTTTCCTATTTTCTTTCATGTGCCGAAAGAAAAGAGAAGCAAGTTGGATGCTTCTGGGAAGATGGGAATATTTGTGGGCTACAGTGAAACTTTGAAGTTATATAGAATCTATGTGCCTGGTCAAAGAGTAGTGGAGATATGCTATGATGTCACCTTCGATGAAGATGCTGCTCTCAAGAAAGTGAGTAATCTTCCTAGCTCCAAGGAAGACAAAGAAGATGAAGAAGCAGGGAAGCAAGAAGGGCAGAAGGATGAACTAATGCCCAATGTTGAAGGACCTATGGATCCTATTGATCTACCTCCTTCAAATAAGAGAAGACCCTCATGGCTCAGGGATACTCCCGCAGATGCCAAGAGACATATTGCCCCAAGGGGGACATTCCATGAAAGTAAGAAGCCGAAGAGATACCAAGGGTATCTAGCAGCCATGAATACGATAGTACAAATTGAGCCTGGATCATTTGAAGAAGCCGTAAAGCATCAAGTTTGGAAGGATGCTATGCAGGGATAATATGAGTCCATTATGAAGAATAATGTATGGGAAGTGGTCTTGAGACCGAAGGACAAATCTGTTGTCACCTCGAAATGGCTCTATAAGATCAAGCATGGATTTGGTGGAAGTGTTGAAAAGTACAAGGCAAGGTTTGTTGGTCGAGGCTTCTCTCAAATGGAAGGCGTAGATTACGATGATATATTTGCACCTGTGGCTCACTATACCACCATCCGATCTATCATTGCCCTTGCTGCTACTCAAGGATGGAGTCTACATCAGATGGATGTGAAGACCACTTTTCTGCATGTTTCTATAAAGGAAGAGGTGTATGTGGAGCAACCTCTGGGTTTCGAAGTCCGAGATAGAGACACCCATGTATGCAGGTTCAAGAAATCCCTTTATGGATTGAAGCAAGCCCCCAGGGCTTGGTATGAGAGGATAGATAGCTACTTGATGAAGCTGGGCTTCACTCGAAGTAATGCTGATCCGAACCTTTATTTTAAGGTTGATAGAGAAAGGCCTCTCATTCTGGTTCTCTATGGGACGATTTTCCTGACAGGTGCTGACCCTCTCATTCATCAGTGTAAGAGGGAGCTAGCTTCCGAGTTTGAGATGAAAGACCTAGGACTAGTGCATTACTTCCTAGGCTTGGAGGTCGGGCAAAGGCCAAGCGGGATTTTCCTTTCTCAAGGAAAATATGTCGTGAAGCTACTGGAGAGATTTGGTATGGTGGACTGTAAGTCTGTGTCGATACTGATGGAACTCAACTTTAAGTTGTGTGGAAACGCTGCTGGGCCCGTGCTAGCAAATCCTACCGAGTATTGGCAACTCGTGGGGGGCTTGATGTTCCTAGTGAACTCCCATCCGGACGTATGTTTTGCAGTGAACACTTTGAGTCAACATATGGTTGATCCTCATCACATTCACTGGATTGGTGCTTAGAATCTATTGAGATATCTTCGGGGCACAATCAACCATGGGTTGAGATACACTGCCGGGATTTTGAGACTCCATGGATATACTTATGCCACTTGGGCTGGCAGTGTGGTGGATCACAAGAGCACATCTGGATGTTGCTTCACCTTGGGTTTTGCTTCGATATCTTGGATGAGCATGTTGACGAGGTAAATCCCCTCTGCGGACAGAGGTGATCCCACTAGCCCTAGAGTGGGTCTAGCAACAAACAAAACATGCTACGATATTGATTCCTAGTTACAAAAGACAAAGCTACGATAGATAGCCTACCTCAAGTCCTACGCTGCTGTTATCGAAGGAGAAGTGCTGCTTCCCGTTCCTAGCTTGACAGATCACAATCCTTTCGCTCACTGCGTCTGGACACCTGTACATATGCAGAGAAAAGCGACAGCATACAACATAATAATTCAAGCATGTAACTATCAATCAGTTAGAAAGATTGAATCAAATTGCATTACACAAACAAGCAATACAACGATGGAACCAATAACATAGTCGAGCATATATTAAAATGTGAAAGAAAGATTACAACCGAGTTCCGACGTCGCGTTCTTCCTTTGGCAGGGCTTCCAGCGGAGCGTGTCTCACAAAGCTTGTCGGGAATTTGGACAAGGCTCTCTCTCTTACGGGTTCTCCTTGGCTCTGCTCTCAATAGTTGCTCAGCTATAGTTTTCTTCCCAAATGTTCAGCTAGGTTGCAAATGGAGAGGGCAGGCTTTTATAGAAGGAGAAGGAGAGGTTAGAATCCCTATAATCATGGGGAAGAGTCCTATCTCTTAGGAAGGTTCCATAAGAGGTGGAAAACCACTTCCTAATCAGGGAGATCCGGAGCCAAACAGCCCAACCTCTTTCTGATGATTCATTCTGAAGTTGTTAGAATCAAACTTCTGCCTTTTATTTTTAAAAAACATTCCCAAATAGGCTTGGCGCAGGAAATACACAGGGACAGAGCACCAGGTAGCGCGAGCTTAGTGTAAATTTCCCAGGTTGACGCGAGTGATGAACTGGCTGCTCGCGCCAATGCCCAAACACATGTTTTTAATAACTTTATGAGGAAATGTTCTTCAGGAGAATTTGTGCCCTTATGCAGAAGGATGCCATCAAGGTGTTTTCAAGACATTTTACTGTTCATAGGTCAAGGGAATAGTCCTCCAATGTACGAGATGAGGGATTGTAGGGACAGTGACAAAATGCTGTGTAACAGATGCCCCCTAAAGCATGAGGTCCGAGAGAGAGGGAGGGGTGAAATGCTTTATGAGAACACGTTCAACTGAAAACACTGTCGTTGGAAGACCTGCGAGTACAAATACCACTGACATCTCTGAGACATGATATGTGGTATGGCCGCAGCCATCCATAATAAAGTGTACAAAAACAATGAGATCCAAGGTATGGACGCAGCCATCCAGCAGTAGGGATCAACAAGTAGACTCAGGTATGGTTGCAGTCATCCAATCAAAAGAGTCATGTAATAAGTCATAGTAATCCACAAAGAATCCGCAACCTGGATTTCATCAGACAAAACCCAGGGTCTTGCGCTCCATCTCGACTCGAACATAATACAAGTTCAAGCATGCGAATTTGTGAGCTGAAGTCGAACATGCAAGAACATCGTCTGATTACCAGCCAATGATGAAAGCTGTTAACAGACGCGAGAGAAACCACCAATAATGACGATGGCTCTCAAGGTACAAGAGGTACAATCCACGGAGTGTGAACAATTATCTGGCGTCGAACACTCGCAGAATCATCCGATCGAAGGCCAATAATGAAAACCTTGCGTCGAATGCGAAGAACTCGCCATTGAGGCATGCAGGCTCCAAGGTACCTGAAGGGAGTCTCTAGACCAACTTCCCGGATAATGAGCTGAAGTCGACAGGAAGTGATCTTGATCGAAGGTGGGCCATAATGTTTCCCACATCATCGACACGAGACAAAGGGATATAATGTTTGTGAATCAAGACCAACAGAGAATCAGAGGGAGGTTGAAAACTGAAGAGACAAACTTCTCTTGAACATATCGGCGGCACGACACTGGATTTGGCAGTATTTGACATCAAGGGATCTGAGGTCATGGTGACGTGGCAAAGAGTAGATGAGCGGTCAAAAGGGATTACCCAAACCCATGGAGGCAAGCAGATAACAAGATGAGATGTCCCCAACTCGACACGAATGCAGACAAGTGCCATGTTCAAGAGCGACATACTGCCGTCACGACTATAATATTGGTTCCATTTTCCCCCACCATTTCTGGCGAGTACCCCAATTATTTTTTAAAACAAGCTTGAAGGGGATAGCATATGCTTTCGATGTAAGTTTGTCCTTCGGACAAATCCAACCTAGTACATTTTACGAGCCCTAGGAAGGAGGAACTCGAGTAACGTCATTGTGACGGAGTCCGATGTCATCAGTTTTTAACGAGTCTGACAAAGGAAGAACTCGACCTCCTTTCATGTTTAGAGAGTTTGAAAAGACAGTGGAAAAGAAAACTCCAGCGGTCCCTTTTCGTAGATTGTCCCATAGATCCGAAAAGGTAGAAAACTATGTCTATGAGAACCTCTTAGTCGCGATAGGCTAAGGTATTCCTTTTTCGTAAATAATCTATCCGAGCCCGAAAAAGGGGTAAATGTATACTGGGTAGATATCGTTTCGCAGCCATTTAACGAGTTCAAAACGACAAGAGTCTCGGCAATCTTTTCAGTTTTAGAGAGTTAGAAAAGAGCTGAAAGATGACTCCTCTTGGAGGGACGAGTTGTATTAAGGGTAGCTACTGGTTCCGGTAATGGTGGAATTGCTCGGAACAAGTAAAGGTTAAGAGGCTGGATAACAAGACCACTCATCGCAGCGGTTCCTCAGGAATGGGTAAAACAACCAAGTGAAGGCGTATGATTGGCCAAGTAGATGGTAACGATGGAATGAGAAAACCAAGGGTCATTTGGAAAAACAGGCTGATAAAATGGCAATCACGAGAGGTAAAATAGGAATGGTTTCATTTTTACACAAGCTTGAAATCAGGAACTCTGCTTGAAATTGGTTTCATTTTTACACAAGCTTGAAACAAAGATAAACTATGCTTGAAACCGGTTTCATTTTTACACAAGCTTGAAATGGAAACAAACTATGCTTGAAATGTTTGCATGCCCCCAGCATGGTGACTCAATTCGAGGCACATGTCCCCCAAGCTTCAGTCCATGTGAACAGCAGAGGGAGTGAAGGTTCAAATTACGAAATCAACAGAAAGACTCGACTGGGATTTTACGAGATTTGGCAAAGACTCGAATTGAACGGGAACGTGTTTCATTGTTTTAATGAGGTTGACACATTAAAAGAATTATCCTCATGACATCTTGTTTTATTTTTTAGGGAGTTTGACACAAGGAAACGAACTGTGCTCCAACGAGCTTGTTTCATTTTTTAAGGAGCTTGACACAAGAAAACGAACTCTGCTCTGACCAGCTTGTTTCATTTTTTAAGGAGCTTGACACAAGAAAAAGAACCCTGCTCCGAAGACAACTCATCATGATGAATAAGAAGTCATGGCTTCCAAGAGTTCGGCACCTGATGGGAGAACAACATCTCGAAAATCAGGACCCAATGCCCCCAACACACGATGCACAACGACACTATCACTGAATGCGGGCATGGGACAAGTAGCCACATAATTAACCCGTGGCCGGGAATATACAACCGGCGGATAAAGACCCGGAGGGGACGATGGTGGACCAGATGTCACATAAGGACCAAAGAATGAAAGCTGATCAATGGTCGCGATCCAACCTTTGTGTGGGAAATAAATCACACGAAAGAGGGAGGAGACAACTGCCCCCATGACATAAGTATAGTCGCGTCCCAAGAGCAAATTAAAATCCAAGGGGCTTGGAACAACCATCACGTCTATATGGACGGTTTTCCCTCCCAAAGTAACAGGCAACTTGAGAAGGATCCCTAACGGTTGACTGGTTCCTCTGTTAAAAGCCAACAGATTTTGGGTAACAGGCATAAGCGGTGGAGAACCAAAAGCTTGCCAAGTAGTTGAAGACATGATACTAACAGACACGCCTTCATCTATAATGGTGCTGGGTACGACCACATCAAAGGTCTGTACCGTGATCTCAATAGGCACATAAGACGGAAGGCGGTATCCGGCAAATCGACTCCAATCAAAGGAAACGACCAGACTACTTGGAGGGGATACCATTGAACTGAGATGGTTTTCCTCTGGTGTTACCAGAGGAAGAGGAGCACTCTCCTGGACTTCCATCACGGGAGTAGGAGGAGCAACTTCTTGAACTACAGGGACGGAAGAATCTTTCTCCAAGTCTGAGGAATCTGAAGAAACAAGAAGAACGTGGGGGGGATGAGATCCACTCTCAACGGAAAAGACCTGATGAACCACAGATGGGGTCAGATTGACCGATTCCTTGACCAATGGTTGGTCAGGAACGGATTCCTGAATTTGAATTTCCGGGGGAGCGGGATCGAGCAAGGATGACGCTTGACCGATCGTGGAATCAACAAGTGGAGGACTCGAAGAAAGCTTCTGATAACCAGCCGGAAGGCAGGGCACAGAAACAGTGGGGTTGTCCAACTCTCTCTTGTCTTCATCCATGTACGAACAAAGGTGAATGGGATGATGCCCTTCGCACAAATTATAGGGATTGGTTATCATACCCTGTTTCTATGAGTCTTACCAGAGCTAGTCGAAGATGTGTTACCAATATGACTTCCGGAAGTCAAAAGTAATGGCGGACGACCCTCAAACCATGCGTCAAGTACCTTGGGAATGCCAGGGCAGTCTCGAAGCAGATGGTTACCTTTGCAGAGCATGCAAGGGAATTTGACCTTCCGTGGAAGTTTAGATGGTTCCGCAAGGGAAGGTTTCTTAAGTGCAGTAATTGTAGTTTTAGCCTCTCGCTTATCTGACTTCTTCTTCTTTGTCTTCTTCTTCTTCTTCTTAGCCACCTGGTTACTAGAATCCAGACTTTCACCAAGCGAAGTAGAAGAAGAGGGTGAAGAAATAGGCGAAGAAGGGGAGAGGTCCACCTTAGAAGCAACATGATGTTGTTCTGGTGGAGGAGATGGTTGTACGGTGGACGGAACACTCGAGATCATCGAGGTTGAAAATAACCATACAGGCAACCCAACAGTTAACCCTGCAAGAGACAACGTTGCCATATAAGGTGCACCCACATTCCCAAAAGCAGGAAAAGGACCAGGATTCCCTTCGGAAGGGATTCCGGGGTTAGTGAACTTCGGGAACGTTGCCATCAGAAACAACTTTAAAACAACACCCTAAAGAAACTAACTTTAACCAGGAATATTTCGTGGGCAGTTAATTTTTAAGACATTGAAACAAAACTCCGTCGTTTCATATTTTAAGAGTCGAGAAACAAGAAAAAGGTGACTCTATCACTTTCAAGTTGAAATGAGCATGAAAGGACAAGTGCTCGATGATCTTTTCAAATTTATAGAGTCAGTAAAGATCGAAAATGACTGCTCAGGTAGTCTAGGTAAAAGGGTGTACTAGGTTCTCGTGAACTGCCATATACACCTTGGTTATAAAATGAAAGAAGAATCAACCAAGGACTTGACGTACGTGCAGGTAGTCTCCCCGAATGCTGTGTTCGGTGTATCACGGTTACAAGGCGGTAGACACGGCTTCCTACGGATAAAAGGATTGCAACCTAGAGGGGTCTCCCTTTATATACTCGACGGTACGGGGAGCACAAGTCCGTACTAGTGCTGTCTGAAGCCAGATGGCGAGCGACAACTGCTAGGTTTAAAGACATCGGAACACGTCTCTAACTTAGACCACTAAATGTTTCGTTAAGTTTCAATGTTGCCTTAGGTTAATTGAATAAATTTTAAGTTGATCTTGTATTTAGGTTTCAATTCCAAGGTCTTACCGAATGTTGAATCTCACAAATCTCTGAATGCAAGCTACATACCATAAGACACCATTTCATTCAATGAAGAGCTATTATCTACAAGAGAGATAGAGATTTCAAGTGATAGCTACGATAAATCATGTGAAAAAATCCACTACAATGCCTGATGCAAGCTAATGAAACTGAAAAACTCTTCCCTAGAATTATATAATGCTAGAAATGCGAAATATTTTCCAATTTTCACTATGCTAATCAAGAATGCAAAAGTTTTTTTTTTTTTTTTTTTTTTGTATTTTTTTGTATTTTTCAATATATCAGAGCAAGTGCACTAAATGATATGAAAAAAAAATCAAAACACCGATTTTGAGAATGGTGAAGCGAGAGCTGAAACAAAACAATTTCACTCAACTCAAAACAAGCACAACAAGACTCAAACCAATGATGAAATCCCTCAACTCAAAGAGAAGATCCCAAAAGAGACCCAAACAAGCCGTGTAATCTAGGCCTGGAGTGACAAGAGTAAAACTGAATGAAAGAAAAGACAATCACCCAATTAACACAATCACTCAAATGGATCCAAAAGCTGAATGCAAAGAAGTAGAAACGAAGCTGACTGGGAAATCAAGGACCCGAAACTCCCACGGGAGGCTCAGCAGGCTGAAGCACCTAGAAAACCTAGGGTTGAAAAGCAAAACTGACAGAAAAGGGCAAACAACCGAAGGACAAGGGCTGATCTCAGTAAAAAATGACTCTAAAGCACTCAACAAGTCAGAAAAAACAACCCAGGATCAAAGCTCAGGCTCAAAAGCTCCAAAACCAAGCAAACCCCAAACCCTACCAGGGTTGGCGTGCCTGTCTAGCTATAATCTGTGCCAAACAGGGAATGGCGCGGGTGATGAACTGGCAACTCGCGCCCGTTGGCGTGACTGTCAGGTTGGAAACCGTGCCAAGAAGGTTTACTCAGATAAAAAGGAAAAATGAACAAACAGAGAGAGGTTTGATCTCCTGGGGTCTGAACAGGGGTTTCAAACCAAGCAAGATGAATCAGGACAACAAACTAAACAAACAAAAAGCCAAAACACAACCCAATGGAAGAAGGACTAACTCACACTGATCCCCAGTGGAGTCGCCACTTTGTTGACGAGGTAAATCCCCTCTGCGGACAGAGGCGATTGCACTAGCCCTAGAGTGGGTTTAGCAACAAACAAAACACGCTACGATATTGATTCCTAGTTACAAAAGACAAACCTACGATAGATAGCCTACCTCAAGTCCTACGCTGCTGTTGTCGAAGGAGAAGTGCTGCTTCCTGTTCTTAGCTTGACAGATCACAATCCTTTCACTCATCGCGTCTGGACACCTGTACATATGCAGAGAAAAGCGACGGCATACAACGTAATAATTCAAGCATGTAACTATCAATCAGTTGGAAAAGATTGAATCAAATTGCATTCCACAAACAAGCAATACAATGATGGAACCAATAACATAGTCGAGCATATATTAAAATGTGAAAGAAAGATTACAACCGAGTTCCGACGTCGCGTTCTTCCTTGGCAGGGCTTCCAGCGGAGCGTGTCTCACAAAGCTTGTCGGGAATTTGGACAAGGCTCTCTTTCTTATGGGGTTCTCCTTGGCTCTGCTCTCAATGGTCGCCCAACTATAGTTTTCTTCCCAAATGTTCAGCTAGGTTGCAAATGGAGAGGGCAGGCTTTTATAGAAGGAGAAGTAGAGGTTAGGATCCCTATAATCATGGGGGAGAGTCCTATCTCTTAGGAAGGTTCCATGAGAGGTGGAAAACCACTTCCTAATCAGGGAGATCCGGAGCCAAACAACCCAACCTCTTTCTGATGATTCATTCTGAAGTTGTTAGAATCAAACTTTCGCCTTTTATTTTTAAAAAACATTCCCAAATAGGCTTGGCGCGGGTAATACACAGGGATAGAGCGCTAGGTGGCGCGGGCTTAGTGTAAATTTCCCAGGTCGGCGCGAGTGATGAACTGGTTGCTTGCGCCAATGCCCAAACACATGTTTTTAATAACTTTCTGAGGAAATGTTCTTCAGGAGAATTCGTGCCCTTATGCAGAAGGATGCCATCAAGGTGTTTTCAAGACATTTTACTGTTCATAGGTCACGGGAATAGTCCTCCAATGTACGGGATGAGGGATTGCAAGGACGGTGACAAAATGCTGTGTAACAGAGCAAGAAGTAGAAGTCGGTGGCTTTGAGCACTGTTGAGGCCGAATACATTGCAACGAGTATGGCCTGCTGTGAAGCTGTTTGGTTGCAAAAGCTCTTCAATGAGCTGTTTGGGCATGTGCTAGATACCACCGTATACCAGATAGCAACCTTCACTTAATTAATTTAGATGTGGAAACAAGAAACTGAGCAAAAGAAATAACACACACAGGACACCATTATTTTGGACAAATGTCCCCAGAAAAACCCAATTCGGGAAAACCAATGCAGTAGATCTGATGTTTTATTATTAAGTAGCAGTTATATCTGAATGCATATCTGATTGTCCCACTGGACAAATTAGTTACAGAGAATATTGACAGAGAAAAAATAGTGAGTTTACCTCACTCTGCAAGTCCCGACTGATCCGGTAGTTGAAATGACGAAACCCCAACACCCTCTGCGTTGCATCTATGCAATAGCTGCGTAGGCCTGCATGGGGACTTCTGAAGGACTACGTCACCCCTTCTGCGTGATCTTTCAGCTCTCAGGAAACTCGATCCAACCCTCCCGGCTTAGAATCTTGATTTCCCAGCTCAATTCAGATTGAAACTTAGAAATACAGGGCTGCCTCTGTGTGGTGCTGCGTCACCCTCTTTGGGTGCTGCGTCACCCTCCTTGAGCACTGTGCGTCCCTCTTCCTTTGCCTCTCTGCTGATGATCCTTGGCCCCGGAGAAGATTCTCTTGCCAAAACTGCCTCGTCCCCTCAACTACGCTGAAGAATCACTTAGATCTGGTTTTCCTCTTAAGCACTACTCACTTCAGAAAATTCGATCACTTGATCCTTCCGGTGTATTTGACAAATGAACCTCGAGCCTTCCTTTATAGTCTTTTCATTGAGACTTCAACGACTGAGATTAGATCTCCAATCAATGACTAAGATTACATTTAGACTTGATATTCTTTTTCTAGAAGTTTCACCCACAGTTTAAATTAATACCAATTAATTATTTTAATTTCCTAAGTTAGACTTAGCGTCCTCATTAAAAATAATTAATTTATCAAATAAAACTGTTTATGGGTGGAATTTCCCAAAACAATTTCTAGGTTATCTGTAATGCATGTGTCTAAGCCTCTCCACAAAATTTGAGACTTAGAGCACATTCGATGCTACCACAAATCAACACTATCACTTCAAATTTTCTCATGCCCATGTGTCTCATGGTTTTGCCTCAACTCCTTTGGGTACAAACCCCCAACTTTGGGTTCCAAGTCCACAAATGACTTTTGTGGTGCTTCACCCTCCAAACCCCGAACCCTAGGGCTTGGAGTAGCTCCCAAGCTACTAAAAAAGAAACATGGGAGGTAGTGCTGTTACCTGAGGGGAAGTCAATGGTGACATCTAGGTGGCTCTACAAGATCAAACATGTTGTAGATGGCAGCGTGGAGAAGTTCAAAGTACGATTTGTGGCACGGGGGTCCTCACAGGTGGAGGGAGTTGACTATGAAGAGACCTTCATACCTGTTTGCTTGCTATACTTCCATTAGAGCAGTTATATCTATAACAAATGAGATGGTTTGGAGGATTCACCAGATGGATGTGAAGACCGCCTTTTTCAATGGTGTTATATAGGAGAAGTTCTACATTGAACAACCACAGGGCTTTGAGGTACATGGGAGGGAGTCTCATGTGTGTAGGCTTAAGAAAGCCTTATATGGACTAAAGCAGGCACCGAGGACATGGTACGAGAGGATAGATGCCTATCTGCAGTAGATGGGTTTCCAGAAGAGTGAAGCTGATACGAACCTCTATTTCATTTTGGTTGGTAACGATCCTCTCATTTTGGTACTGTATGTGGATGACTTGTTTATTACAGGGTAGGACAGACTCATCCAACACTGCAAGAGAGATGTTGCTTCAGAGTTTGATATGATAGATATGTGGTTGATGCATTACTTTCTGGGCTTGGAGCTTTGGCAGGAGGATGGGCATATCTTCATTGGCCAGGGCAGGTATGCAGGTGATATCTTGAGGAGATTCCATATGGAGGGTTGCAACCTTATGGCTACTCCTATGATCACCAATTGGAAGAAGCTGCATGCTTTAGATTCTGAGTTGAACTCCGCCTTGTATTGTTAGCTGATTGGTTTGTTGATGTATCTGGTCAACACTAGACCGGATATTTGTTTCGCAGCCAACACATTGAGTTACTTTATGATGGAGCCCAGGTGAGTTTATTGGGGGGCTGCGAAATATGTGTTGAGGTACCTACAGGACACAGTGGATTGTGGTCTGGACTATGTCAGGTGTGATGGAGTCAAATTGATTGGTTGCACGGGCCCAAATTGGGCTGGCAGTGCTAGTGACAGGAAGTGTACTTTCAAGTGTTGTTTCTTGTTGGGCTCAACAAGAAACAAATTTCAGTGGCATTGAGCAGCGCAAAGGCAAAGTATATGGCAGCTAGTTAGGTAGGTTGTGAGGCATTGTGGCTTCGCAAGATGCTATATGATTTATTTGGTCAGAGGCTTAGACCAACTATGATATACTGTGATAATCAAAGTTGTATTAAACTCTCTTAGAATCTAGTATTTCATGATCGGTCAAAGCATATAGAGATCAGATACCACTTCATCAGAGACTTGGTTTAGAGGGGAGTTGTGAAACTTGAGTATATATCCATTGATGAACAAGTAATAGACATTCTCACCAAGTCATTGCCAAGGGGAAAGCATGTATGCTTTAGAGACAGGATGGGAGTGGTGAGAAACACCTTCCTCTCTATGAGGGAGCGTTGAAAATAGTACCAAGTGTTTCCTAGGCATTTCTCCTTTTGGCCTAGGGAGACGCATAAATCACCTTTTGTCTAAGTGATATTATGAGTTTATTAATATTAAGGGAGCTAATGTACTTTCAATGTGGAGATGTACTAGGTACTTTATTATCGAAGTCACATGTGATTTAAAAGTCACTTTATGTAAAAAAGTACTAAGTACAGTTTATTTATTAAAGTGACTTCATAAGGAAAAAAAGTGACCATGGTACTAAAACATTAAAAGTACTAAGGTGGCTCATTAAGAGAAGAGGGGAGCACATGAGGAGAGGTCAAGTGGGGGACTCATCTCCACCCTTGATCTAATGGTTTGAGATTAAATCTCAAGCATTAGATCTTAGGGATAGGGTTCCTTTCTTATTGGAAAGACAAAAAGGGAGAAAAGGTGCTCATTGCTCACTTAACACTTGAGAGAGAAAGAGGTGAAGAGAAGAAGTGAGAACAAGGAGAAAGGAGGAAGAGGCTACTACAATCATCATTTGCAGGAGAACTTACAACAAAGAAGCATCTACAACAACAACCCGAAGTTTGTGGAAGCCCGAGATTTGTGGAGGTCGAAAATTGTGGAGACGACAGTCGTAGTGGTTAGCAACTCCAACCTTTGAGCAGCATAGTAACAACACAGTGCAAAGCAGCAGCAACGTAGTGCATTAGAGGGACAACGCAGTAGCTATCAGTAGTCAGTGTTTTCAGCACGGAGATGCATCCTGAACAATTGTTCATATTTTTGGACGTTTTTCAGTTGCTTCTCTCAACAATTGAGTTGCAGTGCAGTGTTAGCAGTGGCAGTGTTACCAGCAGATGCAACATTTGAGAGGGAGTTGCAGTACGGATGTAGTGTTGATCGTGGCAGGGTTAGCAACAATACGAAGCAATAGCAACACAGTGATTGATGCGTTGCATGTCAGACATCATCAACGCAGAGGGAGATGCTTTAGAGTCAGAGCAGTGTGCAATTGAGCATATCTGTTAGAGCACATTCCTCACTAAGAGGGAGTGTTGATTTTTGGTAACATTGGATGTGCTCTAAGCCCCAAATTTTGTGGAGAGGCTTAGACACATGCATTACAAATAAGCCAGAAATCGTTTTGGGAAATTCCATCCATAAATTGTTTTATAAGAAAATTTAATTATTTTTAATGAGGACCCTAAGTCTAACTTAGGAAATTAAAATAATTAATCAGTATTAATGTAAACTATGGATGAAACTTCCAGAAAAAGCAGATCAAGTCTAATTTAATCTTAGTCATTGATTGGAGGTCTAATCTCGGCCTTTGATTTGTCAACGAGAGGACTATAAAGGAAGGCTTGTGGGTCATTTGTAAAATGACACCAAGAGGATCTAGAGATCGAATTTTTCTGTCAGAGCAGTGCTCAGACGAAAATAAGAGCTAAGTGATTCTTGATTGCAGTGAGGGGTAGAGTAATTCATGTTGATGATTTTCTTGAGCCGGGAATACATCGCGGAGAAGACAAAGAGCAGATCAACAGAGGCAACATACAACTACCAGTGAAGCACTACTCGTATAAGACCTGCGGGTCTTCGCGGGTTCTATAGCTAGCCGAGTCACTCGCATAGAACCAGCACTCTCTACCCTTACTCGCTCAAACTTGTATTAAACTCGCCTACTTGCATAATACCCACGAGTTTCTCATAAGACCCGTATTGGACTCCTATAAGACTCGTCCCACAACAAAAGACAATTTTTTTTGGATTTTTCTCAATTTTTTTTTTATTTTTCTGTTTTTTTTGGAAATGAGGTGGAGGAAAAGGGAATTTGGAGGGAAGAAAATGATTTATAAGCACCTCTCTCCCTTTCAGAGGCATAGACAAGGAAAGTGGTAAGTTTTTTTTCAATGCTCATGATCATGGATAATTTTATCCAAAAGCTCAAAAAGAAGGGTTGCATCCTTCACCTTATCAGATGCATCAATTGATCTCAGAAACATTGTTCCTTGAGGGCAAGAAACAAGGAAATTAATGATAGTGCGGTTCTTTCCATCAGTCCATCCATTTGACATGATGGAACAACTTGTTTTCAGCCATGACTCTCTATACTCAGCCAAATACTCATCAATGGAAGAAATCTCTTTTTGTAAAAGAGCTCCCCTCAAGTCATGCACACTAGGGCCTTTGAAGCCCTTTCCTGCAGCTATAACAAAGTTCCACATAGCTTGGTAATAAGGTGAGCGAGCGACATTAAATGGGATATCTGTAGCAAACCGCCATTTAGCAATGTACTGATAAGAAGTTTCTTTGCATTGTTTTTTCCAATGTTGATCCAAAGTGGTTTGACGACTTCCCTGGAAAGCAGTTTCTCTGGGATTATCAGTGGATGAGAAATAACTCTGGATGTTTGGTCTCTTTGTTGCTTTTGATTTTTGGCCAAGAGGAGGAACATAGAGAAAGGTGTTATTGGTGGAAGGGATAGAAATGGAGCCTTGAATCTCATAATCATCATATCCACTCTCTTTCATGGCTTCTATTAATTCTGTCTTCCTTGCAATTTCATCTTGGATGACCTTCTCCCTAGCCTTAGTCTCCTCAAACTTTTTAAACTTGGAAAGGTATTATGCCCTAACAGGACCTAACACTTCATTTGGTGGTTCACATGGCTTAACTTGGCCTCTTATCCCAACCAAGTGTTTTTTCAATCTGAGAGTACCCCCACCTCCAATAAATTTGTTGAATCACATCACAATGGCCCATGCTCTTTCCTTGACTTTTGGAGCCATGTTGACTTGCAATAATTAAAATTTGCAAAGAAATATGCCATTTAAAAAAAATTGTAGCTAAGATGAATGGAAAACCAAAGCTAAATTTAGGGAAAAAAATGCACATTGTAGCCTACAAAATTTCATAGCATAGGACTAGAGATTTGATAGGAATAACATAGTTGAACACAAAAAAATTAATACATGGACAACAGTGAAATGAGGGATTTTTCAAGTGAAAATCCTTACCTGGAAATGCAAACTAGCTTCCTTAGTCTCCTCTTAAAGATGCCCACTCTACTGACAACTCCAACTCCAACTCCAACTCCAACTCCAACTCCAAGCCTACAAGATCACTACTCTAACAAAAAAATCAACACTCTCCAAGCTCTCAATCAAACTCACAAAAGCTCCAAATGAGATGGGTGAAACAAATGAGAGGTTGCCCTTGCTTATAAAGGATTGGGGAGGGTGTTTTTGGAGGGAAACAACCCTCCTCTTCCCTCCAAAATGACCCTAAACTCGCCAAATCAGCATGCGTGGGTCCCTTTTGCGGCCTAATAGCTAACCAAGCGGTTTAGGACGAAACTGGCCGGTTTATCCATAAATAGGCCAGTTCCTGTGAAAGTTTCAAAACATAAACCCTACTGCAGTATCTAGATCTACTTCACCTACTTGTTTCATTAACATTAACAATTTATTTTACTAAATTATTCAGAAAAACATTAATGTAGACACTAACTGCAGCCTACACATCTACAAATCATTTACTGAACAATACACACATGTGACAAGATTACACGATTTTTCGAACAAATGTCCCCGGAAAAACCCAATGCGGGGAAATCGGTGCAACAATTCTAGAGGGTTTTTATTATTATGCAAAATCTGAATACAACATTATGGGAACCAGAAATGGTTGGCCCTACAGAGAAATTACACGACAGTTTGTACCTTTCAATCGGAGAGAAAAGATATGGCTATAACACACCCTCAAACGGGATTTACAGATCACGAGCCCCTTATGGCCCACTGAAACCCTCAACGCTGTCTCTGCAGCCTCTGCGTCAACCCTCACTAGCCAATGTCCCCACTGTGTCACCTTGACTGGTGCTGCGCTGCCCCGGCTGGGACTGCGTCACCCTGGCTAGTCTTGCGCTGCGCTAGCTGGGTCTGCGTCACCCTGGATGGGCTTACGCAGCCTCTGCACAGTCTTTGCGTGGTGCTGGCTGAACTGCGTCCTCCTGGCTGGCTCTGTGATGAGTGGTACTAACTGCCCCATTGCCTTGCTGTATTCTCGGCCTTGGATAAGATTATCCCTCGCCTATCTCTGCCCCTCACTCCACTGCAAATTCGTTTCGAATTTCTCAGCAAAACCCTGCCCCAAAAATTCGTCTTAGCTTCAGTGCTCTGCCAATGTGTGTGTATCTCCAACGGACCCCAAGCCTTTCCTTTATACATTTCTTGTTAGAAAACCAACGACCGTGATCTAATATCTAATCAACGGCTCAGATTAAAACACTGCTTGATCCACGTCACTTAGAACATTTCATCACACTTGTTTAATTAATTCACTTTAATTTTTGTAATTCCCTAAGTTAGACTTGGGGTCCTCATTAAAAAAATTAATTATTAGAATAACTTCAACACCAGATGAAATTTCTCCAAACGCTTTCTAGGTTTTGGCGGTCTCGTGTGTCTTAGCCCCTCCACAAAATTTCAGGGCTAGAGCACACCCGATGCTACCTCAAAATCTCAACACTCCCTCTTAGCGAGGAGTGTGCTCTAGCAATACATCCACACCAAGTATTGCGCTGTCCTCCATCCACTGTGCTACTGCTTTCTATACTGCTGCCCATGTCACTGCCATTGACACTGCTACATCCGTACTGCAACTCCCTCTCAATTCGCTGCATCGTGTTGCCCAAAGCACTACCACTGCTAACTGCTGCACTGCAACTTAGTTGTTGAGAAGTAAGAAACTGAAGGACCCCTGCCCAATCACAGACAGACAAGTCAGTTGGGCTGCACCTTATCACTGAAGCTCCCTTGGCTGCTGCACTGCGCTGTCTCCCTGAAGCCACTGCGCTGTTGCAGCTCTGCACTGCATAAGCACTGCCCCTCTGTGCTGCTGAAGTCCCATTAGCCTCTGCGCTGCTGCTGCCTCTGCATTGCGCTGCTCCCATCTACAACGTCCTAGCTTTGCCCTTCGCTTCACTGTCATCTTCTACACCCATTGCTCCACTTGTCCCGCTACTGTCTTAAGGCTCCCGTAGCTCATATGTGATCCAAGAGTTTGGCACCTCAAGGATCATGCCTTTCTCCATTTGTAGCTGCTCCACAGATCAATATCGCCCCACTTTCGTGGCTCATGAGCACTCATGGCTACGTCATCGTCACTACCATCGTCCCCCTTTGATGCTGTTGCCTTGGATTTAGAGGATCCCTTGCCCTTCTTCTTAGGACAATTGTTGGTGAAGTATCCAAGTTCGCCACAATTAAAGCACCAGAGCTTGGATAGGTTCCTCTTCTTCTTCCTTTGCTGCCTCTGTCCCTTTGATGCAAGGGCTGCATCCTCCTCCTCCTCTTTCTTTACTTTGACTGTATCACTGTTGCTGCTTTGCCTCTTGGTAGATCCTGATTTCCTCCTGAGATTGCCCACGTATCCGCCCAGAATGGTAGCGCTGCCCTGCCCAAGATGCTTTGGACAAACGTTTCGCATTCCTCGGTGACTGCATTCAAGGCAGTCCTCACCAAGAGCCCCTCATCCGGAGTCGTACTCATGGAAATCAGTTGATCCCGGATAGTCTGAAGTCTAAAGAGGAAGGGATCTATTTCCTCACCCTTCTGCATTTGGAACAACCACATTTGATTCTACAGAAGCATCTTTCTTTGGACAGAGCCTCCCTGATACATCGTGTCCAAACCTGTCCACATTTCATTTGCCGTGTTCTTCTGGGCAATATGTGGCACAACTTGATCTTTGACTCCGTCCATGATCAAGCGCTTTGCCCGCGCTTGATTCTCCTTCAATTTCTTCAGAGGATCTGCATCGGTAGGCACAACTAGGGCATTCTCAACATGGTCCTTGATGCCGTACTCATCCAGGACTATCAGGATCTTGGTCCTCCAGATAACAAAGTTGGACATGCTGTCCAACCTGTCCTGATCTCTCAGTCCATGAGAAACCATCTCTGCTCAAATTTGTCGAAACAGATACTCCTCTCCCTCCTCCTGCTACAACACTCAACAGAAAACAGGATCTGGGTTTCTTGGCGATTAGAAACCCTCTATAGTAGCTGCTCCCTCTCATCACTGATTTCCCTCCTAGAAATCCTCTGCCAAAAACCACTGAATCAGTTCTTTACGATCACCCTCTTGATCACATCTCAGATCTGTTTGGCGCAGATCTGCTGAGCAACTGTTCTCCTTCTGCTCTTGTCACCTTTGTTAGGCACGGTTTTGCATCGATAGGTCCTCCGCCACACCAGCAACCTCTGAAGATTAGAAGCTCTGCTTTAGACTTCGGCAAAACTGCACATCAACCTTAGAACCTGGACTATGTCCCTCTGGCTAGCCTCTGTGCAACGACTGCGCATCGTAGGCTGCTCCTGCATCACTCTAGAAGGCTCTGCACTGCCTCTGCGTCATCCTGGCTGGGCTGCGTCCCTCCTGGTGCTGCATTGCCCTCTTCTGGAACTTTGTTGCTTCAGCTGCCTTCTATGCAACAATTACTTCAGCCGCTCTGCTGGTGGATCAACATGATCTGCAATGCTCCGATACCATGTGAAGGTTTCAAAACAGAAACCCTACTGCAGTATCTAGATCTACTTCACCTACTTGTTTCATTAACATTAACGAGTTATTTTACTGAATTATTCAAAAAAGCATTAAAGAAGACACTAACTGCAACCTACACATCTACAGATAATTTACTGAACAATACACACATGTGACAAGAATACACACGATTTTTCGGACAAATGTCCTCGGAAAAACCCAATGCGCTTTAGATCTACTTTGATACATTGTGAAATTTCTTAATTGCAACAACTGGAAATTATTATTCTATCTATAGTAGATAGTTTGTCTTCAAAAATTAATTGCGACAATTAATGAATAAATCACTACTGCAATTTTCATAAATAATAGCAGGAACTGAGAAAATAATCCACGAACATAAAATTTAGACACTGATATTTTTGGATAATAGTCCCTAGAAAAACCCCAGTGTGTGGAAAACGAGTTCAGATTGAGAATTGCAATCTGCTTGCCTCTCATTGGCAAAGCTTTGACAAATTATCTTCTCTTGGCCAAATCGACCTAGAAATCACAAAGTCTTCCTTTGCAGATGATCTTGACCTCGATGTGGTATTCACACTCTTGCCCAGTACTCGCATTGGCTGCCTACAACTCGCATTAAGTGCTCCAGTAACTTGCACTACCTCCAGGAAAATGATCCTGCAAGCAAATCGGCCTTCAACAACTTGTCTGACCAACTCACACTCCCTCCTAAAAATGATCCGGCAAATGGAAACTAAATCGAAGCCCTCTTTTACATACACTGGCAAACTGGCTACTCACACTATGAAATGCCTTTCTTCTTTTGATTAGTTTTGACCTCCTTCCTCTCACTAGAAATTGGAATCAACTGAGAATATTTCTTCGGAAATTTTCACCCAAATATTCTTTGCTAAAACCCTTCTGTTGGTGTCTTCCTTGCTCAAATTGCACCCTTGCTCTTACTGCAACTGGGTAATTCGAATTCCCTTCTCTGTGTTCAAAAGTCCCATCTATTTGCTCTTATAATATCTCCTTGAGCAACCAACGACCACGATCTAATCCCTATTGATGGTTAAGATCATCTTGACCCCGTCAAATGACTTTTCTAGAAGCCACTAGAGTAAAATCGATTTCCCTGATTTAATCTAATTTAATTAAGCAATTTTCTTGAGTTAGACTTAAGAAAAAAATTTAATAATTGGCTAATTAATCTAGTTAAGGCATTTTTCCTGGAAACTTTTTATGAGTCTTGGAGATAATCATCCTCATATGTTCCTTAGCCTCTTAGACACCAATAGAGACTCGAACACTTGTCTGAACTACCAAAATTGACACTTCTTTCTTTCTCCACCTTTCTTCAAACATGCTGCATATGATTGAGAGTCGCCTTTATCTGGTCTTTGAATCTTTCCTTTCGAAATGAGTCTTGATTCTTCTCGAGTGCAATAAGTCCATAGTTCTTCAAACTTTGGAACCTCCTTTCTAGCACATATACATGCTGCAAATGCATCCCATGAATCTGGTAGACCATTAAGAGCTATAGTTCCAAGTTCCTTTTCAGAATCAACTTATTCAGTTGCTTGAAGTTGATCCCTCAGTTGGGAGATTCTCATGAAGCATGCGGCTATAGTATCATTACTTGTCATCTTGACATCACAAAATTCATTCTTCAAACTCATTGATTGACCAATATTAGGGCATCATACATCTGCTTAGAAGATTGAAGACTTGAAACATAAGGAATCAAGTGATCTTTGATGGAGTCCACAATGATGCTCATGGCTGTGACATCATCCTTTTCAAACTTGGCTCTTTTATCAACTTTTGGTTCGGTAATCTTGCCTTTCAAAATACCCAAAAGAAGACCTGCTTTTGCAAGAAGAAGATAAATCCTTGTTTTCCAAGCCCTAAAGTTCGTAGCTCCTTTCAATTTATCCTCAGACTTCAGACCCATGATCTCAAATACACAAGTGGATTTTAGATATAGGTCTTCTTCAAGAGTGATCTGTTACCAAATCTGCTTCAAGAGTGACCTCAGTGTCCTTTTCGTCAGGATAGCTTTGATACCGTGTTGATTTTTCAAGTGCAAAAGATACAAGCACAATATTTCTGAAATACTGATAATTACTTCTAATGATATAGATCTTCTTTTAACAATTGAGTTTATCATTAAGCAATTACACTTCAGAAATTCAACCATAAACTATGAAGAGAGTAGAGATCACAATGCACAAAGAGAACACAAGATTTACCTTCAGAAAAACCACTTGGGGGAAAATCCCAACAACCTTTTTCTTAGAGAAATTCTTCAGTTCAACAAGAGATACATCTAATGCGGCTAGTCAACTATGCTCAATGTCAAACCTGGTCCACAACCCTCAAGTCAATCCTCCGGCAACTCGCTCTGATCTGATCTGCCCTAGGACGAAATTTGTCCTCCAGAATATGCCTAGAAAACTCAGCCTCCTAAAATTTCGGCCTGCCCAGAATATGCTGCCTATCAATTACCCAGAATTTAGGCCTGCCTAGAAACTGCTGCCCAGAACAAAGTCACACGTGCGAGTTCTTAGAGAGAGAAATGCAAGCTAGAGAGAGATCTTTGTCCTTACTTTTTCGCCCTCCTTCTTGACCTTCCTCAGATGCCCAGAATATGTCTTCTTGTGTGATGATCAAATGGTGCTCTTGTGGACGAGGTCAAATGCCTTTATATAGATGTCCTGCCTTCACGAATGGGTGTGTCTCTTCACTGGGGCCGACTTGACTTGAGGGAGGGCCGGCTTAACTATTTTGGAGCCAAAAATTCAAATTTTAAAGTTCAAAATTTTCTCTTTTAAATTCGACATGAAAAACATGTCTTACAATAATTCTTTCATGGGCTAAATAATCAAAATGACATGAATAACATGTCTTACAAATTCTTCATACATTACAATGGCTAAAATATTATTATGAAGACTGACCATAGCTACAAAATCACAATTGGAGCCAAGATAGAATACTCACCCTCCTTGCTTATGTATGTTGGGGGACCACTGTGACTGCCCTATGGGTCCATGTTCTGTTATTCTTGATGGACATTTTTGTTGTTTGGTAACAAGAATACTAGATACAATACCTCTTGTAACAAAATATAAATGAAGGAACAGAAGGGTAACGTAAGATCAGTTGTGGAAAGAAGAAAAAGAAGGACAGTAACAGAGAAAGAGAGGATATTGGAAAGAAACACAAAGGACACAACAAGAGAAATAGATATGTAGTGGAAAAATGAGTGTGATGCAGGTGGGATAATGGCTGCACAGGATAGCATTGAAGAGATGAAGACATGGAGGGAAAGAAGGATCCAGAGACAAATAATGAGGTCTATGAAATGAAGCTGGAATGACTAAAGCACAGCAGTGAAGTCATCTTAACATAGATAGCTCTGATATTACTTGGTCTTGTATATAGGTAAGTATTTTAAAATTGTTTGTATATATATATATTATATATATAGGACATACTGTACGATGTATGCAATATATCCTAGATGGAAACTTGAGATGTCCGTGTGCAGTCAAGAGTGCTGCTATTGATAATGTAATGACAGATGGGTTATGAAAAGAAAGCATCCCTTATGATAGTACTTACTAATTATATCTATATTAATTACATAACATATAGCCAAGTGGCAGTGATCACATTCTATGGCTAAAATTGGTCCCTTTCTAAGGCTAATCTGTGTTTTATAGCTAATGTTGAATCCATAGTTAATGGGATGAAATATGGGCAGAGGTTAGGAGGTAAAATTATAAATTGTTTTGTGCAGACCTTTACTTGTGCTGTATTAATACAAGGATGCGATAGATGATTGATTATCTTTGACATATCTATTTGTAATCTAATGTATTTAGTTCTTATCGAATATAAATATTTTATATATGAAAAATTGAAGTTGATGATTTCGTATTTGTAATATTTATATACCTATTTACTATATATAAAACAGGAATCCCATCAACAGCAAACCCTTACTTGTTTGCATGCTTAGTTTACAATCTATTATCTCTACTTTTGTATAGGTAAATTACCCTAACCATATCTTGCTTTTAAGCCTTTCTCAGTTTGTCAGTTTAGACAAATTCTAGACTTATTATGGAGTCTTGTCTTCTAATACTGTTGTTTGTCTTCATGAACTTATGGTAGTCTAATGATTTGATCATATAGTAATTGTCACTGATCAATCAGGCTACTTGTAAATTCTACATATTGTTGGTTAATCGTTCAAACCTATCTGTTTTGCAGTGGCTTCATGTGACAAATACTGTCTGGTGGCAAGATTTTCCTCGAAGAAGCACTCAAGATTACTTATCCCTGTTTTCTCCAGCAATTCTAGGGTCAAAGAATACTATAAATGGAGATTTTGCTGCTCAGTTAGCTGGTTTTCTTGCTACCCTTATTGTCGGTGTTCCTGCAGAAGCACGTTGGATTGCAGAATTGGCTCACTATGATTTCAGAAAGGCTGCTGGATATTTGGTTGCTTCTGTTCCAGGCATGCACGGATGTCCTCATCCTCATCCTCATCTTCTCACGAATTTCCAAACTGTAAGCAACATTTTACATATTAAACAATTGTATTAATGACTTGAATTTCAAGATCACAAAAGAAAAATCTTTTAGCTCTCCCAACGTACTGTATTTGGTTCTTTCTGTAAGCTTGAAGTCCAATTCAATGGCTTATTTTGTAGGGTGAATTGTATTACCTCTGGAAACTGAAAATTACAAAGTGAGATGTTGACAGTCAGGTCAGGCTCTCTCTGGGGAGACCTGAGAATATCCAAAAATACATTCTCCTTAAGGAGAGGGGGATAACTAGGTTCTGAGTCATGACATAACCAAAATTAAAAAGACTAGGACTGATAAACTGGCCTGAGTGGCCTTGTACATAACCATCTGCAAACAAAAATAAAAAGTCCATAACCAATAACATTTCACACCTAAGTCGAAGGGTCTGAATCCGATACTGTAACCTAGATGGGTGCTTTTGGGTTCTTTGAAGTACCTCCCACCGCTGGAGGAATACCGAGGTATTGTTGAATCCCTCTCCATTCTCCGTTCCAGATCCCTCAGATGCCTGTGCTGGTGTTCAAGAGAGTGCAGGATATCCATGCAGTTCTCATGCTGATCCAAGATAGTCTGTTTCAGTAAAAACTTTATCTGTCAGTAAAGGTCCACAGTCTGAATGTATTGGTTGAAACATTCCCTTGTGTGCCCTGTATTCGGGATCCAATCAGCCCATTACGTCAGAACTTGTGAAATTTTTAATTCTGTTGCAGTTACTGGTTATTATTCTCCAATATGTTTGAACTTTAGATTATTTGTCTTTTGCAAAATACTTGTGGCAAATGTTGAATAAATGTCACTGCAACTTCGCAGAAAAAATAATTAATCACAGGAACTAAGAAAATTATGCATATATACACAAATAATGGACACCAATATTTTTGGACAAATGTCCTTGGAAAAACCCCAGTGTGGAGAAAACTAGTTATGCAGATGAGTTATTTTATTAATCTTACAGCAAAACTAGTTATGCAGATGAGTTATTTTATTAATCTTACAGCAAATCTGTGACAGAGAAAATTACAAAATAGTTTGCTGTAAATAAGCAAACCTCTAGAAAATTATTCGGATCATTTGTGCAAGTCACACTGACCTCCTGGAAGCAATTCATTCATTCGTACCAAATTGGCCTCCCTCTGGAGCTCGATTTAGCTCACGCGTGCGGCCTGGTAGATAAACTCAACCCTCCTGGCAACTCGCACTAGCTGGGAAAACCAACTCGACCTACATTGGAAAAGCTGACTTTAGCTGGAAAATCGATCTCTTGTGCAAATCAATCTATCCTGCAATTTCTCCTTGCTTCAGAATTTCTTCCTCTGAGTAATTCGCATTGCCTGCTAGGGTAATTTGCACCCCTGCCCGGAGCAACTCACACCACTGGAAAATCGACCTCTATAGAAAAAATGATCTCCAACTCTCCCTGGAATTTGCTGTGAAGAATCTATCCAGTAATCTCGTCTCCAACCACTGTTGATCTCACTTTGTTAATGCCCCTGCGCCACCTCTACGCCCTTGCTATCACTGCAACTCTGTGTCTTGATATGTTCTCCAAATTCCCATCGATTGCCTCTCATAATCTTTCGTTGATGAATCAATGGCTATGATCTAATCTCCATCGATGGCTAAGATCATCTTGACCTCATCAAGTGACTTTTCCGAAAGTCTCTAGAGGAGAATCAATTTACCCCAATTAATACTGATTAATTAAGCTATTTCCCTAAGTTAAAATTAGAAAAATTAATTAATAGCTTAATTAAATCTAATCAACGTCTTCTCTCATGAAACCTTTTCTGGTTATTGGAGAAAATGTGTTCCTTAGCCTCATAGACACAAAATTTGAGACTAGAACACGTGTTCGAGATACACAAACTAACACTCCCACTTAGCGAGGAAGGTGTTCTACATTACACCCAACTTGTTTATGAAGAAGACAAATCTCGCCTTCCCTAAAGCCTTCGTCAGAATATCTGCTACTTGCTCATTTGTAGGTATATATTGTTGCTGGACAGTCCTGCGCTGCACACAATCCTTGATGAAGTGATATCTGATGTCTATATGCTTGGACCTATCGTAAAACACCAGATTCTCTGACAACCTAATGCACCTTTGGTTGTCGTAGTGTATCACCGTTGTCTCTATCCTCTAACCAAACAAGGCTACAAGCAGCTTCCGAAGCCATATGGCCTCGCTTGTAGCCATGCTCGCTACTATGTACTCTACTTCTGCAGAACTTAGTGCCATGGGCTTCTGCTTCTTACTGTACCAAGAAACAACTCCTGATGCTATGTTGAAGTGCTTTTTCGATCCACTATGTTACCTACCTAGTCTGCATCAGTATAGCCAACCAACCTGACACCAGCACCTCAAGTGTATCTGATCCCATACACAACTGTGCCACACAAAGACCTCATCACATGTTTTTCCGCTGTCCAATGCACTCTCTTTGGATCCCTACCCTGAATTGACTGAGAGAGTTTACTACATAGGATACGTTTGGCTTGATGTTGACCAAACACATGAGAGAGCCTATCAACTGCCTGTACAAGGTGGGGTCCACATTCTTCTCCTTGGATGCATCTATCTTCCTCCAATTGGTGATCATGGGAGCAGACATGGCTCTACAATCCTCCCTCCTAAATCTCCTCAGGATCTTGATGTAGTCTTTCTCTTGACCAAGGAAAATCTCACCATCTGTTTGAGACTCTGACATACCTCCATGCCTAAAAAATAGTCATAAGCCACAAATCCTTCTCGAACTTAGCTGGAAGATCCATCTTGCACTCCTCGATGAGCCCCAGTGAACCTGTCAAGAACAAGTCATCCACATATAGGACAAGAATGAGTACATCACCCCCAACCACCAAGTAGTAGAGGTTAGCGTTCGCCTCACTATTCACAAATCCATTGACCTGCAAGTATTTGTCAATGCGCTCATACCATGCTGTGGGAGCCTGCTTGAGCTAGTATAAAGCTCTCTTCAACTTGCACACATGGGTCTCTCTGCTGTGTGCCACAAAGCCCTCTGGTTATTCAATGTACACTTCCTCTTCCAGTTCACCATTTAGAAATGCTTTCTTGACATCCGTCCGATGGATATGCTATCCCATTTGTGTTGCTAATGAGATCATGGCTCATATAGAAGTGTACATAGTTGTTGTCGCCTAAAATGTACACCTCAATGCGGGAAAAATCCCTTTTCCACCACGTGTAATTTTAGAGGCGCAATGCTCAGAGTAGGGGCTATCACTCTGATCCCAACTTACTTCGTTTAACCTCTCTCCTAGAGAAGCTAAGGGGGGTAGTCCCTAAATATGAATGGAAAAGGGGAAACTTGTTGGAACAACAAGTTCTAGGAGATCTAAGGGAAAGGAAATCACTTCTCTAGGTAACTTGAATTAAGATTAAATGGCAAGTTAAGTCATTGAGCAATGTAATAAATAGAGATTTAGTTGATATGACACTTAAGATTAAACAATGAGAGACCAATGCCTTGATAGCAATGCTCATATGGATTTAAAATACTTGCACAATAGTAAATGACATTTCAAGCTACAAGATAAGCAATGCTGCAAGAAGATGTTAGTACCAAATCAAGATAATTGAGAATATGAGCGATAATCTTTAAAGGACAATTGCAAGGAAAATATGATATTCAAAATACAATAAGCTTGAAGAGACAAGAAAAATAATGTAAAACTTGCAATTATAGATTGAGTTCACAGTTCTAATTATAATGACTAATGACGATGAATTGTAATGTTCCAAATTTTATTTTCATCCATAGTACAACTAGGGTGGATTTCCATGACAGGGGATGGCCAGGCCGTTAGAGCAGGTTCGTTTTAGCAGGAATTCTGAGGGAGTTTTGAGGAGTTTTTACGGGATCTGATGGCATTCGCTTGGCATCTTTTATCATCAACACAATTTGTCTTTCATTTTGTCGCATTCCGACAATTTTAAAAAATTAGCATTATTATGGAGCCTAACTTAATTAATTATGCTCGAGGTGGTATTCTGAGGAGATTATTTGCTGGAACACCACAATGTAATAGCTCGTTGGAATCAGAATGGGATGTTGAGGAGTGACTTATAATGGTCGGTGAGAGTATGGTGGGCGGTTTACCATTTTCCTTAATTAAAAATAACTTTAATTAGTCATTTAATTAAAGGAAAATAATTAATTGGAGGAAAAGGCCCAAAAGTGACTTAAGTGAAATAGAATTAAATTAAAAGTGACTTTGATAAAGTCAATGGAGGATCTTCTAGAATAATAATAGAATAATAAAATAAAATGCTTCTAGAGGCTTGGAGATCTATCTATCAGATCTATAAAGGAGAAGAGGAGGTCAAGTGGAGACATCTTGGATTTGATTATTGTCTTGTGTGAGAGGTTTGAGAATTTGTTTCTGTACTTCAGCGGTAGCCCCAAGACGGAAACCCTTGGGTGATTTAGTGAGAGTGGGCGAGCACCCATCTCTTCCCTTGGTGGATCCATTTAGGATTCACAGGTTGCAGTTTATTGATTTTCAATTTGTTTTGGAGGCCAGTTGCGGTATTATTGTAGATCTATTTGGGGCCACTACCTCAGCCATTTCCAGTTTGTTGTGCCAACATTTTCTATACTAATAAAATAAGGATGAGATCTTCTGCATGTCAATATTGTCTATTATTTAGTTGCAAATTCTATGTTCCATTTTTGCCGTAAATATTGTGGTTCATGTTGTGCAAATTGTTTATGGTATTGACGGCTTAAATTTCTGAAGCTATTTTAGATGGCAATCTTTTGTGGAATTGAATGGTAATTTTATGGTTGAATTAATTTCTGTCAAAATCTGTAAAATATTCCGTAAGGGATATTACAGTGATATCAGAACTGGTGATCTTGCCAGCCAAAGGGTTTACTTGCCAAAGTACCGGAAAAGCCAAGTTCAAGAGTTTCACTGCAGGTCAAGACTGAGGGTTTATTTGAAGAATGGATTTTGAATGAAGTTTGTGGGATTAATTTTGAAAGAGTTGAAACTAATATTATTCTAGAGGATGCCTCCATTTTGAGACAAATGGTCAAAATTCCCTATTTTGGAGATCGATTTCTTTATCATATTTAAAGGGGATGAGAGCATCCTTTATTGTTAGACCCGAAGTCAGAAATCTAGCTTAATAATTCGAAGGATTTAGCTAAAGTTATTCAAAGGCCAAAGATCCCCAGTCTTTTATTTCGCCAGGACCAAGGATTTGAACCAAGCACGCGATGAATTTTGTAACCGGATATACTCTTGTAGCAAGTATCGGTTGGACGAAGCAGAAGGAGCTGATGTGTTTGAGTGGAACGCAGTGCGTCGATGGTTTTGATAAACAGGCTAAAATCCACGAACTCATTGTATAGTGGAATACCACCTTTAATTACTAGTTGAATCAGATTGTTGGGCGGATTTGCAAATTCGCTCCGTAAAGGAAAATCGAGTCGTTGCATGAGATCGGGTTGCATTGCATGCTAGAGGAATCAACATTTATTGTTGTGACGCTGACTTATCAGATCTTGACAACTCACGGCTAAGTGGAGCTGCTAGGCGGGCAACGTTGACATGTGGTGCGGAAATCATATCCCTCACGGGCCAAGCTATTTTCCATGTAGAGAAATCATGGTACAGCCGCAAGTCGACACGATTCTAGAAGGGGAGCTAAACCGCTGAACAATTATTGCTGCGAGGAGAAAATAGTGTGTGGGCCGAGCATTCGCGGGAGGTCGGTGCAAACTAATTAACCATGTAGTGGTTATATGAAGCATGGAACCGTTGTTCCAGGGTGACAGAGCATAACTATATGGATCGTTGAAAGAGATGTTGGAGCCTCTTAATTCTGGCACAAATGAGTTTCGAACTACATTATTTAAACTTGGAACAGAGCGAAGCCCACATCAAATCAAGAGCCATTGTCATCGAAAGTCAAAAGACCGATTTCTTCTTGCCTCAGAGACCAAGTTCGATTGGAGTCAGCATTATATCGATTAAATTGCAGTGCGTGTCGGTTGTGTGGACGCCAACATATAAAAATAGTAATTTGTTAGAACGTTGAATCTCTTCTCGGTTTTATTGATCAGCTCTAGAAGCTGACGACTAATTAACCAAATGTTTTAATCAAAAGGGAGCCCAATTATTTTATAAGTGGGAGGAGCCCACACGAATTACGTTGACTTCAAGTGTGCACGTGAAAGGAAAACATTGACTTAATCGTAGGCGGAATTAGGCGGTGGTTGTTCCACAATGGAGGAAAATCGTGCAATCTGGAAATCAAGTTTCGCGTAGAGCCAAATCGGTTGTGGGGATAATGACAGTGTGTGGCCACAGGGCCGAATTGAGTGATTCGGTGCGGGGCATTTGGGATGCGCCTGAAGTCGACATGAACATGGACGCGGACGTGAGAGGTAACCTGCATGAATCATTGTGCAGAAATTGAATTGGGCCGACTGCAACTATGATTTGTCGCTTATGTCAGAGCCAAGCGAGATCATATAGATCAGTGAATGTTCCTTTCCAGAATTTGAGCGTCAATCATTAACAGTAAGGAGGGAACCCTTGAAGTCAATTCTTCATTTTTCTTGAAGCTGATTAAGGATGAGATGATCTCTGGTAAACTGTTAATACTTGTCATTATTATTATATCAGTTATGTTTCCTCTTGCTCTCATGATGTAATTTCATATTCATATGGTGAAACACACTGTCAGCAGATTGTTATCCTCTGAAATATCATGGGTCTGTGTATGTCGTGCTTGCTAAGCTTAATGTCTTTGTCATTAGTATCCTGAAGTGTTCTCATAAGTTTATGTTGTTTTGAATCCTGAGAACATTCAAAAGGGGTACATTCCAGTGGGTCGAAACCATTTTGTTGTCATCCTTGAGTGCAGATTGTCTTGCATGTTAGAGTTTGGTTGAGTCAGATTGTTATTAGATGGAGTCTTGATGCTCTTATGAGCTATGTCTTGTTTGGGTATGATCTTAGGATTGTGGGTGTTAAGTTGGCTAGTCATTATTGTATTGTTGTTGTCAAAGTCTTGATGTACTTGTCACCATTGAGCACAAACATGGATAAAACATTGATAAACTCCCTTAATAAATCAGCTGCTGCAATCAATAGAACCCTTTCCAAGGGGATACTATCCTGCAACAAAGACAACTTCAAGAAGATCATGACTTGGGACACAAAATTTTCAAACTTGGGACAACCTTGAGATGTATGGGGGTTACACCAAAAGCCCTTCTAAAACTAGAAGAACTTGATTCACTTCTTTCCGAGGTAGACCAGTTAGATGGGAGGAGCTTTATTTGGGCTCTAAAACTAACCAATCTTGCCTTAGCACAACCCAAGTACTTGAAGCACCCATATATAGCAGTCAAACTTCCAGTTGCCTCATGTATTTGTAGTATCTTGATGTTGACTGCACCTGTACCTCCTTACAGTGATAACATTATGAGGGGAGTCTTCAAGTTGATAGTGGAGACCCTACAGGATTTGGATAGTAGTGAAGGCCTTACCTTTGGGAAGAGGCTAGAGATTCTAGAAGTCATGGCCTTGGTTAGATTTTATGACCTCATGTTTGAGCTGGAGTGTGATGACTTGATTCTATAGATGTTCCAATGTTTCTTCAACATTTGGATCAACATTAGGAAACATCATCTTGACACAGTCATAGTGTGAAAATTCCTAGATCTAACAATCTAAGGAATCCTACTGCATCAACTGAGTGTACTTCTCCTATTAAGTAAATTACATTTACATAATTAATTCAGATCTGAATTATTGAAGTAACTACTGAAGCAACCTACATTGAATAAATATGATTCTGAAACAAGGAAATTGAGCAAGCAATCAATCACACATAGGGCAGAATTATTTTTGGACTAAGTCCCTGGAAAAACCCAATGCGGGAAAACCAGTGCAACAGATTTGAGAGTTTGTATTATTAAGCAGTAGCTGTTTCTGAATACATCGTTGAATACCTCCAAGGGTTATTCAGTTACAGAGAGAAATGCTGGCATAAAGAAACTGTGAGTTTTACCTCACACAATCGCTGGAAAATCCTGTTGATTCGGTCACTGGAAACACTGCCTTTGGAGGTCACTCTGCAGTATTTGCATAGTCATTGCGTAGGCCCTGCGTCACCTCCTCTAGGCACTACGTCACCCCTTCAAAGGATCGATATGACTCTTGGAATCACAGATCTGGGCCTCTCGGTCTCACACCTCGACTTCCAGCTTCTGGATCTGATTCGACAGATGAATCTTGGAAACCCTCTGAACCTCTGCGCAAACTCTGCGTAGCCCTGACTAGCTCTGCACAACGTCTGCATCACCCTGTCTAGCTCTGCGTTGGCTTTGCTGGATGTTTTCCTGCCTCCCTCTGCTGATGATTCTCCGGCTGAGAAAATCTTTCTCTTCGGAAGTTACTCTACCCATCACTGCATTGAATCACATAGATCTGATCTTCGTCCGAGCACTGCTCTGTCAGAAGAATTTGATCTCAAGATTCACTCTGTTGGCGCTGGAATCAACACTTGGACTGCAACAAGCGCCTGACCAGACACATCTTAAACTCTAAGGCAATTTTAATGTTTTGTTTTATGGGATTGGAAGATGGTATAAACATTGATTCACTGAAGAGAGATTTCGGTCATATCCACAATTCTACTAAAGAGGGTATTGTAACTTGATGTGGTAGCAAGGTGCAAATTTGTAGTCTGTGAGGAGAGGAAATTGTAAGATGAGAGAAGAATCAGTAGGTCTGTGAAACAGAAATCTACTGGATTTAGTAGAAATTCACAAAAGTAGCAGTTTGACAATATTCCATTGAGAGAAAGCTATTTCTAGTCTGACAAGATTGTCACTGAAATATCATGAAGAATAACTATCATGAGTGATGCTCTTCCACTGTTATAACATATATTTTATCAGGAATGCTCACTGTGTGAGACTAACAAAAACTGATTAAACACATAACATGCTTAAGAGACTAATAAAAACATATAATAGTATGATGATTTGCAAACTGGAACTGAAAGAAAGAAGATATGGAAACACAAGTAAAGTAGACAATACACACAACAAATTGGTAATAAGTCCTTAGTAGTATCATTCCATTTCATTCACAAAAAAGATTACATATCATATAAGTCAAAATTCTATAACCACCAACCAACCCTGACTTCATATCAATTTGGCATATATATACAAAATATGATACTGTCATCTTCCACAGAAAAAGGTAAATCTGTTTCAAAGTCATTACAACCTCGTGCAAGAGGTGAGGCTTATCCCTTAATCTTAATTACAAAGTGCTATATTAAAAACAAGATAAACATCATGAAGGCATCATGAAGGCTGCCACTCTGAAATGGTTGTGTGAGGTGGCAGCCTATTCGAAGACCACTCTTTTGTTTTAGTGCAGCCAATCTTCAACAAAAAGTGTAAAAACAGTGGGAATGACATGTGGCCGTCTCCTATTAAATGTGCAAAACAGAAACATGATATTTCAGAGAAGGCCAGATATAAGACACCTGGCAACATCCATTGCAACTGAATAACCTCTCAACTTCATCTGTTTAATATCACCATCATGATTCAAAACAAAAAGTAGCCCATTTCCATCACATGCAGATATTTCAAAATAATTGCTACTTTCGCAGAAAAGGTAGCAATAACTGGAAAACGTGGAACATTTACCCAAATTTTTTTCTCCAAGTTAGCCATGTTCTTCATTCATCAAAGGTCCAGAATAGAAGCAAAGATTCTTATGGCTTCTACTTTAGTTACCCTTTTATCAGACCTCTTTTTCTGTGCTTGGCTCTTTGACTAAGCTTTCTTCTTCCTTTTAATTTTGTCTTCTGGGCTTTCTTCAATTTTGTCTACTGCCTTTTCTTCCTCCATTTTTAATTTATTTGAAGCCATGAGATTAGACTGCACTCCAATCGCAGCCTCTTGCATAGTTGTTAGTGTCTGTGCTTTTTCAGCCCTCAACCATAAGGCAAACTCAGAATCTAAAGCATTTGCAAAATTTATCATAGCTGTGGTTTCAGTGGGTTTAATTTCTTCAGGAATTTTCTGATAAATCTTATTAAACCTCTTAGTAAAATCAGCTAAAGACTCATCTTCTTTCTTCTTCAGAGTTCCAAATTCTGTAAGATAATAAACATAGTATTTCCTATCACCCCAATGCTTCACAAATATCTCTTCTAATTCATCAATTCCTGCAATTGAATTTGGAGCCAAACTTCTAAACCATTTTTGAGCTTCACCATCCAAGCTCCAAACAAAGAGTCTTGACCAGACATCTTCATGTTCAATATTCTGATTGTCAGCACAACTATAGAAAGCCACTAAATGTTCTTCAACATAAACTCTTTCTCCCTCCCCAGTGTATTTTGGAAGATATTTCAAGTAATCTCCTTGGGGAAGTGGATGCAAGGGTTGAGGGAGGACAAGTGGTGCATATCTCGCAACCACTATCTGCTGCATCCTTGTAAGGGCAGGATGAGCCATATTTTGCTAATATACTATTGATGTAGCTGTTTGAGAAATAGGAATTACAATTGGTGAATTCTGATTCTGATTTGGGACAGCAGAAAATTGGGGGTCTTGAGCTGATTTTTCAGGCTTTGGAACTGAGAAGAGTGGGTTTTCAAAAAGATGAATAGAGGATGTCTTGACTTCTCCTTCAGTAGAAGGATCAGAATCTAAAGTTGTCTCTTGAGGGGATGGAGTTAATTCAACCTTATTTTGCTGAGCAAGGAAATCAGATAAGTTAAAAGTAAGACCTTCAGGTACAGACTCTTAAAGTGGATGAGAGGAAGATGACCCAACAACTGGATTTGGAGAAAAAGGAAAATACTCTTGCTGAGGGGTAATAAGAGACTGGTATTCAGCATGAGTCTGAAGGAAATTTAGAATAGTCTTGAAGCCTTCTTCAATGAAAATATCCCTATCAAGGAAAAGTGCAATAGCCAACACTTGTTCTAATTCCCCTTTTGTGAACACAAATTCTTCTGACTTCTTTTCAACACTTAGAAATTCAGTTTCTTCCTCTTTGACTAGAACAATACTTATTTCAGATTTACTAGGTGATGAGTAAGAAAATTTTTCAGTTGAACCTAGGTTAACAACATGCACTTTATTTTCTAGGGGAGTAGCTTCAACTTGATATTTTTCAACATAATCTTTTGAAACTAAAACCTCTTTTGATTATAAAGCAGATTAAGGTACCTTTTGCTTTGGAACGTACTTTTTGTGTACCTTCTTGACTGACTGAGATGTGGCTTCTACTGATCTTTGTTTTCCTTTAGCATCTTTGATGATTTTCTTTGGGTCAGCAACTAGAGTCACAGTTGGAGATCTCTGATTCCTCCTTGTAGAAGGGGGTCTTGAAACCCCTCTTCCTCTTTGTGGAGTCACCAGGTGAACAAATTTGCAGTCTTCTTCAGGTCACCAATTCTTGTTCACCATCAAGAACTGATTATCAACAATTCATAACAATAGACTCAGGAGAATACTTCGTTACAAGGCCTTCGTCGCTCGATAGATGCACCAAAAGATGTTGGCGCTGGAATCAACACTTGGATTGCAGCAAGCGCCTGACCAGACACATCTTAAACTCTAAGGCAATTTTAATGTTTTGTTTTATGGGATTGGAAGATGGTATAAACTCTGATTCACCGAAGAGAGATTTCGGTCAAATCCACATTTCTACTAAAGAGGGTATTGTAACATGATGTGGTAGCAAGGTGCAAATTTGTAGTCTATGAGGAGAGGAAATTGTAAGATGAGAGAAGAATCAGTAGGTCTGTGAAACATAAATCTACTGCATTTAGTAGAAATTCACAAAAGTAGCAGTTTGACAATATTCCATTGAGAGAAAGCTATTTCTAGTCTGACAAGATTGTCACTGAAATATCATGAAGAATAACTATAATGAGTGATGCTCTTCCACTGTTATAACATATATTTTATCAGGAATGCTCACTGTGTGAGACTAACAAAAACTGATAAAACACATAATATGCTTAAGAGACTAATAAAAACACATAATAGTATGATGATTTGCAAACTGGAACTGAAAGAAAGAAGATATGGAAACACAAGTAAAGTAGACAATACACACAACAAATTGGTAATAAGTCCTCAGTAGTATCATTCCATTTCATTCACAAAAAAAATTATAGTTCATATAAGGCGAAATTCTATAACCACCAACCAACCTTGACTTCATATCAGTTTGGCATATATATACAAAATATGATACTGTCATCTTCCACAGAAAAAGGTAAATCCGTTTCAAAAGTCATTACAACCTCGTGCAAGAGGTGAGGCTTATCCCTTACTCTCAATTTCAAAGTGCTATATTAAAAACAAGATAAACATCATGAAGGCATCATGAAGGTTTTCACTCCGAAATGGTTGTGTGAGGTGGCAGCCTATTCGAAGACCGCTCTTCTATTTTAGTGCAACCAATCTTCAGCAAAAAGTGTAAAAACAGTGGGAATGACATGTGGTTGTCTCCTATTAAATGTGCGAAACAAAAACATGATATTTCGGAGAACGCTAGATATAAGACACCTGGCAGCATCCATTGCAACGGAATAACCTCTCCACTTCATCTATTTAATATCACCATCATGATTCAAAACAAAAAGTAGCCCATTTCCATCACATGTTGATATTTCAAAATAGTTGCTACTTTTGCAGAAAAGGTAGCAATAACTGGAAAACATGGAACATTTACCCAAAAAGTTTTCTCCAAGTCAGCCCTGTTCTTCATTCATCAAAGGTCTAGAATAGAAGCAAAGATTCTTATGGCTTTTGCTTTAGTTACCCTTTTATCATACCTATTTTTCTGTGCTTGGCTCTTTGACTAAGCTTTCTTCTTCCTTTCAATTTTGTCTTCTGGGCTTTCTTCAATGTTGATAATTTCATCTCTCAGTTTAGGATTGGCAATCAGCTTGCTGTTTAGCCTGAGTTTGTTTCTTGGTCTAGTATGAGGTCTTTTGACATGGGGATTAGGGATGAATTTGGACCTCTTTCCTTCATGTATAAATTTACTAGACTCTGCTTCCTCATCTTCTGACTCTGTGTACTCAGGATCACTACTGTCTTCAAATGAGGAATAAGAATGTATCTCAAATTTCTTCCTCTTCTTGATCGAAGAACACATGGAGGATACTAATTTAGCCAAGGTAGGTTCTTCTTCTATGGTAGGCTCTGTCATTTTCTGTTTGCCTTTCTTGAGAGAAAGCAAAACTTGTGAGAGGGCTTTGCGAAGAGGAGGCAATTTGTTCTTGATCCTTCCTTTTATAATCTTTGTTGGCCCTTTTTCCCGCCTTTTCCCTCCAGACCTTGTTCACACTCATGCTTTTCGAACCAGCTATTAAGGGTATGCGTATTTCATTTGTGGGTGGTCCCCATTCACCACGAATAAAATGACATAACATAAAGTTACTAACTTCTAACTTCTAAGTCTTCTAATGAAAATTCAAATGGGCCCCGACATCACTAAAATTGGCCCTCAATAAATGAAAATAAATCTTGTGAAAAAATAATTTAGGAAGGGACATTACAATCCTCCCCTCCCATATGTTGCTTGTCCCTAAGCAACTTTAGTGCTGGATGCTCCAATATGTGTTCACCCTCCCAAGTGGCATCCTCATCCGACAAGCTCTTCCAACGCACCAAATACTCCATGGTTGTCCTGCTCCTGAGCTTCCTCTCTCTAGTCTCCAGAATGGCCCACGGTTCCAAAACTAGGTGCCCCTCATCATCAAGCAGAGGCAACTCCACAATTGTCGTGACCTGCTGCCCCAACACTCCCTTAGGCATGAAACATGAAACATATTGTGGATTCTGCTTCCTGATGGCAGCTCCAACTCATAAGCTACCTCTCCGACCCGCCTGGTCCCCCTGTAAGGTCCATAAAACCGAGGCTGCATCTCGGTCCCCTTCTATTTCAAAGTGGATTGTCGGTATGGTTGCAAGCATAGGAACACCAAGTTCCCCTCCTCAAAATGTCTCTCTACCCACTGTCTGTCAGCATATAGCTTCTGCTAATTTAGGGCTGTTAGCAAATCACCCTTAAGAGCCTTGAGGATGTCTTGGCTCTTGGATCCAATATTTGGCCTTTGGGGCCCCTCTGTCTCCAAAAACAATGTCAGGAAAAGACAGAGCATCATAACCATATAAAGCACGTAATGGAGTCATACTAATGGACATATGATGTATAGTGTTGTAGCAATATTCTCCTAAGTTCAACCAACGAATTCATGCCTTCTGGTGTCAGGTCATACAATTCCTCAAATACTCGTCTAGCCACTTGTTCACCCTCTTAGTCTAACCATCTGTCTGTGGGTGGTAACTAGTGCTCAGAGTGAGCTCTGTGCCTACTAATCTGAAAAGCTCATGCTAGAATCCCCCCATGAATCTGCTGTCTCTATCACTGACTATGGTCTTAGGGAGTGCATGCAGGTGGAAGACGTCCCTAAAGAACAACTCTGCTACCCGAGAAGCTGAGTAACGAGTCGGGATGGCAAAGAAATGTGCATATTTGGTCAGTCTGTGGACCACTACATAAATACAATCCTTCCCCTGTACTGCAGGAAGTCCTGTGATAAAATCGATAGAGATGCTCTCCCATTTTCCCTCTGGAATGGGCAGAGGCTGCAATAATATTGCTGGATGCGTCAACTCTCCCTTATTCAGCTGACATGCCTCACACTCCTGTACATATCTCAACACATCTCCCTTGAGGCCCTTCAAGGTGAAGCGCTCTCTCACAACCGTATATGTCTTCCTGAACCCCTGATGCCCCGATAGTGGAGAATCGTGAGCTGCATGAAGTAACCGCTCTCTCAACTGTGAGCCTAGAACCATAAATATGCACCCCTTATAATAGATAACCCCTGCCACCACCCAATAGCGCTCATCTACATGAATGCCCTCTAGGATCTCACATGCACGACGATCCTTGGAGTACTCCACTAATAACTGTGCCTTCCAGTCATGGCTAATGCTCTTGAGTGAAAGCCTTGTAGGTCTCCTAGATAGTGCATCAGCTACCACATTGTGCTTTCCCTGCACATACTCAATATCAAAATCGTAGCCCTACACCTTGCTGACCCATCTTTGTTGTTTGTCATTGAGGCCTTGCTGCCCCATGAAGTGGGGAAGACTGTTATGATCTGTCTTCACCCAGAATCTATTCCCCACCAAATACTATCAGAATTTGGCCAATGCATGCATAATGGCCAACATCTCCTTGTCTTATATGGAATACCATATCTCATAGGGTAAGAGCTTCCTACTCTCGAAAGTAATGGGGTGCCCCTCTTGGGACAAGATTTTGATCCCCTCACCCGATGCATCGCACTCCAAGGTGAGCGACTGTGTGAAATCTGGAAGCGCCAAAATCGGGAAACTACTCATCACCTCCTTGAGGCGATCAAAGCCTGCCCGAGCTTCATTTGTCCATTCAAAAGCCCCCTTCTTGGTCAAATCTAGGAGCGTTGTTGCCAACTGAGAGAAGCCCTTGACGAACTTCTTGTAGCAAGTGCAAATGCCCAAAAATACACTCAACACTGTCACATCTCTAGGCTCTGGCCAATTCCGAATGGTCCTGGTCTTCTCCTCATGCACCTTGACCCCATCCGCGCCAATAATGTGTCCCAAGTACAACATCTATGTCAACCCAAATTCACACTTGGACAATTTGGCGTAGAACAGTTGCTCCTCCAAAATACGCAACACTATCTCTAAGTACTACAGTTGCTCCTCCCATGTCCTGCTGTATATCAAGATGTTATCAAAGAAAACCAGTACAAACACCTCCTCAATCGCCCCCTGAACACATGGTTCATGCATGACTAGAACATGGCCAGGGCATTGGTCAATCCAAAAGGCATGATGAGGAACTCAAAATGCCCACAGTGACATCTGAAAGCTGTCTTCGGGTTGTCTTGATCCCTCACTCAGATCTGATGATATCCAGACCACAAATCAATCTTAGAGAAGAACTTGGCTCCTCTAAGCTCATCCATCAACTCATCAATTCACGGTATGGGATACTGGTTCTTCAATGTCTTCCTGTTGATCGCCCTATAGTCACTACACATGCGCACAGTCCCGTCCTTCTTCCTCACCAACACAACTGAAGAAGCGAAGGGACTGGAACTCGACTTGATATGGCCCAATGCCAACAACTCTCTAATGGCCCGCTCAATCTCATCCTTATAGGGTTTGGGATGCCTATAGGGATTAGTAATGACAACCTGCACACCAGACTCCATCTATATGGTATGCTCGAATCCTCTATCTAGTGGCTGTCCCGGTGGTATATCTATCCAACACATCCTGTATGTCTGGTGGTGGAGGCTCGGTCTGTCCCCCAGCCTCTGAAACCCACAATTCTACTGACCACGCTATGTCCCCGTGTCTCAAGTCAGCCTCCATCCGATGAGCTGAGGCTCAAAACTGTCTGTGGGGGATTTGAATGTATACCCCAAAGAACTACTATCTTACCATTCGACCCAGTAAACTCCATCACGAGTTGCCTCCAATCAGTGGTAACTCTGCCAAGGGAATACAATGTTATGAACCTAATTCATAACTAATGTAATAAATATAGTCATTAATAGAATAAAATAGAATAAATGTAATTATTAGCTAATCAATCAGGATTATGTTAAGTAGTCATTAGTTAACTGAAAAGGCATGTCTAAAAGACATCCTGTTCATGAAAGGTCACTTGCATAGGTATAAAAGCAGGACCTCATTGTAATCATTCAATCATCTTATATCATATCATATCAATAAATATTTATTATTATAAATACCTCTTGTGTATTTTTATAATTAAAGTTGCTTTTGCTATTAAGTCTACAAATCTACAAATCTTGCTGCTACAGTAACCAAATCTACAACTTTCGCTGCTACAGTGGTATCAAATTATATAAATTAATTAATTAAGTTAATCAATTTATATAAATTAATTAAGTTATATATATATTATTAAAAAAAAACATTAATTTAATTAATTAAAATTACTATTTAATTAATTAAATTAACAAAAAAAAAAAAACCATTGGAATTGGTTATGCAACTATTTGGCACAGTTGTTAATAATAATAATAATAATAATAATAATAATAATATATATAAAAAAAAAGAGGAGGGAAAGAAAAAAAATTAGAGAACCCAGTTCAATAAAGCATTATTGAAGAATTATACATGCCAAGGTACCAGTGATAAATGACATGTCTAGCAGATAATCCAAAGTAAAGGAAGTTGTCGAAAAGTTAAGCTTTGAGGACAAAGCTTTTCGAGAAGGAGGCAATGTTATGAACCTAATTCATAAATAATGTAATAAATATAGTCATTAATAGAATAAAATAGAATAAATGTAATTATTAGCTAATCAATCAGGATTATGTTAAGTAGTCATTAGTTAACTGAAAAGGCATGTCTAAAAGACATGCCTGTTCATGAAAGGTCACTTGCATAGGTATAAAAGCAGGACCTCATTGGCAATCATTCCAATCATCTTATATCATATCATATCAATAAATATTTATTATTATAAATACCTCTTGTGTATTTTTATAATTAAGTACCTTTTGCTATTAAGTCTACAAATCTACACAAATCTTCTTTATTCTGATCAACAAATCTACACCTTCCACTACTACATACAACCATTTGACACCCAACACCACATTGGTGTCTGGTACATCCACTACAATGAAGTGATCTGTCATCGTATAGTTCCCCATGGCCATTATCAAAGCGGGAACATATCGGTTGCACTGCATAGTCCTGTCCCCTGGAACTAGTATTGAAAAGCCCTCAAACTCCGCAGTGGTGATGCCTCTCCTCTGGACCAACTGAGCATCAATAAAATTGTGGGTTGCCCCACTATCTGCCAAGACTAAGACACGCTGCCCTTGATCCTCATGGTCAGAAATTTGGGAACTCCCGACATGTAAAACATAGTTTCCTCCTCCTCAGGTCTCTCCTAGTCTGATCATCCAACTGTCCTCTCCATGGAGATGCTCTTTGCACTGGTGCAGGTCTAGTGTCACCCCCTTTCTGAGGTTAGGGAGTACGTGATGGAAAAGGCGCCTGTGTCTTGGGAATGCCCCCCTGCAAATCCCTCATACAAGACATGACCTCCAATAAAGTGGAAGGTTTGCGTCACTTCACTAGTCCACGTAATGGCTACATCAAACCCTCTACAAAAATGTACACCGTCCGAGCAACTAACAAATCCGACACCATAATTGAAACTCCCATGAACTCCGAAATATAATGCTTAGGGTGTCTTGTCTACATGCGCTGGGTCAACTCCCTGAAGTGAGCCTCTAGATCTCCTCGATTAAAACGCTCCACTACTCTCGGTGTGAAGTCCTTATAGGCAGTCACATTAGCATGCCCCCCTAAGCAGACAAGCCATGAAACCACCAATTGTGTGCCTCCCCCTCCAGATGTAAAGTGGCCATTTTAATAGCCTCCATCTTGGTCATCTTGTTGAGCTGGAAATATGTATCCAGCTTCTCCACCCACGCACGAGCTGTGCACTTGGTAGTGCCATCATATGCGGGGAAGAACATCCTCCCAATGGTACGCTGCAATGCATAACTTTGCGTGCCTTGGCTTCCATGGCCTCTTCCCCTCTCATTCTGCTTGAGCTTGTAATAATTTCTGAAGGGTAATGCTGCTCTGAAATCTTCACCCATGGACTGCCATATTCTAAATATTCTTATTCTTCAAGCTCCACTTGTTCCACCGATACTATAGGTATGAAAGAGGGCAACATGGCTCTAGCTGGCACACTAGAAGGTGGTGGGTGTGCAATAGGTATAGGCTGATCATATCGCTGAGATGCTCTGGAAGTCTCTCCAAATAGGAAATTCTGGGTGCTTCATTCTCAATTTTGCATCTTGATCTCGTTAAGCATGTCTTTCTGCCCCTTGGCCAAATCATTGATAGCCTTCAAAAGACTTTCAAAGACCATATCCTCCTTTCCCTTGGGTTCTCCCATATCTTATGCTAACACCTCCTTCCCTCGATCCTCAGTGTCTGGAGTAATCTCCAACTCCCTCTCTTTGCTTCGGTACCTTTGTTTCCTGTGGGTGATATACTGTCTATCTCTTTCTCTTATAAAATAAATCTTTCCACGACTAAACCAAGATTTAGGCTCTAATACCACTGTAATGTTCTAAAATAGGAAAAATGGTGTTAATACAAAAAACCATAAATTTACACCATGGAAATTTCAAACATTGCAGTAAATACTTAGAACGACATGAAATATGGAAATAACTGAGCATTTTTATTATGAAATGAGGAAGAGTACAAATAAATAGAGAAATGCACTTGGGTTTGCCTTTTTGGCATGCTGAACAAAGCCCAGGTGAGACCATACAACCCAAAAAAACTGCCCAGTGATGATCTGCGCTGTTCCTGTGAATCTGCACTACCTGCTGCAATGGAATAGCTGGAAACCCCTCTTCCCGTGCTTAGAAAATTCTCCAAAATTACTCCTGGACTCCTCAAGCCAATCCGACCCAAACCCAGAAATGGTTTGGCCTGATCATGACCCTCCTAAAATGACCTACAACAGGCCCTATGCTCCTCAGTAGCTGTTGAATACGGTCTCCAGAACTACCACCAAAAATACTCAACAACCCTCCAAGAATGCAACAAATAACTCCTTCGACACCTCCCCTATCTCTCCTGGCAAACAATGGCCCAAATGGCTAAGGCACTCTGCCACCAATGTGCCCAACTTTTCCTCCTCTGCACTGGTCTAGTGACTATTGAATTAAGAAATGTGATCTCACTGCATATTTTATTAAACTGCAGGTTTAGATATATATCCATCTCTGGAATAGTTATAACTCATAACTGAAACACAACTAAAAATATAACTAAATTGCTAAACTAAAATGCTAATTGAAATTGCTAACTATACAATATCCCGTAGGATTACAACATTTTCCCCCTTAATTCGAAGGGACATCTGACATACCAAGTAAGGATCTAATTTTTTCGAACTTTTCACGCCCCAATGCTTTTGTAAAAATATTGGCTATTTGTTCTGAAGTTGGACAAAGTGTCAGATGAATTGTTTTGGCCTCTACATGATGTCGAATCAAATGATACTTGGTATTGATATGTTTGGTTTGATCATGGAACTTTGGATTCCTGGCCAACTGAATTGCGGAGGAGTTGTCTACAAATAGAGGAGTTGAAGCTTTCTGTTTCTCCTGCAAATCTCCGAGTATTTTCCAAAGCCAAATGATTTCCTTAGTGGATTGAGCTGCTGCAACATATTCGGCTTCGGTGTTAGAATCAGCAGGAATAGATTGCTTGCACGATCTCCAACTGATGGCTGTTGATCCAAGATTCATCAAATAACCAGAAGTTGAGAGTCCATTTTCTTTATCTCCATCAAAATCAGAATCTGAATAACCGTCAAGATGAAAGTCTAAAACTTTGGAATATTTGATGCAGTAAGTTTGAGTACCTTTTAAATATTTCAAACCTCTTTTTGCTGCTACCCAATGCCCCTCACAAGGATGATGCATAAACTTGGAAAGTATTCCGACAGCAAAGGTTATATCAAGACGAGTAATAGACAAATAAATCAAACTTCCAACAAGTTGCTTGTACTTTGTTGGATCTTCAAATGGTTTTCCTTCTTCAGAAGTGAGTTTCAAATTCTGCTCCATTGGTGTAGCAACATGATTACAATCCGTCATACTATATCTGTTCAATAGCTTACCAACATATTTCTTCTGAGAGATGAAAATATTTTGTAGTTTTTGATCAACTTCAATTCCAAGATAATAATGAAGTAAACCTAAATCTGTCATATCAAAAATCTTTTTCAATTCCTTCTTTATAGATAATATATATTCATCATTGTTTCTTGTGATCATCAAATCATCAACATATGCAACTAGATATACAACTGATCTTCCAACTTTCTTAATGAAAAGAGTTGCATCATCTAGGTCAAAATGTTTATAGTTTAATATAATTAGATGTTCAGTTAGCTTCTCATACCATGCTCATGGCGCTTGTTTCAAGCCATACAAATACTTTATTAGTTTGCAAACGCTTTGTTCTTTCCATTTAACGGAAAAACGTTCTCGCTGAAACATGTAAACATCTTCTTTCAAATTTCCATTTAAAAAGGCAGTTTTGACATCTATATGATGAATTTTCCATTCTTTTTGAGCTGCAATAGCAAACAAAGATCTATTTAGTGCCCCATTTAGTTGTAGGAGCAAATGTCTTTGTATAGTCGATACCCTCTTTCTGTGCATATCCCTTCGCCACAAGTCTTGCTTTGTACTTGTCTAGTGAACATCAACTTTATACTTAGTTTTATAAATTCAGTTGCAACCAATAGGTTTGATGCTAGTAGGAGGATCCACCAGCCTCCATGTGCCATTTTTTATGAGAGCATCATATTCCCTTTGCATTGCATCTTTCCACTGATCATAACTAGCCGATTCTTCAAAGCAAGCATGTTCACTATCCACAGAAAAATTAAATTCACAATGAGAATAGTTACCTGAGGAACTTCCAGCCTTAAACTCATCATATTTCTTTGGAAATGTTTGAATACTAGTTGACCTTCGCAACGGTTGTGTAGGAAGTTGTTTAGGAAGTTGCTCATCTTCTTCATTTGTCTCAGTACTTGCCATTTCCGTCATTGTTTCTGTAGAGACACTTGCATCAACCAATTTCTCATCAGCAACGGAATTATCATCATCAACCAATTTCTCATCATTGAGAGAAGGAAACTCCATAGACTGATCTAATATAGGAATCCCCCCTTCAGGATGGGGAAGTATATTATCTGATTCATAATAAAACTTTTGAGGCACAAATTTTTCTAACTAATTAAGTTGTCTATCAACAGTGATAAAATCTTTATCGGAAATGTTTAATAGTAGGAAGACACTTATACCACATTTCATATGGAGTTCTGTTGTTAATGATAGAGGAAGGGCACTGATTTCTAATGTATGTCGCACAGAGCACGGCTTCTCCCCAAAACATCAATTTTAAATTCTTAAAAAACATCATTGACCTTACCATATTAAGCAATGTTCTGTTCATTCGTTCAACAACACCATTTTGTTGTGGATTATATGGTATTGTGGTCTAGTGTTTGATGCCATTCTCTTGCAAATATGTTTCAAAAGCATGTGAAGTATATTCTCCTCCATTATCAGTTCTTATAGTACCAATAGTAAGTTGTGTTTCATTTGTTATCAAGAGATGAAAATTCTTAAACACATCAAAACTTGTGATTTTTCTTTAAGCAAATAAACCCAACGCATCCTCGAATAATCATCAATAAAAGTGAGTATGTATTTATTTCCATTCGTAGTTGGTACAGGCATTGGTCCACATAAATCAAAGTGTATGAGGCTTAATTTTCTTGTAGCTCTAGACTTAGAATTCTGAAAACACTGTTTGTGATGCTTGCCCAATATACAAGCATTACATGGGGTCAATTTTCTGGGAACTGTTGGAAGTCCCTTAATCCCCTGCTGTTTCATAATTCAAATACTTTCATAATTAACATGACCGAAGTGTGCATGCCATAATAAAGAAGATGACAGAGTATCATTTTGCTGAACCGAATAAGTTGTGTTCAATGCAACAGACGACATACCCTGCAACTTCAATAATTTATCTTCTTCCACACCAGTCATTACAGTTTTATTGTCAGTTGCTCTTCTAATTTCTACTCTACCATCAAATATGTGAATGGAATGTCCCTGCTGTCTTATTTGTATATGAGATAACAAATTTATTTGGAACTGTGGAATGTAAAGAACATCACCCAAAGTATAATTTGAATGTCTAGGGATTTTTGACTGAATTAAACCAATCCCTGATGGTTTGATTTGGGACTTATTAGCAAAATACACTACTCCGTCAATATTATCACTAAATTGATCAAACAAATCTCTTTGAAAGGTCATATGACAAGTGGCACCTGTGTCTAAAATCCAATTGTCATACTATGAAGAAAAAGAAGTACTAAAAATATCTTCCATGTGAAAATTACAATGTGCAACTGCCAACAACATAATGTAATGAAGGGAAATCTTTGTAATAACGCTGGAGAAATTATCTCACAAATTTCTGATGGAAATCTGATCTCTGAGAGGCCTTGCTGGCCTCCCGCGTCACCACTGCGTTAGCTCTGCGTGAGGACTGCGTAGTTTTGCGTCACTGCTCTACACTGTCCCTCTACTGCTTCTGCGTTATCCCTTCTTTGTACTGTGTCACCTGCCCTTGCACTCCTGACTGATGTTGATAACTTCTCTGTCCTCTCCACATGCAACTCTCCCTCTAAATCGAGTTCTCTTGCCGAACTTCAGCCACTGAGAAAATCAATTTGCTTGGTCAACTGAGTATTTGCATTGGGGTATTTTCTAAATGACCCTCAAGTTTCCTTAAATAATCTTTTAGTTGACATTCAACATCCTAGATTAGAAGCTAATCAATGGCTAAGAGCATTTTGACTTGATCGTCGTCTTCTTCTAGAAGTTACATCCATAGTTAGATTAATACCCACTAATTATTTTAATTTCCTATGTTTAGACTTAGGGTCTCATTAAAAATAATTAATTTGTCAAATAAAACTATCTTTGGGTGGAATTTCCCAAAATGATTTCTGGGTTATCTGGAATACATGTGTCTAAGCCTCTCCACAAAATTTGAGACTTGGAGCACATCTAATGCTACCACAAATCAACACTCCCTTTAAGCGAGGAATGTGCTCTAGGAAATATGCCCTGTTGCACATTGCTCTGACTCTGAAGCATCTTTCTCTGCGCTGCTGATGTTTGACATGCTGCCCATCAACCACTGCGCTACTGCTGTGACTGTACTGCTGCTGATCCTGCCACGATCAACACTGCATCTGTACTGCAACTCCCTCTCAAACGATATATCTATGGCTGAGATATCACCTATTTCTGCTATTGAAACAGATTCTCTACCATACCCTTATGCTCCCTGAAGTGAACAAACTTGGCTCTTCTTAGGGCTTTGGTGAGTATGTTTGCCACTTGATTCCCTGTGAGTATGTTTGGGTGAGTATGTTTGCCACAAGGCCACAATTCTTCTTTCAATCTTTTTTCTTGCATTTTCGAGAGAACATATCTCTTTCCATGCATCCCATCCGTACAGGGAAATGGTGTTAGTTTTTAGGCTTCTGTGGTTATCATTTGTAACAGGGATTCTCGGATTATCCGCAGTGTAAAAAGAATCATGTTGACGTTTCGAATCCCAACGGGGATCCATCTTCAGGACTAATCGCTGAATGATGACAGATTGAAAGAAGAACAATACCACAGTTCTTCGTTCAATATTTATTCTTGCATTTTCGAGAGAACAAATCTCTTTCCACGCATCCCCTCCGTACAGGGTAATGATGTTAGTTTTTAGGCTTCTGTGGTTATCATGTGTAACAAAGATTCTCAGATTATCTACAGTGTAAAAAGAATCATGTTGACGTTTCGAATTCTAATGGGGATCCATCTTCAGGACCATTTGCTGAATGATGAAAGATTGAAAGAAGAACAAGACCACAGTTCTTCTTTCAATCTTTATTCTTGCATTTTCGAGAGAACATATCTCTTTCCACACATCCCCTCCGTATAGGGAATTGATGTTAGTTTTTAGGCTTCTGTGGTTATCATTTGTAATAGAGATTCTCGGATTATCCACAGTGTAAAAAGAATCATGTTGATGTTTCGAATCCCAACGGGGATCCATCTTCAGGACCAATTGTTGAATGATGAAAGATTGAAAGAAGAACAAGACCACAATTCTTCTTTCAATCTTGATCCTTGCATTTTCGAGAGAACATATCTCTTTCCACGCATCCCCTCCGTACAGGGGAATGATGTTAGTTTTTAGGCTTCTGTGGTTATCATTCGTAACAGAGATTCTCGGATTATCCACAGTGTAAAAAGAATCACGTCGACGTTTCGAATCCCAACGGGGATCCATCTTCACGACCAATTGTTGAATGATGAAAGATTGAAAGAGAACAAGAACACAATTCTTCTTTCAATCTTTATTCTTGCATTTTCGAGAGAACATATCTCTTTCCACGCATCCCCTCCATACAGGGAAATGATGTTAGTTTATAGGCTTCTGTGGTTATCATTTGTAATAGAGATTCTCGGATTATCCACAGTGTAAAAAGAATCATGTCGACGTTTCGAATCCCAACGGGGATCCATCTTCAGGACCAATTGCTGAATGATGAAAGATTGAAAGAAGAACATGGCCACAGTTCTTGTTTCAATCTTTATTCTTGCATTTTCGAGAGAACAAATATCTTTCCACGCATTCCCTTCGTATAGGGAAATGATGTTAGTTTTTAGGCTTCTGTGGTTATCATTTGTAACAATGATTCTTGGATTATCCACAGTGTAAAAAGAATCATGTCGACGTTTCGAATCCCATTGGGGATCCATCTTCAGGACCAATTGTTGAATGATGAAAGATTGAAAGAAGAACAAGACCACAGTTCTTCTTTCAATCTTTATTCTTGCATCTTAGATTATCCACAATGTAAAAAGAATCATGTCGATGTTTTGAATCCCAATGGGGATCCATCTTTAGGACCAATTGCTGAATGATGAAAGATTAGAAGAAGAACAAGACCAAACTTCTTCTTTCAATCTTTATTTTTGCATCTCGGATTATCCACAGTGTAAAAAGAATCATGTCGACGTTTCGAATCCCAATGAGGATCCATCTTCAGGACCAATTGTTGAATGATGAAAGATTGAAAGAAGAACAAGACCACCATACTTGATCTTGTAGATCCATCTTGAACCTACAACGCATTTGTTCTCTGGTCTAGGCACAACTTCCCAGACGTCATTAGTCATGATAGAGCTATACTCTTGTACCATGGCATACACCTAGATCTGATGCTGTACGACCTCCTGAAAGCTAGGGGGTTCTTCAACCTGTGCTACCAAGGCTTGGTATTTGTCAAGATGTCTATGTTGCCTTTTCTCGGTTCTAGGAGCTCCAATAAACTCCTCTGCGTCCCTCAACGTCTAGTGTACTTCTTTGCTAGTTTTGGCACTGGTGGTGGGTGGCTCAACCAGTTCCTCTTCCTACTGCCCCATCTGTTGTGAACTATCTGGATTTTCCTCACTTGAGGAAATACTAGTGCTAGCTATGGTGCTTGATCTAGATGCCTGTGCACGTGCCGGTTCTTCCCCCTGCTGCTGCTGGACAAGAGGAACATCCTCAGACTTCTCTCCAGTAGGCATCTCTCGGGATTTCCTGAAAGGTTTGTCTTCCATGAACTAATCCCATCTGATTACAATCTTCCTGCTGTCCAAAATGTAGACTCTGTATGCCTTCGAGGTCTCGCTGTATCCTAGGAGATACCCCTTTTTCTGCAGTCTGATCTAATTTGGTCCGCTTCTCATCTAGAATGTGACAATATGCCACACTTCCAGTTATCCTGAAATGACTCACTTCCGACTTCTTCCCTATGAAGATACTCTCGGGCGTTCTCTTGCCCAATGCGCTATGAGGAGTCCTATTCTGGATATATACAACTGTGTTGCATGCTTCTGCCCATAAGAATCTAGGTAGATCCTGGTCATACAACATTGCTTTTGCTTCCCCAACAATAGTCTTGTTCTTCTGCTTTGCAACTCCATTCTGCTCCGGGCTATATGGAGCTGTCCATTCTCTTTTGATTCCCTCTCTTGTGCATAATTCTGTGATTATCTGAGCGCAATGTTTTTATCCTCTTCCCTGTCAGGTTTTCAGCCAGAGCTTTGAATTCTTTGAACCGATCAAAGACCTCATCCTTGGTCTTTAAGAAGTAAATCCAGGTTTTCTTGGAGTGGTCATCAATAAAGGTGACGAAAGATTCGCCACCACTAAGAGCTCTGGTGGACATTGGACCGCAGATATCTGAGTGTATTAGCCCTAATACACTTGGAGCCCTATTGTTGCTTATGGAATATGCTGCTTTAGCGTACTTCCCTACTACGCATTCTTTGCATACGTCATCATGCTTGGTACTTAAGATTGGAACTCCCGTAACAGTTTCTCTGAGTATTCTTAGAGCTCCATGGTGTAGATGCCCCATTCGTCTGTGCCATAGCTCATTTAGGTCCTTTTCTCCATTGAGATCGTTGCCTACCAGTGCCATTGGAGAGTTGAGCTGCAACCTATATAGTTTGTTGCTTCGAGTTCCAATCTGAGCCTTTTTATTCCAACTTGGATGCTTGACATATATTTTTCTTTCAATGAAGTACACATCATATCCCTTGTCCTGCAACTGGGACACTGAAAGTAAATTCATTCCCAATCCTGGCACATGCAACACATTTGTCGCTTAGAGATTATCTCCTACTTCTGTCTGAAATGCTATGGTCCCTCTTCCTACTGGGGCACACTTCGTTTTGTTTCCCATGGTAATCTGGAAGTTCATCCGTTCTTCTTGATAGCTCGAGAAATATTCTCGAACTCTAGTCATATGAGCTGAAGACCCACTATCAATGTACCAATCATCGACTGATGCAGAAGTTGATAAACATGAAAATTCTTCTTCCAATTTAGAAGATAACTCCGAGATGTCATGATCGTCCATTGTGCTATTTCTTTTCTCTAGCAGCCTCTGCAGAAAACTGCATAATCCCTCTGGGGTCATAGTATTAAAAACTGGAACCGATGACGTACTGGTGGACCTAATGAACCAAGTTTTTGACCGGAACTGGTCTAACCGGTACTGGTCAGGTCTAAACGAACTGGTTTAAAAAAAAATAGATTAAATAATTATTTTTTAATAAAAAAACTATGTTTAAGGTTTGCAACCATGATTCCACGCCAATAGAGACAATATGCAAAGTTTTCTTATTTATATACCATGTACAGGGGAATATATCAAAATGGCACCGAGTGCATTACATATCACCGAAAAAATACATAAGCAATGAGGCTCCAAGTGGCCCATAAAGTCCAAAAACAATGCTACAAGCTATGAGGCCATTGGCCTAGTACAAGACTACAAGTCTAGAGTCTAGACTCTACAGTGTACACATGATCAATCATCAAATTCATCACCACTACTAGACACAGGATCAACATTGGGAGATGCATAGGAATCATCTAGATCAGAGTTTGAGGATGCCTCAGCCTCATTTGCAACCTCAATACCATTGCCACCAATAACAATAGAAGTGGAACTAATGGAAGCACGAGTTACTCGAGCTGCATGACTAGTGCCTTCCATTAGTTGTTTGCCTTTCCTTGATGCAGTTACCAATCCTGGGTCTGATGGCGCCACCAAATCTGCTTCATCCCCTGCTAATGCTGCATCAATATCAAAATCAGCCTCAAACACTGGATCTTTAGTCTCCTCCTCCCATTATGATATTGGATCAATATCGTCCAACATAATGGGATCTAGATCAGGTGTTTTGTTCATCATTTGGTTTCGCCTCAAGTGAAGGTTGTATTGCTCGAACACAAGATCATTTAACCGTTTTTGCTCCAAACGGTTTCTCTTCTTTGTGTATGCGCTAAAAAACAGACCAATTGTGCTCACAACCTGAAGCACTGCAAGTTTGGCTTAGGACTCTAATTGCAAAATTTTGCAATTGAGGACATTGGCTGCCAAATGACTCCCACCAATGTGCTGCAAATAAAACGAAATTAATTAGTAACATAGTTCATTTCATTACTTATTTACAAATAATTCAACTCGAAAAGAAAAACAAATTGGAATTGCTTACTTGGTTGATCCACATCTCTTGCCATTTTTTCCAAGTTCTTTCCAAAGACACCAACTGCGATACTGAAAAGAGTAAGTTGTTTATGTAATTCCAACTGGTCTGCATGGATAGGGACCATGCGCTCCAAGCAATCAGTCAATCCAGCTCTGACCTCCCCATCCTGCAGATCTCCTAGCCGAGCTTTATAATGATACTTTGGGTTCAAAAAATACCCAGTTGCACGTATAGGACGATGGAGTTGATTGTTCCATCTGTTATCAATGAGCTCCCATATACGACCATATTTAGCTAACCTGCCCCTGTAAACTGCGCATATCTGCTCCTTTGCCTAATCCATAGCCTCGTAAATGTATCCCATTGCCAACTTTTCGCCATCCACCATCCTTGGCATCTTAACAAGGGGCTCAGTAATTTTTACAAGCTTCGAAGACCCTTTCCAAAAATAATTGTCAAGGACTTACTTTTTGGTGTCTTTGCCATCTTGTCTACGAGCCCACCAAGATTCAGTCCAATCATCAAAAGAAAACATTTTCTGCAGATTTTTCTGTTGAGAATTGAGACATTGCAACGTGAGGAAGTGAGTTGCAAATCTCGTAATTGCAGGCCTAACAAGCTCTTTGCCCCCAGTGTTTTTCCACATTAGGCTCAAGACTCATCAGTGGTTGTAAATGTATTTTGTAATGCACTTGACATGCTCTATAATGTTTTTTACCCATTCCACTTTTCCTATGTCCTCAAGCATGAGTTCTATGCAATGTGTAGCACATGGAGTCCAAAATATGGTCCTATATTTGGACTCGAGCATCTTTCCAGCAAGAACATAATTTGAGGCATTATCTGTGATGACCTGCACAAGATTCTGCAACCCCACTTCCTGAATAATCTCATCCAAAAGCTCAAATAGAAGGGTTGCATCCATCACCTTATCAGATGCATCAACTGATCTCAAAAACATTGTTCCTTGAGGGCAAGAAAGGAGGAAATTAATGATAGTGCGGTTCTTTCCATCAGTCCATCCATTTGACATGATGGAACAACCTGTTTTGATCCAGGACTCTCTATACTCAGGCAAATACTCATCAATGGAAGAAATCTCTATTTGCAAAAGAGATCCCCTCAAGTCATGCACACTAGGGCCTTTGAAGCCCTTTCTTGCAGCTAAAACAGAGTCCCACATAGCTTGGTAATAAGGTGAGCGAGAAGCATTAAAAGGGATATCTGCATCATACCACCATCTAGCAATGTACCGATAAGAAGTTTCTTTGCATTCTTTTTTCCAATCTTGATCCAAAGTGGGTTGACGACTTCGCTGAGAGGCAGTGGTTGTGGGATTAGCAGTGGATGAGAAATAACTCTGGATGTTGGGTCCCTTTGTTGGTTTTGATTTTTGGCGAAGAGGAGGAACATAGTGAAAGGGGTCATTGGTGGAAGGGATAGAAGTGGAGTCTTGAATCTCATAATCATCATACCCACTCTCTTTCATGACTTCTATTAATTCCCTCTTCCTTGCAATTTCATCTTGGATGGCCTTCTCCCCAGCCTTAGTCTCCTCAAACTTTTCAAACTTGGCAAGGTATTCTGCCCTAACAAGACCAATTACTTCAGTAGGTGCATCACATGGCTTTGGCCTCTTATCCCAGCCAAGTGTCGTTTCAATCTAAGAATACCCCCACCTCCAATAGATTTTTCACAAAATTTGCATATCATCTTTCCATTAGCCACATCACAATGGGCCCATACACTGTCCTTAGCTTTTGGAGCCATCTTGACTTGAAATAATTAAAATTTGGAAATAAATCTGCTATTTAAAAAAATTGCAGCTAAGATAAATGGAAAACCAAGGCTAAATTTAGGAAACAAAATGCACATTGAAACATACAAAATTTGATAGCATAGGACTAGATATTTCATAGCAATAACATAGCTGAATACATAAAAGCAATTAATACATGGACAACAATGAAATGAGAGATTTTTCAAGTGAAAATCCTTACTTGAATGCAAACTAGCTTCCTTAGCCTCCTCTTGAAGATTCCAACTCTATTGACAGCTCCAAACTATCTCCAAAATAGCTCCAACTCGAACTCCAAGCCTCCAAGATCATTGGTCCAGCAAGAACTCAACACCCTCTAAGCTCTCAATCAAAATCACAAAATCTCCAAATGAGATGTGTGAGACAAATGAGAGGCTGCCCCTCTGCTTATAAAGGATTGGGGAGGGTGTTTTTGGAGGGAAACAACCCTCCTCTTCCCTCCAAAACAACCCTAAACATCCAAAAACTGCATGCGTGGGTCCCTTTAAGTGGTTGACAGCTAACCATCCTTAACTAGTCGATTAGCACCGTTTTGACAGGGAAAATGGGCGAGGAGGGGTGTCTAACTGGGTTTTTTGACCGATTTAGCCCGACTAGCCTCCTGACCAGCCGATTTGACTGGTTATCGGTTCAAAACGACCAGTTTGATTGGTTACCGGTTCAAACCGGTCGGTTTTGAATACTATGTCTGGGGTTCAATTTTTTGTTAATGCAACACCACCACTTCTCTTCAACGCAGATTCTTTTGTGCCCTTGACCAAACAAAGCTCTAATACCATGTGAAAATTTCTAAAACGAAATCCTACTGCAATATTTGATATTATTTCTCCTACTTATTATTCAGCAATAAGTTATTTACATAAATTACTTTAGTAAATATCAAAATAAATTCTACTGTAACCTTCACAAATAAATTACTGAGCAAAATATAAAGAAATACTAGCACAAGAGTGAAACAATTATTTTTGGACAATTGTCCCCGGATAAACCCAATGCGGGAAAACCAGTGCAACAGATGAGGGTTTCTTTATTATTCTTCAGCGAAAGTGTTTCTGTGATACAAATAACGATCAACAATAATGAAGGGAAATCTCTGTGATAACACTAGAGAAATTATCTCACAAATTTTGATGGAAATCTGATCTCTGAGAGGCACTGCCGGCCCTCCTACATCATCACTACATCAACTCTGCGTCACTGCTCTGCGCTATCCCTTTGCTGCCCTTTCTATGCACTGCGTCACATGCCCTTGTACTCCTGACTGATGCTAATGCCCTCTTTGTCCTCTCCACTTGCAACTCTCCCTCTAAGATCATTTTGACTTGATCCTCGTCTTCTTCTAGAAGTTACACCCATAGTTAGATTAATACTGATTAATTATTTTAATTTTCTAAGTTTAGAATTAGGGTCTCATTATAAATAATTAATTTATGAAATAAAACTCTCAAGGTGGAATTTCCCAAAATGATTTATGGGTTATCTGGAATACAGTGTCTAAGCCTCTCCATAAAATTTGAGACTTAGAGCACATCAGATGCTACCACAAATCAACACGCATGGCATTTGGCCTTGAAATCCCTGTGACCCCATCCACTTCGCCATCATTCATATGCCATCTATCAATTGAAAGATGTACCAAGGACCTATCTTATTCCTTAGGAGTTGGGGACACCTAATAGGGTCATTTATTAACCACTCCTCCCTAGGGAGGTAGCATTTCTTTGAGACCAAAACCCTAGATTTGTAATGGAAGCCCCATATGAAGTCTCAAAGTGCCATTGATTAACAAGCTTGGTTCACTTAGATGCACTAATGAATTATTTACCTGATGGTGAGCATGCAAAATTGGACATATGTGATTGGCAGGTGGTTTCATCATGGTCTGGGCAACTTAATTGAGGCCTAAGTCCACCAAAGGATTATATTGACACCCCTCGGTGAAGCATTGAGAGCCATTGGACTTCCATCATGTGCATATCAACATTTCACACCATGGGAACTTTTAGCACCCTCAACAGTCTGCTTATTGCCCCACATTATTTACGAGATGATGCACTTGGACCCAGATTCAACGCCCTACGGGGAATTGTAATAAGTGATGCTAATAATGATGAATTTGAGTCAGTATTGAGTATGTAATAGGCCTAGGTAGCTTGAGACCTTGCCAACAAGTGAGTATTAATTTGGGAGGTTTTTTTCACTTGGTTAATTATCATCTCGCCATTAGGACTTAATAATTAATTGAATTTTTTCCTCCAATTTTATCCCAAAGCCGGAGTATGGCTTGATGGTGAGGCCTTGGGTGAGTCCTAGTGTCTAGAGTCAATGTATATTACCATACTAGATCACACAAAAAATTTCGTGGAATTTGGTTAGGTCTAGGTAGTGATTTTTTTTAGATTTCCCGCATGTCAAAAATTGCAATAAAAATTGTAATTGAACTGTAATAAGTGTTGTCTAGAGAAGTTGTATGAGGTATGAGTAATCAAAATTACACCTCTCACCCTCAACTTTCTACTATGACACACTTTGTGGGGTTAAAAATGTGTTTTGAACACTCAAAATCCATTTTTCCTAAGTTTAGTGGGAAATCTGGCAATTAATTAAGCCAAAAATTAAATAAATGGAGAAAAATAAATGTCTACACATGCTAAATGAGGTGGAAATGAGGTGGAAAATTATGGAGGAGTTAAAGTGAAGTCCCAAGGTGATGTGGACTCCTAAAATCAAGGAAATGACATGTGCTCAAATAAAATCAAATTTTTGGCATAAAATAAGGGCTGCTTACTTGGAAATTCGAATTTGTGAAGTTAATGCACACTTGGGAGGATTTGGGTGAATATTTGGTGGAGATTTTTGTGGGAAATTGTCCCCACATGGGTTACCACCCATATGCATTTGTCATTCCACCATAAAATTTGGATTTGACACATAAGAGAAGAAGAAAATGATGTCCATTTGCGAAAATCCGATTTTTACACTTGGCAATGGAGTTCCACTTATCAAATTTGAATTTGCCTTGTGATCTCCTCCCACTCACCACTTGGCATTTGGTTCTTCATTGAGATTGCTCCCAACTTTCTATATAATGGAGCTATGGGCTCTCATATTGTATCCTTTGCAACGAGCTATTGTGTTTGGGGAGGCTCTGCTTCTATGTACTTGTGTTCTTCATATGAATAAAAAGACTTTGGGGTTCATGATTGTTATTGCATTGGAGCATTGTTTGGATCATTGATGATATATCTCTACTTGTGCCTTAGATTTATATTTCATTTTGCTCATATGCTTTTGTTGAATTGTAGATGTATAACTATTTTACATTTACAATTGGTTATTTGATACGCTCTAGGCTAGAAAACTTTGTCTATTTTCATACAATTTATAGAGTTCTCTTGCCATTGTTTATTGATTCAATCCATATGATCTAATGTTTGTTGGAAGTTTTGTATAGGATCATTGTTGAATCAACTAGCAAGCGTGAGTGGAATTCTTCAAGAGACCAACCCACTCTTGGCATTGTTTTCAAGGAGCTCTCATCGTTATTTGAATTTCATAGAACTAATTTTTTTGAAAGTACTTGTTCTTGCAGGGTTCTCCTTCACATAGTCTATGCATGAATCAAAATATTAAAAAATTCATTTACATCTTTTAATTGTGCTTTCATTTCATTATATAGCTATTCAAGAGCTTCTCATAAGCTAGACAAGCGATGGGGATCTTTTCCCATTACTTGAGTTAGTCTTTGTATATTATTTTTTAGCATATTCACATACTTGCATGCTCTCTTTTCACACTAACTTTGGTTTTATTTTTGCATCCCTAACATTCTTGTTTGTAGGTTTTCTCTAGCTTCAAGTTGCATTTCAAGGAGGCTGTGGGCATTAGGAGAGCTTGTGGAAGAAGGCTAGGTCATACACCACATTGGATCTTGTATTCTCCAATTGTAGAACTCCTTAAATATTTCACATTGTATTCTCTAATTGATTCCTTGGGAAGCCCTCCAAGAGGCTCTAACCTCATTGTAACACCATAATAATAAAAATTTCTGTTTTTGTTGTGGGAGCGTGGGTTTTACCCATTGGCATCTGTTAATTTTGGGCAACTAGGTCCAGACTCCATGTTGTACTGCTCAGATGATGATGCCAATATTTTTATTGGATTCCTCTTTTGGAGAGGTGCAAGATTGATCTAAAGATCATCTTGATCAGATGAGCAGAACATTTATTTTGTGGAAGAAGGCTAGGTCATGCACCACATTGGATCTTGTATTCTTCAATTGTAGAACTCCTTCAATATTTCACATTGTATTCTCTCATCAATTCCTTGGGAAGCCCTCCAAGAGGTTCTAACCTCATTGTAACACCATAATAATAAAAATTTCTGTTTTTGTTGTGGGAGCGTGGGTTTTTCCCATTGGCATCTTGTTAATTTTGGGCAACTAGGTCCAAACTCCATGTTGTATTGCTTAGATGTTGTTGCCAATAATTTTATTGGATTCCTCTTTCAGAGAGGTGCAAGATTGATCTAAAGATCATCTTGATCAGATGAGCAGAGCATTTATTTTGAATTTATTCCACTTATGTGCAAGGTCGGCCAGAATTGTAATGTAGGCTTGAGAGCCCAACAGATGTGTCACACACCCTCACAGAAGGATATAAATTGGAGAGACTTGGAGGTCATTTCATCATCAACTCATCACACATTTTTCTCGTGTTTGATTGGTTCGATCACCTTTTGGAGGCACTTTCTTCTCACACGTGTGGAGTAACAACTAGGGCTTTTTGGTGCAGATTTGTCTAGGGTTTCATTGCAGGTTTGACCAGTGTTGACTTTGGTCAACGCTTGGTCCTTTGACCTCCAAACTTCACCAAAAGTCTGATTTCTGAAGGCTGCGTTGATTAGCACACATACCAAGGCTGAACATTGACTTTGACCTTGCTGCATTGACCTTTTGCTGCTGCTGTTTTGCGTTGACTGGACATCGTTGAATGTCGTTGACTTTGGGTTGACTTTATGGAGCTGTCTTGAGGGTTGTGTGACACATTTGGTTGGCTGACCTAAAGAAGACTTTGCTGGTTGAAGCATCCTGTTGACCGCTGTAACACCACCATTCTTCATCTCTGTTTGACAAAAGTTAAGTATATTATTGGCTTGACTTTCGTCGATCTATTGGTATGTTCTATCAGCATTTTACTTTCATGTTTATGTGATTGCTATTTGGTATCGGGCTTGTTGCCCACTGGAGTGGCACCTGATGATAACGTGAAGACTCCATGCCCAACGATGAACCAGGAGACACTTGTGCCATTAATATCATCAGATATCATCAGTTCAACAGAATTTTTAAACTCAACTTCTTCTTCTTATCATTTTCTTCTTCAGTCTTCAGATTCCACAGCCTTCGGGGATATTGTATAAATGTCACTAGCATGATGAATACAGCCATGTAATAGGCCTAGAATGTTGGGACTCGATCGACAAACGAGTACACCTTGGAGTGTTTCTTTTACTTGGTTAATTATTCCTTCTTTTTAGCGGCGAATAATTTTCTAGGTTTTTTCACTCATTGCATTACCCCAAAGTTGGGGTGACGACTTGAAGGTTGAGCCCCTAGGGCATTTTAATGTCTAGAGTCGATGTATATTACCATGCTAGGTCATCTCTCAAATTTCGCGAAATTTGACTAGGTCTAAGTAGGATTTTTTAATAATTAAAAATTTCCCGCAAAACAGGGTTTTTTAATTAATTTCTATGTAATGATGTAAATAAGTGGCCTTCGGAAATCTCTGGGGTGTGTGACTACTCGAAAATCATCCTTAGAGACCCAACATTATCCTAGGACCCACTTTGAGGGTCAAAAAATGACTTATGGTCCCTCAAAATCCAATTTTTCTAATGTCAGTGGCAAAAATGAGGAAAATTCAAAAAAAATTGAATAATTGGAAAAATTTAGAATTTTCCAAAGTCAAAGAATGTCCTACAAATGACATGGAAAATCCAGGCAAGGTCAAAAGTGATGTGAAAACCATGTGGGGCCCACCACATGAAACACAAATCAAAGTCAAAGTTCCAAGTGGCGAGTCATAGTTTCCACGTTGAGCTCATGAGAAAATCACGTACGACTAAAGTTTAATAACTTTGTTTAATTCAACATGTTGAAAATAAAGTGGTTCACATTAAAAGTTTAGAGGGGGACAAAAGGAATGACATGGCAACCATTTAGAGGTCAAACTAATGCCAAGTCAGCAGTCAACAGAGAGGGCCATGAATTATAAAAAAGGCAGTTCAAAATTAGATATGGATTTGATTAAGCTATGGTAAAATTTCAAAGGGAGTTAGTGGAGACAAAGTTGCCACATAGGACAGGCCTTGTCCCCCACCAGGTTGCTCTTGTCCCCACTTAACCCACACGTTGGCACACATATCAGCCAATGGTTATTGTAGGCCCAGTTTCAACGCAATTGTCACAGCTCCACGCAGCCAATAAAAGTTCAACACAGCAGAAAAAAATCAGCGTGGATACGAATCAATTTAATGAGCAATTTAACGTGGAGTTTGGTTGGAGTTTACGCCTACGCATGTCCAGCTGTACACAAAATCAACGCACAACAAATTTGACTCTACATTGACAACTCCACTCCATCTCCATGCAAATCTGATTTTCTCGAACACTGATTACTCCTGTCAGCTTCCACGTAGTCACACAACAGTCACACGACAGTCTACAGAGAATATGAACAACAATTTGATAGAGGTGGCAGCCAACACATTTTTGAGGGAGTTTGTCTACAACAGTCCACAGTTAAGTCTACACTTGATCAACAGTTAAGGAATACGCACATGAAGAAAAAACATTATGCTGCCCATTTTTTATGCCACCTACAACAAGTTGAAATTACACTTGGGTAGCATGATTTGGTTTAGAGATTGATCTCACACAGTTGAAGATTTGTTAGAGCATTGGGATCATCTCTCTGGCCACTTGTCATGAAGTTTTTTATTGAGATCTTCTCCAGTTTTTGTATAAATTGAGCCTTGGGCTGTCATTGTAATCATTGTTTACTAGCTATTGTGTTTGCGGAAGCGCTGCTGCCTTGTACATTTTCAGAAATATCAATAAAGACTTTGGGGTTTCGTTCATGAGGTGTTCCTCCTTTTGGAGTGTGATGAATTGTTGATCATTGGTATAATTCCTTTTACTCATGCTTTGATCTAATTTGTTCCCATATGCTCTTGTAGAGTTGTTAATGTAGAGCTATCTTACATTGACATTTGATTTAGGAGTATGCTCTAGGTATAGAATGCTCTAGTTGGTTTCAAATAAATCTTTAGAGTTTCTTATTATTGTTTATTGCTAGATCTATATGGAACTAATTCTTGATTGAAGTTTTGTAGAGGGAATATTTTGTTGGGATCAAAGAATCAAGTGTTGGGGGAAGTCCTTGGAGAGACCAACCCACTCTTGATACATTCTCAAAGGAGCTTTTATTCGTTCTTTGAACCTTCATAGTCTTACCTTACAAAGTGGTTTTGCAGGGGTTTTGGGACATAGCTTGTATACAAGCCGAATACTTCTAAATTTGAATATCTTTTAAAACATTATACTTCATTGCTTTCATTTGTTATCTAAGAGTTTGAAGATGACTAAGCAAAGAGGAGAGTTTACTCGAAGTCTTTGGCTTAGCCTTTTGTAAATTGTTGTGCAGTATTTTGTAATTTTATCTGTCTAATATTTGATTGGTTTTTTGTAGCCATCTTTCCGAACTTTTTTTTTTTGTGACAGCTTGAGTGGACAACTGTAAGAAATTACTAACAAGTTGTTGCAGGACCTTTGGGCTCTGAATTTCAAATGAGGAAGATAACTCTCTCTTTTCTTTGGTTGTGGGCATAGAAGAGGCTTAGCTTCTCTTCTCCTATTGTAAAGTATGAATTCTTTTGAGTTTTTTAGAAATTCTCATCGAGGGAAAGTCTATGGTATCAATTTTTATTTGTAAAGACTTTCCTTGGTTTAGAAAAGGCCTCATGGTCATTTCCTTCTTGTAAAATTAATAAAAATTTCTGTTTTTGTTGTGGGAGCGTGGGTTTTACCTATTGGCATCCCTATCTCTCCATTTCAAAGGAGAGAATTTGTAGATGGATTGATTTAGTGGTTTTGACATTTCCATTTTCTTTCACATCACATATGCATGCTCTAATTGGGAAGTAACACAAATCGCATAGTCCTTTAGTTTCCTAATTTGCAATCTCATTTGCCATCACTTACTTGTGTTTTGTGATTTATTTCTCATTTGGATAAGTTTCACAATATACTACAAGTAAAGAAGCATAACACTTTCAATTTATGGCAACTTGAGTTATTGTTCTAACTATGAAGCATATTTAATTGAACCATCTCCATCTTTTACATAGCACTTGCAAACTCACTTTCATATCATTTGGGCATTTCACTTTTCATGCTAGACTTGCATGTCTAAAAATTAACCTCCAACTTAAGTTGGTTGTATAGACATTAGGGACCCTCCACTCCTATTGAATCCTCACTGTGAGACCTAGATTTCGGGCGAGGGTGAGGTCTGGGGACGGGAGTTAAATTGAAAATTGTTTTAGAATTCTACTAATAAAATAAAGCAAGAGCACCTTCACATCACAAATTTACTCTCAATTTTTCTATTTCATGTACTTGTTACTTTGGTGGTTATTTAGCTCATGAATATTTAATGTCATTATCCTTTGTTACTTGAGCACTTTCTTATAAGTACTTTTTCATTTATTGCAAGTGATGCCTATATTTCTATCTTGGTCTAACACTTGCTTTGCGGGATTATTGTCATTTTATTTTGAATTTCATTTTCAAGCAAGCACTTGTCATTTACTTTAAAGCACTGGTCTATATTTTGAACACACCATTAAATATTGCTCATATACTTATATGCTTGTTTACACCTTGGAATTGAGTCATCTTTGATAAGTAATTCCTTCTAATCAATTCTCCTAGAAACCTCACATCTTTAACATAGTTTTTCTTTAGGGATCACCCCCCATAGCTAACCCAAGAGATAGCTTAAACGGAGAGAGTCGGGATTAGTGTGACAGCCCCTTCTCTGAGTTCCTTGCCACCAACCACACCTTGTGGGGTTAAAGGCTTTTCTCGCTAACTATAGGTAGGTGTAGGCGGCAAGCGATAACAGGGCCCTAGAAATTTGAAGTAAATTTGCATCAAGCATAGAACACTCTCAAAAATTTATATGGTTTCAAAGCTAAGGTGAAGACAAAGCCCAAGCTTGTGTTTAGAGTAATCACCAAAGAAGTAGCATTTGTCAAGGACCTATGGGTACCTCAAATTATAATGGCTTCAAAGCTAATGATAAATTGACTGGCAAATTTGACTTTCATGCTTGGAAGATGTCTTTGGACTTGATCTTGGAAGATCAAGATGTCATGGACTATGTGCAAGAAAAAATCCAAGAGCCTCCATCAACTACACCTACTGCCACAAAGACGAAATATAGAAAAGGGGAAATCAAAGCTAAGCTGATTATTTGGGATTCTATCCATAAAAGTCTGGTTGCTTACATCTTTAAGCTGGGCACATCTAAAGAGATGTATGATAAGTTGGTCAACATCTTTGGGGCTAACAATGCAAATCAAGTTCTTTTATTTAAGAACCAATTGAAGAATCTCAAGGAAGGCAAGGATGAATTTGTTCAATCTTATTTTTTGAAGTTGACTGAATTCAGGAATAACCTTCTCGCTATTGGGGAAACAATAGCCAACTGAGAAATGGTTCTTATTGCGCTTGGAGGTGTCCCCTCTGAATGGCATGTATTCAATACTACCATTCTCAATAATAATGTGATTCTTGATTTTGATGAAGTATTGTCGAGATGCACTCAAGAGGAGACAAGAATGATGGAATATGAAAATGAAGGTAATGCTGCTTTCACCGCTTGTGCTAAGAAGAAGAACAGTGGTGTTCCGAGGAACCATGGAAGAGCAGGGGCCAAAGGAAAGAAAGGAAGATGTTACACATGTAACAAGTTTGGCCACTATGCTAGAGAATGCTCTAATAGAAGGGATTCTCCTAGAGATGATGACAACAACAACAAGGGGAATGGAAATCGAAGGAACAACAGGTTCAAAGGAAAGAGGAGGGTTCCCTCTGGTCGTAATGGACATGGGAAACCTTTCAAAAGGTCAAGAAATTCCAGGTATGATGAATCTAATGTTGTTGACAATAAAAGAAATGAATTCATTCTTGTATCTGCCCTCTCTGCTGCATCTCCACCCAACACCCTGGATGTCTGATTGATTGATAGTGGTGCTTCAAGGCACCTCACTGGTTTTAAAGAAGCCCTCTAATTTGATTGAGAAGGATACTAATCTGCAAATTATCCTTGGAGATAATGCCATCTATCCCGTGAAAGGGACAGGGACTGTGACCCTTCATTTATCTCAAGGTCAAGTCCTCCGATTACAAGATGTGTTGTACGTACCTAATTTGAAGAAGAACCTTGTGTCTATTTCGGCCATGGAAGACAAAGGCTTCAAGGTGGCATTCGTTGATGGAAAGGTACGTATCTGGAAGAAGAGCTTCAAGGAAGTTCTCACTATTGGTTTTAGAGTTGATACACTCTACCAGGTTGGAGGAAGTCCATTGGGGGCTATGGCATGTGATACAATTCGTCAAACCGAATTATGGCACCGGAGGTTTGGACACTTTCATTACAAAGCCCTTCTGAAGCAAGGAAGGTGGTGACAGGGATGCTTGAATTCAAAAACGATCATGAAGGTGTATGTCAGGGTTGTGCCGAAGGAAAGCATACAAGGGGACCTTTCCCCTCGAGTGTCACAAAGACATTTGATGTCTTGCAATTGACACATTTTGACTTATTTGGTATGCTGCCTGTGACATCCTTGGGAGGATGTTCTTATTACATGACGTTCATAAATGACTTCTCTCGCAAGACTTGGATATATTTCTTGAAGAAGAAGGACGAAGCATTCAAATGGTTTTGTACCTTCAAGGCCTTGGTGGAAAATCAAACATAAAGAAGATCAAGATTTTGAGGACCGATAATGGCACCGAATATGAGTCAATTGAGTTCAATGACTTTTGCAGAGAAGCTGACATTAAGAGGGAGACCACAACCGTGTTTACTTTTGAGCAAAATGGCGTTGATGAAAGAAAGCATAGGACCATTGTGGAAGCTGCTCGTGCCATGCTATGTGATCAAGGTCCTCCAAAGTTTCTATGGGGAGAAGTTGTGAACACTGTTGTGTATGTACAAAATCGATGCCTGCATTCCGCTCTGGACTCCAAAACTCCCGAAGAAGTCTTCTCTGGTAAGAAACCTGATGTTTCTCATTTCAAAGCTTTTGGTTGTCCTGTTTACTTTCATGTGCCGAAAGAGAAGAGAAGCAAGTTGGATGCTTCTGGAAAGAAGGGAATGTTTGTGGGTTATAGTGAAACTTCGAAGGCATATGGAATCTACGTGGGTGGTCAAAGAGAAGTGGATATATGCCATGATGTCACCTTCGATGAAGATGCTTCCATTCTGAAAGTGATAAATCTTCCTTGCTCCAAGGAAGACCATGATAAAAGAATAGGGAAGCAGGAAGAGCCGAAGGATGGGATGATGCCCAATGTTGAAGGAGTGATGGACCCTATTGATCCACCTCCTTCAATGAAGAGAAGACCCTCATGGCTCAGGGATACTCTCGAGGATGTCGAGAGACATATGGACCCAAGGGGGACATTCCGTGAAAGCAAGAAGCCGAATAGATACCACAGTTATCTAGCAACCATGAGTACAATCGTACAATCTAAGCCTGGATCATTTGAAGAAGCCGTAAAGCATCAAGTTTGGAAGGATGCTATGCACGAAGAGTATGAGTCCATTATCAAGAATGATGTTTGGGATATGGTCCTGAGACTGGAGGACAAAGCTGTTGTCACCTCGAAATGGCTCTATAAGATCAAGCATGGATCTGATGGTAGTGCTGAAAAATACAAGACAAGATTCATTGCTCGAGGTTTCTCTCAAAAGGAAGGCATAGGCTATGATGATATATTTGCACCTGTGGCCTGCTAGACCACCATCCGATCTATTATTTCCCTTACTGCCATGCAAGGATGGAGTCTCCATTAGATGGATGTGAAGACCGCTTTTTTGCATGGTTTGTTAAAGGAAGAGGTGTATGTGGAGCAACCTTAGGGGTTCGAAGTCCAGGATAGAGACTCTTATGTATGCAGGTTGAAGAAAGCCCTCTATGGGTTGAAGCAAGCACCCAGGGCTTGGTACGAGAGGATAGATAGCTACTTGATGAAGCTAGGCTTCACTCGAAGTAATGCTGATCCAAACCTTTACTTCTAAGGTTGATAAAGAAAAGCCTCTCATTCTGGTTCTCTATGTGGATGATCTCTTCTTAACAGGTGCTGAACCTCTCATTCCTCAGTGTAAGAGGGAGCTCGCTTCCGAGTTCGAGATGAAAGACCTAGGACTGATGCATTACTTTCTAGGCTTGGAGGTTTGGCAGAAACCTGGCGAGATTTTCCTTTCTCAAGGAAAATATATTGTGAAGCTGGTGGAGAGATTTGGTATGGTGGACTGTAAGTTTATGTCGACACCGATGGAACTCAACTTCAAGAAGTTGTGTGGAAATGCTGTTGGGCCCGCATTGGGAAATCCTACCGAGTACTGTCAACTCGTAGGAGCATTGATGTTCTTAGTGAAGTCCCGTCCAGACATATGTTTTGCAGTGAACACTTTGAGTCAACACATGGTTGATCCTCATCACATTCACTGGGTTGGTGCCAAGAATTTCTTGAGACATCTTCGGGGCACGATAAACCATGGGCTGAGATATACTGTTGAGAGTTTGGGACTCCATGGATATTCTGATGCCGATTGGGCTGGCAGTGTGGTGGATCACAAGAGCACATCTGGATGCTGCTTCATACTTGGTTCTGCTTCAATATCTTGGATGAGCAGGAAGTAGAAGTCGATGGCTTTGAGCACCGCTGAGGCCGAATACATTGGAGCGAGTATGGCCTGTTGTGAAGCTATTTGGTTGCGAAAGCTCTTCAGTGAGCTGTTCGGGCATGTGCTAGATACCACCGTTATCCTTTGTGATAACCAGAGTCAGATTCGTTTGTCAGAGAATCCCGTGTTCCACGATCGATCCAAGCATATTGATATCAGGTACCATTTTATCCGGGATATGGTACAACAAGGCACCATAAGGCTCGATCATATAGGAACTGATGAGCAGGTCGCGGATATTCTCACTAAGCCCTTGGGGAAGGTCAAGTTCCTAACCTTCCCTGAGAATCTTGGAATAGTGGAACGACCCTATTCTGAGGATCCTGTTGGACGATGAGCTCTGGGAGCTCCAAGGGGCTTTGGGGATAGCTTCTTGGAGCTATAAGCAACCACAGGGCTAGGCTTGCCGAACCTTGTTGGTGTGCTTCCGCCCCACCGTAATGATACTGAGTTGGTTCACCTCTCTTTGATTTGTGCTCCGTATGCATCCTACCCATGGAGTTTCGGACTCATGGTGTAATATCCTGAAGGGGAAATAGACAATAATACAAAGCATACAACAAGATATAAAATGCTAGAAACAGATCATGAAGCAGATACACATGAAATAGAGAGAATGCTAAGCCATTTTATTATACTGAGAAATAGAAATGAGTACATGAGGTGATCAGAATGATGGCACCTTGACTTGCACCAGGCAAGTGTAGGAATACTCTCAGAATATCAATGGAAATGGCTGCTCTTTGCTCTGCATCCAAGCTGCTGGAATACTGCCGTGCTGCTGCTACTGTTGGAACAAAATGAGTATTTGGGGCTGCTCCCCTACTCGGAAAAATCTGATACTCTGGAATAGGCCTCTACTCACAATATCCAGAAAAGCCCAGAGAGTGTTTCTGAAATGGTCGACCCTCGAAAATACTTCCCTTGAGGATCTACGCTATCCTCCCAAGGGCCACGCTGGAGCTGAATGCTATCATCCAAAATATGACCTCCCTCTCTGTCAAATGTCTCCAATAGGCAAGGGCTGGCCCCTTGCTCAATCCTCCGGCCTGAATCCTCCGAAATGGCACCAATCTAGAACTCCTCCAAGATGAACTGCGTCCTCCCTCTCAAGACTGCACAGTCCCTAGATGCTCTGCTCCTCCACGAATGCAACCACTGATCCTCCTGCAAAATGCTAATGGAAATACCTCACAGGAGCAAGCACTCGAAGTCTCCCGGGGCTGAGGGTGGGATCTTTGAACGGAGACACCCGATGTACTGAATAGTACTGCAGACAAGCTAAACAGCCAGCGTGCTCCAAGTCGAAATGACTAGCTCAATATGCATAAACATGAATGACCAAATGAGGAGGCTCTCCTCCCTTTTATAACAATGGGCCTCTCTCTCCCTAGGCCCCACCATCTCCCACGTGCTCCTTGGCCCACGCTGTCCCTCTCAACTGCGTGAGGTAGGCCCCACGCTGCCCACATGGATTGCGTCCTCCTTTCCTTGCGCTGTCCACTTGGTCACTAGGCCCCACTTCCTCAAATACGATGTGGACTTAGGGAAATACTTTTATTCTAAGTGAGTTTATTAATATTTTACCCACTTTATTCATGCTCCAACTATAATAAGGCAAAATTGGTCAAAATTAATATTTCCAATTAGCTATCGCTAATTGGGAATATTACAGTCTCCCCCGGCAAAATGTTGCTTGACCCCAAGCAAATGTAGTGATGGATGCTGCAGGATCTTCTCACTCTCCCAAGTGGCATCCTCATTCGGCAAATTCTTCCACCTCACTAAGAATTCTCGGACTGTCCTGCTCCGCAACTGTCTCTCCCTGGTATCAATAATAGCCTCCGGCTGTAGCACCAAGTGCCCCTCATCATCTGTAGGCGGAAGCTCCCCTGCCATTGTCACCTGTTGTCCCAGTGCCTTCTTCAGGCACGATACGTGAAAGATGTTATGAATCTTGTTGCCCTGGGGCAGCTCCAACTCATAAGCAACCTGCCCAACTCTGCGTATCACCCTGTAAGGCCCATAAAAACGGGGCTTGAGCTTCTCAGCTCCCTTCTGCTTCAGAGTTGACTGTCGGTATGGCTGCAAACGTAGGTAGACCAAGTCCCCTACCTCAAACTGTCTCTCCACCCGACCCCTGTTGGCATACAGTTTCTGCTGGTTCTGCGCTGTAGCCATGTTATCCTTAAGAGCTCGGAGGATGTCCTGACTCTCTTGGATCCAATCCTTTGCTCTCGGAGCCTTGCTGGCACCAAACATCATATCAAAAAAAGATAAAGCATGATAACCATATAATGCATAAAACAGAGACATACCGATGGACATGTGATGTGTGTTGTTGTAGCAGTACTCTCCTAGGTGCAGCCACTTCAGCCATGCTCTCTGCTGCTCTCTGACATAGTTACGCAAGTAGCCCTCCAGCCACTTGTTAACTATCTTTGTCTGCCCATCTGTCTGTGGGTGGTAGCTAGTGCTCGGTGTCAACTCTATCCCCACCAACCGGAAAAGCTCCTGCCAAAATCCGCCCATGAAGCGGCTATCCCTGTCACTGACAATGGTCTTGGGAAGACCATGTAACCGGAAGATGTCCCTAAAGAACAACTCCGCCACCTGTGCTGCTGTATAATGTGCGGAGATGGCAAAAAAATGTGCATATTTCGTCAGTCGATCAACGACGACGAATATAAAGTCCTTGCCCTGCACCATGGGCAACCCTGTGATGAAATCCATCGAAATACTCTCCCATTTTCCCTCTGGAATGGGAAGAGGCTGCAACAAACTTGTCGGATGGTTCATCTCCCCCTTGTTGTGCTAACAAACCTCGCACTCCCTGACATGTTGGAGTACGTCCTCCTTGAGGCCCTTCCATGAGAACCTCTCCCTGATGGCCCTGTAGGTTTTGGTAAACCCCTGGTGGCCAGATAATGGTCAATCGTGAGAAGCCTGCAATATCTTCTTCTTGAGTTGAGAGCCCTCAGTCAAGAAGATCCTATCCCTGTAGTAGATGATCTCATCCATCACCTTGTATCTGTCATCTGTCACTTGTCCATCCAAAACCTCACAAGCAAACCTGTCCTTGGAGTACTCCACCAATAGTCGAGCCCTCCAATCTACGTCCAAACTCATCAGAGACAACGTGGCTGGTCTGCGTTAAAGTGCATTAGCCACCATGTTGTTCTTCCCTTTGACATACTCGATGTCAAAGTCGTAGGCTTGGATCTTGCTGACCCACTTATGCTGCCTCTCCTGTAGCTGTTTTTGCTCTAAGAAGAACCTGAGGCTGTTGTGGTCAGTCCTCACCCTGAACCTGTTACCTACCAGGTACTGCCGGAATTTGGCCAATGCATGCATGATGGCCATCATCTCCTTGTCGTATATGGCATACAACTGCTCATGTGGAAGGAGCTTTCGGCTCTCAAAAGCTATAGGGTTGCCTCCCTGCATCAACACTGCGTCGATCCCCTCTCCTGATGCATCACACTCCAGAATGAATGGCTACGTGAAGTCTGGCAATGCTAGCACTGGACAGCTGCTCATCACCTCCTTGAGCCTGTCAAAGGCTCGCTGTGCTGTATCTGTCCAACTGAATGCCCCCTTCTTTGTCAGATCTGTAAGGGGTGCAGCAAGCTGAGAGAAACTCTTGACGAACTTCCTGTAGTAGGTGTAGATACCCATAAACCCCTGAAGTTCCGTCACGTTTCTCGGCTCTGGCCAATCCTTGATGGCCCTGATCTTCTCCTCGTGGACCCTCACTCCGTCCACCCCTATGATGTGTCCCAAGTATAGCATCTCCGTCAACCCAAACTCGCACTTGGAGAGCTTAGCATAGAACTGCTGCTCCTCTCATGTCCTGGAGATGCTCCTCTCATGTCCTGCTATATATCAATATGTCATCAAAGAAGACCAACACAAACTTACTCAGGTGACTGCGGAAGATGTGGTTCATACACGACTGGAAGGTGGCCGGTGCATTGGTTATCCCGAAGGGCATCACCAAGAACTCAAAATGGCCATATTTGCACCTGAAAGCGGTCTCGGGAATGTCTTGTTCCCTCACGCGAATCTGATGGTACCCGGATCTCAAATCAATCTTTGAGAAGAACTGTGCCCCTCTAAACTCATCCATCAGCTCATCAATCCGAGGAATAGGGTACCTGTTCTTCATGGTCTTTCTGTTCAGGGCCCTGCAATCAATGCACATCCTCAATGTGCCGTCCTTCTTCTTCACCAACACTATTGAAGAAGCGAAAGGACTGGTGCTAGGCCGAATGTGTCCAAGAGCTAACAGCTCACGGATAGCCCGCTCGATCTCGTCCCGATAGGCCTTGGGGTGCCTATAGGGTGTGGTAATGACGGCCTGTATGCCCTGCTCTAGCTCAATCGTATGCTCAAATCCCCGATCCGGTGGCTGACCTGGTGGTATCTCCCCAAACATCGCGGCATACTTCTCAAGGATGGTCTGTATCTCCGGATGAACTGTCTGCTCGGTAGTCCCTGCCTCTGATGCACGCAACTCTACTGCCCACTCTATGTCTCCCTTCCGGAAGTCTGCCTCCATCCGGTGAGCTGAAACTGTCTGAGGTGGGTAAGTGTGCATGCCCCGTATCTTCTCGTGCTTCCCGGTCTTCTTGTCATCCCACTCCATCTCCAAGGCCTCCCAATCTGTGGTGACCTTCCCTAGAGTGATCAGCCACTGTACCCTTAATACCACATTGGTATCTAGTATGTTAACCACGAAAAAGTGGTCGGTCACTGTGTAGGTGCCCATCGTCACTGCCAGCGCTGGAACATATCTGGCACACTGCATAGTCTGATCTCCTGGGACCAACACTGAAAACCCATCGAAGCTCTCTGTCTGTATACCTCTCTGCTCTACCATCTGTGCATCGATGAAGTTGTGGGTTGCCCCACTGTCCACCAGTACTGATACTCGCTGCCCTCGCACTGTACCTCGGACATGCAACGTCAGATACTTGGGAACTCCTCGCAATGCTGCAAGGGCCCCTCCGGTAGGTGCAAAGGCTGCACCTCCTGCTCCTAGTGGTGGAGGTGGCAAATGATCCTGTGCTGCATGGTTGCCCCCTGACTCCACGTCATCATACTCATCTTCTTCCCCACTACTCTCGGAGAAGACCTCGATAAAATGTGCCTTGCCAGCAACACATCTGTGTTCTGGTGCCCACGGCTCCTGACAGGTGAAACACAGTCTCTTCTTCTTCAACTCCCTCCTGGCATCATCATCCAACTGTCCTCTGCCCTGATTCCCCCTAGGAGGCGGAATCCTCACATCCTTCCCCTTAGGCTGGAAAGCCTATCTCTGGGGGTAAGGCGTCGTGGTCTTGGGTAAGGCATCCTGCAAGTCTCGGGTCCTGCCAACTGCGTCATGGAGTGTGGTTGGTCTAATGGATCTGACCAATCCCCGAAGCGGCTCTGCTAGCCCATCAATGAACATGTAAATCATCCGTGTCGCGGATAGATTTGGCACCATCATCGAAAGTCTCAGGAAATCTGAGATATATGTGTCCGGACTCCCGGGTTGTTTGAGCCTCGTTAGCTCAACAAAGTGCTCCTTCGGATCCCTCCGATCAAACCTCTCTGTCAACCTCCGGGTGAACTTGGCATATGCTGTCACTGTCGAATGCCCTAGTGTAATCATCCCGTGGAACCACCAATCCTAGGCCTTGCCATCTAGATGCAGCGCTGCCACCTTGATGGCCTCCGTCTCCGACATCTGGTTGAGCTGGAAGTATATTGCCAACTTCTCCACTGAAGCCTTTGTTGAACTGTTTGGTGAATCATCAACATGGGCAAATGGAACCTGCTCATCGTACGCTGAGTGTCTCCGTCGTGATACTGCCGATGTCCCCTATGATGGTCGCGGGGTCTGCTGTCCCACTGGAGCTGGACAAAATCACGAAATGAAAGGGCATCCCTGAACTCCTGCTCGTATGCCTGGTACTCAGTGAAGTAATCACCCATGTGGCCAGGTTCCTGCTCCTGCTGTGCTCCTGCCCCTGTGTCTGCAGCCAGAAAAGTGGGCATAGTGGAACGTGTGGGTGCATGAGATGCCATGTGTTGAGTAGCATCGTGCTCCTGCAAATGGTGGGATGTGCCTGATCCCTCACCAACTTGGAAACCCCTTGGGGTTTCACACTGCCTAGCCTCTACAACAATGAATCTCTGTCCCATCACCTCAATTTGCCTTGACAAATCCTGTGCGGATTTGAGGAGCATTTCCCCAAACTTCTTCGCATCACTATCATCTGCCATCGGTTCCTCCTGCTCTGCGTCCACTACTGGAATGCAGTCACCCTCTCTGTAGGTGATTTGCAACCTACGCTCCTAGTCACGGTACTTCCTACCCCTGTAGCAAATATACGGCTTCTCCCCCGGTGTCATAGACAACTTGCTCCATAGGCTGAGCCAGGTCTATGAGCTCTGATACCACTGTAATATCCCGAAGGGGAAATAGACAGTAATACAAAGCATACAACAAGATATAAAATGCTAGAAACAGATCATGAAGCAGATACATATGAAATAGAGAGAATGCTAAGCCATTTTATTATATTGAGAAATAGAAATGAGTACAAGAGGTGATCAGAATGATGGCACCTCGACTTGCACTAGGAAAGTGTACGAATACTCTCAGAATATCAATGGAAATGGCTGCTCTCTGCTCTGCGTCCAAGTTGCTGGAATACTGCCGTGCTGCTGCTACTGTTGGAACAAAATGAGTATTTGGGGCTGCTCCCCTACTCGGAAAAATCTGATACTCTGGAATCGGCCTCTACTCACAATATCCAGAAAAGCCCAGAGAGCGTTTTTGAAATGGTCGACCCCCGAAAATACCTCCCTTGAGGATCTACACTATCCTCCCAAGGGCCACGCTGGAGCTGAATGCTATCATCCAAAATATGACCTCCCTCTTTGTCAAATGTCTCCAATAGGCAAGGGCTGGCCCCTTGCTCAATCCTCCGGCCTGAATCCTCCAAAATGGCACCAATCCGGAACTCCCCCAAGATGAACTACGTCCTCCCTCTCAAGACTGCACAGTCCCTAGATGCTCTGCTCCTCCACGAATGCAACCACTGATCCTCCTGCAAAATGCTAATGGAAATACCTCACAGGAGCAAGCACTCGAAGTCTCCCGGGGCTGAGGGTGGGATCTTCGAACGGAGACACCCGATGTACTGAATAGTACTGCAGACAAGCTAAACAGCCAACGTGCTCCAAGTCGAAATGACTAGCTCAATATGCATAAACATGAATGACCAAATGAGGAGGCTCTCCTCCCTTTTATAACAATGGGCCTCTCTCTCCCTAGGCCCCACCATCTCCCACGTGCTCCTTGGCCCACGTTGTCCCTCTCAACTGCGTGAGGTAGGCCCCACGCTGCCCACGTGGATTGCGTCCTCCTTTCCTTGCGCTGTCCACTTGGTCACTAGGCCCCACTTCCTCAAATACGATGTGGACTTAGGGAAATACTTTTATCCTAAGTGAGTTTATTAATATTTTACCCACTTTATTCATGCTCTGACTATAATAAGGCAAAATTGAAGCGAACAAAGTTCCTTCTCAAACTAAATATTCCAGAAGACTTGAAATATCCGAATATCCATGAGGATACAAATATTATATTAGAAAGTATGATGAATGAATTAATTGAATGTTACAAATGAGGCCTGCTTATATACCCACGCAGGTGCCTCTTCACGAAAGGTCATGTCTTATCAGACATGGCCTTTCAACCTAATTACTAATTAACTAATTAATCACTATTTACATTATTTTATTCATTACATTGCCTCCATCCTCAAAAAGCTTTGTCCTCAAAGCTTGTTGATGAAAGGCCTCGATTTCTTTTCCTGTTACGAACATCTTCTCGTCTCGGGGCAGTCATCCTTGTCGACACAAGTTGATATGATCCTCTAAGTGACAAACAAAATTGTCGCACTGAGAATGGATCAGACCATCCTAAATCAATTTTCTGTGGAATATCGCGGCGACTTGAAACTTGTGCTGAATTATCACTTGAGCGGATTGCACTGATATTAGTATTCTTCGGAATATCAACTTGTTTCTGTTCTGAAGACATAGCTTGATCGAGTTGTCTGCTCCCGTGATTTGGATGTCGATAGGGAACTTTTTTGGTTTGACTTTCCATTTTTAGTTGTGTGGTGATGTTTTGATTTTCTTTTGGCGATGATGTTATTGAGCTGGTTACATAACTTTCGCTTGAAATGTTCATCGCCGGAACTACAACTTCTAAGTTTGCATCTTTTGCAACTTGCTTGTCTTCTTCTTGAGTTATGACATTTACTGCATTAGTACCAGTTTCCTTCTCTTCAACTCGGATTTCTACATTCGATGCTTTATTTTCGACAAGTTGTTGCACCTTGTTTTCTAATGACTTCTTGTCTCTCTTCAATTTCTTAATTTGCGTTAGTAATTTGTCGTTGTGGTCCTTGAGGCGAGCAACTTCTTCATTCTTATTAGTGGTGATTTTGTCGATTTCCTCTTGCATATTTTGTATCACCTTTTTACCTTCTTGAGAAATTACCTGCGAAATTTCTTGTACGTCTTCAGGCGTCACGGAATTTGGCTTCAAGTTAATGTCTTGTAGCGTTATCTTCTTCTTTTTGTAGGTGAATGTCAAAAATTTCTTTTTCGTATTTAGGATAACTGAACCTAAGGTTTCCATCCATGGTGAACCCAACACAATATCACTATTATCCAAAAGTAAGGTTTTCATGGTAAATTGAGAGATAAAAGTATAATCCCCAATGTTTAGTTGTAGATTTTTTATGTCGTATTTTTTCTTGTCAAAAACCTCTAATTTTTCGATTATATTTGACTCAGGAATCACCAACTGGTTGGCAATTTTAGGGTTTATATAATTTTTCTCTTCAGCGGGTGATATAGCAATAGTGACATCTTCCCCTGCGATACTTCCTTTAATTTTAAGTAGCGCTTTAGGGTCGATAGGTAGCGTTTCTAATTCTAAAAATCGTCCTGACTTCATTTTTGTATTAGATGTCATTTTGCTTGTTGAGATAAATATTCTTCAAATTCACTCTTTTTAACTTATAAACTTCCTTGATTATAAATCTTTAATAACTTCAAAATACCTTCTTTTTTTTTCTTCTACTTTTACTTTAATAGTTTTTTTTTTTCTAAAGCTTCCTTTCCTTTTAAAAGCTTTTTATTTATTATTTATTATTAATCTTCCCTTTTATAAATTGGTACTTCTTTATGATCTTTTTTTTTTTTTATATATAAAATAATCTTTCAAGTCCTTTCGCTAGATTTAGATCCCTTCCTTTTATTTTTTTAGCTTTATAACCTTCCTTTTCCTATATATATATTAAAAGAAAATACTTAATTAAACTTCAATATCTTTTTAATATATATCACTTTTTTTTAATTCCTTTTTTCTTCTTTATATTTTCCTTTGTTGTACTTTAGCAATATTAATTCTTGGTTGTTGCAATCCTTTATTTAATTATGAATCGATGAGTATAGTAAAAGACACTCTCAAAGGTCACACCGATTGTATGGACGTTTTAATAATTACTATTGTATAACTAAAGAATCAATATCTAAACAGATCAGTTGTTGTGACCTGCACCACAGAGTGTCGACAACAGAAGAGTGCAACAATTACAACGATGGCAGCGAATGGAGGGCGAAGACAGAACTAGTTGCAACTTGTGTGTTTGTCAGAGATGGTGGCGACACAAGCGTGATTACGGGTGGCAGTGTGGCATCGACGTATTTCTCTGGTTTTTGCAGTCGGACAATGGCAGTGTCTATTCGATTATAGATGGAATTTGTGTTAGCTGATCGACGGTTGAGGCAGTTGCAAAAATCGGTGGAAGGTAGCTCGAGTAGACGTCGACGAAGAAGTGGTTGCAGCCGGCGGCAGGGTTCCAGTGGCCGCAGCGTAGACGGGTGGAGAAAGGATGGGCTCTGCTGACAACAATTACATACGACAAAGACAGGCAGACGGAGGTGTATTGCCTTCGGTGGTGGCGATCAATGTGGTGAGTAATGGCGTAGGCAGATGCGTGGGAATGAGGACGACAACGTTGGGCAGCAGTGTAGAGCGGCTGTATTATTTATTTTTTTTATTTTTTTTTGCAGTGGTGGAAGGGTGACGACATATGGAGAGTGGCAATCAGAAGCGGTCAGCATGCAGTGGGGTCGGTGGTCGGGTTGCTCTTTTATGTCAGCCGCAAGTAAGTCTTTCGAATTTTTTTCTTTTATGTCAATCGTAGGTAAGTCTTTTGGATTTTTTATTTTTATTTTTTTCTTTTTAAAATTATCTTTTTATTCTTGTGATAATCTCTTTTTTTTTTTTTTTTTTGAAGTATACACTTGATTTTTTTTTTTTTAATCTATTTTTTTCAATTTTTTTTCAATGACCTTTTTTTTTAATTTAATTTTTATATATTTTCGTCACTTTTTTTTCTTTATTTTTTGATGGCCAAGGGCCTTTTTTTTTTAAATTCTTTGAAAATGGCCAAGGGCCTCTGATGAAATCAGTAAACGGAGAAACTCCAAAAGTGTAGCGAAACGCTTCAACGGGAACAATGTTGACGAATTTTATAGTCAAAGACCTGGATCGGAGAGGGTGGCTATGTGCAACGGTTAGGCGGCCGAAGGCTCGAACTCCTCTGATACCAAATGAAGCGAGCAAAGTTCCTTCTCAAACTAAATATTCCAGAAGACTTGAAATATCCGAATATCCATGAGGATACAAATATTATATTAGAAAGTATGATGAATGAATTAATTGAATGTTACAAATGAGGCCTGCTTATATACCCACTCAGGTGCCTCTTCACGAAAGGTCATGTCTTATCAGACATGGCCTTTCAACCTAATTACTAATTAACTAATTAATCACTATTTACATTATTTTATTCATTACAAAAATTGGTCAAAATTAATATTTCCAATTAGCTATCGCTAATTGGGAATATTACACATGGGAAGTACCTCTCATCTTGGCCAATGAGGTGGGAAATGTGGATAGAGACCGATGGACGGATCGGAGATTGCCGTACTCTCTATGTCTAGGATGGCATGTGTCCAACCACTTTATCTGGGATCAAGTCTAGTGAGGTTTCACACCTCCAACCGACTTCAGGTCAGTTAAACTAACTTCGAGTTAGTATATGACTCTTTTGAGTCCAAGTGAGGTTTTGGACCTCCAACTAACTTTGGGTTAGTTAAACTAACTTCCGGTTAGTATGATACTCCTTTGAGTCCTATAAAGGTTTCGAATCTCTGAGCTGACTTCGGGTAAGCCGGGAGTGATGTCTTTGTGACTCGCCGTTTGAAATAAAGAAGCCAACAAAGCAAGTTATGGTGGCATGACGCATGGTGTTTGGATGGCACTGGTGGATGGAGTTCTCCCTAGTTGAGAGGGAGTTAATTTTGGGCAACTAGGTCCAAACTGTGGAAATTTCTGAATCTCTACACTTTATGCCGAAATTATTACTGTTAATCTAGTTAAGCTCCTCCTACTTAGACAAGTTATTAACTAAATAAAATTCAAGTTAAAATTGAAGCAAAACACATAACAAATCTCCACCAATCCAGATCTAGAATAAGTACATGCACACATAGACAAAGTGACACAGTTATTTCTGGACAAATAGTCCCCGGAAAAACCCAATGCAGGAAAACCGGTCTCTGGCTGCTGGAGGGTTTTATTATTAAGAATTTTCTGAATACAACAAGCTTGGGTTCCAGATCTAGAAAACCCGACAGAGATAATAGATCTATAGCTCACACTGGCTGATCTAGGGCCAAAATAATGACTGATCCACACCCTCAAATGGGATTTATAGAACTCAGCCAAGATTAGGGCCTAGAAACTCCAGTGCTGTCCCGAAAAGCCTCTGCGTCAGCCTCTGAACCCTCTGCGTCCCTCAATGCTGCACTGGAAAGGGCTGCGTTACCCCAGACTAGGTGATGCAGGCCTTATGCTGCGCCTTAGGGTCTCTGTGTAACCCCTGAGGGCTTCTTGCTGAAAATCACGCTGTCCTTGCTATTGCTGCTCTCCTGCTTCTGCGCTGTCTCTTTGAGTTGATCTCTGCCTCTTGTTGATTCTAGACCCCAGGATCAGATCATCCCCTTGGCCTAAATTCCCCTCTCTGCAGCTGAAACACTTCTGAGAATTCTTAGCAAACTTGCCCTAGAATCTCAAGTTAGCTTCAGTGCTCTACCTCTGTGTATCTTTACAAATGACACCAAGCCTTTCCTTTATACTTTTCTTGTTGGGAAACCAACGACCATGATTAGATTTTGAATCAATGGCTAAGATTAAAAAAAAACTTGATCCGTGTGACTTAAGACAATTTCATCATATGTTTAATTAAAGTCACTTTAATTATTTAAGTTCCCTAAGTTTTAAGTTAAGAAATACATTAAAATAATTAATTAATTTAATATCTCCTAAACCAGATGAAATTTCCCAAATCCTTTTCTGGGTCTTGTAGATCAAGTGTACTCTAGTCCCTCCACAAAATTTGAGAGCTAGAGCACAACTTATGCTACCCCAAATACACAAAATGTCTACACAAACTCCATGTTGTACTGCTTAGATGATGATGCCAATACTTTTATTGGATTTCTCTTTCGGAGAGGTGCAAGATTGATCTAAAGATCATCTTGATCGGATGAGCAAAACATTTATTTTGAATTTATTCCACTTATGTGCAAGGTCGGCCAGAATTGTAATGTAGGCTTGAGAGCTCAACAGATGTGTCACACACCCTCACAGATGGATATAAATTGGAGAGACTTGTAGGTCATTTCATCATCAACTCATCACACACTTCTCTCTTGTGTTTGATTGGTTCGATCACCTTTTGGAGACACTTTCTTCTCACACATGTGGAGAAGCAACTAGGGCTTTTTGGTGCGGATCTGTCTAGGGTTTCAATGTGGGTTTGACCAACGCTGACTTTGGTCAACGCTTGGTCCTTTGACCTCCAAACTTCACCAAAAGTACGATTTTTGAAGGCTGCATTGATTGGCACACATACCGAGGTTGAACATTGACTTTGACTTTGCTGCGTTGACCTTTTGCTGCTGCTGTTTTGCGTTCACTGGACAACGTTGACTTTTGTTGACTTTGGGTTGACTTTATGGAGTTGTCTTGAGGGTTGTGTGACACATCTGGTTGGCTGACCTAATTAAGACTTTGTTGGTTGAAGCATCTTGTTGACTGCTGTAACGCCACCATTCTTTATCTCTGTTTGACAAAAGTTAAGTATATTATTGGCTTGTCTTCCGTTGATCTATTGGTATGTTCTATCAGCATTTTACTTTCATGTTTATGTGATTGTATTTGGTATTGGGCCCTAGAAGGTTGAAGTAAATTTGCATCAAGCATAGAACACTCTCAAAAATTTATAGCATCCATATCTCTCCATTTCAAATGAGAGAATTTGTAGATGGATTGACTTATTGGTTTTGACATTTCCATTTTCTTTCACATCACATATGCATGCTCTAATTAGGAAGTAACACAAATCACATTTCTTCTTCCTAAAGTTTGCTTCGCAAGTTTCAAGCCACATTTTCATTTTGAGAATATTGAAGCATTGTGTGTTTGACAAAGTTTATCTTTCAAAGCAATCACTTATTTTCATGTCAAGATAATTTCCTCAAGTTTATAGTTCCTTTTGCAAAGCTATTGTAAGCACAAATCTCAATTTTATTTTTAAAGCATTGCAACTTACTTTACATGCAAATTAATTGCTCATAAGCATCAAGCTTTTAATTGATTCATCATTTATCTTTAGCAACTCACAATTTTAATTTTTCTTGAAGCTTATGCATCTTATGTTTACTTGAGCAAATATAGAAAGTGATCTTGTGGAACAATCTTACTAAGAGCATTTCCATTTTTTATATAGCATTTGCAAACTTACTTGCATATCATAGTAGACATTCTAGCTTAGTTGCATATTTAAAATTTACCTCCAAGCATAAGCTTGGTTGATAGAAATTATAGGGAAAAAGGCTTTCTTGGAAAATCCTTCCATTTGGTACGAAGTAAGGTAAAAGCGTGTGACCCTGCAGTTATGAAGGTGGGTTGTCCCCTTGTAGGAACGAAGGCACACACTGACTCGTAAGACTCAGGGGACGGGTATCGTTAATGACACTTCTGTGTCCTTGCTCCCTTTTTCTTACAGTCATCTCAATTTTTACCCCTTGGTAAGAGCACAAGAGGAGGACTTCTCACCTAGATTAGGCTTTTTAGATTAAAAGTAACCAAGATTAATTGCATCCAAATCTAGTAGAATTGCATCTCATGCTAATACACCTCATGGTTTTACTTGCAAATTGTTTATTCCTCTTGTCATTGTTGAAATTGAATACTTTGTTGTGGCAAATATTTTTTTTATCTACATTTTGCAAGTAGAACACTAATTGTTTCCTTTTGAGCAAAATAGCTTCTCATGCTTGGATTCATAAGTTTGTTTACCTTGAAGGCATTTATAATATTTTGTGCTAACATTTTTTTGTTTCAACTTTTCAGGATTACTTTTGCTTTCTATTTGAAAGCATTTTACTTCATTTAAGCAAATAAAATTTTATTTTAAAGAGCAATACTTTGAAGGGACTGGTTTCATATGCTTTATGCTTATTTTATGTATTGGTGGTTATTGCTCACATCACTTTTTGCTTATAAATCTTGAGAGGTGATCTATTTGACTCTAACATTCTCCTAGAAACTCAAATCTTTAATTTAGTTTTCCATTTAGGGACCACCCCCCTTAGCTAGCCTAAGAGATAGCTTAAAAGGAGAGAGTTGAGATTAGTGTTACAGCCCCATCTCTGAGTTCCTTGCCACCAACCACACCTTGTGGGGTCAAAGGCTTTTCCCGCTAGCTGTACGTAGGTGTAGGCGGCAAGAAGCGATAACAGGACCATTGTCAAAGCCCTCAACATTGGAGCTTTACGAGCTATTCTTCCATCAGGAGACCCATGAGACCCGTTTTTGTGCCCTAAACACAAAATTGGGGCCCACATGATGATTTACATGGAGAGTTAGGGGCCATCCCCTAATTCGTGTTTTATGGAGCTCTCTCATGCATTTTGGCACAAAGAGGCCTCAACGTTGCCTTCCAATGGGCCTACATCAGCATGATGTCATCATTTTGGCTTGCATTTGGATGGCTAATTCATATTTTCTAAAGCCACTTGGTCGACTTGTGAACAAGGGATGTATCTTGCCCATTTTTATAATGTTGAGGGGCTTGTAGGCATAATTCGACCTAGTAGGACACATATAAATAGAACATTGTTTCATTTGAATTGAATCATCATGCTTTACATGCCTTGCTCATACTCTACGATCACATACATTATAGTGTGGCTCATAATGTTTACAATCAATCTTGGTGACAGTAGCAGGCAAATTATGGAAACCCTCATGACAATAGGGTTTTGATATGGCATGACTGTGAACATTGATATGGTGATGTGACAGTAAGATTGTAACCCTTGTTGACAGTGAGACAGTGATTTACATGACAATGTAATATATGACATGTATCCTTGGGAAGTAAGACTAAGACAGTATGACTGTAATCTATGGCTTGAATTGACACACACACACACATATATATGGCACTGACCTTGTTGACATAATTGTGACCTTGATGATGTGGATTTAACTTTGATGATATGGCCGTGATCTTGTTGATATAACTATGACTTTAATGTTGTGGATATTATATATGAACATGTCATTGCTCTTGTGATACATGATGACAGTGACAACATTGATTCGTAACAATGATGACATGGATGTTATGGTAGCAACTCTCTTGAGATCAGATCGTTCAAATCACAAACGTAGTTGTGAACTGACTTGGGTTGGCCCTAGGAGGCCCAATGTGATTAATGCATCTCATCGTTATTGTACATTGTATTTCCACTGAACATTTGATGAAATATCCAATAGAAGAAGAATGAGGTTGGGTTTTCCCCCTTGTGGGGTTTTGCCCTAGTCTTTGACCTAAATTTTGGTGTCCCTATTGTGCATGCTTTTCTTCTGCTGTTCCTTTATTGTTCCATTGCATTGTTGTTGTTATTGTTCTCTCTACGTAATTGCTAAGGATGAAATGATGTTATGGGGTGAATGCTATATGAAAATGTTGAAAAGTATAAAATTACAATTATCTTCAGCAGAGAACAATCTACCCCAAAAAAATTAACAAACTGAAGATATCCCTTAGGAGGGCTTGCAAAGACCTTGATTGGTCACGAAATTCTATGTAATAGGACCATTATGGGAGAGTTTTATATTTGATGAGCATTCTTCGTGGACTTAGGAATTTATTAATAATTAAGTGATCTTGTTATCTAATAAAGTCAGGATATGACTTAGGTCGTTCTATGTAGGTGAGACTCAAGGCACATCTAGTATATATAGTAGAAATTAGACACACAATAATGTATAAATTCAAATTGGCTTTGGTAGAAAACTCTTACGAAACAAAGCACACCATTAATTTTGACAAAGTCAAGGTATTGGCCAAAACTAGACATCACATTTAAAGATTGTTTAGCGAGATCTTAGGGATTGAAAAGTGATCTAGAAACCTTAATAAAAAGGATGGTTTTAGGCTTAGCTGATCTTGGAAAGCTTTTATATATCTTCTTTAGAATAAAATGAATCACAATAACATTAACATGTGTAATTCCTACGTTGAAGATTAAGTTATCTTTTTTCTCTTAAGTTTGTTATCATTTTTCTCGTGTGGTTTTCCCCTTAAGCTAGACCTTTTCATTTTTGCTTCATTATTTATTCAATTCTTTTAACACTCTACTACTACCCTTTTTTCATCATTACTACATCATCTTTATGAAAACATTAGAAGACTATAAAATAACATTCATAAGAACCTTTAACTTCATTAATACCCTTAAAGGCTTAATACCAGTTTAGAAAACTTTCGTGATTTAAAAAACAATCCTATGTCGGTCACAACGAATCTTAATTTCTGTTTCCTAAACAAACAATTCAAACTATCTTTCAAAGATATACTTTAATATTAAAATGTAGTTTTTTTTCTTATTTGTATCATTATTCAAACCTTGAATCATTCTTCTCCTGTAGCATTTTTACTTTTCTTGTTGAACCTTCTTTCACTTCTTAAATCTAGAGTTATGTTTAAACTAGTTATCAAATTTGGAATGAAATCCCAATCATCTCTTGAACCAGATGACATTCTTTTCTCAAATCCTTGTATTATATATATTTATACGATAAAATTCCTTAATTATTTGCTTAAACCTCTATTGATGAGTGATGGTGTCAGGACCAAGGATAAAAACTTTAAATGCAATGCAACCTTAAACGTGTTTTGTATATGTCTAATACCAGTGGAGTTTTACATTCTTCAAGAGATATATAAATTTCCATGTCTCTGCATTGCAGGTTATATCCAAGTCCTCAAATTGGAGATCTTCCAGTGCACAGTATCTTGGCATTGTACCAACTTCTGTTGTGGGATTAAGCCATCGATTTTGTTCTGCAGCTGACCCGAAGGGTGCAAGATTGAAGGCTCTTGCAATGATACTTGGCGGTTTGAGGGGAGATATGGAAGGCTTAATACCAGTGTTGCTGAAAAGGGCACATAACATTTCTGCTGATCCAAATGCTGTGAGTGTCATTGTCTATGACATAAACAGCTCCTGTGAAGATTTATTCCCAGAACAAGGTTTTTTTTATTTAATGCAAAACACTCTGGAGTTAGATTTTTTTCTTCTTTTTACTTTCAGGAAGAGTAGATGTTTTCACAAATCATGGGTAGGTTTCCTTTGCATTTAATTAATATTATTCTAGTATTACCTTAATGAGTTTATCACTTTGTAATCTTCTGCCCTGAAATTTGATAAGTTCTATATACTTTCAAGATTAGATTAAAGCCTGGTGAGAATCATGAAATTAAGCTTATGCTTAATACCGTGCAGATCTTTTGACTAATTATAGTCCCACAAAATTCTTAGATACTGGTTATGTGCAACTTGGTTTTCTTCAAAAGGATGTTGCAGAATGGATTGCAGCCTTATGGGATGCTGGGATTTTCTCCTTTTCTGCCTGTATCTGCCCTCAGGAGGCACTTGCAACTGCTGTAGGAAGAAACAACAATAAAGTCCAGCTCATACTATATGTCTTTCAGGTTTGTTACTTTATACTTCTTGTTATTGTTGTTGTGCTTTCTTAGTGCCAGATTGTATCATGAACTTCTCACTATGCAGAAACATAAATGTTCTCTCTTCATAGTGAAAATACATTTTTAATATTATTCCAACAGTTTTGCTGAAGCGTTTGGTTTCATATTGAATCCAGGGACAAAACTTTGCCCAACTTTCAACAGCACCAATGTCCTATAAACATTGTGTTTCCATATGCAGTCTTCTTAGGTCTTTGCAACGCCCTTCTGGACTTTGGCGCCTTCAAGAGGTATGCATGTGATGTAAATGCCATAGGAATATGTCAAAATGCATTTTCATGGGAAGATTCTTCATTCAGTTGTAGCTTCAACGTTGAAGCTAGGGTTCAAACCTCATAATATGAGTGGAATAGGGGTATGATTTGAAGCCTGAGGAACATGTGGGAAGGTTTGAGAGTTGGAAAAAATAGTTAAAAGACATCAATGTTGTAATCCAAATATTTCCACAATGTTATAGACCACATATAATAAGAATAGAAAGAATAAGAAAAGGCACACCTTGAGAATGATAACAAGCGAATGAATAGCATTGCTACTTTACAGCTTATGCTTCAAATTGTTGGAAATACTGAGAGGGGGGTGAATCAGTATTTCTTTTCAATTCTTATAGTTACCAGTTAAGATTCTTCACAATTGTAATCAGAAAAATAAATAATAATGATTTTATCATTAATAAGGGAGGACTCCAATCCTCTTTTACAAAAATTTGAGTACAAAGATGTTTTGAGGGCACCAACCCTTCAACCTTCCAGGTTCCAACCTGTTGCCAAGCACCAACTTGGTTTTTTGTGAGGCTCCGACCTGTAGGGCTTCGACCCTATCTTTTTCAAGGCTCCAACCTTGACTTTTTAGACACTCCAATGTCTAGGACACCAATCCTCCAGTCTTGATTGATAAAAATAAATGATGTACTTGAATTTCTTCAATAGAATTCTGCACTCCAACAACAACTTGAGTTTGACTGTCCAAAGTTCTTCAACTTTTAAGCCTCCACTATTGACTGCTTATGCCTTGATGATCTCCATCACAGTTGCTTCAAAAGCTTGACTGTATCTCAGTGCTATCCTTGTAGCCTTAGGCCTCCATCACTGGAGAGTTCACTCCACTGAAGATTCTCAACGCTGTCATACCAGGTTCACTGCTGCTTTGACTGTTCACTAATCAACTGTTCAATCTGAGTTCAGGTCCAAGAATAATCCACCATAAGATAGCTTATGTCAATGGAATTATTGCACCAAATCAGAGTTTAATGATCACTGTAGATCCGAGCTCCACAGGGTCCTTGTTCTGCTCCACAAGGTCCGAGTTCTGTTCCACACTTCTGAGAATGAGCTACAGCAAATGGTAAGAAGTCTGAGCCACAAATAATCCAAGGCTCTGTGGTAAGAAGTCCGAGCTACAGCAAATGGTAAGAGGCCCGAGCTACAGCAAGTAGACAGATGCTCTGTGGTGAGAAGTCCGAGCTACAGCAAGTAGATCAATGCTTTATGGTGAGAAGTCCAAGCTACAGCAAGTAGATCAATGCTCTATGGTGAGAAGTCTGAGCTACAGAAAAGGCTGTCCGGTAGCAGGAATGGACCAAGGTTAATCTAAGATTCTAAACAAAGTCTCCACTAGCAATAACCCTGAACCATACGCACTGACCTGTCCAACAGAAAAACCGAGCTTCACCAAGACTGTTCAGCAGATCTGAGATGTTTAACCCAGAAATATCAAGTGTATCCCTTTTCTCTTTAAGATATATGCTTCCTCTCTCTTAGTTCACGAGTTGTGAACTGTTATCCTCTTCACTGTATTAGATTACTGAATTTTATGATGGAAAAGTGAGGACCAAATTGTATATTTATAGTGTTTTTGCTTAGGAAATGAAAAGACACGTCTATATGGAGGAGGCTGACATGAGTTTGTAAGTGTAGGTCGGCTCAATGAAAAATAAGGATATATACCATTGAAAATCCAATTTCTCTTCAACCACTAGGAGTTTAAGGGCAAGTAAGGGCTTGTTAGAAAGAGGGAAAAATCCTCTTTAAGATGGTCTAGGATTCATTGTGGTAGGATGTTATGAATAAATAATTCATAATATGATAAATTAATAATTAATTAGTTTAATTAGTAAATTAACATTAATAAAATTAATTATGAAGTGACATTGTCAAAAGACGTGTCCAATCAGACCTCGTGACCAGTCAATGCCTATTTAGACACACTGTCCGAGGAAATGTAAACACATCATTCATATCTTATTGATCTTACCTTACACAAATCTACACACAATATTACAGTTGTGTAATAACTTAACACTCTAGTGGTATCAAAGCAATCGTTCATTGGGCAAGGTCCACACTTGGGGCCGCTGGCCCTATTGGCCTCCTCACCTTGTTGTTCTGCTCTCTCAACCACAACGTTCAGGAAATAGGCCGTTGCCGACTATGTAATAAACTACAGGCCGTTGTGCCATTGTGCTGACTCGACAGTGCCGTTGTGCAGTCTGGGGCAAGAGTTCATGGGCCGCTATATGATTGGATAGTGCGGGCTCATATCGATCGGCTCCGGTGAACAAACACGTCTCTACACTCCGAACCAGCGTTGGTCAGTGGATGGGACGGTTAATTTTTTAAAAGTAGACAGGTTACGTTTTTTACGGGTTGACCGATAATTATAAATCGTAAGTTATATTAAAGTAGACGGGTCTCGTTGTGTTTTAAATGGACGGATCTTGTGTTTTTAAACAGACGGGTTGTGACGGTTCTCTTTGTTTTTGAGTGGATGGAATTTTGGACGAGTTGATTGATAATCATAACTATCGGTTATATGATATATATATGTTACAATTAATAATTATATAATATATATAATTTATAAATATAAAATTTATAATTTATATAATAATTATATAATTAAAAAAAATAATTAAATAATAATTATTATAATTATTATTTAAAAAAAAAATTGGGTCTTCCAAGAAGAAAAGGAATAAAATGACAAACTCCAGTAACAATGATGATTTAAAAAAAATCCGAGAAGAGCTCAGTAAGATTAATGACTGCATTAATAATGTTGAAAAGTCGGTAAATGATCAAGACAAAATGGCCAAGGATATTGCATATTTAAAAGACACGATGAGCCAACATTTTGGGAAGGCTAATCCACCGTCACCGACTCAAAGCCCTAAGTCCCCAGAAGATGAAAATTCTTCAGATCACGACTTTCTAAGAAATCTACAGACACGAATACCGCAAGTGCATTTTGAAGGTACTCAATACTATACTAGGTCCCCGGAAAGGAACCTCTTTAAAATTAAAAATGAACTACCTAAATATGATGGCAAGAATCGTAAGGGCGCCATCGTTTGGGTAAACAAAATGAATGCCATTTTTCTAGCAAACCCACCATTAGGTTCACAGGAAAAAGTCGTAACAACATCCAACTACCTAGAAGGAGAAGTGTAGAAATTTTAAACCCACTGCGGTTTTTAGTTTCTCCTTATTTCTCCCATAAAGTTAAATGCCCATTCCCATAGCCATACATTCAACAAGCTGGAAAAATAAATATTTTCTGAAAACACAAATTTTGGAAATTTCACAGTGCTGAAAATGCAGAAATAAAAACTCAGAAAAATAAATCAGCCACACACAGAATTTTGACACGCTGATTTTTGGTTAATATGACCCTAGAAAAACCCCCTACAACTCTTGAGGAAAACCAGTTCGAAAGCTTCTCTTTATTTTTGAATATGCTTTTATAGTGAACAATAAAACACAGTAAAAATTCCAACAACTTAACAAATGTACTTATCTCGATTTTCGTGCTTATACCCTGCCTTGGAAAATGTGCCGAATAGTAAACAGTCAAAATAAAATTTTTCACAGCGTTAAATGCTGACTGTCTTTCTCGATATTTGTGCCCGACAGTATGGCCGTACGACTATATGGACTGTACGGAATGTACAATAGAGCCTCCTCGATTTCTGTGCCTCCTGCCTCGAAAACTACGCTGAAGCTGCTGTATGGATTTCCTCGAAATCAGTGCCACCAAACAACAGTATCTCTCGATTTTTGTGCCCAGAAAACTATGCTGAAACTGCTGTACGGATTCCTTGAAAATTGTGCCTCCTTCCTCGAAAAATGTGCCACACCCCTGTTGTACGGATTTTTGCCTTGGGAACTGTGCCTCTTTGCTGTTGTACGGATTTGCTGAAGTGTCTAGCTGCTGCCCTCCTTCTCCTCACTGCTCAGAAATTTCTCCCTGGCTTTCTCTTCTTTTCTCTCAATCTTCTCATGAAAGAATGAATAATCTTCTCTCCTTTTCCTCTTTTAACCTAACCCTAAGTGATTTTTGGGGAATCCCTAAATCCAATGGCTGAGATAGCTTTAGATCTAGGGTCGAGATTAAATGCTCATTTAAATCTCACTTTCTATTTTCTAATTCACCCCACTTTAATAAAGACCCTCTTAGACATTTATTTCCAACGTCACTTTTCACTTTCTAATTTCACATTGACTGTATTAAAGTCACTTTAAAATTAGACTTAGTATGTCACATAAAGTCGCTTTTAGGAGAAAAATTAAATTCTTTTGGACACTTTTCCCTAGGCCAAAGATCAAAGCCTTAGGGAACCACCTGTCCTCCGGTAACCAAATTTCAACAAGAAGCATACGACTGGTTTATGTGGTGGTCCTCTAAATGTAGTGGTCTTTTGTTCAACTGGGAATATTTTAAGAATTCTCCGTTGAAAAGGTTTCATGATGAGGAAGAGGATGATGTATACGAAAGATTTGTTCACCTCAAACAGAAAGGTTCAGTGAGTGAATACACCCACGAATGGGAAGTATTAGCAGTAAGGCAAAGAGGATTTTCAGACGAAGAATTATTAAAAATGTATTGTTGTAGCGACTAAACTGTATGCTTAGGCTCAATAATTCTCGAATGCTTGACAAGAATAAATATTTATTGATATGAATTGAATTGATAATTACAAGGCTGAGGCGGTGCTCCTTAAATAGGAGTTGACTGGCCACGCCCAATCAGAGAGACATGTCCCTTGGGAACTAATGTCTCTTCATTTTTACTAAATAATTACTTAATTAACTAATTATATTAATAATTAAATTAATTTAAAGAATACTTTAATGGTTATGAACTTAAATTCATAACGTAGGATGCCTCCAAGGTGTCAAAATTTATTTTTCTTTGTAACTACCCTTGAATTCTTTGTGCATAAAGTGTTTGGGACAACATGAGGTTATTAGGTTCTCCATTTTCATGTCTTATGCCACCATAGGGTCTCCAAGTTCTTCATTATAATGTCATCATGCACGTGATAGTGTAGTGATGTCACCAACCATATCTCATAGTGCAACATCCATCAATTTGCCATTAAGAGAGCTCATCAAGAGAGCTTATATTTCATCAATGACAATTATTGACCAACAATACCTCCCTTTGTCATTGATGGAAATATTTCAACATTCTCTCCCCCTTTGACATCAATGGAAAATGGGTTGCCCAAGTACTCCCCCTATCAAGTTGCTCCCCTTGTCATGCTGCTTCCCCTGTCATGTTGCTTCTTCTCTTGTTAATGTGTTCTTTTAATGTGATGCAAGAGCAATGACCCCCATATTTTGGCGAAGATACTAAAATGCTTTTCGTGGAAGGGGTTTTGTGAAATATCTGCAATTTGCTCCTTTTTATTGACATACTCCAACTTGATATTTTGTTCAGCAACTTGTTCGTGGAGAAAGTGGTATTTGATTGGAATATGTTTGGTCTTTGAGTGCATCACTGGATTATTTGAAAGACTAATGGTGTTATTGTTGTTACAATAGATAGTGATTGGTTGATTAGTCTCTATGTTGACATCTTTCAATGGTTCCTTCATCCACAGTATTTGTGTACAACAATCTGTAGTAGCTATATATTCGGCTTCAGCTGTGGAGAGAGATATAGAAGATTGTTTTTTGCTGAGCCAAGATACTAGGCAATCTCCCATGAAGAATGCATTTCCGTTGGTACTTTTTCGATCTTCTATGCTTCCATCCCAATCAACATCGGTTTACGCTATCATAGTAAGAGTTGTGCTTTTGGGACACCATAGATAAAATCAGGAGTACCTTTCAAGTACCTGAGAATCTTGTCACTGCTGAATCAAGTAGCTGATTGAAATCTTGCCACCATTCCTACTGCTTGCATAATGTCGGGTCTTGTAGCAGTTAAGTATAGGAGAGCTCTAATTAGTGACCTGTAAAGAGTTGCATCTACCGAGGGGTATTCATCATCTTTGCTCAATTTGCAATCTGTGGTCATTGGTGTGCTCATAGGTGCACATTCTTCCATCCCGTATCTTTTAAGCATGTCTTTAAGGTATTTTGCTTGAGATATGAACATGATTGCTGTAGTTTGAGTTACTTGTAGTCCAAGGAAGTAAGATAACTCACCAATCATCGACTTTTCGAACTCTTTTGACATATTTTGAGCAAATTCATGGCTCATCCCATCATCATTGTTGGAAAAAATCATATCATCAACATATACAAGAGTGACTAGTAATTTATCCTTGTCTATCTTCATGTAGAGATTACTTCTTGCCACTCCCTTTTTGAAGCATTGTTGTTGTAGATAGTGATCCAATCTTGTGTACCAAGCTCTAGGAGTTTGTTTCATCCCATATAATGCCTTTTTCAACTTACATTCAAAGTTTTTTCCTTCTGCTAGATCAAACCCTTCTGGTTGCTCCATGTAGACTTCTTCCTTTAGGTCCCCATTCAGAAATGCTGATTTTACGTCCATTTGATAGACTTCGAATCCTTTTGAGCAAGTAAATGCCAAAAACATTCTAGGGCTTCCAATCGGGCTATCGGTGCAAAGGTTTCTTCAATGTCAATTCCTTCAATTTGTGAGTATCCTTTGTAAACAAGTCTTGCCTTATTTTTGATGATTTGTCCATCCTCATTCATTTTGTTTTTGAACACCCAATTGGTTCCAATTATATTTTTTTCTTTTGGACGAGGTACCAACTCCCATGTTTCATTCTTCTTGATTTGAAACATTTCTTCTTCCATAGCTTTTATCCAATGAGGGTACTTACTAGCTTGAGTAAAATTTTCTGGTTATATCATGGATAGAAGAACAACATCATCTTTTCTTGGTGTACTTTTCATCGTTCTTCGGGTTGGCATTCCATCATCTACATTGGCAATAATTTGTTCTTCCGGAAAGTGTTTTTAGAGAAATTTCACCTTTGAAGGAGTTTGGGATGGTTCCTTTTGATTATTTTGATCTTTTTCTTCCTTTACTGACTCTTCTTCGAATTCTTCAAAAATGGAATCTTCTTCATATATTTCATCTACTTTTTTTAGAAGTGCTTCGTCAATCTTTACATCAATGCTTTCTACAACCTTTTGCAGATGATTAATATAGCATTTGGAAGCTTTTCTCCCTGTAAAATATCCAAGAAATATTCCTCCATGAACTCGAGATTCAAATTTTCCTGGCGAGTCATCATTGATCTTCATAAAACATTTGCTTCCAAAAATTCAAAAATATTTTATTGAAGCTGGTCTTCCTTTCCGTAATTCATATGGAGTTTTGTCATTATTTGGTCTTAGTTGAGTTCTATTCAAGGTATACACTGTTGATTTCTACTAGCATCGAATGTGTTCTAAGTGTCATATTTTGTAGGGAGGCGTATTCCAAAATACCTAGAAAGCGTTTTGCGAAATTCCACTCGGATGAGGTTTTATTAAAATAATTAATTATTTTTAATGGTGAGAAAAAGACGAAGATCAAGTTAAGTTAATCTTAGCCATTGATTATGTTTTAATCTGGGCCATTGATGTCTCAACGAAAAGATTATAAGGACTTCGATAGGCATTTGGAAACACACCAGGTAGATACTCAGTTGCCCAAGAAGATCAATTTTCTCACTGGATGAAGTTCAGCAAGAGAAAATCGAATTAGAGGGAGAGTTGCAGGTTGGAGAGAGAGGGCATTAGCAAGAGTTGAGAATGCAGGATCAGACTGGAGGAAGCAACGCAGAGGAGGGACAACGCAGAGGATCTGACGTAAGGACAGGGACAACATAGAGGTTGTGGCACTAGGAATGCGCAGAGGTTGACGCAGTGAGGCTATAGGGCCACTCCAGGGTTAGAATTTCATTGTGGAGCGTGAGAAAATTTGTTTGTAAAATTTCTCACAAAAGTTCCTATTCTATTCTGCTGGTTGTGTTTTGTACAAGATATTTTACTTTTGAATAATAAAGAAACCCTCATCTGCTGCACCGGTTTTCTCACATTGGGTTTTTCTGGCGACAATTGTCCAAAAATAACTGTCATTGTGATTGTATTTGTGCTACCATTTTTCCTTGCATTTACTTTCCGCAGAATTTTAAATTGTGAAGGTTGCAGTGTATTTTATTTCGATATTTACTGTAGTACATGATAAATAATTTGTTCAGATAAATAACAAATAGAAGAAATCTAATCAGTTGTTGCAGTAGGATTCCGAGTAGCGGAATTTTCACATGGTATCAGAGCAAAGAAGATAGATCCAGAAGATCTAGCACTAAATAGAAGAGGAAGATCAGAAGACTATGTAGGCAACAGATCGAATCCCCTGAGGGATTGCACAGTCCAGTCCAGGAGGGAAAAATTTTCGTCGGAAAATCTCTCTCGGAGTGAGTAGACAGAGATAAATTTTTCCAGATCAAAAATTTGCTAGTGATAGAGGGAGCAGTGCAACAGCTTCAGCGCAGTGTAATTTTCAGGTGGGGCGCAGTTTTTGTTGTGTAGAAAAAGCGTCAGAAATCGAAGGAAAAATAGCACAGATAAGTATGGAAAATCAAGAGGTCTCTGAATTATCTTCCAGATTGGAAGAAGAATTCACAAGCTTGTCAAGTTTAGCATTTGCAGGTGTTTGGTACATTGATAGCGGGGCTTCAGCTCACATGATTGGAGTACGAGAATATTTCTCGAGCTATCAGGAAGAGCAGATGGACTTCTAGGTCACTATGGGAAACAAAACGAAATGCACTCCAGTAGGGAGAGGCACCATAGCGTTTCAGAGAGGCATGAACCAACATTAGAGGCAGTGATGTGCTGCATGTGCCCAGGTTTGGAATGAAACTGATTTCAGTGTCCCAATTATAGGACAAGGGATATGGTGTATACTTCATTGGAAAGAAGGTATATGTCAAACATCCAAGCTAGAAGAAGATGAGACAAATTGGAGCTTGAGGCAACAGACTATATAGATTGCAGCTCGAGTCTCCAGTGGCACTGATAGGACAATCTTGATGGCAAAAAAGATCTGAATGAACTATGGCACATGTGAATGGGACACTTGCACCACAGAGTACTAAGGATGCTTAGAGAGACTATTACAGGAGTTCCAATCCTTAATACTGATCATCATGACGTATGCAGAGGATGCGTACTAGGGAAGTATGCCAAGGCAACTTTTCCCATAAGTGACAACAGAGCAAAAGGCGTATTAGGATTGATACACTCAGATATTTGTGGCGAAATGTCCATAAGAGCTCTTAGCGGTGGGGAATAATTTGTCGCCTTTATTGATGATCACTCCAGAAAAACCTGGATCTACTTTCTAAAGACCAAGGATGAGTTCTTTGATCGGTTTAGAGAATTTAAGGCTCTCGTGGAGAACATGATCGGTAAAAAAATAAAGGTATTGTGCTCAAATAACGGTGGAGAGTATACAGACAGAAACTTCACAGATTTATGAGCAAAGGACGCCATCAAAAGAGAGTGGACAACTCCATATAATCCACAACAGAATGGAGTAGCGGAGCGAAAAAATAGAACTACTGTTGAGGCGACGAAGGCTATGTTATATGACCAGGACTTGCCTAGATTCTTATGGGCAGAGGCATGCAACACAACGATGTATATTCAGAATAGAACCCCTCACAAAGCATTGGGGAAGAAAACGCCTGAAGGTGTCTTCAGAGGGAGAAAGCTAGAAGTGAGCCATCTCAAGATATTTGGACGTCTGGCATATTGTCACATTCCAGACGAGAAGCATAGTAAACTGGATCAAACTGCAAAAAAGCGGTTTCTTGTAGGATATAGCAAGACCCCAAAAGCATACATAGTCTACATTCCTAGTAGCAGGAAAATTGTAGTGAGAAAAGATGCAAAGTTCATGGAAGATAGAGCCTTCAGGAAATATCGTGAGATGCTAGCAGATGTTCCATTAGTCGAACAACAACAAGGGCAGTAGGGAGGACAGACAGGAGGACAAACACCAGGATCGAGTACAGTGACCAGTACCATCATTTCCTGAGGAGGAGGTTCTGGCAGTTCTCAGCAAATGGAACAACAGGAACATGAGGCAGATTTGAGGGAGCCTCCTACCACTAGTGGTAGAACCAGTAGGGAAGTACATGTTGAAAAGTGTAACTAGGTTCGGTCTTCATAATGACTAGTAATTATGGATTTATGTAATGAAGAAAACAGATATAATAAAATGTATTTTATAATTACTTGACTCATGGGTTTCATGAGCAAGAGTTTTTATTATAGGTCAAAGACTTCTTCTTGATGTCTTTAGGAGTTTATCGTCATGTCATAAATATAATTTAGAGTCATGTATATGAAGTGATGTTACACTTGTAAAAGACAAATTGTTGATGTAAAAATAAACTGCAAGACCTTGTCACTAAGCTCCAAGAAGTCGACTCATAGTGTGTTGAAGGTCCACCCTTAACAAGTCGACCTACCTACAGATGGACATGTCAGCCTAGAGATGGGAGATAGTCCCTATATATAGAGGGACTGCAACCTAGTTTGGAGATAAGAAATTCAGATCAAGAGTCTGTAATAGGAATGCGAAAAGAGGACTACAATTGGTACGAAGATTGGAAGACAATCTAACGTTGTTTTGGGTCTATCCTTCTTGGTTGAAGGTTTGAAATACATCGGAACTGCAGTGCAAAGAAGAGGATAAAGTCTCGGTCTAAGGAGCTTGGACTAGTGCAGAAAACAGTGTGAAGAAGGAAGGCAATACATCATAGTAAAGGTGACTCCGATCATTGCGAAGATGAGATAGTTCTAGCCACGGTCCTAAATTTATACCCTTGCATAACCTTAGAAGTATACACAACATAAAGGAGGGTTTCCACTGTAATAAAAGGACCTTGTTATGATGTATCGAGTGTGTATAAAGAAGGATTGAAAAGAGTTCTCTAGGAGGCCGAGTATAGATCTGAAGAAGGCAATAAGGAACATGATGTCAAGGGCTATTAAACTAGGGATCGAGTTCCCTAGTATTGGCGCAGAACGGTTCAGTAAAGGAGATCAACACAAGGAGTGAAGAAAGAGTAGTGATAAGGTTTCAGAGGTTACTGGTGTTAAGGGTCTGAGTCATGGTCATGGTACTTGTCAATTGAAGATCTAGAAGAAGAATTACTTTCAGGTTTTCCTCTCCAAGAGGGAGAGGTTTGGCCCTGGCTTGAGGAGCCAAATGTTGATTTATGGTAGCATCGGATGTGCTCTAGCCTTGTAACTTTGTATATAGGCTAAGACACATGTATTCCATAAAACCTAGAAATGGTTTTGGAAAATTCCACTTAGAGATGGTTTAATTAAATTAATTAATCGTTTTTAATGTTTTCCTAAGTCTAAACTTAGGGAAACTGATTAATTAAAGGGTATTAATTAAACTAAGTGTGAATCTTCTAGGTAAAGTCATGGATCACCTCCAAGTTAATCTTAGCCCTTGATTATGTTTTAATCTTGGCCGTTGAAGGGTCAACAGAAGAATATAAGAAGGAGGGTGAGGGGCCTATGGAAAACACATTGAACACATTGAAGACATTAAGCATTTGGCATTTTCGAGTTTGTGTGAGGAGACACAGCTTTTGGTCAGAATCGAATCATTAGGGCATGGTTTGCTCAGTAATTTTGATTTTGTGATCAAATTCAGAGAGGGGCAGATGCAGTAACTGGTCAGGAGGACCAGGAGTACATTTAAGAGAGAGGCAATAGTGACTCAGAGAGAGGAAACGCAGTTTTCTGAAGAGGTGACGCAGTCACTGAAGGGAATCATGCAGAAGTGACGCAGTGCCTTCTAGAGTTAGTCCGGAGATAGCTAGAGGCTGGGGTTTCTGAGCCAAGAGGGCCAAAATCCAGTCTTAGATCAACTTGATCAGTTGCAGAGAGAGGTGACACAGTTCCTCAGCTTGCCCACGCAGGGTTACGCAGTTCCAGCGTAGGCAATCACTCAGAGGCAGAGAGGGGCTTCATCAGCGTTGTTTAGATCAGCCGGGGACTTGCTGAGTGAGGTATATCTCACAATTTCATCAGTTGTCTAGATTTTTCTGAAGGATGAGCCGGATATTGGCACCCTAGTTGTACTCAAGATTTTGCTGCTTAATAATATCAAACCCTCAGATCTGCTGCACTGGTTTTCCTAAGTTTGGTTTTTCTGGGGACTTAGTCCAAAAATAACTGTGTCAAATGTGGATGTTTTTCATTGTATTTTGTTCAGTTTGTTTCAGCACTTAGATTTATTCTGTAGCATTATTTGTGTAGACTGCTTCAGTAATTACTTCGATATTTCATTGTAATGAAATAATTATGAAAAATAATAGGAGAAGTAATTCAGATTGGTTGCGTTCACAAGAGAAATCCCTGTCCCTTTCACGGGATATGTGGCGTTATCTCCAAGAATAATTTCTAAATTAGTATCCTTTTCAATCAAATCAGAGAGGGCTTCTTTATAACCAGTGAGGTGCCTTGAAGCACCACTATCAATCAACCAGACATCTAGGGTGTCGGGAGGAGATGCAACACAGAGGGCAGATACAAGAATATATTCATTTTTCTTATTATCAACAACATTAGACTCATCGTACCTGGAATTTCTTGACCTCTTGAAAGGTTGCCCATTTCCACTACGATCGGAGGGAGTCTTCCTTTTTCCTTTGAACCTATTGTTCCTTTGATTGCCATTCCCCATGAAGTTGTTGTTGTCATCATCCTTGGGAGAGTCCCTTCAATTGGGGCACTCTCTTGGATAGTGACCTGTCTTGTTACAAGTGTAACATCTTCCCTTCCTTCCTTTGGGCCTCGCTCTACCATGTTTTGATTTCTCGGGCCACCATGGTTCTTCTTCTTTGCATGAGCGCCGAAGGCAGTAGGGTCACCTCTATTTCCATTAGAGGGATGATCTCTCTCCATCATTCTTGTCTCCTCTTGAGTGCATCTAGACAACAATTCATCAAAATTAGGAATCATATTATTATTAAGAATCGTAGTATTAAATACATACTAGTCTCTGGGAAGTCCTCCAAGAGCGATGAGGACGAGCTCTCGATTAGCTACTTATTCTCCTATGGCAAGGAGATCATTCCTGATTTCTGTGAGCCTCATCACATATTCCATGACATCTTGATCTTGTAATGCCAAATCCAGGGACATCTTCCATGCATGATAATTTGACTTGTCAGTCAACTTATCATCAGAGCATTGGTCCTTGACAAGACTTCTTCTTCGGTGATTGCTTTTCACACTATCTTGGGCTTTGTCTTCACCTCAACTTTGATACCATGTTAAATTTAGATAGACATGGAACGTTCTATGCTTAATGTAGTTTTACTTCAATCTTTCTTATAGGCCCAATTCAGTTTAGCAATCACATAAACATGAAAGTAAAATGTTGATAGAACATAATAATAGATCAACGGAAGACAAGCCAAATAATGTAGATCTGATTTTACAATTCTTCTTGTTCAGTAAAGATAGAGGGTGATGTGCGTTACGTCAGTCAACGGGATGCATCAACCAGCAAAGTCTTTCTCAATATCAGGTCAGCCAACCTTCCTAATGTCACACACACCTCATGAGACAACTCCCAAAACAGTCAACGTAAGTCAACAAAAGGATTTCCTGCATCCATTTCCGGTATTGAGATTTTCGGCATCCATATTTCCGACATCCATTTCCAGCATCCATATTTCCGGCATCCATATTTCCGGCATCCATATTTCTGGCATTCAGATTTCCAGCATCCTCTATATTGTTGGCATCAAGATTTTCGGCATCCATTTCCGGCATCCATATTTCTGGCATCCAGATTTCTGCGTGGGAGAGAGAGAAGCCTCTTCTAGGCTGTACGAACCAATCAGATCATGAGGAATGTGTGTGATGAGATGATGAGAAAATGAGTATCAATTCTCTCCAATTTATATCCATCAATGAGGGTGTGTGACACATCTGTTGGGCTTGTGAGCCTACATTACAAATTTGGCCGACCTTGCACATGTGTGGCAAATAAAATCAAAATATATGTTCTGCTCATCCAAACAAGATGATCTTTAGATCAATCTTGCACCTCTTCGAAAGAGGAATCCAACAAAAATTTAATCATCATCATATGAGCAGTGCAACCTTAAGTTTGGACCCAGTTGCCCAAAATTAACAATTTAATCTCTCTCAGACAAGAAGCCCTCCCTGTTATCCACTTGCTTTTCCTTGATCCTGTCAGTCTGGACATCATGGAATTTTATAGACCTTGCAACTTCGCCAGTATTCAGGGATATCATCATGCTCTTCCAGATTTTGGGTTGGATAAGCTTCCTATGTTACGGGGTAATAATACAATCAATGCAGACGCTCGTCTCAAAAAGTTCACATCCTTCCTGCTAAGACATGCTCACGTAATCGCATATAATCATGAAGATGTTAAGATGAAGCTCTTTGTTCTTTCGTTAGAAGATGCATTGCAGTGGTTCTTGGATAAGCCTAATAACTCTTTCGATTCCTTACCAACTATCATCAATGCATTTAAACGTAAATATGGGGACAAGAGAGAAGGAAGATATTTATTTAAAGCCATCAACAATATTAAGAAGAATTAAAATGAAACAATTGAAGAATTCAATCAAAGATTCAATGGTATTATCAAAGAAATGAATCAAGACTATAAGCCTCCTGAAAAATCCTTACTAGAGCAGTATTTTGAAGCATTTGTTGTTGATACCTCTTACGAGATAAGATGTGCTAAACCAACCGATTTAGCTTCTACTCAAGCTATAGCTGAAAATTCGAAAAAGACAAGAAATCATTTGGTAAATATGAGATTCTTGGTTTTGAAAGAGGTCTGGTCAAAGATAAAGGAGGTAGAGCATGACCCAATTAAGGAATAGACTCAGATGATTAAAGAAATGGGAATTGAGCATGCTAGAGAAATCAATGCCTTGCAATCTAGACTAATTCAAATGGAACGAAATCAAGCGCAAAATATTTAGACTAGGAATAATAATTACAATCGAGGTAATAATAATCCATGGCCAAGAAGGAATCCTCCCAATGAGCAAAGGCCTCCCAATCTGCTTGAATCCACCAATGTCGTTGATCAACCTATTCCATTCTGCAGGCCTTGTGAAGGATTCCATGAAGAAAGTTCATGTGCCATTGCTAGAAGACTCCTAGATGAAGCAACCATTGAATAGATAAATAATATCAATAAGAGTTCTCCAAAGGAAGGTTGTTGCACTAATATGATCCCCTCATATTTCACCATCATTAATTTCAGTGATGAAAAGGATTCTATTACACAAATATATGCTGAAACACCGTCTCAAGAGTAGATTATAGAAATTGCTAGAAGTAAAGGTTACACTTATCAAAAGAAAAATAAAGATCAAAATCAAGGTAAGTAACAGGTTGCATCTAAGACTTATCAATTAGGGTTAAAAATTGACTGGGTGACATGGATAAACAATGTTAAAATTTCTGTCCCAGTCTTTGAAATCCTAAAGGTTCCTTCCCAAAACGTTTTATTTTTCAAGGCTTGAGGCATGTTTCAGTAGGATAATACTGATGTGCAACAAAAAGATGAGGAAATCAAGTTAAAGGATTTAAAATGATACATGTCAAATGAAGATAATCAACTTTTCGTCTTGACCCTTGAAGTCAATGATCGCCTTCTTCACAACTGTATGCTGGATTTAGCGGCCTCAACTAAAGTTATGACTAAGAAGGTCATGAACCGATTAAACTTAAGAATTTCAAGGCCTTACCAAAATATTTGCTCTATGGAATCAAAGAAAATTGATGTCCTCAGTGTGGTTAAAGACTTGCAAGTAGCCTTGGCTAATTACCCATATAAGATTATCACCATGGACATAGCTATTATTAGTGTCAATATGTTAGTGATAAAAAATAACTCTTTCAATTGTTTTCCTAAAAAAAAATCATAGGTCAAAATTTTCACTTTTTCAAACTAGTTTTCAAAAAATAATTTTGGTCACTGAAGAGTTCTAGGTCGAAATTTGCTGCTCCCTCATCTCATTCAGCGCCATCATCATTTCAAGGTCATCTCATTCATTATCATTTAAATGTTTAGGGTTATGTCTCTCCACCTCATCTAGGTCATTGTCTAGGGGTCATCATCTGCCTTGGAAAATGTTAAGTTTGTCACCTAAAACAAGGCTCTAACCCTTCATCTCACTCATAAACCTCTAAAAAGGGAGCTAGCATTCTTAGGGATTAAAATAAAGACAACTTGTCTCGTTTTAAATGGTTCAAGTGTTAAAAAACTCAAAAAGATCAAATCTGTCTTATTGTCTCATTAAAAGGAAAAAAGGTCATTTCAAATGTCAAAAAGGAAAAAAGGTCATTTCAAGCTTATAAAAAGGCAAAAACAAGATCATTTTGACACATTGTTATCTCTTGTTGTATGTAGGAGCTCCTCTCTTACCTCACTTGCAATCCTCAGGTGGTCAAAAGTTCAAATCCAAGGCTTAAAATCGCTCACTTCAAAACTCATTTGTTACCCTTCTAGCAGCTTGTGTTACACTCTTGTAGCTCTTGTTACACTTTTGGAGCTTGTGTTACGCTTCTGTGCAAGCGTGTTACACTTTTGGAGTGTGCTACGCAACCTATGTTATGTTTCTGGGTGCTGCGCAGACGCTGCGCAACCCTTGTTACGCTTTCAGCTACCCTTGTTATGCTTTCAGCCTCCCTTGTTACGCTTCTAGAGGAGAGGCAGATTTGGGTTTTGGGCTTAGAAAACCTCCAAACAAGCTCAAGACTTGGCATCATTACCTTGTGAACCCCTCATAAAAGGTAAATCACTTCTCTTATGCCCTCTTTTGGTCAAATTTTGAGTGTTTAAAATATTTTTATGCTCACTTTGTTTTTCTCCATATTATCACTCATTAATGGTATATTTTTTTTTTCATTTGACAAACCCTAACCTACTCCACCTTCCTAAACCCTAACCCTAATATCTAAACCCTAATTGAAGCAACTAAATTGTAGGCTTGTTGACTTTAATTGTAAAATATACAAGAGGTATTTGTAATAATAATTTATTAATATATAAAATGTATAAGTGATGATAAATGTTACAATGAGGCCCTGCTTATATACTTAGGTAGGTGGCCTTTCATGACTGGGCATGTCTTTTAGACATGCTTTTTCACTACTTAATGACTACTTAACATAATCTTTATTTTGATTATTTATTATTTACATTTATTTCTATTTATTTATTTGTTATGAATTATATTCATAACATTGCCTTCTTCTCTGAAAATCTTTGTCCTCAAAGCTCACAATTTCTTTCACCTAAATCTCGAATGACTATCTTCACTGTGCTCACGTCGACATGTAGAATTCACTAGCGATATTATTTTGGATTTTTTTCTAAAAGATATATATATATATATATTTTTTTTTTCTTTTTTCTTTTTTTTCTTTTAAATATTATTATTATTATTATTTTAAATATATAATTACAAATGATATAAAATATATAATTAATAATTTTTTTTTTTATAACATTCATATAATATATATTTATTTAATCATATGTGGAGTTATTTCTTTACTTCCCCTTGTAGCCACGATGTAATGCAGGACGTGAGAAGTGACCACAACCAAACATTGCAACACTAACCCGATGCATAAAATTGACGAGATCCGACGTATCGGAAAAGGAATGCGATGCTGATGGTCGGTCAGCCAATGGCAATTGGCTACGGGGTTGACGGCAACAGAGTCCTTCTCCAACGGAGTCAGCGGACACGGTTGATGGCCGAGCACGACAGAAGGGTCTACGTGCAAGCTTTGATAGAATAATCCGTCGGATGGTCGCATCGGGGTTTGTGGACAGCGTTGAAGTTTGTGGACGCTGTTGTCGGATGAGCAACCGTGTTCCTACAGAAACGCTGTAGCATCCCTGTTACGTGTTGGCACCCACAAGGTCGGAATGTGGACATCAATGACGACACTGATGACCTGCGAGACAAGGCCGACAACTCTAGCACTGGTGAACTCAACAGTCACATTTCTAGACATCCCAATGTGTTTTGGGCCACCAGCGGAAACCGGAGGTTGCCAACTTTGTGAGACATGGCCGACAGCTCCAGCACTGGTGAACTCATCTTCATTGTAATTTCCATTTCTATTTAATCTTCTTGATCCTCTTCTACTTGTGCTGTTGTCGCTGTCATCCTTGTCATTTTCATAATTACTATTATTATTGTTGGGCAACAAGAAAGATGAAGGAATAGGAGGGTTGGGAGGACTTATATAATTACTGTTGTTTCCATTGACATTCAGTGTTAATGTTGGTCAGTTTTTGTTCAAGCCATTGTTATTATGGAGCTAGTAAGGAGGGATAAGGAGGAAATGTAGCAACAACAATCATGTTTCTGTCATTTTCATTTCCATTTAGCCTGTATCTTCTTTGAATTCTGTTGATATTGATGTTGCTGCCATCATTAGCATTGCCATTAATGTTGTGCAGTAAGGAGGATGAAGGATGAGAATTCATTTTCATGTTCATGAAGCTTTGGTTTTCATATAGTCTAATTGTTCTTCTACTTAGGCTGTCACTATTGTTCTGATATTGTTCATCTTCTTGTTTCTCAAGATAGCCTTCTTCCACATCAAGATCAACTTCATGTAGATCCTCTTCTTGATATATATCAGCTTCATCTTCTCCACCATCTTGATTGATATCTTTTTCATATTCATCATTCTCATCAACATCTTCTTCCTTATTATGGATTTCTTCTAACCTTTCTTAAAACGGGCTGTAGCTTTTGCACGATTTTTCTAATTGTTGAAGCTTTTCTTGAATTTTTCTAATCTGCTCAATTTCTTCAGGATCTACACGTAATGGCATATTGTACGGTAAACTACGTTCATAAGCTCGTAAGACTATATTGTGCGGCATGGCTCTGATACCACTGAAGCAACAAAACTGTAGGCTTGTTGACTTTAATTGTAAAATACACACGAGGTATTTGTAATAATAATTTATTAATATATACAATGTATAAGTGATGATAAATGTTACAATGAGGCCCTGCTTATATACCTAGGCAGATGACCTTTCATGACTGGCGCCTTTTCACTACTTAATGCCTACGTAATATAATCCTTATTTTGACTATTTAATATTTACATTTTTATTTATTTATTTGTTATGAACTATATTCATAACACTAACTCACACCTCTCATATAGCTTGAGAAATTGGAAATTCCTTGTGTTTTCATCATTTCGCCACCTTCCTCACACTCATTTCACTTCATTCCACCCACAACTCGGAGCTAACATACAACCCAATCCACTCAATTTTTTTGAGAATTTTTCTTAGCTCCATGATCCTTCTTCTCATCCTCTAAACTTACACTTTCCTACACTCTATTTTTCCAGATTTCCATACATCTACCCATCCCATCAACACACTAGGGTTTTCATCATTCCAGTGGCAAACAAGATGGAAGGTGAGAAGAAGAGCTTCAAGGGAGGGCACCACCTCAGGCTAGAACCCTTCACAATGCATGAACTCAATGCCTCGTCATTGGCCAGAAGATACTTTGAGAGGGTTGAGTGTTTGAGATTTTGTGAAAAGCTCATGGAAGAGGGGCATCATCTTCAATTGACCAGTTTATTTTCTACAAGCTTCAGCATGGGAAAGGTCACTATTGCAGGTATGGAGATAAGCCTATCAGTAGACCTAATTTCTTCAGCAACATGTATTCCTTGTCATGGAGAGTAGTGGTTCAAGGGCATGGAGTTAGACATTGAAAATTACAGACAATTTCTCAAGCCTCATGCTAGAGAGGAGCCAGATTACCTATTTCCTTTCAGATACCTCAGAAACAAGTATGCTCCTTTGATGATGTTCATAATGAAGTACCTCACATGTGAAGGTAGATTTTCCAGGTTGTATAGGTATCATATCAGGCTGTTGATGCATTTCACGTCTGTCAAAACACTTGATTTGCCATATTATTTGTACAGGAGTTTGATTAAGATGACTGAGAATGTTCAGAGTAGAAAACAAGATCATCACACTAGTCTTTTTCATCATGGTTTGATCAAGCTCATTGTATTGCATCACCTTTCCTCCATCAACATGACTTGGGACAATTTCTTGGAAAGATTAACAACAACGCCTACCACTAGCCCTCCTATTTTGCCTAGTACATCATCAACACAACCAATGGAGGTTGGCTCTTCTAGCATGCCAACTCAACTTTCCAATGCTCCTAGGATTGTTGAGTTTACTCACACCTATGAGAAAGGGAAGAGATAGATTTTTGTGCCTAAGTTTGCCAAAAGTGTTCTTACTGTTGACACCATTGTGGAACATAGTGAGATAGAGGACCTACTTCTTTTGCTTCAGCATAGTGAATCAGTGCCATTGGAGGTTGAGGTAGCAGAGCAGGTGGAGGTTAGATCAACCGAAGAGATCATCAAAGAGAAAGATGAGGAAATCACAAAATTGAAGAAGATGTTTTCCATTGCTAATTCTCAAATCACTTTCTTACAGCAAGAAAATTTTCAATTGAAAGTGAAGCAGCTCTTACAAAGCAAGCCCAAGACAGACCTAGAGGCAGTCAAAGGTAAAGATAAAGAGGTTATTGATGTTGACCAAATGCAGGACATGGAGGCTGAAACACAAACAAGAAGGCCAAAAACAAGAGGCCGCAAAAGGGCATTGGAGCTAGAAAGACAGTCGGCTCATCCACCTAAAGAGTTGACCTTTGATGAACTTATAGCCATGCAAATGAGCATTTGGAGAAGCTCTTGAAGAGGGCTAAGAGGGACAATAAGCTGCAAAGACACATGGCCAATCATTATTGCACCAGGAACACAATTTCTCAAATAAGGCTAAAACAATTGAAGAAAAGGCTAAAAGAAGCACAAATGAAGCTTAAAGAGAAGGATAGCTTAGACTTGTTGGTTGAAGCTTCCTTGGCTGTTTAGCCCATCAGTCACAGGTGCTACAGGACCAATTTTGAGAAGTTTTGAACAATTTTGGTATTTTTTATGATTTTTGCACAATTATGGAAATTCCTCATTGCAGAAGGGTAACAAACTTTTGTTACAATTATTTTGGGGGCATCCAAATGATGATTTCTTTACATGGATGGATGTATTTTGATGAGTACATCATAGATCAGGAACCCCCTTGGTATGACAAGCTGTAATTTTAGAGAAAAAGCTCAAAAACCACTCGTTTTTCATGTTTCTGTCACCTTTTTGGAGCCTCTGTTACGCTTTTGGAGTAACCTTGGGAGAATGGATTTTTGGACGCCTTCCCGTTGGTCATTTTTCAAAATTAAAGATGTTTTGGAAATTAGACACACAGGGCTAGTTGACCGTTCTTTCAGAAGTGGATTTGGACTCCTAAAAGTCCCTGCAAAGTTCTGCTATGCTTCTGCAAATTTTTGTTACCCTTCTGTTAGAAATGTTATAGATCAACATTGGATTCCTCAGGACACTTGTCAAGCTCAGTAAATGTCACAAATTTGAGGTTTTGCTATCCTATGAGTTGGCATTAGAGTTATTGAGTTGGTTTTTGCCTCTTATCATGAGGGAATATGTAATTTAATGTAAGGGACAAACACTCCTAGTTCATAGCTAAAATTAAGGGAATGGTTTCTAACCTACCTAGAATCTAGGAAATGACTCATCTTGTGTATTTATGATCCATTGGGTGGGATTTCGACCCGATGAGGTGTCATAGTCCATATTTTCTGTAAGTAGACTCTTTTTAGTCTTTTGTTGGTTTGGATAGTCTCATATTGCAGTGGAGCTTTTGTAATCAACAATTTGGAATGAAATCAGAGACAGATTTGCCAAAATTGTATTGAGATACTTGTGGTATGCATTGGAGCATTTGTTCATCTTATGTATGTTTATCTATTCATGCTTAATGATATATCTTCTTCTTTCATATATGTTTATCTTGTAAGTTTATGAGCAAAAATCATGTTTTTTCATGCTCTGTTTTAGACAAGGTTTACATTGCTATGTCAATTTGCTTCTAAATGAATGAATTCACCTCAGTGCCCATTCATACTCTCTTTCACTTCATCCTATACTCAATGACCTAATAAACATGCTTTCAAGCTACCTATCTAGCTTCGCATATTCTCTACAAATTGACCTTGGAATTCAGACCTAAAAAACTGGAGTGTAAAAGCTCTGGTAAACTTGAATAAGTATATATTATTACTGATAAAAGATGAGATGATTACAAGTGGGGATCACCAAAGCTTTAAATACAGCCTTATGGTGTCCCTTGGCGAAGAGGCATGATCGTTGATCATGCCCTTCCACATTAATAAACCTAAGATAACTATATTTAACTAATAATTAATAAAATATACATAACATTGCCCCTCTCTTAAAGATGCTTTGTCCTCAAAGCATACGTAATGATGGACAACGTTGACGAATGCCTGGGTTTCTCTCGCGGCGAGCTCTTGCTTCCCACATTTTAAAAAGATCGTGGAGCATCTTCTCGAGTTCAATCTTCTGGTGATGTGGATAGCGACAAGATTTGATATTGACAGGGTGGGATCCTGTCTTGACTTCTATTGGATGTTCGTGTTCCCTATTAGGAGGTATTTTCATTGGTAGGTTTTGGAAGACTGTTTCGTGTGTCTGAACTATTCCTTGTACTTCTGGTGGTGAAACATTTTGCTGTTTATAAGCATCTGTATTTTCATGGTTTCTTTCATTTTCAACAACTATGTCTGTTGTTGCATCTGTGATAGCAATTACGTTGAATTCTTTATGTGGCTCTTTCACATAAAGAATTGTTTCTTTTTTTGCCATTGGATTTTCATTTATATAAAAGTTCTCAATAACTTCTGCTGCTGCATCACTGACTTTATTAGCGGATTGAGTTGCATTTGCTTCTCTTGGCTTCTCAGCTCTATAACTTTCATGGTTGATTTCAGAGTCTCTGCTTCTAGGTATTTCAACACTATAGTTTTCATGTGAGCTGATTTCCAATTCAACCTCATTTAATTGCTCTTTTTCAAACTTGTTATATTCATGATTATGATCTCAATTAGCTGCATTGTTCAGTTGATTATGTTCAACATTCGGGAATATTGGTTCTTGTGTCTGACTTATCTTATCTATCTTATCATTTAACTTATCGAACAGTTCTGTCATCTTTTTCATTGCTACGCTATGATTTTCTGTGGCTTCGTGATGATTTAGCCACATTTGTCTTTCTATTTGATTTGTTGTATCATGAGCCTTTTTGATATTGTTGGAGTTTCCTGCAACTGTACCTTCGAGACCGACTAATTTTTTTCCAAAGTCATCTGAATTATTATTAATTTGTTTCTCGAGATCCAGCAATTTTTTCTGGAATCCGGCCATCGACATTGATGACGACATACCCCTGTTACTCCTTGTTAGGGCCAAGGTTACTTGGAAGCGGGAGCGGGAGCGGGAGCGGAGCACGAAGCGCCATTTTTAAAAGCTTCCGGTCCGGAGCGTTTTCGGGAGCATTTATATATATATATATATATATATATATATATTTTTTTTTTTTTTTTTTTTTTATAAATATTTTGATGCATATATGTCAACAAAAACATGTAGAATGATGAATTAGACATAAAAAACATAAAAACATAGATTGAAACATATAACATCAATCATCTAGAAGTTATAATCTTCATCAACCATGCCCACGAGTTGGAAGCATACAACATATTGACTCTTGAGTCTCGCAAATCATCAATCTGAAGGTTTCAAGCTTTCAAAATTCAATATAATAACATTTATCATCATTGATTTCAAATTTCAATATCTAACATTTATCATCATTGATTCATTGATTTCAAAATTCAATATACATTTATCATCATTGATATATAACATTTATCATCATTGATTCATTGATTTCAAAATTCAATATATAACATTTATCATCATTGATATCATATAACATTTATCATCATTGATTCATTGATCACCATATAACTTTCATGAAGCATCATATTCATAATTCATAATGACTTGTAAACTTATAAATGCCAACTTCAAAGTTTCACCTTTCAAATTCAAACTTCAAACTTAAATTGTCATTAAAAATTTAAATATATGAAATCAGTAGCAAGTCAAGTTTCAACTGTTCAACTGTCAACAACAAATAGAAAATAGTAAACAACAAATATATTTTATCTGGCTGGCCCCTTGCCACGCCCACGAGAAATGTCTAATTTTTGTGAGCCACGAGCAAATGTTGGTCTTCTAGTACTCTCAGGAGTACCACGACCACGACTAGAAGGTGGAGGTTGGATCTGCAAAGGAACAACAGTGTGATATCGAGGAGTGGCACTAGCACTGGCACTGGCACCCGCACTGCTACCAGTAGATGGTGGGACTGGCCCTGTGTGTGGCGGTGCTGCTGATGCTTCATCATCATCCCTGTAAAGTTCTGCTTCCAATTCTTCCAGATGTAACGTGCCGTCCTCGAAATTATCATCCTCTGGGTTGTTGTCCCAGACTCTGTATGATTGATCCTCATTTGCCCGATCACAGTAATAGCTCAACAACCTCAAGTTATAATGCACATAAACCAAGTTTTCAGCTCAGTTTTCATTCAGCTTGTTTCTTCTCACATTGTGTATAAAGCTGTAGGTGCTCCAACACCTCTCTGCAGAAGAAGTGTTCACAACCTGTGAGAGAACTATTTTAGCCAACTTTGGCAAAAGTCCCATGCCGCCATATGCTTCCCACCATGTGAGAGCATCAAATCTGTCCCTGTCTTCCATTGCATGGAAAGAACCAAAGTTAGCAATGCAATTGAAGTATTTGCCTAATTCAAGGCGCAATCTAGCACACTCTTCCCTGTCGGGTACCAACTTGTCCAATGCCTTCATGTACCCCTCTTGTACCTCTGGATCTGTGTGAGGTTTCACCCTAACCCCACCTCCAGGTGCAGGTTGGCCCAACCAAGATGGAGAGTAATATTTTGGCGTAAGTATATATGCCAAAGCATGTAGTGGAACATTGAGTTTATTCCACCGTGCACACACACAGTCATGAATCGTAGCATACAAGTTGGGATCATTATCCTTAACAATATCTTTTATTTGCCCCAACATGCTATCCATCTGCTCATAAACCTCTCCAATCACTGGTTTATCAGTATCTGCAAAGCGAATCATGTTATAAATGGGCTTGGTAAAACTCAAAATTTCCCTCACACGTGCCCAAAACAGATGGTCAAGGGCAGTCTCCTCCACATGTTCGAAACCTTGCCTGTCAACTATTGTTGCCGCCCTGTCCTTTAATAGCTGCCAGTGTGGGCTTGATACCATTGCAGCCAATGACTCTCTTACCTTCAAAAGGCGCCTCAAGGTGAGGTAATAGCTAGCAAATCTAGTTTTTGCTATTTTCAACAACTCCAATTTGGAGTGAGTACGGAAAAGCCCATGGGTATTGCTATGATTTGTAATAAATTTTATCATTTTTTTACCTCTCTTGTACAAATCACCAAGCCATTTGAATTGAGGTTGTTTGTTTTTAATGATATCATGCATCAAAAGGTTCATTGTGTCAACCAAACACCCAGACCAAAATATGTTGGGGTATTTATCCTCAATAATTGCTCCTGCTGCCTTACAGTTAGCAGCATTATCAGTGATGACTTGTATGACATTGTATGGCCCAGTCTTTTCAATTATATCAAGTAATGGTTTTGCAATGTTAATGTCGGTTTTGAATTTATCTGAATAATCATAAGCTGCCAGGAAGACTGCACCACTAACCGACACAGCCAAAACATTTATCAATGGTTTTCCTTTTACATTGGTCCATCCATCAGAGACAATGGACAACCCATGCTCATTCCACCAACTTGTCATTCTAGCCAAAGAATTGTTTATTTTAGCTCTTTCATGATCAAGACCCATGGTTCTGGTCTTGTCATACCCAAGGCTTTTGTATCCTTTGGGGGCATCATTAATGGCAGAAACCATTTCATGTCAATAAGGTGAGCGAAGAACATTGAATGGCACCCCACATGCATATAGAAACCGGTAAAATTTTGAATCCACATCATTCCTACACCCTTCGTCTAGGAAATCGGATATGGTTCTACGCCTTAATCCAATGCCACTGCCTCCAAAACCACTGGCATGGGTGGAAGTTGAACTTGTTTGTCCATGATGTGTTGGGCCCGAATCAACGAAACCCCTAGATCTTTTAGATGATCTCTGTAGGGCAACCCCCTCTTCCTTCCTATATATCTCTCTCTGTGGTGCTGGCACAAAAGCACAAACTTTGATTCCAATATTTTTAGTTCCATCCCCTGGCATTATCCCACAAAGGTGCCTTCTCGCACGGGTGTATGAACCATGGTATTGTTTATTGCAATGGGGGCAAATAAATTTAGTGGTTCCACCACCTTTCCCTCCCATTTTTTGAACATATTTTCACAAAGGAGTTTGGTCTTGTTTAGTTGGGGAATCTATGTTCTCAAGTTCTCCACTCCCCACTTCCTCCTCAGCATAATCCTCCTCCTTTTCAGGGTTTTCTTTAGATCCACCATAACCCTCCTCTTCATCCTCCTCTTCTCTGATTTGCCTCTTTCTTCTAGCACTCTCCAACACCATTATCACAAAGAAAGGAACCAACATGAGGAAAATCCCTAGCCATATAGCCATGATGGAAACAAGTTTCAAGTTTCTAGCGTGCAAAACAAATGGAAAAATGCCAAATGGGAATAGGAAATGCAACATAGGAAAAAAACAATTCATTTTTTAAGTTTTAAATCCAATTAAATGCAACATTGAAGAAAATTTGAAGTTTTCATTTCTAAACAATTTAACAATCTACAAATTCATCCTAGAAAATACCAAATTGGATTAGAAGGCCTACCTCTTTCTTGCAATCCTCCTGTTGCCTTGCTCCTTGCTCTCCTTCCTTGCTCTCCTTCAACTCTTGCTCTCGCTCTCTCAACAGTTAACAAACAATAAAAACTAAAATGAAACCCCCCCCCCCTTTTAAACAATTCGATTTTTCACATAAAAAAATTTCCGCGCGGCGGGAAACGTTTTTTTTTCCAGGGAGCGTTCGGGAGTGAACGCTCCTCGATCACTTCTGGCGTTTAAAAAATGCTCCCGAAGCGTTTTTTAAACGTCGGAAGCGCTCAGGGAGCATTCGCTCCCAAGCGCTTCCTGAAACGCTCCCAAAAAGGCAGGGAGCGTTTTAACAGGTTCGGAAACGCGCTCCCGAAAACGCTCCCCTCAGGAAGCGTTTCCAAAACGCTCCCGCACGGAGCGCGTTTCGGAAACGGGAACGAAGGGGGTTTGAAGCTTCCCCGCAACCTAGGTTAGGGCTTATGCCCTTTTCCTTAAAAGCTTTGTCCTCAAAGCTGTATTTTTTTGACAAAATTTTTTTCACTTTCAAATTTATTTTCTCTTGTAATGTTGTCTTGACAAATAGGTTTTTTATTTATTTAATTAATTAATTTTAATTTTAATTTTTATTAAATCTTATATAAAAATTAATTTAAATTAAAAAATCAATTTAAATTAATTAAATTTTATATAAATTTAATATTATAATTATCGTTTATATATATAATTATTATATATATTACTATGTATATAACTCACATTTTAATTTTCACACAACCAAGACAATTCCGAAAACAATGGTTGAAGGGTCAACAGAGACAACGTTTGAACGGTGGCTCGAGGCTTGGTTCTAAACAGAGGCTTCAACGGTGTTGTAGGCTCAGTTTGGCTACGAGCCAACAGCGCAAGACTGGACGGTAGGTGACACGCCTGTGTGGTGGTTGCGGATGCTAGATGCAGTCGAGTATGTAATGGAGAGGGGGGTGAGTGATGGCCGTAAGGCCGAGTGTGAGGGGGAACGAAGTTGTGTGAGCGGTGAAGAGCGGAGACGGAGAAGGCGGGGAGAAAGGGTGGCAGGAGCCGGAGTGTGGGCGGGGATGGACGAAGAAATGGTGGCGGGAGAGCCGACTACGGGAGGTGGGGAAAGGTGGGGACGGGGTGTGTAGAGCAGTGGGGAAGGGGGGGTCGGAGAGTGGGAAGAGCAGGGGGTTGACGGTGGAGTAGAGGGGTCAGGTTAAGGGGTAAGGGGAGAGCGGGGTAAGAGCAGAGGGGGGAGGGTCACGGTAAGATGAGGGAGAGCGGGGTAAGAGCAGAGTGTTGTAGCGGGGTAATATTTAAAGAGTGTTGTAGTGAGGCACTTCATAAAATTATTAATTAATTAATTAATTATTATTATTATTTTTAAATTCATTAATTAATATTTAAAGAGTGCTTGAAATTGCCGGGAGGGAAGCAGATGGAGGGGGAAGAGGGAAAAAAATTCGGGGGGTAGGGGGGGGGGGGGAATTTGTGAATTTAAAAAAAAAAAAAAAGAATGCTGCCACAAGCACTCGATTTAAAAAAAACTGTGCAATTCTGGAATTTTCTTCTAATTCCTTAATTCTGGGTGATCATACAGATCTTGAAGAGCGACTACTCCGATACCAATGGAGTGTAAAAACTTTGGTAAACTTGAATAAGTATAAATTATTATTGATAAAAGATGAGATGATTACAAGTGGGGATCACCAAGGCTTTAAATACAGCCTTATGGTGTCCCCACTTGTAATCATCTCATCTTTTATCAATAATAATATAAGCCCTAACAAGGAGTATGAGGAGTATGTCGAGGGGTTGAGTCAGCAAGTGGAGGGGTCGGGTTAAGGGGTACGGGGACTTGTGCGATGGGGAAAGGTGGGGTGATAGAGTAGGGGAGAGGGGGCTGGTTTACGTGAGGGGTTGGGAAGTGAATGGAGGTAGGCTGCGGGAGGGAAATGGACAGCGAGTGGGTTGGGTGAGAGGAAAAATCTGTAAAAAGAATTTTTTAAACAAATGCTGCCCACAAGCACTTAAATTTTTTTTTGCAATTATGGAATTCTTGTAATTCCTTAATTCTGGATGATCACACAGATCCTGAAGAGCGACACCTCCGATACCAATGGAGTGTAAAAAATTTGGTAAACTTGAATAAGTATATATTATTATTGATAAAAGATGAGATGATTACAAGTGGGGATCACCAAGGCTTTAAATACATCCTTATGGTGTCCCTTGGCGAAGAGGCATGATCGTTGATCATGCCCTTCCACATTAATAAACCTAAGATAACTATATTTAACTAATAATTAATAAAATATACATAACAAAAACCTGATACACAACCTTCTCACTGACTTTTCTATCCAACACTTATAACATCAAACAAATCCAATTTACTAAGCTTACATACCTAGCTTAAGATCATTAGATACTCAATCATTCGTTTGACTGCAAAAGTGATAATGAGAGAGCCCTCTCTGGTCCCGGTAGGGCTAGCTACCTAACCTAAAGCCTGGTCTGTGGTTCCCTTTCTTCAATCCTATTTTTAGCCTTGGGAAGTTGGGGAGAGTGATAACAGCTATAATCAATGTGCCTGATTTATGGGGAATGCTTTTATCAATGAAATTTGCAGCAAATTTAGGAGGATGCATTCAGTTGTATTTATCATATGCCACTATTCCTGCATCAACTGGTGATATGGTCAGATTGTACATGGAGGTTGAAAGAAGGTATCATGTTGAAAATCTGAAGAGGCCAAACAATGAAGAGGTTGAACCTCAAGGGCATCCTTCAGAGTATAATGCAATTGTGACTGAATTCTTCTAGCATAACCATCATTTTTCTTAATCTTATCTTCCAAACAAGAAAATAACAAGGCTCAAATTTGACAAAGGTGTGCAGTGCAGTGATGAGAGCCTTTGTCAGCCTAAAAGGGCTAGAATTCAACAGGGGACATCTGAAAAACAACTTATGGACCTATAAATAAGCACACAGGTGTTCTAGATTGTGCCACAAGAAAGACATCTAATGCCATAGAGCATCCTTAGTATTGTATTTCTAACCCTACACTCTTAGATAGGATTTTATTTATGTCATTAGTTAGTTTTCTTTCCATGCATTTCTATTTTATGTCTTTACGTTTTGATATGTTAGAATAGGATTTCTATTCCAGCAGATGTTTTATGTATACATGATGATTTTGATTTTGATTGGATATCTATTTGATGCACTTTTGTTTTCTTAGATACAGGATTATGGATTCTCAAATTCCTTCAGTGAAGAAACGTGCCCCCATGGGGAGCCAGATGTTGAGCACACTTTGTCAACAATCCGAGAAAGCAGAGTACAAAGCAAGTGGAGAACATTTTTCAAAGAGCGAAGTCATCAGTTGCCATCATTCATCATTGTAAACCAAATTTCTGCAAAGTTTATTGTAAATGATGCTAGTATGACTTTTTAATTATGTAACAATACCTAGGTAGCCTTTGATTTTGGAAAAGGATTTCATCCTAGGAAGTTTTTCAGTGTCCCCAAGTTATGTGTGTTTGTAAGCACGCCTAATTGGAAAAGTTTTTCTTCTAGCTATAACCGCAAAGCTAGGGTGGAGTTCGTTGACAAGGTCTTAGGTGAATCCTAGTGTTTATCGAGTCTGATGTAAAGGTGTGTTTCAGAATAATTTTAGTGCATGGTCCCTCGTAATTAGAACACCATGGCTAAATTATTTTATTATAAGCACACTTGGTTTCATACTAGATCATATTGTGTCGCAAAATTGGGTAATGTCTTGAAGGTCTGGTTTAAATGTGTATTTCCCCTTTTAAAGGTTGACTTAAATGTAATATTTTGATGTAAAAATATTTTAGTGCATGGTACCTCACAATTAGAAACCATGGCTAAAATATTTGAGGGTGGAAAAAATTATTAATCCCCTCTAGAGTTAGTCAATTAATTTTTTTTGGCTAAATTAAATAAAAATCCTAAGCAAGAAAATTAATTAATTTTGAGTCAAAAATAATTATAGAGAAATTAATTTCTCTCCAAATGGAAAATAATCAAAATTTCGGCGATAAAAAAGAAGTCAAATTTTGGAGGTCCTCATTGAGGGAAAAATGGATATTTTAAGAAAATTTGAGCCCTTGGACCTTGGTGGTTAAGTCAAAGTCAAAATTTTGAGGAAATTAATCCAAAATATTTATTTTTGGATTAATAAAATATAGTTTTAAGATAAATTCGAATTTTTCCTCAAAAATAAAAATTTGACGGTGGAGATCAAAAGATGTTCAAGTTATTTTCAACGGTCAAGATTATTTTGATGAGGATCAAGCCAACTCACTGTTATTTTCCACTTGGAAAGGTTTTCTCTATACAAGGAAGCCATTTAGATTCTATTTCCCATCTTTGGATGAGGTGGTTTTGTAACGCATGTACTGAGCTGCTACTCTGCTGGAAAATTTTTCTCATAATAAAAAGACTTTGGGGTTCAATTCATGGTGTTCTTCTATCTGCTGATATGTGGTATGTGTTAGTTATGTGTTTATCCTATATTGTGCTGAATATATTTAACTCTTATTTTATTTGTTGGTGATAAGAACATTGTATTGGTACAAGTTATCTTAGGTGATCTGATTTGCTATATGATCTTACAATTTATCTTGAGATTTAATATAGATTTACAGGTACGCTAGCCCTTGGGCTCCAAGTTCATAGGCTGTGGAGAAGAGACGACTTTGTTTGGGCTCTAAGCTTTCGTTGTGAGGAATTATTTTACAAAATGGTTTTGGTTGGTCTGTTTTTCGAAATTATTCATTCATAAAATTTATTCAAAAAATCTTCTCAAAATTTTATGTGATTTTGGGCTAGAAGGATTTAACATGCTAATGAGAGCTAAAAATCCTATTTTCTAATTATTGTACATTTGTAAATATCTGTGAAATTATTTTCTAACCCTTGTTTTATTTTGTAACACTTGGGGTTTTTGGGGTTTTAAATTTTTTTGTATATATTGGGGTTTTGGGATTTCTTTCATTCATTTTTTTGCAGGCGGATCTTCAATTGTCAAAGGAAATCGATTTTTTTGTGGAAGATCTAGCCCTAAGGCTAGGGTTTGAAGGATTATTTCATTAAGTAAGACGTTCAACCTATTTGAGCAATTTAACTAGGGTTTTGAGGTTGATGTAGGCCTAGGAAGGCAAGATCTACCCTCTAGGCCTCCTCCAAGCGTAAGGTTCAACAAAGAAAGAAAAACTTTGGTCTTCAAGGAAGCAAATGTTGGCATTTTGTGGAATTTTTTTTGTGATTGCAGGGTTCTGAAATTTTTTTATGGCCTCTAAGTCCTAGCAGTGGCCTTTTCTTCCTTTGCATCAGCCTTTTCTCCATCTTTTTGTGAGCCTCAACCCTCTTTAGGGCCTTCCGTGAGCCCTAGAGGGCCTTTTCCCTAAGTCCCAACCCTTTTAGGGATTGGAAGGAGCCTTAGAAGGCTCTTCTCCTTGGATCGGAGGCCTAAAGGCTTTCCATTGCCCCTGCCGCAACCCTTAGAGAGCTTTCCCTTGAGCCGCAGGCCATTTTTGGCCTTGCTACAACCCTAGAGGGGCATCAAACCCTCTCGGCCCCACACCTTTGCCCGTTTTCCCTTAGTCGCAAGCCTCATAGTCCTTGCCGTTGCCTCTAGGAGGCTTCTTCTTTGTGTGCCGCAGGCCTTTAAGGTCCCTAGCCGTAGCCTTCTTAACCCTTCATCCCCTCATTGCTACCTTTCCCTTGGCCTCGTAGCCTCATCTGTTATGAAACCAACTCCAAAAATAGAAGAAAAGAGAGATCAATGCCTTAGAAATCAACCACTTCGAGGGGGAAACCTCCAATACATTACATAAATGAATAATTCTTGGATGATACAAATGACCAAAACCTCCTTCTATATATAGGAGTCCATGGGCCCACGATATAATCCTAGCCGACCTAACAATAACAATGTAAGGGCACAATAATAACAATATTGGGGTTACAGGAGTACAACAATAACAATAAGGGGGCTACACTAATAACAATAAGGGACTAAACTAGTAATATAGGGACCTAACATGCCCCTCTCCTTCAAAAAAGTGTTTAACCTCAACGCTTGAGTAGCTCTGGGTGCTTCTGTATAAAATTCTCATCCTCCCATGTAGATTCTTCAGTGGGTAAGTTCTTCCACTTGATGAGATACTCTGAAATTGATCGATTTTGTAGCTGTCGAGTTCTTGTTTCCGTGACCGCTTCGTGTTCCAATATGATTTTTCCTTCCTCATCAAGTTCGTAATATTGCCGGAACTCGGAAGATTTTCACCTATAACTCCTTAAGCATGAAACATGGAAAATGAAGCACCGCGAAGAAGTAGGAAGCCCCAATTTGTATTCCATAGTACTTGGAATTTTGCAACACCTTGTAATGACCATACTTTGGCAATAATTTATTATCCTTCTTAGCTCGCTTGAGATGACTAAGTTTGTATGGTTGTGTAGCCATAAACATCACTTCCTACATCAAAACTTCGCCACCACGTTGATCTCATTGTATTGTTTATCCATTTTGTGCCAAATTTAGGTTATCCTTTATCAGTTGGATAACTTCTTTTCGATGATCGATGTGACTTCCACTGCTTGAACCTTAGAATTTTCTATTAAAGATGATGTGATGGACAATGGATGATATCCATAAAGTGCCATAAATGGGGCCATTTTTGTTGCAGTATGGAAGGAAGTGTTATACCACCATTTAGCGAGAGGTAACCACTTGACCCGTTGTGTTTGTTTATTAGATACAAAACAATGAAGATATCCTTCCAAACATTTATTCATTATCTTAGTTTGACCATCGGATTAAGAATGATAAGATGAGCAATGAGTTAATTGAGTACCCAAACAAGAAAATAACTCTGTCCAAAAATTTCCAGTAAAAATGGGATTCACGTCACAAACCTTTTGGGTTTCCATGTAGCTTTTGAATTCAGTCCATAAATGTACTAGCAACCGTACTTGCTGCAGCTGACAGAGATAATGCACAAAAGTGTGCATACTTGGTAATTCTATCAACTACCACCATGATGACACTCTTTCCTTCAAACTTAGGTAAAACTTTGATAAAATCCTTTGAAATCTCCTCCCAATGTTGACTTGGAATGGATAAAGGCTGTAGAAGTCCCGGGGTCATGAATTTCCATTTCAACTTATTTTGTTAGCTAACCAAACAAAGCGCCACAAAATTTTGAATATCAGATTTAAGGCCATCCCAAAAAAATTCTTTCTTCACCATGTGGTAAGTTTTTAAAAATCTTGAGTGTCCTCCTAAAGGAGAAGTGTGCAATTCCAAAAAAATCTTTTGTTTTAGTTGAGAATTCTTGCAAAGATATAAGCGATCTTTGTACCATAAGGAATTATTTTTCCAACTAAATGTATCAGATGTACTAGGATCTTGCTGCAACTTTTGAATGAGTTTACCCACTTCTTCGTCCTTCTTCCATTCATCCCTTGCTTCGGTTATCCAATCTGGTTGGATAATAGAAATGGCACAAAGCAATGCTTCCACCTCTTCATTCTTTCTTGAGAGTGCATCTGCAACAACATTTAGCTTCCCTTTTTGTAGATTATTTCAAAGTCATAACCCAACATCTTTGTGACCCATTTTTGCTGCTCTTCTGAAGATAGTCTTTGTTCCAAAAAGTGTTTAAGACTATCATGATCAGTTTTTACCTTGCAGTGTCTTCCCATTAGGTAAGTTCGCCATTTCTTTAGTGCATGCAGTATTGCTAACATTTCCTTCTCATAAATAGGTTTCTGTAAATACTTTCCTTTGATTGGACGACTTTCAAAAGCAATGGGTCTTCCTTACTACATTAAAACAACACCAATTCCATTTCCTGAGGTATCACATTCCACAATAAAGGTTTTTGTGAAGTCTGGCGTAGCTAAGACCGGTGCTAGGCACATTGCCTCTTTAAGATGTTCAAAGGCCTTAGTTGCTTCAGGAGTCCATGAAAATGCATCTTTCTTCAATAATGTTGTTAGAGGTGCGGCTATTCTCCCATAATTCTTAACAAACTTGCGATAATACCCTGTTAACCCGAGAAATCCTCGCAACTGCTTTATGGTTGTGGGGACTTTCCATTCCTTAATGGCTTTGATTTTGTTAGGGTCTACTTTAACACCCTCGTGAGATACAATATGACCCAGATATTCCACCTCTTGTACTCCAAAGAAACATTTGGATGTTTTTGCATATAATTGTTTCTCCCGCAATAGTTTGAGCACCCTGTCAACATGTTGAACATGATCCTTCCAAGACCTGTTGTAGATTAGTATATCATCAAAAAATACTAGAAATTTTTTTCTAAGGAAGGGTTTGAAAATGGAATTCATCAACCCTTGAAATGTAGAAGGTGCATTGGTAAGGCCAAAAGGCATGACCAAAAATTCATAATGACCCTCATGAGTTTGAAATGTTGTTTTCGGAATATCTCCAGTCTTCATTCTAATTTGATGATATCCTGAACGAAGATCCAACTTGGTAAAATAAATTGCTCCATGTAATTCATCCAATAATTCATCAATTACAGGAATGGGAAATTTATCTCTAATGGTGAGCTTATTGAGCTCCCTATAATCCGGACACATGCACCATGATCCATCCTTCTTGTGCACCAATACTACTGGAGCAGAGAAAGAAATTTGACTAGGTTGAATTATCCCAACCTCTAACATTTTTGCAATCATACGTTCAATTTCGCTCTTTTGGACATAAGGATATCTATAAGGCCTAATGTTTGGAGGAACACTTGCTGGAATCAAATGAATAGCATGATCTTGATCACGAATAGGTGGGAGTCTTTTGGGAGTTTCAAACACCTTGGAATGATTGTCCAAGACATTTTGGAGATGATTTTGATGTTGGAACTTCTAGTGAGCATAATTGTGCAATTACGCCTTGTTGTTCTTTCTTTAGAAGCTTTGTCATGACATTAGAGCTTAATATCTTTCCCGACTTCCCTGCGATACCCCGTAATTCGACTTCCTTCCCTTCTGAAAAAAATTTCAAGAAAAGTTCTTGAAAATTAAAAGCTACCGTCCCCAAAGATTGTAACCATTGTACTCCTAGTACAACATCATGACCTCCCATAGGAATTGAAAGCATTGGACTATTCAATACATATTCCCCCATGGTTAGATTGATATTATGGAATTTTCCAGAGCAATTAATACTTCCTCCTTTGCAACCATCACTCGACATTCTGGTGCTGGGTATAGGAAACATTTCAATTCCTTGGCTACCTTACAATGAATAAAATTATGGGTACTACGTGAATCAATCAACACTATTACCTTTTTCTTCTTGATATGCCCTTCTATCTTGAGAGTTTGAGGAGTGGTAATTCCTGCCAATGCATTACACGATATAGTCAGACTCATTTCTTCCTCTTCTAGGGTTGGTTCCTGGTGTATATCCTCTTCTTTTGAAGATTCTTGTTTATTTTCTTCTTCCTCTTCACAATCTATGGAAAATAATTTCTTCTCAGCACACTTATGACCTTCAGTGTATTTGCTATCACAATTGTAGCAAAGCCCTTTTGCTCTTTTTTCTTCCAATTGTTGTGGTATCAACCTTGTAGGTTGTGGAAGTCTAGGAGTAGCAACACTTCCATCTTTATATATGTGAGTGGTAGGCTTCTTTATCGCCATAATTTTACATTCAATTTTTCTTGCCAACTTGAATGCCTTTTCCAATGAATCAGGTTCCCAAACGCGAACTTCATGTTGGATGTTATCCTTTAAAGTCCCTATGAAGACATCAATCCTATGTTCCTCTAGAATATCAGTTACCCTTATATTCAATTTTTGGAATTTCTCAATGTGCTCCACCACTGAAGCCTTTTGTTTGAGATTTATCAATTGGCTAAAGAAGGTGTTGCTTTTTGTATTCTCGTAATGTGCTATCATTTCCTCCATAAAAATTGACCAAGTGACAATTTTTTTACGGGAGCAAAGCCATCGAAACCATACAAATGTATTTTGTTCTAAATGTAAAGTTGCAATGTGTACCTTTTGTTTGTTTTGCACATTATTGAGATCAAAATATTGCTCCATCTGTAGTATAGATGTTACAGGATCCTTGCCATCAAACTTTCTCATATCCATCTTTGGAATATGGTGGTTCTTCCATCCAACATTAGAGTTTAAGAAATCACGGTTAACATTTATTTTGTTCTCATCATGAGTTTCCTCTACTACCTTTTCGCCATTAGGAAAAATTTCTTGTATCAACTTTGCCAAACCTTCGATGTCTACTTTTATATCATTCTTCATGTTTTCCATGTTGTCTTTCATTTTTTCATCGATCTTAGCTTCCATGTTATCCATATTAGCTTCCATGCCCACTTCCATGTCGTCCATCTTAGCTTCCAAACCATTCATCTTAGCTTCCATGCCTTTCTTCAAACCATCCATCTTAGTTTCCACGCCTTTCTTCAAAATTTCCATTTCATTTTTTGTTGCTCTTTGCGATAGCGAAATTTTGTGTACTTGCTCTTGCAATTTTGATATCTCATGTTGTGTTTCTTCGTCTTCATGAGTCATAATAGAGCCTTCTGAAGGCTTAATGGGTGTTGAATTCTTTTTAGGGGGCATTTTAGAACCCAATACTGATATCTATTCTTCAATATGCCCTTGGAATAAATTCAAACTAATTTTTTTCAAACGAGACTTATGTAATTCGAAAAAAATACACACCTTTTTCTTGCTTTTCAGGAGCTTAATATTGAAATTGAATTATCTCTATGATTTCAGATCTTCAATATCTGAAATTCGGCTCTAAAGTAGCCCTCTGAATCTTCTTTCAAATGCCACAGGTCTGACCTGATTTGGATTCTTCAAGGCAAAGTTATGCCTAATCTCCCATGATGACCTACTTATGGACTGGTTCAGTAGAGCGAACTTGTACAACTTGCCACGTGTCACTGTTTCCTCCTTCGGCTCTGAAATTGATATACCGAAAACTACAGTCCGTGTACCTGTGGCCACTTTTTACAGAATCCAAATCCGATGCTTAGACAGAGAGAGCTATGATGTTTTTCTCACGGTCACCTCTTTGAGATGAAATTCGGGAGCCTGAAACAATCCTAACTTGCACAGATCATATCTCCAAAAATATTGCGAACCAAGATCTGAAATTTATACATAAGGTTCCTCAGGATTTCGGCTTCGCACTGTAAAAATTTCAACTTCTGAAACATCGTATACGAAAAGTTATAGCGAAAATTCCACAATGACCTATTTTAGTTGAAATTCGGGAGCCTGAAAAAACCCTAACTTCCCCAGATCATATCTCTGAAAGTATTGTGAACCAAGATCTGAAATTTTTACAAGAGGTTCCTCAGGATTTCGGCTTCGCACTGTACAAATTTCAGCTTCTGAAACTTGGTAGAAAAAAAGTTATTGCGAAGATGCCACGATGACCTGTTTGGAGCAGCGAAACCCTAGAATGCAAAGCTTTGATACCAAATGTTATGAAACCAACTCCAAAAATAGAAGAAAAGAAAGATCAACGCCTTAGAAATTAGCCACTTCGAGAGGGAAACCTCCAATACATTATATAAATGAATAATTCTTGGATGATACAAATGACCAAAACCTCCTTTTATATATAGGAGTCCATGGGCCCACAGTATAATCCTAACCGACCTAACAATAACAATGTAAGGCACAATAATAACAATATTGGGGTTATAGGGGTATAACAATAACAATAAGGGGGCTACACTAATAACAATAAGGGACTAAACTAGTAATATAGGGACCTAACATCATCGTTGGCCTATTAGCCGTCTTCTAGTCCTCACCCAAGCCATTCTTCAATCATTGATTTAATTTGCATTCGCATTTTGTTTCTAACATCTTGCCTTGCAACAATTTTGGAACTAACTTGGTGGTTGCAGGTAGGAAAGTTCTTTGGAAGAGAGTTGTTAAAATTGGACAACTAGGTCCAAACTCCATGTTGTGATGCTGAGATGAAGACACCAATATTTTTATTGGGTTCTTCTTTCGGAGAGGTGCAAGATTGATCTAAAGATCATCTTGATCCGATGAGCAGAACATTTATTTTGAATTTATTTATAATACTTTCAAAATATGTGTAGGTCGGCCTTAAGGTTTTACACCCCCAGCAAATGTGTCACATACCCTCAGTGATTGATATAAATAGAGTCAACGTTGGAGAACATTTCACTCATCTCCTCATCACACATATCTCTCTCTCCACTTCTGATTGGTTCGAGCTCCAAGGAGGCAAATTTGTGGCTCACACGTGGGAGAAGGACGAAGACTGTTTTTGCTGCAGCTAGGGTTTGACCACAGGTTTGATCAATGTTGACTTTGACCAGCTAGGGTTTGACATTTTGGCACAAGAATTGAGGTCAAAGGTTGACCGAAGACCAATCTGCGTTGACTTTCACTTGCTGCTAGGTAGCGTTGACTTTTCTGGGCAGCATCGACTTTTCTGGGGTTGACTTTGAGTTGACCGTTTGGCTGTTTTGAGGGTTGTTGTGACACATGTTGGGTTGCCTAACCAAGGAGACTTTGCTGGTTGAAGCATCCTGTTGATCGCCGTAACGCACCAACAAATATATATTTTTCTGGCTTGTCTTCTGTTGATCCACTGGTATGTTCTATTAGCGTTTTACTTAATGATTTATGTGATTGCTGTCTAGTATTGAAGAGAAAGTGAAGTTGCATCAAGCATAGAACATCTACATAAATTTACATGGTATCAGAGCTGAGGTGAAGACAAAGTCCTAATTTGTAGCAATCATCGAAGAAGAAAATGGGTTCCACAAACTATGGCTTCAAGGAGGATGACAAATTGACTGGGAAGGATGACTTCCATGCTTGTAAGATGATATTGGATCTTAAATTGGAAGACCAAGATGTCATGGACTATGTGCAGGGTAAAATCCAAGAACCTCCATCCACTGCTACTGCTGCTGCCAAAACAAAGTACAAGAAGGGGGAGATCAAAGCAAAGCTGATGATCAGGGAATCCATGCATAAGAGTCTGGTGGCCTACATCTCTGAGCTAGGCACATCCAAAGAGATGTATGATAAGTTGGTCGTCATGTTCAAGGCCAACAATGCGAATCAAGTCCTATTCTACAAAAATCAATTGAAGAATCTGAGGAAAGGCAGGGATGAGTTTGTTGAATCATAGTTTCTGAAGCTGACCGAGATCAGGAACAATCTGCTGGCTATTAGGGAGACAATAGCTGATTGAGAGATGGTACTCACCGCACTTGGAGGGCTCCCATCCGAATGGCATGTGTTCAACACTACCATTCTCAATAACAATGTGATACTTGACTTTGATGAAGTACTATCGAGATGCGTACAAGAAGAAACAAGAATGAAGGAGCATGGAAATGAAGGAAATGCTGCCTACGCTGCTCATTCTAGAAAGAACTTAGGTGGTCCAAAGAACAAAGGAAGAGCAGGGGCCTAAGGAAAGAAGGGCAAGTGTTACACTTGTCATAGTCCCGGTCACTATGCTAGAGAATGTCCTTTCAAGAAGGATTCTCCCGATGATGATGACAACAACAACATGCGGAGGAATGAAAATCAAAGGAACAACAAGTTCAAGGGAAAGAGGAAGGCTCCCTCTGACGGAAATGAGCAACCTTTCAAAAGGTTGAGAAATTCCAGGTATGAGGAATCAAATGTTGTTGATAAAAGAAATGAATACATTTGTGTATCTGCCCTCTTCGTTGCATCTCCACCCGACACTATGGATGTCTGGTTGATAGATAGTGGTGCCTCAAGGCACATCACTGGGTTCAAGGAAGCACTCTCTGATATGGTTGAGAAGGATACTAATTTGGAAATTAACCTTGGAGATAATGCCACATATCCCGTGAAAAGGACAGCGACTGTGACCCTCCACTTGTCTCAAGGTCAAGTCCTCTGCTTGCAGGATGTACTCAGTGTACCTAATTTGAAGAAGAACCTTGGGTCTATATTGGCCATGGAAGGCAAAGGTTTCATTGTGGCATTCATTGATGGAAAGGTGCGCATGTGGAAGAAGAGCTTCAAGGAAGCTATCACGTTTGGGTCTAGAATTGATACACTCTACCAGGTTGGAGGAAGTCCACTGGGAGAAATGACATGAGATGCTATCCGACAGACTGATAATGGCATTGAATATGAGACGAACGAGTTCAAGAACTGTTGCAAAGAAGCTGGCATTAAGAGTGAGGCCACAACTGTATATACTCCTGAGCAGAATGGCGTTGCTAAACGAAAGAATAGGACCATTGTGGGAGCTGCCCGTGCCATGCTATGTGACCAGGGTCTACCGAAGTTTCTGTGGGGAGAAGCTGCGAACATCACTGTGTACATACAAAACCGATGCTCGCATTCTGGACTCCAAAACTCCCGAAGAGGTTTTCTCTGGTAAGAAACTTGACGTCTCACATTTTAGAGTTTTTGGATGTCCTGTTTATTTTCATGTGCCGAAAGAGAAGAGGAGCAAGCTAGATGCTTCTGGGAGGGAAGGAATGCTTGTGGGCTACAACAAAACTTCGAAGGCCTATAGAGTCTATGTGCCTGGTCAAGGGGAAGTGGAGATATGCCATGATGTCACTTTTGACGAAGATGCTTCCCTGAAGAAAGTTGTCAATCTTTCGAGATCCCAGGAAGATCATGAAGCAAGGCCTGGAAATCAAGAAGAACCGAAAGATGAGACGATGCTTGATGTTGAAGGACCGATGGACCCGATCGATCAACTTTTTTCACTGGGGAAGAGACCATCATGGCTCAGGGACACCCTTGAGGATGCCGAGAGTCATATGGCCCCAAGGGGGACATTCCCTGAAAGCAAGAAGCCAAGTAGATACCATGGCTATCTAGCAGCCATGAGTACTATTGTACAATCTAAGCCTAGAACTTTTGAGGAAGCCGTAAGGCATCAAGTTTGGAAGAAGGTTATGCACGAAGAGTACGAGTCCATAATGTAGAATGACGTCTGGGATGTGGTTCCAAGACTGAAGGACAAAGCAGTTGTTTCCTCGAAATGGCTCTACAAGATCAAGCATGGATCTGATGGAAGTGCTAAAAAGTTCAAGGCAAGGTTCGTTGCCCATGGCTTCTCTCAAAAGGAAGGTGTTGACCACACTTTGTCAACGACCCTATAGCAATACACCCCCATTTTTTCAAATGGGATTCATCATGTTCGATGTGGTCGCGCCATTCAGATCCCATCATCAGTCGACAGTTTTATGAATAATGTAAACCCATTCTGCATGTTTATGATGTAAATGATCTAAGTAAGACCGTCATGTATGTAACAACCTAGGTAAACCTAGTATGTTGGTGACGATTTCTATCCTAAGAGGTTTTTTGTCTCACTGATTTACTTGTGTTTTTCGACACAAGTTATCGGCAGAGTTTTCCCCTCCAGCCTCACCCCAAAGCTAGGGTGGATTTTGTCATCAGGATGCTAAGTGAGTTCTAGTGTTTTCTATCGAGTCCTTGTAAAAGTAGTTTGGGAATGATCTTAGCTAGTTGGCTAGATTATTTTATTACAAGCTACTTAGTCTACTAGATCATGTTTTGAGTCGCAGAATTGAGTACCTATTTGAGGGTCTATATGAATGGGTATTCCCCCTTCATGTGTCTAAATGTATTTATCTTATGTAAAGAGGGTTGGAAAAAATAATTAAAATCCCCTCTCAGTCAATTAATTAAATTTTCTGGCCAAATTAATTAAAAATCTTAAGCCAGAAATTTAATTAATTTTAGGTCCTATGTGAGTATAAATTTTTTCAAAAGCAAAATTCGTTGGTCCTTAAAAGATGAATTTTTAAAAGCCCCAGGCCAAGGGAATATTAAGAATTTCAAGAAATTTTGAACCCTTGGGTCTAGGTGGCTAAATCAAAGTCAAAATTTTGAGGTAATTAACTCAAAAATAGTATTTTTCAGTTAATTAAAATGGATTTAAATAATAAATTCGTTTTTTCCTCAACTTTGTAATTTCGAGGGTCTATATGAATGGATATTCCTCCTTCATGTGTCTAAATGTATTTATCTTATGTAAAGAGGGTTGAAAAAAATAATTAAAATCCCCTCTCAGTCAATTAATTAAATTTTCTGGCCAAATTAATTAAAAATCTTAAGCCAGAAATTTAATTAATTTTAAGTCCTAGGTGAGTATAAATTTTTTCAAAGGCAAAATTCGTTGGTCCTTAAAAGATGAATTTTTAAAAGCCCCAGGCCAAGAGAATATTGAGAATTTCAAGAAATTTTGGACCCTTGGGCCTAGGTGGTTAAGTGAAAGTCACAATTTTGAGGTAATTAACTCAAAAATAGTATTTTTGAGTTAATTAAAATGGATTTAAATGATAAATTCGTTTTTTTCTCAACTTTGTAATTTCGACAGTCCATATTAAAAGATGATCAAATCTTTTCGACGGTCGAGATTATTTTGACATGGATCAATCGAACTAGCCATTGGAGATTTTGTCTTATAAATTAGAGGTTTTGATGTGACATTTACATCCGATCTTAGAATCGTGCACTTGTCTTGGAAGCTCTTGTGAATTTTCTTTGATGAATAAAGCATAAAGACTCTGGGGTTACAAACTTTGGTGTTCCTTTTCCAGATCTATGTGGTGATTCATTTCTAAACTCTGCTACTTTGTTTGACTTTTTTATGGTTGATGGCCTTCATGGATTAATCTGCATACATGTATCTTGTGCAGTTTTTTGGGTTCATAAAATGACATTTTTGATTTAACGGAAAGACTAGTTATCTATTTTTCTGAAGGATCTCATGTTATTTTCTTAAATCTCTATCAATCTAAAGTTCAGATCTAAGTGTGCAGGGAAATATTTTTTTAAGGTTTGAGCGTCTGAGAAGTCTTCAGTAGGAAAGATTTAGATAATATGTGTAAGAATCAATCTAACATTAAGAAAAGCTTTGATAAATCATCTCGATCTAGATCTTTGCAGGTTGGAGACATGGTATTACTTTGGGACAGAAAAAATGAAAAGCCCGGAAAACACAAGAAATTTGACAGTTTGTGGCTGGGACCTTATCTTATCAGAGGCATTGCTGGACCAAACGCATTCCACTTGAGCACGTTGGAAGGCGAACCACTTCAGCTACCTGCGAATGGCCAACTGCTCAAGTTGTTCTTCAAAGATGACATTTGATGCCATTGGGCATCCTTTGTATTGTATTTATAACCCTACTCCTTGTCCTTTCAGCATTTCATTTATGTAGTTAGATTAGATTTACTTTTCATGTTAAGTAGAATAATAAATGATAGAAGAGCTTCTATTTTTCATGTGCTTAATGTTATATGATGATATTTGGATGGACACTACTTATGTAATTTTGTGTGTTGTTTGGATGCAGATTCTGGATTCTCACATTCCTCCGATGAAACAACGTGTCCTCAAGTAGAGCCAGATGTTGACCACACTTTGTCAACGACCCCATAGCAGTACACTCCCATTTTTTCAAATGGGATTCATCATGTTCAATGTGGTCGCGCCATTCAGATCCCATCATCAATCGACAGTTTTATGAATAATGTAAACCCATTTTGCATGTTTATGATGTAAATGATCTAAGTAAGACCATCATGTATGTAACAACCTAGGTAAACCTAGTATGTTGGTGACGATTTCTATCCTAGGAGGTTTTTTGTCTCACTGATTTACTTGTGTTTTTTGACACAAGTTATCGGCAGAGTTTTCCCCTCCACCCTCACCCCAAAGATAGGGTGGATTTTGTCATTAGCATGCTAAGTGAGTCCTAGTGTTTTCTATCTAGTCCTTGTAAAAGTAGTTTGGGAATGATCTTAGCTAGTTGGCTAGATTATTTTATTACAAGCTACTTGGTCTACTAGATCATGTTTCGAGTCGCAGAATTGGGTATCTATTGGAGGGTCTATACGAATGGGTATTCCCCCTTCATGTGTCTAAATGTATTTATCTTATGTAAAGAGGGTTGGAAAAAATAATTAAAATCCCCTCTCAGTCAATTAATTAAATTTTCTGGCCAAATTAATTAAAAATCTTAAGCCAAAAATTTAATTAATTTTAGGTCCTAGGTGAGTATAAATTTCTTCAAAAGCAAAATTCGTTGGTCCTTAAAAAATGAATTTTTAAAAGCCCCAGGCCAAGGGAATATTGAGAATTTCAAGAAATTTTGGACCCTTGGGCCTAGGTGGTTAAGTCAAAGTCAAAATTTTGAGGTAATTAACTCAAAAATAGTATTTTTGAGTTAATTAAAATGGATTTAAATGATAAATTCGTTTTTCCCTCAACTTTGTAATTTCGACGGTCTAGATTAAAAGATGATCAAATCTTTTCGACGGTCGAGATTATTTTGACATGGATCAACCGAACTAGCCGTTGGAGATTTTGTCTTATAAATTAGAGGTCTTGATGTGACATTTGCATCCGATCTTAGAATTGTGCACTTGTCTTGGAAGCTCTTGCGAATTTTCTTTGATGAATAAAACATAAAGACTTTGGGGTTACAAACTTTGGTGTTCCTTTTCCAGATCTATGTGGTGATTCATTTCTAAACTCTGCTACTTTGTTTGACATTTTTATGGTTGATGGCCTTCATGGATTAATCTGCATACAGGTATCTTGTGCAGTTTTTTGGGTTCATAAAATGACATTTTTGATTTAAAGGAAAGACTAGTTATCTATTTTTCTGAAGGATCTCATGTTATTTTCTTAAATCTCTATCAATCTAAAGTTCAGATCTAAGTGTGCAGGGAAATTTTTTTTAAAGGTTTGAGCGTCTGGGGAAGTCTTCAGTTGGACCAGCTGACTCTCAGATTTTGTAAATCTGAAAAAGCCCATTGTTTCTAATTTCTCAAAGCTATCTTACGAAATTGTGTTTTTACAGGATCTTCTAGAACTTGTGCCTCTCTTTAAAATTTCAAATTTCTAAAAAAGTTGTGCTAAAATGGGTATAAATCTGATCACGAGGGCCTCAGATTTGTATATTAGCTTGTAAATTTGTATTTTTTGTTAGGGCTTGTTGACCACACCTTGTCAACTACCACATAGCAATACACCCCCATTTTTTCAAATGGGATTCGTCATGTTCAACGTGGTTGCGCCATTCAGATTCCATCATCAGTCAACAGTCGACAGTTTTACAAATGATGTAAACCCATTCTGCATGTTATGATGTAAATGATCTAAGTAAGATCGTCAATGTATGTAACAACCTAGGTAAGCCTAGTATGTTGTTGATGATCTCTATCCTAGGAGGTTTTTTGTCTCACTGATTCACGAAAGTGATGAGCAGAGTTTTTCCCTCCAGCCTCACCCCAAAGCTAGGGTGGATTTTATCATCAACATACTAAGTGAGTCCTAGTGTTCTATCGAGTCCTTGTAAAAATAGTTTCAACTACTTGGTCTACTAGATCATATTTTGAGTCGCAGAATTGGGTATTTATTTAAGGGTCTATACGAATGGGTTTTCCCCTTCATGTCTGCAAATGTATTATCTCATGTAAAAGAGGGTTGGAAAAATAATTATAATCTCCTCTTAGTCAATTAATTAAATTTTCTGGTCGATTAATTAATAAAATCTTAAACCAGAAATTTAATTAATTTAGGGTCCTAAGTTAGGATTAAATCTTTAAAGGCAAAATTTGTGGGTCCTTGGAAAATGATTTTGAAAGCCCCAGGCCAAGGGAATATTGCGAATTTTAAGAAATATTGGACCCTTGGGCCTTGGTGGTTAAGTCAAAGTCAAAATTTTGGGGTAATTAACTCAAAAATAATACTTTTGAGTTAATTAAAATTGAATTAAATGATAAATTCGTTTTTTCCCCAAAATTTTAATTTCAACACTCCGGATTAAAAGATAATTAAATCTTTTGGACGGTTGAGATTATTTTGACGAGGATCATCCAAACTAGCCGTTAGAGATCTTGTCCTATAAATTTAGAGGTCTTTCTCATTCTTGAGTCATCCGATCTCAGGATCGTGCACTTGTTCTTAGTAGCTCTTGTAAATTTTTGAGGAATAAAGCATAAAGACTTTGGGGTTACAAATCTGGATGTTCCTTCTCAGATCTATGTGGTGAATTGTCTCTAAACTCTGCTACTTTGTTTCTTGTATTTTATGGTTGATGGCTTTCATGGATTAATCTACATACAGGTATCTTGTGCAGTTTTCTGGGTTTATAAAATAACATTCTGATTTTTTTGCAAAGGTCTCATGTTGTTTTCTTAAATCTCTATCGATCTAAGATTCAGATCTTAGTGTGCAGGGTAATTTTTTTAAAGATTGGGCGTCTGGGGAAGTCTTCGGATGGACCAGCCGACTCTCAATAAACATAAATTTGATAAGCTCTTTATTTGTTAAATTCCAGGTCTATCTTACGATATTTGTGATTTTGCAGGGTTTCAAAGGCTTGTGCCTCTCATTTAAAAATTTTAGTTTCTAAACTGTGCTAAAATGGATTTCAAATCTGACCATGAGGGTTTTAAATCTGTAAACTAGTTGTAAATTTGTAAATTTTCTTTGAGGATTGTAAGGGTTTAATCGTTTCTTGGTGTATGTATCTTCAGATCTGGTTGGTGTCTTGCAGATTCAGGGTTCAAATTGGATTTTTTTTTTAGATCTAAGACAGATCTAGCCTCCAAAGGCCAGATCCAGCCTCAAACTGCTATTGTGGACGAATCTGGACATTGTTTTGAATTAAAAGAGCATAAGATCTGGGCCTAAAAGAAGAAATTTTAATTTAACTGGGCAGAATTTATGCGTGCTGGGTTTAATCAAAATTATTCTGTTGCTGCACTCTTCCTGTCTGCCCTTTTTCTCTTTTTCGATTTCATCTGCCCTTACCTTTCCTCACGTGTCTCTTTGTCAGCCATCCAAACAGCTCTTCGAACTCCTCAGTGCTCGATTTTCTTATTTCTTTCTCTTCTATTCCTTTCTCTGCATCCAGCCTTTCCCTTATGTCCAACATCCTCCATCGATTTCCCACGCCGTCTTTAATTCTCCACACCAAACCCAATTGACCTGCATTAAAACGTTGATCCTATCCACTTTGCCGTCCAGCAAAGCTTATCCGACTTCACCATCGTTCCTTTCTTCTGTCCGCTCATCAATCTTCTTACTCTGACCGTCAGCCTCTTCGCGTGCCATTCCCATCCTCCTTCATGTCCGTCGTACCCCAAATCAGCTCCTTGCTTCTCGATTTTAACCTGCAATCTCATTCTCTCGCTGCCGTCCAATTTTTTGCCGTCGATTTCTTTACTCCTCACCGTCACCCGAGCTTCTCCACGCGTACCCTCGCTCTCCATCGACGTCAAGCTCCAACCTGCACACGGAAACGACAAAGAAACAAACGCACAGAAATTTGAACGCATATGCATTAATCGAATTCGTTTTGGAAGGTTTCAACGTTAGTTTTAATTTAGTTAATGTATAGTTTTAGAGTTTCATTTTAGTCGCCAGTTAGTTCGATTTTTATTTTTTGTTGTTGTTAGATTTTAGATTTAATTTTTTGTAATGCTTTAGTTAGGGTAACGTTTAATTTTCATTTTTATTAGATTTAAATTTTAATAAAGGTTGGTTAGTTATAGATTAGCGTTAGATTTCTTGGTTTTAATTTGTGTTTTTTTTTTAGTTTTATAATTTAATTTAAATTTAAATTTAGATTTAGATTTTGAATTTTAGATTCATAAAAATAAAAAATAAAAATAAAAAAATTCCAAAAAATTATAAAAATCTAGAAAATACAAATTTTTTTCGAATTTTCTATAGTCAAATGTGTTGAAATTTTTCTATCTGAAGTTTTGACTATAGAAACATTTTCTGGATCGAAATTAATTGAAGCATCATAAATCTGGAAATATTGCAAATATCTGGCATTTTCATCTTGTGATAATATTGTTTTGGGTTTAAGATGTTTTAATGCATGGTTGTGGTGTTTTTCAATTAAATATCATTGTGATCAATCATGTTTTAATAAGCAACAGTTAATCGTCACTTACTTGTTTATAATTGCATAATGGGATCTTGTTTGACTCCATAAGGCACTGGTCTTAAACGTGAAATCTAATTTAGATCTGTGGAATCTTGTTTATTTTTATCAAGTATTTGATGTTTTAGCTGTGTCTCCTGGATTCTTCATCCTCATTTCTAATAGGGTCTACCTCCCTTAGCTTGCAAGGAGACGACTTAAATAGAGAGATTGGGGATAAAGGTGACAGCCCCCGATCTGAGCTGTTGTCGTGGTGCCTGGACAATCTGTGCGACAACTTTTTTTGGCGCCGTTGCCGGGGATAGAGTTTTTCTGTCCTTGGTCTTAACGATATTTTATAATCTTCAAATCTTCTTTCGCCATTCATTACCCGTCGCAAGTTATCACATTTTTTGGCGTTTTTCATCTCTTCATATTTTCATCATCTTATCTTTCGTCATATCACTAATCATTTCATCATCGTATCTTTAGCACCTGGACATTTCGGTTGGCTTCTTGTTTGGGTGGCGACTCCACTTATTCATCTTTTTATTCCTAGACAAGAATCCCCCCCTGATATCCATCTGCTATCTGTCGATTATTTCTCCTGTTTTAGAATTAATCTCATGTTCAAGTGGCAACTCCAATTCTTTCATTTCTTACAAGAGTTCCTGCTAAGAAGTTCGCTTCTTGAGGACCTTTTGACTATTCTTGAACACAGATCTATTTCTAAAATCCTAAAAACGATATCATGGATGTTTTTGCCCCGTGTAATTTTGCTAATATTTAGGGTTATCCCCATGATGTCCCTCAAATGGATAAATTACCTTCTTTTCGAGGAAATGATGCAGTTAGTGTCAAATCTCACTTGTTTGCTTTCACTAACTGGTGGAATAGATTTGCAGTTGCAAATAATAATTTCGATGATGTAAAGATGAAAACTTTTGTTCTTACTTTTGGTGAGGATGTTGCTGAATGGTTTATGGAAAAGCTTGATAATTCATTCAATACTTTTGAATCAATTGTAACTGCCTTTAAGGAAAAGTACGGTGATAAAAGGGAAGATAGGCATTTGGCAAGGGAGATCAGTACCATAAAAAAGAAAGAAAATGAAACGACTGAAGAATTTAACAGGAGATTTAATGGTATTCTTAGAGAAATATCTCAAACTCATAAACCTCCTGATGGATCTTTTCTGAATTTTTACATTGATGCTTTTGATTCTGATACTTCATATGAGTTAAGGCGGGCTAAAACTGCAAATTACAAAGCTTGTCAATCTTTGGCTGAGGAGATTGAAAAGGATAAGAAAGCATCTGGAATGTCCAAAACTCTAGATTTTGATAGGTCTTTGACAAACTATAAGGGAAAAGAAATTAAAGAAGATGATGATGACCCTATGAAAAAGTTAATGCAGAAACTTGAAAGCATGGAGCTTAATCATGCTAAGGAAATAAGCACTTTACAGTCTAGGTTGGTTCAAATGGGAAGGGCTCAAACGCAGATTTCCCAATCTAGAAATAATAATGCTTTGCAGAAAAGAGACCTATCTTATGAGCAGAGACCGACAAATCAACTTGAGTTTGCAAATCTTATGGATGAAGCTCTGCCTTATTGTAGAGCCTGTAATGATCTTCATGAAGAGGTCACTTGCCATGTTGTCAAAAGAATCATAGCTAGTAGAATGGCAGGGTCAAGCCATCAAATTAATGTTGTTGGTAAGGACTATCACATGCATATAGAAGATAATGAAAGTCAGGTTAAGGAGCCAGCTCAGATGATTAAGGATGTGCAACCCAATCATACGCAAATAATTCAAAACATGGAAGCTAACCAAATCAGTCTTCAAAATAAGATAACTTCCATGGAAGAAAGTCATGCACAGGAAATAAATGTCATGGAAAACAGGTTAAAGATAATGATTAATCATATGTCCATTATACAGAATCACATGATTGCAATGGAAGCAAGACACACCCAGGAAATGACTGCCATGAAGGAAAATCACTTGTTGGAAATAAAAAATATGGAGGCAAATCAGACGAAATTAATAGTAAGGCATGCTAGGGAGATGAGTTCCATACAAAAGAAATTGGAAAAAATGGAAGAATTACAAGAATTTCAATCGAAATTTGATTATGAAGATTCATCAACAGATCATAAGACTTCTTGTCTACTAAAGCCATTCTCATCTCATCACACGGAGGATTTCACTATGGTTTCAAAGGATGTTGAGAAAGACCAAGCTTATGTTTCACCATTGACAAAGTATATCCAGAATAATATTGGTCATGCTCCAAGTTCTTCAGATATTTTGTACAAACATCTTCAAGATGAGCACAAGAAATCTACAGTGGTCTCATTGCTGACATCACAACCCACTCAGAAGAAGAGAAAGAAGCAAAAAAGAAGTAAGTGGTTTGATTCGTCTGATGGTCGAGAGCAGCTTGACATTTGGATAAGACAAAGTCCTACATTGTGCAAGATTGGACATGGCACATCTGAAAAGCAGCCTACAGACTTGCCTGAAAGCAGGAAAATGCTCAGCATGCACTATATTGAGCCAATCTGATGCCACAGGGCATCCTCTGTATTGTATCTCTAACATTACACTTCGTTATTTCAGCATTTCATTTTGCAGTTAGAGTAGATTTACTTTTCATGTTAAGTAGAATAATAAATAAAAGAAGAGCTTCTATTTTTCATGAGCTTAATGTTATATGATGATATTTGGATGGACGCTACTTATGTAATCTTGTGTGTTGCTTGGATGCAGATTCTGGATTCTCACATTCCTTCAATGAAGCGACGTGTCCCCAAGTAGAGCCAGATGTTGACCACACTTTGTCAACTACCTCATAGCAGTACACCCCCATTTTTTCAAATGGGATTTGTCATGTTCGACGTGGTTGCGCCATTCAGATTCCATCATCAGTCAACAGTTGACAGTTTTACAAATGATGTAAACCCATTCTGCATGTTATGATGTAAATGATCTAAGTAAGACCGTCAATGTATGTAACAACCTAGGTAAGCCTAGTATGTTGTTGATGATCTCTATCCTAGGAGGTTTTTTGTCTCACTGATTCACGAAAGTGATGAGCAGAGTTTTTCCCTCCAGCCTCACCCCAAAGCTAGGGTGGATTTTATCATCAGCATACTAAGTGAGTCCTAGTGTTCTATCGAGTCCTTGTAAAAGTAGTTTCAACTACTTGGTCTACTAGATCATATTTTGAGTTGCAGAATTGGGTATTTATTTAAGGGTCTATACGAATGGGTTTTCCCCTTCATGTATGTAAATGTATTATCTCATGTAAAAGAGGGTTGGAAAAATAATTATAATCCCCTCTTAGTCAATTAATTAAATTTTCTGGTCAATTAATTAATAAAATCTTAAACCAGAAATTTAATTAATTTAGGGTCCTAAGTTAGAATTAAATCTTTAAAGGCAAAATTTGTGGGTCCTTGGAAAATGATTTTGAAAGCCCCAGGCCAAGGGAATATTGAGAATTTTAAGAAATTTTGGACCCTTGGGCCTTGGTGGTTAAGTCAAAGTCAAAATTTTGGGGTAATTAACTCAAAAATAATACTTTTGAGTTAATTAAAATTGAATTAAATGATAAATTCGTTTTTTCCCCAAAATTTTAATTTCAACGCTCCGGATTAAAAGATAATTAAATCTTTTGGACGGTTGAGATTATTTTGACGAGGATCATCCAAACTAGCCGTTAGAGGTCTTGTCCTATAAATTTAGAGGTCTTTCTCATTCTTGAGTCATTCGATCTCAGGATCGTGCACTTGTTCTTCGTAGCTCTTGTAAATTTTTGAGGAATAAAGCATAAAGACTTTGGGGTTACAAATCTGGATGTTCCTTCTCAGATCTATGTGGTGAATTGTCTCGAAACTCTGCTACTTTGTTTCTTGTATTTTATGGTTGATGGCCTTCATGGATTAATCTACATATAGGTATCTTGTGCAGTTTTCTGGGTTTATAAAATAACATTCTGATTTTTCTGCAAAGGTCTCATGTTGTTTTCTTAAATCTCTATCGATCTAAGATTCAGATCTAAGTGTGCAGGGAATTTTTTTTTTTAAGATTGGGCGTCTGGGGAAGTCTTCGGTTGGACCAACCGACTCTCAATAAACATAAATCTGATAAGCTCTTTATTTGTTAAATTCCAAGTCTATCTTACGATATTTGTGATTTTGCAGGGTTTCAAAGGCTTGTGCCTCTCATTTAAAAATTTTAATTTCTAAACTGTGCTAAAATGGATTTCAAATCTGACCATGAGGGTTTTAAATCTGTAAACTAGTTGTAAATTTGTAAATTTTCTTTTAAGATTGTAAGGGTTTAATCGTTTCTTGGTGTGTGTATCTTCAGATCTGGTTGGTGTCTTGCAGATTCAGGGTTCAAATCAGAATTTTTTTTTAGATCTAAGACAGATCTAGCCTCCAAAGGCCAGATCCGGCCTCAAACTGCTACTGTGGACGAATCTGGACATTGTTTTGAATTAAAAGAGCATAAGATCTGGGCCTAAAAGAAGAAATTTTAATTTAACTGGGCAGAATTTATGCGTGCTGGGTTTAATCAAAATTATTCTGTTGCTGCACTCGTCCTGTTTGCCCTTTTTCTCTTTTTCGATTTCATCTGCCCTTACCTTTCCTCACGTGTCTCTCTGTCAGCCATCCAAACAACTCTTCGAACTCCTCAGTGCTCGATTTTCTTGTTTCTTTCTCTTCTATTCCTTTCTCTGCATCCAGCCTTTCCCTTATGTCCAGCATCCTCCAACGATTTCCCACGCTGTCTTTAATTCTCCACACCAAACCCAATCGACCTGCATTAAAACGTCGATCCTATCCACTTTGCCGTCCAGCAAAGCTCATCCGACTTCACCATCGTTCCTTTCTTTTGTCCGCTCATCAATCTTCTTACTCTGACCGTCAGCCTCTTTGCGTGCCATTCCCATCCTCCTTCATGTCCGTCGTACCCCAAATTAGCTCCTTGCTTCTCGATTTTAACCTGCAATCTCATTCTCTCGCTGCCGTCCAATTTTTCGCCGTCAATTTCTTTACTCCTCACCGTCACCCGAGCTTCTCCACGCGTACCCTCGCTCTCCATCGACGTCAAGCTCCAACCTGCACACGGAAACGACAAAGAAACACACGCACAGAAATTTGAACGCATATGCATTAATCGAATTCGTTTTGGAAGGTTTCAGCGTTAGTTTTAATTTAGTTAATGTATAGTTTTAGAGTTTCATTTTAGTCGCCAGTTAGTTCGATTTTTATTTTTTGTTGTTGTTAGATTTTAGATTTAATTTTTTGTAATGCTTTAGTTAGGGTAACGTTTAATTTTCATTTTTATTAGATTTAAATTTTAATAAAGGTTGGTTAGTTATAGATTAGCGTTAGATTTCTTGGTTTTAATTTGTGTTTTTTTTTTAGTTTTATAATTTAATTTAAATTTAAATTTAGATTTAGATTTTGAATTTTAGATTCATAAAAATAAAAAATAAAAATAAAAAAATTCCAAAAAATTATAAAAATCTAGAAAATATAAAAAATTTTCGAATTTTCTATAGTCAAATGTGTTGAAATTTTTCTATCTGAAGTTTTGACTATAGAAACATTTTCTGGATCGAAATTAATTGAAGCATCATAAATCTGGAAATATTGCAAATATCTGGCATTTTCATCTTGTGATAATATTGTTTTGGGTTTAAGATATTTTAATGCATGGTTGTGGTGTTTTTCAATTAAATATCATTGTGATCAATCATGTTTTAATAAGCAGCAGTTAATCGTCACTTGTGTATAATTGCATAACGGGATCTTGTTTGACTCCATAAGGCACTGGTCTTAAACGTGAAATCTAATTTAGATCTGTGGAATCTCGTTTATTTTTATCAAGTATTTGATGTTTTAGTTGTGTCTCCTGGATTCTTCATCCTCATTTCTAATAGGGTCTACCTCCCTTAGCTTGCAAGGAGACGGCTTAAATAGAGAGATTGGGGATAAAGGTGACAACCCCCGATTTGAGCCGTTGTCGTGGTGCTTGGACAATCTGTGCTACAACAGGGCTGTAAGGGTTTTATAAAATTTTGTGCATATTTTTTGGATCTGTATGGTTTTGCAGGTTGCAGGGTTTTCTCAGAAATTTATTTTAAGATCTGAGCCAGATCTAAACCCCGAGGGCAAGATCTGGCCTCAGAATCGCTTCTGTGGGCAAATCTGAATGTTATTTTATTAAGGAGCATCTAAAAGCTGATTTTGTGGGAAGAATTTAAACTGCTGGATGAATTTTTAAAGTGTTTTGGGTTTTTCTTGCACCCTGCCTATAAAACGCTGCCCTTGTCTTGCCTTTCTCCATTGCCATCGAATCCTCTGCTCTCGTCCTCCTTACCCTTCGATCTCTCTCTGCAGTCGAACCATTTTATCCTCATCTGCCTTTGCCGTCTGCACCTTCCTTGTTGTCGTCGACGTCCCTCAGCCCTCCATCTCCTCTGACAGTCGACTTCTTCTTCCTTGCTGTCATCCTCCTTTTCTCTGCCGTCGACGTCCCTCATCCTTGTCTTCACATCCTCACGCTGCATCTCCCGTTGTCCGATCTCCATTTCTTCACGCCACCATCTATCCGCCGTCCTGCCTCTTCTCTCGTCGACCTGCAAAGAACAAAACACACACATTGAAAATTAAACATGTATATGCGTTAAACCATTGGTTCCGATTTCCATTTTTGTTAGGTTTAGATTTATTTTCTTGTTAGATTTTAATTTTGTTATGTTAGCGTTTAGTCTAGGTCTATATATTTAAATTCGATTTTTGTTTTAGTTTTAGTTTCGTTAGTTTTAGTTTTAAATTTTTTCATTTATTAACATTATTTTAAGATAGCGTTAGTTTAGGCGTATATTTTTTTTATTCGATTTTAGTTTTAAGTCTTAGATTTTGATTTTTAGATTTTAGTTTAGAAGTTTTGCGTTTTAATTTTTTTTTTGTTAGTTAGTTTTAGATTTTATTTTTATTGTTTTGACTTTAGTATATTTTTAGTTTAGATTTTAGATTTTAAATTTTAAATTTTTTGTTTTAGGATCTAAAAAAAAAAAAAAAAAAAAAAAAAATTCAAAAAAGTCTAAATTTTTTTATAGTCGAATGAACTTTTAACTTTTTATCTAAAGTTTGACTATAAGAGCATTTTATTTTCTGGATTGGAATTAATTGAAATATCATAGATTCAGAAACATTGCAAGCATCTGGCATTTATTTTTAATGATCGTTTCATGATAGCTTTGCTGTGGGCTTAAGTAGTTTAATGAATGGTAATGGTGCTTTCTATTGAATATCATTGTGGTCATTTACGTTTTCATAGCAATAGTTATACATCAATTACTTGGATTTAATTGCATAACGGGATTTTTTATTTTAACTCCATAAGGCACTGGTTTTAATATAATTGATCTGTGAAATCTCGTTAATCTCATCAAGTACTTGGTTATTTGACTGTGTCTCCTGGGTTGGTTGATTTGCAACCAATTCTTTTCCTTCATTTCTGTTAGGGTCTACCTCCCTTAGCTTGCAAGGAGACAACTTAGATAGAGAGATTGGGGATCAGGGTGACAGCCCCCGATCTGAGCCGTTGTCGCGGTGCCTAGACATTCTGTGCGACAACAGAAGGCATAAACTATGATGACATATTTGCATCTGTGGCCCGATATACCACCATTCGATCTATCATAGCCCTTGCTGCTACTCAAGGATGGAGTCTCCATCAGATGGATGTGAAGACCGCATTTCTGCATGGTGCGATAAAGGAAGAGGGATATGTGGAGCAACCTCTGGGGTTCGAAATCCAGGATCGGGACATCCATATTTGCAGGTTGAAGAAAGCCCTCTATGGGCTGAAGCAAGCACCCAGAACTTGGTACGAGAGGATAGATAGCTGCTTGATGAAGCTGGGCTTCACTCGTAGTAATGCTAATCTGAACCTTTACTTCAAGGTTGACAGGTAGAAGCCTCTCATTCTGGTGCTGTATGTGGATGACCTCTTGCTGACAAGTGCTAACCCTCTCATTCATTAGTGCAAGAGGGAGCTCGCTGCTGAGTTCGAGATGAAGGACCTAGGACTGATGCACTATTTCCTAGGCCTGGAGGTCTGGCAGAGACCTGGTGAGATTTTCCTTTCTCAAGGAAAATACATTGTGAAGCTTCTAGAAAGATTTGGTATGGTGGACTGTAAGTCCGTGTCGACACCAATGGAGCTTAACTTGAAGAAGTTGAGTGGCAGCGCTGCTGGGCCTGTATTGGCAAATCCTATTGAGCATTGTCAACTCGTAGGGGCCCTCATATTCTTAGTGAACACCCGTCCGGACGTATGTTTTGTAGTGAACACTTTGAGTTAACACATGGTTGATCATAACATTCACTGGGTTGGTGCTAAGAAACTCTTGAGATATCTCTGGGGCACGATAGACCATGGGTTGAGATACACTGCCGGGAATATGACACTCCATGGGTATACTAACGCCGATTGGGTAGGCAGTGTGGTGGATCGTTGAGGCCGAATACATTATAACATGTATGACCTATTGTGAAGTCACTTGGTTGCGGAAGCTCTTCAGTGAGCTGTTCGAGCATGTGCTAGATGCCACCATTATCCTTTGTGATAACCAGAGGGGGATTCGTTTGTCATAGAATCTCGTGTTCCACGAATGATCTAAGCATGTTGATGGCTGGTACCACTTTATCCGGGATATGGTACAACGAGGTGCCGTAAGGCTCGATCATATAGGAATTAATGAGCAAGTCGCAGATATTCTCGCAATGCCCTTGGGGAAGGTCATGTTCCTAACCTTCTGTGAGAATCTTGGAATTGTGGAACGACCCTATTCTGAGGGTTCTGTTGGACAATGAGCTTTGGGAGCTTTGGGGGGCCTTGGGGATAGTTCCTCGAAGCTATAAGCACACATGAGGCTAGGCTTGCCGAACCTTGTGGTGCTTCTGCCTCACCGTTATGATGATTGAGTTGGTTCGCCTTTCATGATCTTTGCCCCGTATGCATCCTACCCATTGAGTTCTGGACTCATGGGAAGTACCTCTCATTTGGTCAATGAGGTGGGAAAAGCTAGAGACTAGTAGCAAAGGCTGATGGACACATCAGAGATTTTTGTACTCTCTATTTAGGATGACACATGTCCAACCACTTGATCTGGGATCAAGTCTAGTGAGGTTTCAGACCTCCTACTTACTTCGGGTTAGATAAACCAACTTCGGGTTGGTATGTGACTCTTTGAGTTCATGTGAGGTTTCGGACCTCCAATTGACTTCGGGTCAGGTAAACCAACTTCGGGTTGGTACGAGATTCATTCTATAGAGGTTTTGGACCTCTAGGCTGAATCTGTCAGCTGTGAATGATGTCTTTCTGACTGAACCACTTTTGTTTTGAAATAAAGAGGCCAACAAAGCAAGTTACAGCGGGATGACGCACGATGTTTGATTGCACAGGTGCATGGAGTTCTCCCTAGTTGAGAGGGAGTGTTAAAATTGGACAAACTCCATGTTGTGATGCTCAGATGAAGACACCAATATTTTTATTGGGTTCCTCTTTTGGAGAGGTGCAAGATTGATCTAAAGATCATCTTCATCCAATGAGCAGAACATTTATTTTGAATTTATTTTTAATACTTTCAAAATATGTGCAGGTCGGCCTTAAGGTTTTACACCCCCAGCAAATGTGTCACACACCCTCAGCGATTGATATAAATAGAGTCAACGTTGGAGAACATTTCACTCATCTCCTCATCACAAATATCTCTCTCTCGACTTCTGATTGGTTCGAGCTCCAAGGAGGCAAATCTGCGACTCACATGTGGGAGAAGGACGAAGATTGTTTTTGCTGCAGCTAGGGTTTGACCGCAAGTTTGACCAGCGTTGACTTTGACCAGCTAGGGTTTGACATTTTGGCACAAGAACCGAGGTCAAAGGTTGATTGAAGACTGAGCTGCGTTGAAGATTTTACTTAATGATTTATGTGATTGCTGTCTAGTATTGAAGAGAGTAAAGTTGCATCAAACATAGAACATGTACAAAAATTTACAAGACTCTAGCCACCAACAAGGCCATTGGGCCTAGTGGTTTTCCCTCTAACCCTCTTTGCCTTGTCACTGGTTCATTTAAATTTTGAAGCATTTTACGACAACGGTGTATTCGGGGCCTAAACACATTTACAATATGCCTAAATTCACTCATTAATCGCTTAAGGCTTTACAATTAATCTTGTGGTTGAATTGATTGCACATAACTGAAGTTTTGTGGACTGTGGGTGAAATTCAGGATCTGATATGTTTTGCTACATCCATGTAAAATCACCTACATCATTGATAAAATCACTTAACATTGGGATAATACTTATATTGCAAGCATATTTCATAATTGGTAAATAATTGGCATTGGTTGGGCTTGCATATCTTGGCATATTTTGTCATTTCTTGAAGGCTATCATAAAAATCAGAGGTCTGATATATGGATATTAAGGTGTGATATAAACATAACAGTGGTGTCAAAAGTTGTTGACAGTCATCTCTTTTCATTTGACATTTGGATCCTTGTGCATCTTGGATAAGTGTTTTCTAGTGAAATGGGGTGTTTTTCTTATTGCTGCAATCATGGGTCTCTTGGCTGCCCTATCTTGCATTTCATTGCATTTTTTGCATCTTTTGCATAGATTGGCATACAACTGTTTGCACTTGCATCCATTTGCATTCTTGCATAAACATATCATTGTTTGCATTGCATTGAACATATGTGCTCTAAAGAGCTAATTAACTTGATAAGATTGGCTTATTGGTCTAAATAAAAATTTTGTGGATTAATGCTCTCTTTCTATAGCTAGCATTGTTATGACATTGGTCTTTGAAGAAAATTCTTACTTGTCATTGCTATCACATTGCTAAAGAAGTGGATAATTGGATAATTGGTTACATTGTTTCTTGTGGATTTACTAACTTGTTGCAAGTGAGTTTCACATCTAAGTTTATAATCTTGCAAATCAACTCACTCTTAAAGCACTTGTCTAATCATTGCATTGTGATGAGAATAATCTTAAGATTGTCTAAAGAATCGCTAATTGTGGTCATGAGGAATTCAAGTTTTTCTATTTTGTATCCATTTGGCTCATTTGCATTCTATTGTTATAATCTAAGTAATCATAACAATTGCTAATTTCGTTTAAAGATCATCATTATCTAATTGACATTCTAGCATTTTTGAAAGAAGCGTTGAATTGATTTATTTATGGTCATTTCATGAGCGATTGTCTATCGTGATCTTGATAACATTTTCTGGCACCATTTATTTAGTGCATTGAGCATTTTCTTTTGGTGAAAATTGTCATTAAGTATTTCTCTTCATTGCTCTAAATTGAATCTACTTATAACACACACAACAACCTCACCTAAAGATAATCACTCATATTTTGCACTGGCATTTTAGGACTAGTCTTGCATTGACTAATTTACCTCCAAGCATAAGCTTGGCTAATAGAAGGATAGGACCCACCATTCTCACCTCTTGCAAATCCTAGACCCTCATTTGTGGTTTATACAATGACCTTGCAGTGGTAAGAGCCATAGTCTCTGCAGCTCTGGAGGCATCGAGTGGTTAGAACTCCAAGGGAGGTATCATTAATATAGCCTTTGCTATCTTCCCTTGGGTTTCTCTCTCACAACCTACACTAGAGACTAGCTACAAAATTCTTGAGAGGAAGGATTCGTTTAGATAGGCATATAATTTAAAATAAACCAAAATCTTGCACTTCATTTAGTTTTAGCTGTTGCATTTCATATAGGATAGTGAAGCATTCTAAAGTCACAACTATTCATCCAATGGCTTGGTCGATAATTCACACAAAGAAAGTATTTTGACTCCATTTAAGGCACTAGTCTATCAAGGTAATCTAATTAAATCACTAAACTTGCTAAATTAACTAAGTTTCTTGGCCATTCAGTTGTCTCCTAGACTTGTCAGTTGCCGACGGGTCTTGCATCTTTACATTTCATAGGGACTACTCCCCATAGCATACTGTAGGGAGACAACTAGAATGGAGAGGGCGGGGATTAGAGTGACAACTCCCGTCCTAAGCGTTGCCGCATCTTTCCTGTACAATTTGGACGACAACAGGCTCATAGGACCGAAGTTTAACTGTAGGTTGATTATTTGACTAGCATTGACCTGCTGCTATTTTGACCATTTTTTGGCTGGCATTTGAATTTGTACTTGGCACAAATTTCCAGACAATTTGTCGATTTGTAAACCTTGGTGAAGAATAATTTCTCCTAAGAAAAGTTGTTGGGTTTTCTCCCAAGGTCTTATTTCCCAGGGTAAAAATATTGTCTTTATTGTGCATGGTTGTATTTCTTTGATCTTTATTGTTTCCGCTGCATTATTGTTGATATTTTCTGAAGTGTAATTGCTCAATGATATCAGTGACACAAGAATACTGTGTCAAGAATTATTAGGTAGTAATTATATGGCAAAAAATAGAATTCTATTGTACTCTTATAGTAAAATGAACATGGTATTAGAACCTTCTTGTTGGAAGAACAACCATTGAAGTCATTCAAAGAGACAAGTGTTCAACAACTTGACTAGATTTTTGATCTCCTACTGAATGATGTCGAGTCTTAGAATGGAAGACATTTTGAAGAATATTACCAATCTTTAGAAGGAAGCTATTCCAAAGCCAAAGGGAGCTGAGGAGAAAGCCAACTATAAGAAGAATGCTATCAATGACTTATTTATAGTAGACAGTTACCCCTACTAAGTAGGGGTAGTAGTGATTGCATTGACTCTCTTGAGGTGGTGTTAAATTTAGATAACTATGGAGTTCTATGCTTGATGCAATTTTACTTCAATCTTTCTTAGGCCCGATACAATATTGTTAATTTTGGACAACTAGGTCCAAACTCCATGGTGTGATGTTTAGATGAAGATACCAATATTTGTATTGGGTTTCTCTTTTGGAGAGGTGCAAGATCGATCTAAAGATCATCTTGATCCGATGCGCAGAACATTTATTTTGAATTTATTTTTAATCTATTTAAAGAATGTGCAGGTCGGCCTTAAGGTTTTGTGCCCCAGGAGTTGTGTCGCACACCCTCAATGATGGATATAAATAATGTAAACGTTGGAGGACATTTCACTCATCTCATCCTCTCTCATTTTCTCTCTCCTCATCTGATTGGTTCGATCACTTGGAGTCTCTTCTCTTCACACATGGGAAAGTGCAGCAAGGAAGAAAACGGTTTTCGGATTTATGTTTTCGGCTAGGATTTTTGCAGCAACTTTGACTAGTGTTGACTTTGGTCAATGTAAGGTCAAACAGACCTAAAACTTTCCCAAAATCTCAATTTTCCTAATACGCATTTTCTGGAACTATTTCCAAGGCAAAACATTGACATTGACTTTTCAGCATTGATCTAGCTGCTGCGGTTTGCGTTGACCGTTGACTGAAAGCGTTGACTTTTGGGTTGACTTTTGAGTTGACCATTTGGCTGTCCTAGAGGGTTGTGTGACATTGCTGGTTGGCTGACCATATTGAGACTTTGCTGGTTGAAGCATCCTATTGACTGCCGTAATGCACCAACACACTTATATATTTCTGGCTTGTCTTCTGTCGATCTATTGGTATGTTCTATCAACATTTTACGTTATTGTTTATTTGATTGTTGTCTGATATTGAAGAGAAAGTAAAGTTGCATCAAGAATAGAACATCTACATAAATTTACATTGTATCACAACTGAGGTGAAGACAAAGCACTAATTTGTACCAATCACCGAAGAAGAGGATGGGTTCCTCTCACTACAATGGCTTCAAGGCTGTAATATTCCCAATTAGCTATAGCTAATTGGAAATATTAATTAGCTAATTGGAAATATTAATTTTGATCAATTTTGCCTTCTATAGTTAAAATATAAATAAAGTGAGTAAGAGGGGGACATAACTCACTAAAATAAAGTACACTCCCTAGTAGACTCAACATTGTAACTTAAGTGGGCCAAGGGGGGCCAAGAGACCATGTAGAGGGGGACCCACTTAGACCACGTTGGCATAGACAGCGCAGTTGAGTTGGCAGCGTGGGCCAAATGGAGGCTACGTAGGAGATGGTGGGGCCTAGGGTTGAGAGAGGCCCATCGTTATAAAAAGGAGGAGAGCCTCCTCATTTCCTCATTCGAGTTTATGCATATTGAGCTAGTCACTTCGACTTTGAGCACGCTAGCTGTTTAGCTTGTCTTCAGCACTGTTTAGTGCATTGAGTGTCTCCGTTCAGAGATCTCACCCTCAGCCCCGAGAGACTTCGAGTGCTTGCTCGGGTGAGGTAGTCTCATCGGTGTTTTGCAGGAGGATTGGTGTTTGGCATTTGTGGAGGAGCTGTGCATCCATAGATTGCGCAGTCTTGAGAAAGAGGACGCAGTCCATTTTGAGGGAGCTCCAGAGTGGCATTGTTTCGGAGGATTTTGGTCGGGAGATTGAGCAAGGGGCCAACCCTTGCCTATTGTAGACTTTTGCCAGAGCAGGAGGCCATCTTTTGGAGGATTTTGTTCAGTCTCAGCGTGGCCCTTGGGAGGATAGCATAGATCCTCAAGGGAGGTATTTTCGGGGGTCATCCATTCCAGAAATGCTCTCTGGGCTTTTCTAGGTATTATGAGTAGAGGTTGATTCCGGAGTTTCAGTTCATTCCGAGTAGGGGAGCAGCCCCAAATACTCATTGTGTTCCAGCAGTAGCAGCAGCACGACAGTTTTCCAGCAGCTTGGACGCAGAGCAGAGAGCAGCCATTCCTTTGATATTCTGAGAGTATTTCTACACTTGCCTGGTGCAAGTCGAGGTGCCATCACTCTGATCACCTCTTGTACTCATTTCTATTTCTCAGTATAATAAAATGGCTTAGTATTCTCTCTATTTTATGTGTATTTTCTTCATGTTCAGTTTATAGAAATTGTATCTTGTTGGATGCTCTGTATTACTGTCCATTTTCCCTTAAGACATTCCAGTTGCTATCCCATCTGTTGTGTTTTTCCCATACTCTATAGACAGAGTCTGGTGAGGGCCAGGTAGCCTCCAGATCTCACCCTCTTTTCAGAGGTGAGGTATCTGGTAAATGCCCCTCCAGTCCATCTCTAGTTTAGAGTTGACCGTGTTTGAGAGATATCCCTGAAAAGGAATATTACAGTGGTATCAGAGCTCATAGATCTGGCTCAGCCTATGGAGCTAGTTGTCTATGACACCGGGGGAAAAGCCGTATATTTGCTACAGAGGTAGGAGGTACCGTGACAGAGAGTGTAGGTTGCAAATCACCTATGGAGAGGGTGACTACGTTCCAGTGGTGGACACAGAACAGGAGGAACTAGTGGTGGACGCAGAACAGGATCCAGTAGTAGACGCAGAACAGGAGGAACCAATGGCAGATGATAGTGATGCAAAGAAGTTTGGGGAAATGCTCCTCAAGTCAGTACAGGATCAGTCGAGGCAGATTGAGGTGATGGGGCAAAGATTCACTGCTGTAGAGGCTAGACTGCGTGAAACCCCAAGGGGTTTTCAGATTGGTGAGGGATCAGGCACATCCCACCATTTGCAGGAGCACGATGCCACTCAGCACATGGCATCACATGCCCCCACACGTTCCACTATGCCCTCTTTTCTGGGTGCAGACACTGGAGCAGGAGCACAGCAGGAGCTAGAGCCTGGCCACATGGGGGATTATTTTGCTGAGTATCAGGCATATGGGCAGGAGTTCAGGGATGCCCTTTCATTCAGAGATTTTGTTCAGCTCCAGCAGGATAGCAGACCTCGTGACCATCATAGAGGGCATCGGCATTATCACGAGGGGGACACTCAGCAGACAGTGAGCAGGTTCCATTTGCCTACGTTTGATGGTTCATCAAACAGTTCGACAAAGTCTTAGGTGGAGAAGCTGGACATATACTTCCAGCTCAATCAGATGGCAGAGACGGAGGCCATCAAGGTGGCGACACTGCATTTGGATGGTGAGGCCCATGATTGGTGGTTCCATGGGATGGTCACACTCGGGCATTCGACAGTGACCACATAAGCCGAGTTCACCCGGAGATTGATAGAGAAGTTTGATCGGAGGGATCCAGAGGAGCACTTTGTTGAGCTGACGAGGCTCAAACAGACCAGGAGCCCGGAGATATATATTGCAGATTTCCTGAGACTTTCTGTGATGGTGCTAGATTTATCAGCGGCACGGATGATTTATATGTTCATTGAGGGGTTAGCAGAGCCACTTCGGGGTTTGGTCAGATCCACTAGACCAACCACACTCCATGACGCAGTTGGCAGGACACAGGATTTGTAGGATGCCTTACCTAGGATCAAGACGCCTTACCCCTAGAGACAGGCTTTCCAGCCAAAGGGGAAGGATGTGAGGATTCCGCCTCCAAAGGGGAATCCGGGTAGGGGACAGTTGGATGATGATGCCAGGAGGGAGTAGAAGAAGAAGAGGCTGTGTTTCACATGTCAGGAGCCGTGGGCACCAGGACACAGATGTGCTGCTGGTAAAGCACATTTTATTGAGGTCTTCTCCGAGGATAGTGGAGAAGAGGATGAGTATGATGACGTGGAGGCAGGAGGCAACCATGCAACGCAGGACCATTTGCCACCTCCACCACCAGGAGCAGGAGGTGCAGCCTTTGCACCCACAGGGGGGACCCTTGCAGCATTGCAGGGAGTACCCAAGTATCTGACGCTGCGTGACTGAGGGACAGTACGAGGGCAGTGAGTTCAGTACTGGTAGACAGTGGGGCAACCCACAACTTCATCGATGCACAGATGGTTGAGCGGAGAGGCATATCGATAGAGAGCTTCGATGGATTTTCAGTGTTGGTCCCAGGAGATCAGACGATGCAGTGTGCCAGATATGTCCCAGAGCTGGCTGTGACGATGGGTACCTACACGATGACTGACCACTTTTTCGTGGTTAACATACCAGATACCAATGTGGTATTGGGTGTACAGTGGCTGATCACTCTAGGGAAGGTCACCACAGATTGGGAGGCCTTGGAGATGGAGTGGGATGATAAGAAGACCGAGAAGCATGAGAAGATACGGGGAATGCACACTTACCCACCTCAGACTGTTTCAGCTCACCAGATGGAGGTAGACTTCTGGAAGGGAGACATAGAGTGGGCAGTAGAGCTGCGTGCATCAGAGGCAGGGACTACAGGACAGACAGTGCATCCAGAGATACAGTCCATCCTTGACAAGTATGATAGGGTGTTTGGGGAGATACTGCCAGGTCAGCCATTGGATCAGGGATTTGAGCACATGATTGAGCTAGAGCAGGGCATTCAGGCTATTATTACCACACCCTATAGGCACCCTAAGGCCTATCGGGACGAGATTGAGCAGGCCATTCAGGAGTTGTTGGCTCTTGGACACATTCGGCCTAGCACCAGTCCTTTCGCTTCTTTGGTGGTGTTGGTGAAGAAGAAGGACGACACATTGAGAATGTGCATTGATTACAGGGCCCTGAATAAAAAGACCATGAAGAATAGGTACCCTATACCGCGGATTGATGAGCTGATGGATGAGTTGAGGGGAGCACAGTTCTTCTCAAAGATCGATTTGAGATTCGGGTACCACCAGATTCGCGTGAGGGAACAGGACATTCCCAAGATCGCTTTCAGGTGCCATTATGGCCACTTTGAGTTCTTGGTTATGCCTTTCGGGCTAACCAACGCACCGGCCACCTTCCAGTCATGCATGAATCATATCTTCCGCAGTCACCTGAGGAAGTTTGTGTTGGTCTTTTTTGATGATATACTGATATATAGTAGGACTTGGGAGGAGCATCTCCAGCACATAGAGGCAGTGCTACATATCTTGGAGGAGCAGCAGTTCTATGCTAAGCTCTCCAAGTGCGAGTTTGGGCTGACGGAGATGCTATACTTGGGACACATCATAGGAGTGGACGGAGTGAGGGTCCACGAGGAGAAGATCAAGGCCATCAGAGATTGGCCAGAGCCAAGAAACGTGATGGAACTTCGAGGATTTGTTGGTATCTGCACTTATTACAGAAAGTTCGTCAAGAGTTTCTCTCAGCTTGTTGCACCCCTTATAGATTTGACGAAGAGGGGGCATTCAATTGGTCAGATACAATGTAGCAGGCCTTTGACAGGCTCAAGGAGGTGATGAGCAGCTGCCCAGTGCTTGCATTGCCAGACTTTAAGCAGCCATTTGTTCTGGAGTGTGATGCGTTGGGAGAGGGGATCGATGCAGTGTTGATGCAGGGAGGCCATCCTATAGCTTTTGAGAGCCGGAAACTCCTTCCACATGAGCAGTTATATGCCATATATGACAAGGAGATGCTGGCCATCATGCATGCATTGGCCAAATTCCGGCAGTACCTGGTGGGTAACAGGTTCAGGGTGAGGACTGACAACAACAGCCTCAGATTCTTTTTAGAGCAGAAGCAACTACAGGAGAGGCAGCAGAAATGGGTCAATAAGATCCAGGCATACGACTTTGACATCGAGTATGTCAAAGGGAAGAACAACGTGGTGGCTGATGCACTTTCACGCAGACTAGCCGCGTTGTCTCTGATGAGTTTGGACGCAGATTGGAGGGCTCAACTGTTGGTGGAGTACTCCAAGGACAGGTTTGCTTGTGAGGTTCTGGATGGACAGGTGATGGATGATCGATAAAGAGTGATGGATGAGATCATCTACTACAGGGATAGGATCTTCTTGACTGAGGGCTCTCAGCTCAAGAAGAAGATACTACAGGCTTCTCATGATTCACCATCGTCTGGTCACCAGGGGTTTACCAAAACCTACAGGACCATCAGAGAGAGGTTCTCCTGGAAGGGCCTCAAGGAGGACGTACTCCACAGATGCTCCGGAGGGCCTGCATAAGCAGAATTTGCCGGATGAGGATGCCACTTGGGAGAGTGAGAAGATCTTGCAGCATCCATCACTGCAGTTGCTTGAGGTCAAGCAACATTTTGCCGGGGGAGACTGTAATATTCCCAATTAGCTATAGCTAATTGGAAATATTAATTTTGATCAATTTTGCCTTCTATAGTTAAAATATAAATAAATTGAGTAAGAGGGGGACATAACTCACTAAAATAAAGTACACTCCCTAGTAGACTCAACGTTGTAACTTAAGTGGCCAAGGGGGGCCAAGAGACCACGAGAGGGGGACCCACTTAGACCACGTGTATAGACAACCCAATGAGTTGGCAAAGGTGGGCCATTGGGCCAAATGAAGGCTACGTAGGAGATGGTGGGGCCTAGGGTTGAGAGAGGCCCATCGTTATAAAAATGAGGAGAGCCTCCTCATTTCCTCATTCGAGTTTATGCATATTGAGCTGGTCACTTTGACTTTGAGCACGCTAGCCGTTTAGCTTGTCTGCAACACTGTTTAGTGCATTGAGTGTCTCCGTTCGGAGATCTCACCCTCAACCCCGGGAGACTTCGAGTGCTTGCTCGGGTGAGTTAGTCTCATCAGTATTTTGCAGGAGGATTGGTGTTTGGCATTTGTGGAGGAGCTGTGCATCCATAGACTGCGCAGTCTTGAGAGGGAGGATGCAGTCCACTTTGAGGGAGCTCCGGAGTGGCACTGTTTCGGAGGATTTTGGTCGGGAGATTGAGAAAGGGGCCAGCCCTTGCCTATTGGAGACTTTTGCCAGAGCAGGAGGCCATCTTTTGGAGGATTTTGTTCAGTTTCAGCGTGGCCCTTGGGAGGATAGCGTAGAACCTCAAGGGAGGTATTTTCGGGGGTCATCCATTCCATAAATGCTCTCTGAGCTTTTCTGGGTATTGTGAGCAGAGGCTGATTCCAGAGTTTCAGCTCATTCCGAGTAGGGGAGCAGCCCCAAATACTCATTGTGTTCTAGCAGTAGCAGCAGCACGGTAGTTTTCCAGCAGCTTGGATGCAGAGCAGAGAGCAGCCATTCCTCTGATATTCTGAGAGTATTTCTACACTTGCCTGGTGCAAGTCGAGGTGCCATTACTCTGATCACCTCTTGTACTCATTTCTATTTCTCAGTATAATAAAATGGCTCAGTATTCTCTCTATTTTATGTGTATCTGCTTCATGTTCGGTTTATAGCAATTGTATCTTGTTGGATGCTCTGTATTACTGTCCATTTTCCCTTTGAGACATTCCAGTTGCTATCCCATCTGTTGTGTTTTTCCCATACTCTATAGACAAAGTCTGGTGAGGGCCAGGTAGCTTCCAGATCTTGCCCTCTTTTCAGAGGTGAGGTATCTGGTAAACGCCCCTCCAGTCCATCTCTGGTTTAGAGTTGACCGTGTTTGAGAGATATCCCTGAAAAGGGATATTACAAAGGCTAATGACAAATTGACTGGGAAGGATGACTTCCATGCTTGGAAGATGACATTGGATCTTAACTTGGAAGACCAAGATGTCATGGACTATGTGCAGGGTAAAATCCAAGAGCCTTCATCCACCGCTACTGCTGCTGCCAAAACAAAGTATAAGAAGGGGGAGATCAAACCAAAGTTGATGATCAGGGACTCAATTCACAAGAGTTTGGTTGCCTACATCTCTGAGTTGGGCACATCCAAAGAGATGTATGATAAGTTGTTCCACATGTTCAAGGCCAAAAATGCGAATCAAGTCCTATTCTTCAAGAATCAACTGAAGAATCTAAAGAAAGGTAGGGATGAATCTATTCAATCATATTTTTTGAAGCTGACCGAGATCAGGAACAATCTGCTGGCTATTGGGGAGACAATATTTGATCGAGAGATGGTACTCACCGCACTTGGAGGGCTCTCATCTGAATGGCATGTGCTCAACACTACCATTCTTAATAATAATGTGATACCTGACGTTGACGAAGTACTATCGAGATGCGTTCAAGAAGAGACAAGAATGAAGGAGTATGAAAATGAAGGAAATGCTGCCTATGCTGCTCATCCTAGAAAGAAGAAATTTGGTGGTCCAAAGAACAAAGGAAGAGCAGGGGTCCAAGGAAAGAAGGGCAAGTGTTACACTTGTCATAGGCTAGGTCACTATGCTAGAGAATGCCCTTTCAAGAAGGATTCTCCAGATGGTGATGACAACAACAACAACCGGAGGAATGGCAATCAAAGGAACAACAGGTTCAAGGGAAAAAGGAAGGCTTCCTCCTGCGGAAATGGTCAACCTTTCAAAAGGTCGAGAAATTCCAGGCATGAGGAATCAAATGTTGTTGATAAAAGAAATGAATTCATTCTTGTATTTTCCCTCTCTACTGCATCTCCATCCGACACTATGGATGTCTAGTTGATAGATAGTGGTGCCTCAAGGCACATCACTGGGTTCAAGGAAGCACTTTCTGATATGGTTGACAAGGAAACTAATTTGGAAATTATCCTTGGAGATAATGCCACATATCTCGTGAAAGGGACAGGGACTATGACCCTCCACTTGTCTCAAGGTCAAGTCCTTCACTTGCAGGATGTACTCTATGTACCTAATTTGAAGAAGAACCTTGTGTCTATATCGGCCATGGAAGACAAAGGTTTCAATGTGGCATTCACTAATGGAAAGGTGCGCATGTGGAAGAAGAGCTTCAAGGAAGCTATCATGATTAGGTCTAGAGTTGATACACTCTACCAGGTTGGAGGAAGTCCACTGAGAGTGATGACATGTGATACTATTCGACAGACTGAACTATGGCACCAGAGGTTTGGACACCTTCACTACAAGGCCCTTCCCGAAGCAAGGGAGGTGGTGACGGGGATGCCCGAGTTCTCAAATAATCATGAAGGTGTATGTCAGGGTTGTCCCGAAGGAAAGCATACAAGGGGACCTTTTCCCTCAAGTGTCACAAAGACATCTGATGTCTTACAATTAGTACATTCTGATATGTTTGATATGCTGCCTGTGACATCCTTGGGGGGATGTTCTTATTATATGACGTTCATAGATGACTTCTCTCGCAAAACTTGGATATACTTCTTGAAGAAGAAGGATGAGGCTTTCATGTTGTTCCTTACCTTCAAAGCCTTGGTGGAAAATCTGATAGGGAAGAAGATCAAGATATTGAGGATCGATAATGGCACTGAATATGTGACGAACGAGTTCAAGAACTTTTGCAGAGAAGCTGGCATCAAGAGGGCTACCACAACTGTCTATACTCTTGAGCAGAATGGCATTGCTGAACGAAAGAACAGGACCATTGTGGAAGCTGCGCTTGCCATGCTATGTGACCAGGGTCTACCGAAGTTTCTATGGAGAGAAGATGTGAACATTGCTGTGTACATACAAAACCGATGCCCGCATTCTGCACTGAACTTCGAAACTCGCAAAGAGGTTGTCTCTGGTAAGAAACATGATGTCTCACATTTTAGAGTTTTTGGATGTCCTGTTTATTTTCATGTGCCGAAAGAGAAGAGGAGCAAGCTGGATGCTTCTGGAAAGAAGGAAATGTTTGTGGGCTACAGCGAAACTTCGAAGGCCTATAGAGTCTATGTGCCTGGTCAAAGGGAAGTGGAGATATGCCACGATGTCACTTTTGACGAAGATGCTTCCCTGAGGAAAGTAGTCAATCTTCCGAGATCTGAGGAAGATCATGAAGGAAGGCATGGAAATCAAGAAGAATCGAAGGATGAGACGATGCTCGATGCTGAAGGACCGATGGACTTGATTGATCCACCTCCTTCACTGGGGAAGAGACCATCATGGCTCAGGGACACTCTCGAGGATGCCGAGCGACATATGGCCCCAAGGGGGACATTCTGTGAAAGCAAGAAGCTGAGTAGATAACAAGGGTATCTAGCAGCCATGAGTACTATTGTACAATCTGAGCTTGGATCTTTTGAGGAAGTCGTAAAGCATCTAGTCTAGAAGGATGCTATGCACGAAGAGTATGAGTCCATAATGAAGAGTGATGTCTAGGATGTGGTTCCAAGACCGGAGGACAAAGTAGTTGTCACCTCGAAATGGCTCTACAAGATTAAGCATGGATCTGATGGAAGTGCTGAAAAGTTCATGGCAAGATTCGTTGCCCGTGGCTTCTCTCAAAAGGAAGGCATAGACTATGATGACATATTTGTACCTGTAGCCCGATATACCACCATTCGATCTATCATAGCCGTTGTTGCTACGCAAGGATGGAGTCTTCATCAGATGGATGTGAAGACCGCATTTCTGCATGGTGCGATAAAGGAAAAGATGTATGTAGAGCAACCTCTGCGGTTTGAATTCCAGGATCGGGACACCCATGTCTACAGTATGAAGAAAGCCCTCAATGGGCTGAAGCAAGCACCTAGAGATTGGTACGAGAGGATAGATAACTACTTGATGAAGATGGGCTTCACTCGTAGTAATGCTGATCTGAACCTTTACTTCAAGGTTGATAGAGAGAAGCCTCTCATTCTGGTGCTGTATGTGGATGACGTCTTCCTGACAGGTGCTGACCCTCTCATTCATCAGTGCAAGAGGAAGCTCGCTGCTGAGTTCGAGATGAAGGACCTAGGACTGATGCACTACTTCCTAGGCTTGGAGGTCTGGCAGAGACCTGGCGAGATTTTCCTTTCTCAAGGAAAATACATTGTGAAGCTTTTGGAAAGATTTAGTATGGTGGACTATAAGTCTGTGTCGACACCGTTGGAGCTCAACTTCAAGAAGTTGAGTGGCAGCGCTGCTGGGCCTGTGTTAGCAAATCCTATTGAGTATCGTCAACTCGTAGGGGCCCTGATGTTCTTAGTGAACACCCGTCCGGACATATGTTTTGCAGTGAACACTTTGAGTCAACAGATGGTTGAGCCTCATCACACTCATTGGGTTGGTGCCAAGAATCTTCTGAGATATCTTCGGGGCACGATAAACCATTGGCTGAGATACACTGTCGGGATCGTGGCACTCCTTCGATATACTGATGCCGATTGGGCTGGCAGTGTGGTGGATCGTAAAAGCACATCGGGATGCTGCTTCACACTTGGATCTGCTTCGATATCATGGATGAGTAGGAAGCAGAAGTCGGTGGCTTTGAGCAACGTGGAGGCCGAATACATTGCAGCGAGTATGGCCTGTTGTGAAGCAATTTGGTTGCGAAAGCTCTTCAGTGAGCTGTTCGAGCATGTGCTAGATACCACCGTGATACTCTGTGATAACCAGAGTGGGATTCGGTTGTCTGAGAATCCCGTGTTCCACGATCAAACCAAGCATATTGATATCAGGTACTAATTTATCCAGGATATGGTACAGCGAGGTGTCGTAATGCTCGATCATATAGGAACTGATGAGCAGGTTGTGGATATTCTCACAAAGCCCCTGGGGAAGGTCAAGTTCCTAACCGTTCGTGAGAGTCTTGGTATCGTGGAACGACCCTATGATGATGGTCCTGTTGGACGGTGAGCTCTGAGAACTCTGAGGGGCTTTGGGGATATCTTCTCGGAGCTATAAGCAACCACATGGCTAGGCTTGCCGAACCTTGCTGGTGTGATTCTGCCCCATCGTTGTGATGATTTAGTTGGTTCACCTCTCATTATCTGTGCCCAGTATGCATCCTACCCATTGAATTCAGGGCTGATGGGAAGTACCTCTCATTTGGCCAATGAGGTGGGAAAATCTAGAGACTAGTAGCAAAGACTGATGGACGCATCAGAGATTACTGTATCGTCTATCTAGGATGGCACGGTCCAACCACTTGATTTGGGATCAAGTCTAGTGAGGTTTCTGTCCTCCTACTGACTTCGGGTCAGATAAAGCAACTTCGGGTTGGTATGAGACTCTTTATGAGTCCTATAGAGGTTTTGGACCTGTGGGCTGAATTTGTCAGCCGGAATGATGTCTTTGTGACTGACCCACTTCTGTTCTGAAATAAAGAAGCCAGCAAAGCAAGTTACGGCGGGATGACGCACGATGTTTGGATTGCACAGGTGGATGGAGTTCTCCCTAGTTGAGAGGGAGTGTTAATTTTGGACAACTAGGTCCAAACTCCATGTTGTGATGCTCGGATGAAGATGCCAATATTTTTATTGGGTTCCTCTTTCGGAGAGGTGCAAGATCGATCTAAAAGATCATCTTGATCCGATGAGCAGAACATTTATTTTGAATTTGTTTTTAATCTATTCAAAGTATGTGCAGGTCGGCCTTAAGGTTTTGTGCCCCAGCAATTGTGTCACACACCCTCAATGATGGATATAAATAAAGTCAACATTGGAGGACATTTCACTCATCTCATCTCTCTCATTTTCGCTCTCCTCATCTGATTGGTTCGATCACTTGGAGTTTGTTCTCTTGACACGTGGGAAAGTGCAGCAAGGAAGAAAACTGTTTTCGGATTTATGGTTTCAACTAGGGTTTTTGCAACAACTTTGACCAACGTTGACTTTGTTCAACGCAAGATCAAATAGACCTAAAACTTTCCCAAAATCTCGATTTTTCTAATCTGCATTTTCTGGCACTATTTCTGAAGCAAAACATTGACTTTGACTTTTAAACATTGACCTAGCTGCTGTTGTTATTTGCATTGGTCGTCGACTGACAACGTTGACTTTTGAGTTGACCGTTTGGTTGTCCTAGAGGGTTGTGTGACATTGCTGGTTGGCTGACCATATTGAGACTTTGCTGGTTGAAGCATCCTGTTGACCGCCGTAACGCACCAACACACTTATATATTTCTGGCTTGTCTTCTGTCGATCTACTGGTATGTTCTATCAGCATTTTACTTTATTGTTTATGTGATTGCTGTCTGATATTGAAGAGAAAGTAAAGTTGCATCAAGCATAAAACATCTACATAAATTTACAAATATAGCAATCACATAAACATGAAAGTAAAATGCTGATAGAACACAATAATAGATCAATAGAAGACACATCTATTAGGCATGTGAGCCTACATTACAAATCTGGTCGACCATGCACATGTGTGGAAAATAAATTCAAAATATATGTTCTGCTCATCCAAACAAGATGATCTTTAGATCAATCTTGCACCTCTCCGAAGGAGGAATCCAACAAAAATATGACCATCGTCATATGAGTAGTGCAACATGGAGTTTGGACCTAGTTGCCCAAAATTAACTCTCCCCCTCAACTAGGGTGAACTCCATCTTTCCACAAGTGCCATTCATCAGTACCATCGTGTACTTTTACCAAACATTGTGTGTCATCCTGCCATAACTTGCTTTGCTGGCTCTCGTTCTCAGATAGTACAAAAGGTGAGTCACAAAGACATCACACTTAGCTGACCCGAAGTCAGCTTAGAGGTAAACAACTCTCTTGGACTCAAAAAGAGTCTAATACTAACCCAGAGTCAGTTTAGAGGTAAGAACCTCATCATACTTGATCCCAGATCAAGGTGTTGGACACGTGCCATCCTAGACATAAAGAGTACAACAATCTACGATGCATCCATCGGTCTTGTTATTGGTCTCTATCCACATTTCCCACTTCATTGGCCAAATGAGAGGTACTTCCCATGAGTCCGAAACTCCATGGGTAGGATGCGTGCAGAGCATAGATCAAAGAGAGGTGAACCAACTCAATATCATAACGGTGGGGAAAAAGCACATCAAGTTTCGGCAAGCCTAGCCCCGTATGTGCTTATAGCTCCAAGAAGCTATCCCCAAGCCCCATGGAGCTCCCAGAGCTCATAGTCCAACTCAAGAAGGACCCTCAGAATAGGGTCTTTCCACGATTCCAAGCTTCTCATGGAAGGTTAGGAACTTGACCTTCCCCAGGGGCTTCGTGAGAATATCTGCGACCTGCTCATCAGTTCCTATATAATCGAGCCTTACGACGCCTCGTTGTACTGTATCCCAGATAAAGTGGTACCTGATATCAATATGCATGGATCGATTGTGGAACACGAGATTCTCAAAAAGACGAATCCCACTCTGGTTATCACAAAGGGTAACAGTGTTATCTAGCACATGCCCAAACAACTCACTGAAGAGCTTTCGCAACCAAACAACTTCACAACAGGCCATACTCGATGCAATGCATTCGGCCTCAACGGTGCTCAAAGCCACCGACTTCTGCTTCCTACTCAACCAAGATATCGAAGCAGAACTCAAGGTGAAGCAACATCCAGATGTGCTCTTGCGATCCACCACACTGCCAGCCTAATCGACATCAGTATATCCATGGAGCCTCAAATTCCCGACAGTGTATCTAAGCCCATGGTTGATTGTTCCTCGAAGATATGTCAATAGATTCTTGGCACCGATCTAGTGAATGTGATGAGTATCAACCATATGTTGACTCAAAGTGTTCATTGCAAAACATACGTTCGAACGAGAGTTCACTGGGAACATCAGCCCCCCCACGAGTTCTCGATACTCGGTAGGATTTGTTAGCACGGGCCCAACAACGTTTCCACACAACTTCTTAAAGTTGAGTTCCATCGTTGTCGACACAGACTTACAGTCCACCATACCAAATCTCTTCAACAACTTCATGACATATTTTCCTTGAGAAAGGAAAATCTTGCCTGGCCTCTGCCAGACCTCCAAGCCTAGGAAATAGTGCATCAGTCCTAGGTCTTTCATCTCAAACTCGGAAGCTAGCTCCCTCTTACACTGATGAATGAGAGGGTCAACACTTGTTGGGAAGAGATCGTCCACATGGAGAACCAGAATGAGAGGCCTTTCTCTATCAACCATAAAATAAAGGTTCAGATCAACATTACATCGAGTGAAGCCCAACTTGATCAGGTAGCTATCTATCCTCTCGTACCAAGCCCTGGGGGCTTGCTTTAACCCATAGTGGGCTTTCTTCAACCTGCATACATGGGTGTCTCTATCTCGGAGTTCGAACTGCAAAGGTTGCTCCACATACACCTCTTCCTTTATAGAACCATGCAGAAAAGCGGTCTTCACATCCATCTGATGGAGACTCCATCCTTGCGGTGCAGCAAGGGCAATAATAGATTGGATGGTGGTATAGCGGCCATAGGTGCAAATATATCATCATAATCTATGCCTTTTTTTTTAGAGAAGCCTCGGGCAACAAATCTTGCCTTGGTACTTTTCAGCACTTCGATTAGATCCATGCTTGATCTTATAGAGCCATTTCGAGGTGACAAGAGATTTGTCCTCCGGTCTTGGGACCACTTCCCAGACATCATTTTTCATAATGGACTCATATTCTTCGTGCATAGCATCCTTCCTAACTTGATGCTTTATGACTTATTCAAATGATCCAGGCTCCGTTTGTACTGTCGTACTCATGGCTGCTAGATACCCTTGCTGTCTCTTCGGCTTCTTGCTTTCACGAAATGTTCCCCTTGGGGCAATATGTCTCTCGACATCTGCGAGAGTATCCATGAGCCATGAGGGTCTTCTCTTATTTGAAGGAGGTGGATCAATAGGATCCATAAGTCCTTCAACATCAGGCATCAGTTCATCCTTCGGCTCTTCCTGCTTCCTTGCTTCTTCGTCTTCTTTGTCTTCCTTGGAGCTAGGAAGATTTCTCACTTTCTTGAGGTCAACATCTTCATCGAAGGTGACATCGTGGCATATATCCACTTCTCTTTGACCAGGCACATAGATTCTATATCCCTTCGAAGTTTCACTGTAGCCCACAAACATTCCCTTCTTTCCAGAAGCATCCAGCTTGCTTCTCTTTTCTTTCGGCACATGTATGTAAACAGGACAACCAAAAACTCTAAAATGAGAAACATCAAGTTTCTTACCAGAGAAGACTTCTTCGGGAGTTTTGGAGTCCAGAGCGGAATGCGGACATCTATTTTGAACATACACAGCAGTGTTCACAGCTTCTCCCCATAGAAACTTCGGAAGACCTTGGTCACATAGCATGGCGCGGGAAACTTCCACAATGGCCCTGTTCTTTCTTTTAGCAACACCATTTTGCTCAGGAGTATATGCAGTTGTGGTCTCCCTCTTAATGCCAACTTTTCTACAAAAGTCATTAAACTCATTTGACTCATACTTAGTCCCATTGTCGGTCCTCAAAAATTTGATTCTCTTCTCGGTTTGATTTTCCACCAAGACCTTGAAGGTATGGAACCTTTTGAATGCTTCGTCCTTCTTCTTCAAAAAATATATCCAGGTCTTGCAAAAGAAGTCATCTGTAAAAATCATGTAATAGGAACATCCTCCCAGGGATGTCACGGGCAACATACCGGATAAATGAGAATGTATCAACTGTAAGATATCAGTTGTCTTTGTGACACTAGAGGGGAATGGTCCCCTTGTATGCTTCCCTTAGGCACAACCCTGACATATACCCTCATGATCATCTCTAAATTCGGGCTTCCTTGTCATGACCTTCCTTGCTTCAGGAAGGGCTTTATAATGAAGGTGTGCAAACCTCCGGTGCCATAACTTTGTTTGAAGAGTTGTATCACATGACATAGCCCCCAATCGACTTCCCTGAACCTGGTAGAGTCTATCAACTCTAAAACCAATAGAAAGAGCTTCCTTGAAGTTCTTTTTCTAGATAAGTACCTTTCCATCAATGAATGCCACCTTGAACCCTTTGTCTTCCATTGCCGAAATGGGCATAAGGTTCTTCTTCAAATTAGGTATGTACAACACATCTTGTAATCGAAGGACTTGACCTCGAGATAGATGGAGGGTCACAGTCCCTATCCCTTTCACGGGATAGTTGGCATTATCTCCAAGGATAATTTCCAGATTAGTATCCTTCTCAACCAAATCAGAGAGGGCTTCTCTATAACCAGTGAGGTGCCTTGAAGCACCACTACCATTCAACCAAACATCTAGGGTGTCGGGTGGAGACGCAGTAGAGAGGGCAGATACAAGAATAAATTGATTTCTTTTATTATCAACAACATTAGAATCATCGTACCTGGAATTTCTTGACCTCTTGAAAGGTTTCCCATTTCCACTACGATCAGAGGGAGCCTTCCTATTTCCTTTGAACCTGTTGTTCCTGCCATTCCCTCTTGAGTTGTTGTTGTCATCATCCCTGGGAGGGTCCCTTCTATAAGGGCACTCTCTTGCATAGTGACCATACTCTTTACAAGTGTAACATCTTCCCTTCCTTCCTTTGGGCCCCGCTCTTCCATGGTTTTGATTTCTGGGGCCACCATTGTTTTTCTTCTTTGCATGAGCGACGAAGGTAGTAGGGTCACTTCCATTTCCATTAAAGGCATACTCCATCATTCTTGTGTTCTCTTGAGTGCATCTCGTCAATATTTCATCAAATCAAGAATCACATTATTATTAAGAATAGTGGTATTTAATACATACCAATCACGGGGGAGACCTCCAAGTGCAATAAGAACCATCTCTCGATTAGATATTGCTTCCCCAATAGCTAGGAGGTTATTCCTAATTTCAGTGAGCCTCATAAAATAGGATTGAATAGATTCATCCTTGTCCTTCTTGATATTCTTCAATTGATTCTTGAAGAAAAGGATTTGATTAGCATTGCTAGCCCTGAACATGCTCACCAACTTATCATACATCTCTTTAGATGTGCTCAGCTCCGAAATGTAAGCAACCAAGTGCTTATGAATAGAATCCAGGATAATCATCTTTGCTTTGATTTCCCCCTTTCTATGCTTCGTCTTCATGGTAGCAACTGCATTTGATGGGGGCTCTTGAATCTTCCCCTGCACATAGTCCATGACATCTTGATCTTCTAGCACCAAATCCAAGGACATCTTCCGTGCATGATAATCAGACTTAGAGTCAATTTATCATCAACCTTGAAACCCTTGTAGGTTGAGGAGGCCATTTGTGCTTGATAGAATTTCTTCCTTCAGTGATTGCTTCTAGCACTAGCTTGGACTTTGTCTTCACCTCAGCTTTGATTCCATGCTAAATTTAGATGACCATGGTGTTCTATGCTTGATGCAATTTTACTTCAATCTTTCTTAGGCCTGATACAATATAGCAATCACATAAACATGAAAGTAAAATGTTGATAGAACACAATAATAGATCAATAAAAGACAAGCCAAATATTAAACAGATTTACAATGAGAGAATGTGTGATGAGTTGATGAGCAAATGACCTCCAAGTCTCTCCAATTTATATCCATCAGTGAGGGTGTGTGACACATCTATTGGGCATATGAGCCTACATTACAAATTTGGCCGACCTTGCACATGTGTGGAAAATAAATTCAAAATATATGTTCTGCTCATCCAAACAAGATGATCTTTAAATCAATCTTGCACCTTTCTGAAAGAGGAATCCAACAAAAATATGACCATCGTCATATGAGCAGTGCAACATGGAGTTTGGACCTAGATGGTCAAAATTAACAAATGGCATGTGGAGGAAAAGTAGAGAAACAAAGTAAAATTCTAATAATATTTTTGAGCCCTAATTAGAAGATAATATGTTGTATGCCTTGTTACCCTTCAATATGTCATGACGGTTCAATGACATTTGACAACTCAAGAATAACATTTTGATGAGGCTAGCTTTCATGGACCACAAGAGATGAATAGGAACATAATATAGCATGACTAGTTGGTCCTATCCAAATATCCACCCGTGTGCATGAAGATGAAAAGGCTTTCTCTTCGTGATTGTATGACAACATAAAAGTCCATGGATGGTGACAATACCACTAGGTGACATCTTCATCCATTGTTAGCAACAAAAGTTGTAGCAAGAATCAAGATTTGGACTACAGTTTCTATCACTAGGACATCCTAATCCTGTAGGAGCTTTCAATGTTTAAAATCAACAGGTTGTAATACAACACATGTTGAATGCGTCGAGGATCGCTTGAATTATATATAAGTTATGCCACAAATGAAATAATGCCATTATAGGCCTGTTTTTCTTATGTGAAATCTGATCAGCAAAGGGAACCAGTTGCACATTTTGTTAGCAACAATATCAACAGGAATAACATGAAAAAAGAGTGCTCCAGCAGAGAATGTAGTTAGCTTTGGCACATTTTTAAGAACTAATGCCACTCAACATCCTTGGAGAAGGCCCCTAGCTTGGAGTTCCTTCGTTTTGGTCTTTGATGCTACATCAGAAGAACACGAGGCACAATTTGAAGATTTGTTTGTTCCTAAGACCTTTGTATTCCTTTGGGATCTCCTACCCTAATGTTTGTGGACAAGGCATATGACAGGTTTCCAAGACTCTCTTATACGCTTGTCAGAGAGGAAGTTGACAATTCCCTACAATGCTTAGATCATGAGATATGTACTTCATATTTTTTTCTCCCTTGATTATTATTATTACTTTTATTTTTTAGTCAACCTTTTGTCCTTGTATTTTGCTTAGCTATAATTTTTTCTTCCTTGACCTCCTGAGTGGAGTTTTGCAAAAATTATGAATTTCGGAGATTGCCAATGCAATGGTTCATGCAATAAATGACAACATCAAGGAGTATAAAGCAAATCTTGTGGCAAGAGGATTCTCCCAGAATGAGGGGGTGGACTATGAGGAGATTTTTGCTCTAGTCCTCATATGGTCAGGTTCTTGTATGGCCTAAGAGCTCGAGCATAGACTTAGCAGGATCGATGTTCAAAGGGGAAGATTGTCCAAATTTTTAGGACATCCACGACCATGCTAGATGACCAGAAGAGCTGCTAGTTCCTAGGAATTAGATAGTGAGGAAGAATGGAAGGAGTAGCCTTCCACGAGGATGTCATAGTTGAGATTTTCAGGTGCTCATATGCAGAAGGTCTCTAGGAGCTGTATGTCTTCTGTTGACTTTTGGTAGCATGAAGTGCTCTAAGTCTCAAAATTTGTGGAGAGGCTTAGACACATATATTCCAAAGAACACATAAATTTGTGAAAATTCCACCGAGAATGTGTTTTATTAAAATAATTAATTATTTTAATGTGACCATAAGTTTAAACTTAGGAAAATTAAATAAGTAAAAGGTATTAATAAAACATAGTGTGGATCTTCTAGAGAACATTTATCAAGTCAAGTTATAATCTTCGCTGTTGATTGGAGATCTAATCTCGACCGTTGAAGTCTGAATGAGAAGGCTATAAAGGAAGGCTTGAGGGTCATTTAGAAAGACACACCGAGTGATTCTAGAGATCGAAATTTCTAAAGTGAGCAGTGCTCAAGACAAGAAATTGATCTAAGTGATTCCAGTGCAGAGAGGGGCAGAGATAACATCCAGAGAGAGAGTGATTTTTTGAGCCAGAGAATCATCAGCAGAGGGAGGCAGAGAGAGATCCAGCAGAGCTAGTGCATAGCGAGAGAGGCTGACGTAGAGCCAGCGCAAAGCCATGCAGGGCTACACTGAAGTTGCGCAGAGGCCAAGAGGGTTTCTGAGATTTTGATGTCAGATCAGTTTTAGAAGCCGGGAGCTGGGGTGTGAGACTTGGAGAGTGAGATCTGAGATTCTGGGAGGCAAACCGATCTATTGCTTGAGTGACTCAGTGCCAAGAGGAGGTGATGCAATGCCCTATGCAGAGGCAGCGCAGGGACCTCCATGGGCATCTCATCCAGTGTCTGGATCAACTGAATTTTCCCGTGATTGAGTGAGGTAAAACTCACAATCTTTTTGCCAGTATTACTCTCTCTGTAACTGAATAACCCTTGTTGTATTTAGAGATGTATTCAAAAATTGCTACTGCTTAATAAAATAAAACCCTCATATCTGCTACAACGGTTTTCCGGCATTGGGTTTTTCCGGCAACTTTCGTCCAAAAATAACGGTGTCATATGTGTATAATTTTCTTTGCTTGGTTTCCTTGTTTTAGAATCATAAGTAATTAAGTGTACGCTGTTTCAGTAATTTGCTTCAATATTTCATAAAGAAATATGAAATAATTCTGTAATGTAATTTACAAATAGAAGAAGTAAATTCAGTTGGTTGCACTAGGATTCTGGAGATCATTTTGATCTAGGTATTTTCACATGGTATTAGAGCGTTTGATGTGAAACAGGAAAAGCAGATCTAGCACTGAAGCGAAGGCCGAATTGTTGCAATAACAACAGATCAAATCCCTAGAGGGATTGCGCAATACTAGCCAGAAGGGTTGAATTTTCGAGGTGGTCTCTCTTTGAGTGAGTTGACAAAGAGGTAAGACTTTAGGACTGAGATCTTGCCGAGGCAGAGGGAGCAATGCAAAATCTTCACGTAGAGCCAAAGGGATGTAGTTTTGCTGCAAGGAGTTGCTGGGCAGAGAAGCCTTAGATGAAGAATAAGAGCACATAGTGAGGGAATTCTTCCTCAGTGAATTCCTTACCGAGGAATTCAGTTTTTCTCATTTGCTAGGCAACAAAGGAGCAACAGACTTACCAGGTCCATGAGGGAGTGCGTAAGCCCGCCTAGAAGTTACGCAGTAGGGAGAAAGAGGGAGCAGTTTGATAGTTTTCGGCTGAGATGGAAGCTCATAGACATAGAGATCAGGATCGGTTGGAGGGATCCTCCAACTACGTGATATGGAAGGAAAGAATCAGATTCCTTCTGGACGAGTATGATCTCAAGGCATTCGTAGACAATGTGGTTGTTGTGTTGAGATTTTGAGTGTTGGGGTAGCTTCGGATGTGCTCTAGCTCCCAAACTTTGTGGAGGGACTTGAGTACATGAGATCTCCAAGACCCAGAAAGGGATTTGAGAAATTCCATTCGGTTTAGTATTGGGGTAGTATTGGCTAAGGGGATGATCTGATCCCAACATCAAGGGGCAGTATTGGCTAAGGGGATGATCTGATCCTAGAGCCAAGAGTCAGCAAGAGGCAGAGAAGCAGCAGTCAGAGTAGCGTAGAGGGGGCAGCAACTACGCAACAATTATGCAACAGCTGCGCAACGCAAAGAGCTTCAGTGCTACGCAAGTCTAGAAAGGGCAGCGCAGAGGTAGCAGGAGGCCATTAGGGCTTACACAAGCCCAACTAGGGTAGCGCAGGGACTGCGTCTCCAGTTTGGGGTTACGCAGGCTTCTCCTGAGTAGCGCAGGGGCACCAACAGGTTAGCAGAGCTGACGTAGAGGGCTTCAGAGCAACGCTGGGGTTTCTGAAGACAGAAAGGGGTTGAGTTCTGTAAATCCCGTTTGAGGGTGTGAATCAGTCCAGTTTTCCGTCTCTGGAACAGAGGTATTGCTGCAGATTTTTGTATTTCACTGTCGGGTTAACCAGTAAGGTCCCCAAATTTACTGTACTCAGATTCTACTTAATAATATAAACCCTCCAATAGCCAGAAGACTGATTTTCCTGCATTGGGTTTTTTTGGGGACAGTTTTCCAGAAAATATTGTGTGTCACTTTGTCTATGTGCATGTATTCAATTTAGTTCTGTATCTGTGTAGGCTGTTAAAGTGTTTACTTCGATGTTAATACTGAACATTTCAGATTAATAACTTATATAAGTAGGAGAAGTAAATCATGATTTAACAGTAGGGTTTCTGCATAAATAATATTCAAAAATTTATTGTGTGTCACTTTGTCTATGTGCATGTATTCAATTTAGATCTGTATCTGTGTAGGCTGTTAAAGTGTTTACTTCAATGTTAATACTGAACATTTCAGATTAATAACTTGTATAAGTAGGAGAAGTAAATCATGATTTAACAGTAGGGTTTCTCTTGAGCAGCGCAGGGGCACCAACAGGCTAGCAGAGCTGATGCAGAGGGCTTCAGAGCAGCGCTGGGGTTTCTGAAGATAGAAAGGGGCTGAGTTCTGTAAATCCCGTTTGAGGGTGTGAATCAATCCAGTTTTCCGTCTCCGGAACAGAGGTATTGCTGCAGATTTTTGTATTTCACTGTCGGGTTAACCAGTAAGGTGCCCAGATTTATTGTACTCAGATTCTACTTAATAATATAAACCCTCCAATAGCCAGAAGACTGATTTTCGAGGACAGTTTTCCAGAAAATATTGTGTGTCACTTTGTCTATGTGCATGTATTCAATTTAGATCTGTATCTATGTAGGCTGTTAAAGTGTTTACTTCGATGTTAATACTGAACATTTCAGATTAATAACTTGTGTAAGTAGGAGAAGTAAGTCATGATTTAACAGTAGGGTTTTTGCATAAATAGTATTCAGAAATTTTCACATGTTGTACCTACGGATCCAGATCAGAATAAAAGGTACAAGTCGTATATGGAAAAGGCCAAGAGGCTAATCCTTGATGGTGTCAAGGATCATATAGTCTCTGATATAGCTAGCAAGGACACAACCAGGCAGATATGGGAGGCCTTTTTCGTGTTGTACAAAGGTACTTCTGAGCAGCAGAAGATGTACTTGGAGCAAAAGCTGCGGATGATCCAGATGCAGAAGGGGCTGTTGAAAAGTGTAACTAGGTTTGGTCTTCATATTGACTATGTAATTATGTATTTATGTAATGAAGAAGGCAAAAGATAATAAAATGTATTTTTGAGCTTGCTTCATGGGTTTCATGAACAAGGATTTTATTATAGGTCAAAGACTTCTTCTTGATATCTTTTAGGATTTGTTATCTTGTCATAAATGTATTAATTAGAGTCATGTATATGAAGTGTCAAAGTCAGTGATGTACCTCAAAGACCTTGTCAAATTAGCTTGAAGACATGGCTCAAGAATAATGATGATACTCCTGATCAGATCAACATTGGAATACCTCTCCAAGTCGGCTTATAAGCAGGGGACAAGTTGGCTCATGAACTGTCACATCTATTCATGGTTAGGTCGGCTTATTACAGGGCCTGAACACTATAAATGGGCCACTGGATTGCGCAGAAAACATACAGAACAGAGCTCAGACTCCTCTGAGATTTTTAGATGTAATCACAGTGACAAGTCTGCGGTGGCTTGAGTAACAGTTTTGTGATATAATATAAAGGTCAGGACGGAGATAAAGTGCGAAGTTAGGAGGTGGAACAATGAAGCAATCAAGGATAAATCTGTAACATGATGCGAGTTCAGGATTACATAGAAGTGTGTATAAGAAGGACTATACATCGAAGATAAGAAGACAAATAGTAAAGTAAAAATCTGTGATAAGATATACACCACAACAAAGAGAAGATCACTGTCTGGGATTATATTATTGGATTGGGTAATAACACAGATTGGTAGTACAACAAGGAAGTGACATAGCACAGTTCAAAAGTACAACAAGCCTACAAGCATTGGAGAGAAGATGAAGAAGAAGAGATAGATTATGAAGGTTTGTGAAGTTGATCAAGTTTCTCTAAGAGATCGAGCTCTCTAGTCCTATTGCAGAAAGGTGCAGAACGGTGCAGGATGGTGTAGAAAAGCAGGATTAGCTTAAGGAGTCAAGGAAGAAGCAGTGACAAGGTCTTGCAGGCATACAAGGGTCAAGGGTCTGTGTCATGGTTATGGTACTTGTCAACTGAAAGTCTATAAGAAGAATTTCTTGCAGGTTTTCCTCTCCAAGAGGGAGAGGTTTTGGCCCTGGCTCGAAGAGACTAAATTTGTGTCTCTTGTGTTTTGGTAATTAACTTGATGAAAGACATAATAAGCTAAGAAGAGAAGACATAAGTAAAAGAAGTAAGCTCACACGTAATTATCAAGTAGAGAATTTGAATTAAACCTAGCCCTATCGAATTCTCAACATGGTGTCATAGCTAAGGTGTTGAAGAGAAGGGCTACTTGACAAGGAGACACTCAAGGATTAAAGAGCAAGAATCCATTTCTCTAGAAAGCATCAAAGTCTAGGTCAAAGTTTGCATTGGAAAGTCAAATCAGTTTGCAAGAAAATTCTCAAGAAGACCTTCAAAGGATCCATTCATCAAGGAGATGATTTTTGCCATCAACAATTTATGATATTGAAGACATTGTTGGAAGACACATCATCAAGCATCATCCAACATTATTCAACACCTTCGAAGACATCATCATTCTAAAGACATTCTTAATCATTAAATGTCATTAAAGGAATCAATCTAAGAGGGAGTTCCTGCCATCATTTTCATCATCATCATCAAGGAAGCTGATAGAAGGAAGAAATCAATACGCTCAAGTAAGTATCTCTATGACCTCATCTAAGTCTCTCAAAATGACTTATTGCAAAAAGAGCAACAAATTGGTTGGGTCATCAAACTTTAGTGCATGGAAGAAGAAGAAAGATTTGAATCTAATCAAAGATGAAGTTTTGGGGACATCAAAGGATCTACAACTCAACCCTCAAAAGAAGATGGTCCAACTCATGCCAAATACATGAAAGGAGAAATCAAAGCCCAGGGGACTCTCGTAGAATCCATTAAGGACCCACTCATACCCTATGTATCAAAACTAGAAACTGCAAAAGAAATATATGAGAAATTGGTGGAGCTATTCTCCGTGAGTACTACAGGAGAAGTAATCTCTTTGAGACAAGAGCTATACAAGATGAAATTGTAAAGAGAGGAAGGAATCACTTCATATTTTATGAGGATTTCTGAAATACGAGAACAACTGCAGGAATTGGGAGAAGTAATGTCTGATAGTGAAATGACTACAGCGGTGTTGAATGCTCTACCGAAATAATGGGGAAACTTCACTTCAAGCTTATACGGGAAGAAAGAAGCAACACCATTCCAAGATCTATGGTCTCCATGTAAAATAGAGGAAACAAGATTGAAAGCCAAAGCTGATACAGGATCAAGTGAAGGGAATCAAGCCTTTGCAACCATGTCTAGGAAGAAAGGAAGATTCGGTAAATTTGGTCCTCAGAATAAAAGAAGAAATATGGACAAAATATGATGCTTTGGATGTAATGAACTTGGGCATTATAAAAGGGATTGTGCTAAATCTAGAAAGGACAAAAGTAAAAAGGAAGAAGTCCATGTCACAGATGAAAGGGAAGAACATGATGCAAAGAAATCTAAGAAAGAAGAAGCGAAAGATCTCTATTATGATTGAGATCATCTTCCTCCTTAAGTGATTTCTGTTGGTTGTAAAATAGTATGATAGGAAGCATTCTATTTTAATAGCATCATGATAGAAGCATGGAAGAAGCACTTGTCTTAGAAGAAGTTGCTCGTGGGAAGTTCACTGATAACAACATTGATGGAAGATAGTCATTTGGATCAAGGATCATCTATGAAATAGGTGTTGATACTTTGTAATGGAGTCCTCCTTGGATTCACTGGTTAGAAAGCAAAAGGTTTCATCGGGAATTCTGGGATTAGGATATGATGACATATTGATGAAGCAGGTCAAGGGAATGAAGCTCTTCATTCTAAGGAAATTGTTGTTAATCTAGGTTGTCATTGATGTCATATGGCAATAAGATGCTAGATGATGATGAAGAAGTGTCAGTCATGCACCTTGATAAATAATGATGGATGACCATACTTGTTGAAGGACTAGATGATGATGGAAGAATGATGCAGGGGCATTGGGCACTAGCCAGCAATGTAGGAGGATTGTCCACATGTTGTGGCTAGGAGAGTTCGAAATCATCCGGAAATGTAACAACAAGGTGGCAACACCTTAGCTGACTGTTGCACTTAGAGTTAGTTCAGTAACTGTAGAAGTCGAATAGTTTTGAGTTGTGTCCATCTGTTCAGTTTCTGTTGATAGAATATTATGTAACTAGGCCTTTTTGTTGAGAATAAAAACGGTCCTCAGAGAGGAGCCGAACAGTCATGTAGTAATTATAAATTGTAACCCCTGATGCAGTTGGAAGGGGGGTTTGGCAGTGAATTACTAAATTGAGAAGCATTGTTCTCTGTTGAATAAAATTCAGGCTTTTTGGTCTATCTGTGTGTGTGTTATTGACATTCTCCGAAGAATTCATTCTTTTGATTTGAGAACTCTGTGCATAACTTGAATAAACGCTATGAAATTCTCGTGGTTCTCTCTGTTTGTCTTCGAGCTCATGTTCTCAGCACTTGAATTGAATGTGTTTATTTTGTTTTGAAGAAGGTCGAATAGAGGCTCTGTAGAGGAGCGAAATCATAGTCAGGCCCTGTGTAAATGAAGAGTATTGAAACCTCTGTCTATTGAAACGAATACATTGTTTGTCGTCCGGTTGGAGATATCAGTAAGAACGTTCAAAACATTAAGCGGAGAAGGCAAAGTGAATGAATAAGTTGAACTCGCGTGGAAATTCGAGTTGTCACTGTTCAATTACTGGGAGCGGTTTTGGGCGAGGATACCACCGGTATCGCGCGACGATTGGGACCGGGAGCAAAAACTCAGAAAAAACGCGATCCTATCAAATCTCGCCACATTGACTACTAAATACCACCCATATCGCGTTTTTTTGGAACGCTAAAGTTCGGCAAGGGAAAAAACGCGATATCCATCGTGTTCGTTCGATCTGGGGAGCAATAGATCTGACGACAATCGCGCAGTGACTTGCACGGAGGATAACGTAAGGTATGGTCTAGTGGTTTTGTAATATTAAATTTTGGTTTAATTTATGAAATTCGAATAATGGGTGCGTGGGCCTAGTGGAACGTAATATATAATGTTGCGTTGGTAGAGTAAATGGGGCTAATGATATAAGCTCGAGGGTTGGTGTTTTTATTGTGATATTAGATTACTATGGCCGGAAGAGTTAAGAGTTCATTGAAGTGTTTTATGTCGGGAGTTAATGTGTTCACTATATTAAGTTAAAGCCTTTAAAAAGGGTATATATAGTTTACGAGCGCTGAAATTAAAATACCAAGGTCACATTAATTGAAAGACTGTATATCATTGGACTATAGAAATTCATTTATCAAATTCCATGAATTTGATTAATGAATTAGAAACAAGAAATTAAAGAGACTCCCTTAGTAAATGAAACAGGCAGAAAACAGTGACACCAGCTCTCCTTAGCGCCAGTCCACCATTTTAGCTATCAAAGAATACATAAGGACATATATGACTATGGCATGGTAAGCTTATGATGAAGAAGGAAGGATCAAACCACAAAGAAGCTCAAGACATTCTACCCTACCTCATTTCTACACCAATAAATGACCAGTCACATTAAAATTAATTTTTCTCTACCTTAGAGGCAAAATTTATTTATAAGACCTTCACCATCCTCTAGAGCATATTTTTAGCTTTCTAATGAGCTATCACTTGGCCCGAAACTCCAAGTATTCTGAGAATTATGAATTTTTTAATTTAAGGAAATCAATTTGGTCATTAAGCCGACCTAAACCTCTTCTCAAGTCGGTTTGCCCTAAAAAAGATGTCTTTTCTCTTCGGCCAAGGAAGTATGGGATATGCTAATTGCCCTATATGATGGGGACTCCAAAGTAAAGAAGGCAAAGATTCAAACTCATAGAAGTCAATTCGAAAGTCTGAAAATGGATGACGAAGAAGATATTGCATCATACTTTCTCCGAGTAGCTGAAGTGGTTAACGCTCTTAAAGGGTTAGGAGAAAATATTGAAGAAAGCACTACTGCTCAAAAATTCCTGAGATCTCTTCCTGATAGATTTGACTCCAAGGTAAGTGCCATAGAAGAAATGAAGGACCTAGATACTCTGAAGATGGATAGTTCATGGAATTCTCATTTTTCTATGAGATGAGGAAAGGAATTCCAAATTCCAAAGAAGCCGCATTCAAAGCCTCAAAATCAGCAAAAAGAGGAAAAGGATGGGATAACAATAGTGATGACTCCGATGCTGAAATTGAATTAGCTCAATTTGTACGAAGACTAAACAAGGGATCTAAGCTAAAAGGTAAGTACCCTCTTATTTGTTTCAAATGTGGAAGAATAGGTAATTATGTTGCAAAATGTCTTGATAAACATGATAGTGATGATGAAGAGGATTCTAAAAGGATGGTGTACAAAAAGAATGGGTTTAATAAGAAGAGCTTCTTCTCTAAACAAGATGAATCTGATGAAGATGAATTTGTAGTCATCGAGAAGAAATCAACTAGAAATATCCCTCATCACAAAGGAAGTTACAATGAATTAGATGAAGAAAATGACTATGTTGGAAGCAAAGAAGTGTTATTTATGGCATTCACAAATGATGATGATTCAGAACTAGAAGATGAAGGAAATGTGGATAAATTACTAATAACTGCCATTGAAGAAAATGAGAATTTACGAAAGAAGATCATTTCTCTCAAAGTAGAGAAGGAGGAAGAAAAAAGAAGGGAAGACCTCTTGAACAATAAGCTAAAAGAGAAGGAAGATATCTCTGAAAAACGTGAAGCTGAAATAGTATCTTTAAGAAAGGAATTGGAGCAAGTCAAAAGAAGTTGGAAAAGCTCTCAAGCACTTGATAACATTCTTAATACTCAAAAACCTCAATATGACAAATCTGGGATTGGTTTCAAAGGAGAATCATCAAGTACGAAGAATAATGCACGTAGTTATGCCAACATACTTTCTGGCCATCCAAAAGTAGAACAATCATCTTGCCAAGAACAAAGGCCCATCTCAAAACCAAGAAATGAAGGAAGAGAAACTCCAAAGAAGAATGTTGATTCATGTTATGGCTATTACTACAGGTACCAAACTATATTTCTTGGGTATTGTTACTATTGTAAAAAATTTGGTCATCAAGCAAAGCATTGCAAGGCTCGTAAGAATAAGGCACCGAGATTGAAAGATCAAACAAACAAACTACGTGGTCCCAAAGAGCAAGGACAAGTCAAAACTTACAATTCCTTTGATCCTTTGGCTAAGTTTGATCTGACTTGCTCATTATGTAATAACTATGATCATAATGAACAAAATTTCCCTCTCAAAAGAGAGGAAGCTAAAAATGTAAATGTCAATACAGATAAGTGTGGCCTAGCTCTATGTGCTCATAGTGAAGAAAATCATTGGTTCGTGGATAGTGGATGCTCAAGACATATGACAGGTGACCAAAAGAAGTTTGTCTCATTGAACAATAAAAATGGAAATGTATCCTTTGGAAGTGGATTTGCTAAAATCACTGGAAAAGGAACTGCTGCCCTCGTTAATGGACAAGGAAAGGCTCAAAATACTTTGCTGGTAGAAGGGCTCAAACACAATCTCTTAAGTGTTAGCCAGATTTGTGACCAAGGACATAATGTTGTCTTTAGTACTAAAAATTGTGAAATTTGAGACTCATCCTCAGGAGAACTTGTGGCAAAAGGAGTAAGAACACCAGATAATGTTTACATTCTTAGCAAGATCCAAGGAGATAAATGTTACTTGAGTCAAACAGATGAAAGTTGGTTATGGTACAAATGATTAGGGCATACAAGTTTTGATAACTTGATCAATATCATCAAAATTAATGCAGTAAGGGACATTCCAAAGATGTTCAAGCCAAATCAAGTTATATGTGGCCCATGCCAACTCGGAAAGAAAACTAGAACCAACTACAAAGCTAAGGAGTTCTCAACATCAAAACCTTTGGAGATAATTCATGTAGAATTATGTGGGCCAACTAGAACTCCAGCTCTTCAAGGTGAAAGGTATTTTTCTTTATTTGTTGATGACTATACTAGAATAATGTGGGTACATTTCATAAAATATAAATCTGAAGCATTTGAATGTTTTAAGAATCTTAAAGTCCTCATTGAAAATGAGAAAGATTCTAAGATCAAATGTCTTAGAACGGATAGAGGAGGAGAATTCACCTCAAAATAATTTGATGAATTCTTTAAAGTGCATGGAATGGAAAGAGAACTCTTCGTTGCTAGGACACCCAAGCAAAATGGAGTAGTTGAAAGAAGGAATCGAACCGTTCAAGAAATAGCGAGGAAAATTCTATTAGCAACTGATTTGCAGCCAAAATTTTGGAGAGAAGCAGTTGGGACAATAGTTTATACCTTAAATCGAACTCAACTAAGACCAAATAATGAAAAAACTCCTTATGAATTATAGAAAGGAAGACCTGCGTCAGTAAAATATTTCAGGATTTTTGGAAGCAAATGCTTTATAAAGATCAATGATGACTCACCAGGAAAATTTAATTCTTGAGTTGACGAAGGAATATTTCTTGGATATTCCACTAGGAGCAAAGCTTACAAATGTTACAACAGTTGTGTATGGAAAATAATGGAAAGCATTGATGTGAAGATCGATGAAGCCCTTCCGGAAAAGGAAAATCATGAAGTTGAGCCCTTCCTTGAAGAAAGCGAAGAAGAACCCGAAAAAGAAGAAAAGGATGAAGAACCTCAAAGTGAACCCTCACAAACTCGTTCTAAAATCAAATTCCTTCAAAAACATCATCCAGAAGAACAGATTATCGGGAATATAGATGAAGGAATTCAAACTCGAAGAAGGATGACAGACACTCCAAGAAAAGATGATGTTGCTCTCTTATCTCTAATAGAACCTGAAAATTTTTCTTAAGCAAGTAAAGATCCTCATTGGATAAAGGCCATGGAAGAAGAAATCTCTCAAATCGAAAAGAATGAGACTTGGGAGCTAGTACCTTGTCCAGAAGATAAAAATATTATTGGAACAAAATGGGTATTCAAAAACAAGATGAATGAGGATGGACAAATTATCAGAAATAAAGCTGGACTTGTTTGCAAAGGATACTCACAAATTGAAGGAATTGACTTTGGAGAAACTTTTGCTCCAGTAGCACGTTTGGAAGCTATAAGAATGTTTTTGGCATTTACTTGCTCAAAAGGATTCAAGGTCTATGAAATGGATGTAAAATCAACATTTCTGAATGGAGACCTCAAGGAAGAAGTCTACATGGAGAAATCGGAAGGCTTTGATCTAACTGAAGGGAAGACATTGTATGCAAGTTGAAAAAGGCCTTGTATGGGTTGAAACAAGCCCCTAGAGCTTGGTATGCTAAGTTAGATCGCTATCTACAACAAGAAAGTTTCAAAAAGACAGTAGCAGGAAGCAAACTCTACATGAAGATAGACAAGGATAAACTTTTGATCACTCTTGTATATGTTGATGATCTAATCTTTGCCAGCAATGATGATGGGATGAGTCATGAATTTGCTCTAAATATGCCCAAAAGGTTCAAAATGTCAATGATTGGTGAGTTATCTTAATTTCTTGGGCTACAAATATCTCAAATCACTGCAGGCATGTTTATATCTCAAGCAAAATATCTTAAAGACATGCTCAAGAGATATGGGATGGAAGATTGTTCCCCTATGAGCACACCAATGACCACAAATTGTAAATTAAGAAAAGATGATGATGATTCCCCTCTCATCGATGCAACTCTTTACAGGTCAATCATTGGAGCTCTCCTATACTTAACTGCCACAAGACCAAACATTATGCAAGTAGTTGGAATGGTGGCAAGATTTCAATCATGTCCTAAACGGTCTCATCTAGTAGCTGTGAAGAGAATACTTAGATATTTGAAAGCAACTACTGATTTTAGTCTTTGGTATCCTAAGAACTCAACACTTACTGTAATAGCTTACTCTGATACTGATTGGGCTAGAAGCGTGGATGATCGAAAAAGTACCAGTGGAAATACATTCTTCCTGGGAGATTGTTTTGTATCTTGGCTCAGCAAAAAGCAATCATCTATAGCTCTTTCTATAGCTGAAGCCGAATACATAGCTGCCGCTAATTGTTGTACACAAATATTTGGATGAAGGAAGCTTTGAGGATGTCAACATAGAAACTAAGCAACCAATCACTATTTTTTGCGACAACACTAGCGCCATTAGTCTTTCAAAAAATCCAGTGATGCAGTCAAAGACCAAACATATTCCAATCAAATATAATTTTCTTCGTGAACAAGTTGTTGAACAAAATATCAAGTTGGAATACATGAATACAAAGCAGCAAATTGCAGATATCTTTACAAAACCCCTTCCATGAGAACCATTCGAATATCTTTGCCAAAAGATGGGAGTTATTGCCCTTGCATCACATTAAAAGGAAACTAAACAAAGGAGCAACGTAATAGGGGGAGAAACATGACAGGGGGAGTACGTTGGCATCCGATTTGCCACTGATGTCAAAGGGGAAGAAAAGGGTGAAATATTTCTATCAATGACAAAGGGGGAGATTGTTAATCTCGATTGTCATTGATGTCATATGGCAATAGGATGCTAGATGATGATGAAGAAGTGTCAGTCATGCACCTTGATAAATAATGATGGACGACCATACTTGTTGAAGGACTGGATGACGATGGAAGAATACATAATGACATATATCACTATGGCATGGTAAGCTTATGATGAAGAAGGAAGGATCAAACCACAAAGAAGCTCAAGACATTCTGCCCTACCTCATTTCTACACCAATAAATGGCTAGTCACATTAAAATTATTTTTTCTCTACCTTAGAGGCAAAATTTCTCTATAAGACCTTCACCATCCTCTAGAGCATATTTTTAGCTTTCTAATGAGTTATCACTTGGCCCGAAACTCCAAGTATTCTGAGAATTATGAATTTTTTAAGTTAAGAAAATCAGTCTAGTCATTAAGCCGACCTAAACCTCTTCTCAAGTGGGTTTGCCCTAAAAAAGACATGTCTTTTAGTCTTAAGCTCACAATGAACCGTATATATATAGTGCTGAACCTTTGCTTTTGATCACCAGCTGCATCACACTTGGAGAACAACGAACTACGGGTTCATAACTTGTGAACCTTAAGGAAGGTGAACTTAAAGAACAAATACATCTTTTGCAGCTCGGATTATTACCCTTTCTCTCGGATTTCTTTACAGAAATATTACAACGAGGAAGGGTGTGAAAAGTGCTGAACTTCAGTTGATTTGTGGTAAATAAACTCTTTGAATTGGTGCATAGTGACTCAGACCTACAACAAAACTCTCGGATCTATCTTAGAATCTCAGACATACCTTGTCTTGGTGCTGTTACTTTGAATTGTGGTTTCATCCCTTCAGATCTACGTGGTTGCAGTGAGGGTACTTCAATCTGTTTCAGATCAAAATCTTCACCTCATTTCTTTCGGACATGTGTTGTTAAGGTGTTTTTTGGACTATGGTTAATCTGGCTCAAAGTTGTATCTGTACCTTGTTTTTGGACCTATAATCTGCGAAATTGATGTGGCTCAGATATTATAGGTGTTGTAAGCTGTGGTGAAGAAGTGTAAGTGCTGTGTGGTGCAGAATGTTGGTGCTGCTATTGTCTGGGAACAAGTCTGGTATTGAAATCTTAGTGAAGTGCAGAAGTCTTGGTGACAGAATAGATAAATGTGTAATGCAGAATAGCTGGTGCAGCATGGTGAAGATTGGTGCAGAAGAGCATCTTTGAATCAATCATCTAATAAAGAAGCAAAGAGGGATTGGTGTCCTTGGGGTAGGAGCCCTTAAACACAAGGTTGGTGCCTTGGAGAAGATAGGGTCGAAGCCCTAGAGGTCGGAGCCTCATTAAGCCCAAGTTTGTGCTTAGCAATCATTGTGCTCATTCATTTGTAAAAGGATCATTATTCTTCCTTCAATAATAAATTATTCATTTCTCTATTTTTGTGTAGAATCTAACTAGTTATAATAACAATTGAAAAGAAATATTGATTCACCCCCCTCTCAGTATTTCCAACAATTGCTGCAGGATGACTTAAATGGATAAGATAAGGTACATATATGCTAACACTGGATGCTATGAAGTCATTGCATATGGTTGCAGGTGATGGACTTCTATCTTTAGAAGTATGATCAAAGAAAGGAGGATCTCTTCTGGTACAGAGGTTGTCATTAACAGATGAAATCAAATATATCCTCATATGGTATATGAGGTGGTTGTATACAAACAAGGGACTGTATGCTGGAAGTTTCAGGGAATAAATGAAACTGTGCGGAGAAAGAAAGGAAGAGATCATGAAGTAAAACCATGTCAAGAGGCAGTTATCATCCGGAAGCCAAGAATATGTGACTAGGAGATCTCTTGGGAAGATATGTAGACTCTGACAAATGTCCGGTAAAGAAGAAGACCCTTGATAATACATATGTTTAGGAGATGTGTCAATCTAAATAAATGATGTCGATGCCTTCACGAAGATGTCATGGAGAAAGATCATCACTGAGGTAACTTTTGATTTAAAAATTCTTATGTATATGTTTATTTGAATAAGTTTATGCAGGGCTTCCAACCATGTGGAAGGATGTAAGATCCTTGGGAGATGGTTGAAAGGAAAGCATCATGGCATAAAGGTGGATAAGATGAGAAAGACTGATGAATCACTTTCTGGTAGATGACATGAGTCATGGATGAAAGTGATGGATAATCTGTGCCCTATGAAGCTAAAGTTGAAGACTCCTCAATATCGAAATCCATGACATCGACGGGAGAAATTATTCATGAGCAGCTGGGTGTCTCACCATTGCTGATAGAACACAATAATAGATCAATAGAAGAGTATAGGAATGCACATATCTTGTATAGGAATGAGTACATTCCCTTGTGGAATAGGTCCTCCATGGCTGAGAGGGAGAGATAGACATATCATTCTGGTCTTCAACTGGAAGACAGAATGGTGGATTGGGTAATCATCTGGCATCCGATACTCTTTGAGAATGAAATAGGGCATTCAAGATAAGAGTAGTCGTGGACCAATATTCTTTGAGGGCTAGCTACCCAAGAGAAGAATAGTTCAAGAAGGTCATACTTTGGGAACACCCGGGTGGAGTATGTTCCTTGAAGAGACAATGACAATGGTGTCTATAAGTCATGTGTCTTGCCAACATTGTAGCCCATTGTCTCATTGAGAGATAGGGCTGTTAGTCAAGGCCTTGCACTAGGAAAATGCTGGTTGATATGATGCTATATAGATGCGATTACCAATCCAATTCTTCTTATGAGATTCTTCAGATTGAAAGTAACCATGTACCATTATGAATCCTCCCTAGTAAAGAGGGAGTGTTGAAAAGTGTAACTAGGTTTGGTCTTCATATTGACTATGTAATTATGTATTTATGTAAAGAAGAAGACAAGATAATAAAATGTATTTTTTAACTTGCTTCATGGGTTTCATGAGCAAGGATTTTATTATAGGTCAAAGACTTCTTCTTGATGTCTTTTAGGATTTGTCATCTTGTCATAAATGTATTAATTAAGAGTCATGTATATGAATTGTCAAAGTTAATGATGTATGCCTCAAAGACCTTGTCAAATTAGCTTGAAGACATGGCTCAAGAATAATGGTGATACTCCAGATCAGATCAACGTTGGAATACCTCTCCAAGTCGACCTATAAGCAATGGTCAAGTCGGCCCATGAACCGTCACATCTATTCATGGTTAGGTCGACTTATTACAGGGCCTGACCACTATAAATAGCCCACTGGATTGCGCAGATAACAAACAGAATAGAGCTCAGACGCCTCTGAGATTTTTCGGACGTAATCACAGTGACAAGTCTGCGGTGGCTTGAGGAAAAATTCTGTGTTATAATACGAAGGTCAGGACAGAGATAAAGTGCAAAGTTAGGAGGTGGAACAGTGAAGCAATCAAGGATAAATCTGTAACATGATGCGAGTTCAGGATTACAAAGAAGTGCGTATAAGAAGGACTATACAACGAAGATAAGGAGACAAATAGTAAAGTAAAAATTTGTGATAAGATATACACCACAACAAAGAGAAGATCACTGTCTTGGATTCTATTATTGTCTTGGGTAATAATATAGTTTGGTAGTACAGCAAGGAAGTGACATAGCACAGTTTAGAAGTACAACAAGTATAGAAGCATTGGAGAGAAGCCGAAGAAGAAGAAATAGATTATCAAGGTTTGTGAAGTTGATCAAGTTTCTCTAAGAGACCGAGCTCTCTAGTCCTAGTGCAAAAAGGTGCAGAACGATGCAGGATGGTGCAGAAAAGAAGGATCAGCTTAAGGAGTCAAGGAAGAAGCAGTGACAAGGTTTTGGAGGCATACGTGGGTCAAGAGTATGTGTCATGGTCATGGTACTTGTCAACTGAAAGTCTATAAGAAGAATTTCTTGTGGGTTTTCCTCTCCAAGAGGGAGAGGTTTTGGCCTTGGCTCGAAGAGCCTAAATTCGTGTCTCTTGTGTTTTGGTAATTAGCTTGATGAAAGACATAATAAGCTAAGAAGAGAAGACATAAGTAAAAGAAGTAAGATCACAAGTAATTATCAATTTGAAAATTTGAATTAAACCAGCCCTACCTAATTCTCAAGAGGGGGAGCACATTGTTCCATTCTTAATGAGACTTCAGGATATCCGTGATCAGTCGGCAGCCGTGGGATCTACCCCAGATCCTACAACTATGATGAAATTGGCCCTTAACGCAGTCACTAAGGAGTGGCAAGTTCTTGTCCAAAGTATCTTGGGCAGGGCAACACTGTCGAGCTGGGAGGCGATATGGGAAACTCTTTTGGAGGAGGAGCTGAGAAGAGATTTGGTCAAGTGTAAACTTGACGTTAGTAGCAGGAGCGGATCGAAAAATCCAGAGGAGGAGGAGAATGCAGCCGTCACATCGAAGGGGAAACAAGGGCAACCGAGACCCAAGAAGGGCGTCTCCAAGGTGAAGAGTTTCAGATGTGGCGAGATGGGCCACTATGCATCACAATGTCCTTCGAAGAAAAAGGACAAGGATGAGAAGCACGACCCAAAGGTTGCAATCACGAAGATAAAGGAGGATGAGTATGCCATGAGTGCCCACGCATCTCCGGGAGGGAGATGAGGTGACATGGAACTGTAGTTCACCTTGAACTTTAGTTGGGCAGGATCCTTGAGGAACCAATTTGATGGATCATCACCTTGTTACGAGAGCCCATGATCAGTAGTAGCTGGATGGAGGAGTTTTCAGTGGGAGCCTAGAAGTTATGGAGTGATAGATGCAGTGGTTAGCAGCGCCAGAATCTGAGCAACGCAAACCAGAGAGGCAGCAGTGTGTAGAGGCACGATGTAGTAGCTTCTTTAATGTAGTGGCTTCAGAGGGTAGCGTGGGACTAGCAACAGTCTGATCTTCAGCACCGAGGTGCATCCACTAAACGCTTGTTCAGTTTTTGGGTGTTTTCAGTTGCTTCTCTCAGCAAATGAGTTGCAGTGCAGATGTAGTGTTAGCAGTGGCAGTGCTAGCAGAATAGTAGATGCAACACTTTAGAGGGAGCTGTAGTACAAATGTAGCATCGGTAGTGGCAATTTCAAGGGCAACAATACAACTACAACACCAACACATTGGCTAGTGGACAGTTTGTCAGACATCATCAGTGCAGAGGATGCTTCAGGGTTACAGTGTGAAAATTTCAAATCTAAAATTCTACTGCAACAACTGATTTATTTTTCCTACTTATTTTCCACTATAAGTTTTTTACAAAAAACCCTTCAGTAAACATCAAAATAAATTCTACCGCAGTTATCACATAATTTCATAGAGAAAAGAACAGTGAAATATAAACACAAGAATCAATCACATCAACACAGTTATTTTTGGATAATTGTCCCTAGAAAAACCCATTGCGGGAAAAACGGTACAGCAGATGAGGGTTTATTTATTAATCTTCAACAACAATATGTTTACAAGGAAGGACTGGCAGAATAACGAAGAAACTTTCATGAAAACACCTAAGATAATTTTCTCCCAAACTCTGGAGAAATTCTAACACCCAAGAGGCTCTTTGGCCTCCACTGCGTCACCTTTGCGTGATCCTTTGCACAGGGACTGTGTCCTCAGCTACACTGCCTCTCAACGATGTCTTTCTCCGCTGTCCCTCTGCGCTGCCCCTATGTTGCTCTGCGTCCTTCTTCCTCGAGCTCTGACTGATGCTGAAACTCTTTTCCTTCTTCACCCTACAACTCTCCCTTTGAAATCGAATTCTAAATTATGAAAAACCGACTATCCTCGTGTCACTGAGTATTTACCCAACTTATCTTCAACTGACCCACAAGTCTTCATTTATACTTTTCTTGTTGATAAATCAACGGTCGTGTTCTAATCTTTAATTAACGGCTAAGATTAAAACAGACTTGATCCTTGTCACTTAGAAGCTTCTCACCCACATTTAAGTTAATTCAGTTTAATTATTTTAATTCCCTATTTTTTAACTTAGGCTTCATTAAAAATAATTAATTATTTGAATAACTTGCATTCCGGGTGGAATTTCTCCAAACGATTTCTGGGGCTTGGAGATGTCATGTCATCTAGCCCCTCCACAAAATTTCGGATCTAGAGCACATCCGATGCTACCCAGAAATCAACACTCCCTCTTAGCGAGGAATGTGCTCTAGTAATACTTCCCACTAGAAGCATCACCTTGATCCACAACATCGGTCCTCTGTACTGCTGTTGCTTGGTTTATTGCTCCTCATCTACTGCGATGCTGTTATCTGTACTGATGCCACCATCAGTGCCTCATCTGTTTTGCAACTCCCTCTTAAGTACCCGCACCTATCCATTTCTGCTACTGAAACAGATTCTTAATCATCCCCAACTTCTCTTTGAAATAAACAAACTTTGTTATTCCTAGAGCCTTAGTGAGGATGTCTGGCACTTATTCTCCTGTTGGAGTGTACTGTAACTATACTGCTCCCTGTTGGACGTAGTCTCTGATAAAGTGACACCTCATGTCACTGTGCTTCGACCAATTATGAAACACCGGATTTTCAGAGAGCTTGATGCAACTCTGATTATCACATAAAATGCTGGTCGCTTCGATGCTTCTCCTGAATAGATTCACAAGCAGCTTCCTAAGCTCAGAGTTAGAAACTTTTGTTTCCGACTGCACCAAGAAGTCATTCCTGATCCAATGCTTAAACAGTACCCAGTGGTACTTTTCCGATCTATCGAACTTCCAGCCCAATCTGCATCAGTGAACCCACTCAGTCTGATGTCATTGCCTTGGGTGTACTTTAATTCATGCTCACCTGTCCCTTGTATGCATCTGAGAACATGGTTGGCTGCTGCCGAATGCGCCCTCTTTGGTTCCACCATGAATTGACTGATGGTGTTGACTGCATAACAAATATCTGGCTTTGTGTTAACCAGATACATCAGGGATCCTATGAGCTTTTTATACAAGGTGGGATCAATTTCTTTATCCTTAGATGCTTCAATATTCTTCCAGTTAGTGATCATTAGAGTAGCGATGGGTCTACAATCCTGCATCCTGAACCTCTTCAGAATTTTTGTAGCATACCTCCTTTGTCCAAGGAAGATTTCACCCTTCTGCTACCAAACTTCGAACCCCATAAAACAATGCATCAATCCCAAATCCTTCATGTCGAATTCTGTAGCTAGGTTCTCCTTTCAATCCTTGATGATGCTAGATGAATCTGTCAGGAATAGGTCATCTACGTATAATACAAGAATTAGAGGCTCATTCCCTACTGTCAAATAGTAGTGATTAGGATCTGCGTCATTCTTGACGAATCCCATCTACCGTAGGTAACCATCAGTCCGACGGTACCAAGTTCCAGGTGATTGTTCAAGTCCATACAAGGTTTTCTTAAGCTTGCATACATGAGTCTTCTGCTCATGTGTTTCAAAGCCCTCTGGTTGTTCAATGTATACTTCTTCCTCTATCACTCCTTTCAAGAAAGCAGTCTTGATGTCCATCTTGTGAATCTCCCACCCCATCTGTGTTGCAAGGGATATCAAGGATCTGATAGAAGTATACCTAGCTACTGTGGTGAAGGTTTCTTCGTAGTCTATCCCTTCCTTCTAAGCATACCCCTTAGCCACAAACTTGGCTTTGTATTTTTCCACACTGCCATCTGCAACATATTTGATCTTGTAGATCCATCTCGAACCTACAGTCGATTTGTCGTGAGGCCTAGGTACCAATTCCCAGACATCATTGGTCATTATGGAACTGTTTTCTTCCACCATTGCATCTACCCATACCTGATGCTGAGCTGCCTCTTGGAAACTAGAGGGTTTTCCAACTTGAGCCACCAAAGATTGGTACCTGTCAGGTTGTCTACGCTGCCTCTTCTCGTTTCTAGGAGCTCCGATGAATTCCTCTGCGTCTCTCAGAATCTGTCGCAATTCTCGACTCCTTCCGCTGGTAGTGGGTGGATCTACTTGCTCCTCCTCTTGCGAATCTTCCTGAAGTAATACCTTTGGATTCTTATGCCTTGGAGAAGCACTGATGCTAGTTTCAGCTAGTCGAAGTGGCTAGACCAATGGATCATTCTTTGACTGCGTTTCAGAAGGCATCTCCTGGGATTTCCTAAAAGCTTTTCCCTCCATGAACTTTACATCCCTCGTACTACGATCTTCCTACTGCTAGGAATGTAGATTCTATATGCCTTAGCATTCTCGCTATATCCTACCAAAATGTTAGGATATTCCGACACATAGGAAATAGTTAAGAATAACTTAGTCTAGTGTAGAGTTAGGTAAAGTGTGTTTCTTTACCATGTACATTTGTAACTTATAATCCGACGGTCACGATTTGTAGTGATTCGATGGTTATCTCTCACCTCGGTATTAACGACACTTGATCCATGGCTTAGCCCCGATTGGTCCATGATCTCTATTTAAAGAGCATGGAGGGTCATTTGTCCGGTAACCGTTTATGAGAGAAACATATGTAACTTTTCTTTTATATTAATAAATTCCTTGAAGTGGCCGCGTTGGCTTAGGGCGTGGACTGTTTCCCTCTTTGAGGGTTTTAACCACGTGATTATACTGGTGTACTGATTTGTGATCTGTTTGTGAGCGGTGACCTTTGGTTCTTGAGCTACGGAACTTACCCTGTAAATTCCTACATGGTATCAGAGCTATTTTGAGGGCCGCGTTCGTTGTTGATCAAAATCCGAAGCCGGTTTGACTGCATGCGAATGCCATTTTGTAGATCTACTATTTCTGAACATTTTTAGGCTTGGAGAACTGCTCGGTTGTGTCCGGAGCGTCTGTTACAGTGAGGAACGCCTTTTGTTTCATGTGAAAAGGTTTCCGGCTGCCCAAGTTATGTCAGTTTAGATCTAGAGGTATAAAGCATCTATTTTGCAGCTATATTTGTTAATAGTTCTGCTTATTTCGGTTTTTTTTTTTTCTTCTGTATTAAGGCTTTTTTCTCTGTGTATGCTCTTTGCTGTGCGCTCCATGCGATCTCGGCAAATCAAAAACAGGAAAAAGGGATTTTTTTGGCTACGTATGCTCTTTCCCCGCGTCTTTGTGCGATCTCGGGAAATCAGAAATAGTAAAAAAGTGATAGTTGCCGGTAAGGCTAATCGAGAATCTAACATTCTGCCGTAAGGCTTTGCATTTTTTTTTTTTTTTTTGGCTCGTTTTTTGTGTTTTTTGTGCAGGAAAAGGCACGCACACCGAAGAGTAATAATAATAATCCCCCCTTCTTCCTTTCTAAAATAACATGATCCTTTTACTATTTCACTTGGTGAGGGGTTAGTTTATGAGAATAGAGGTCTTGGGTTCAAGTCTCCTTCTCAAGCTTCTTTTGTAAAAAGTTTTTGTTCAAAGGGGCAGAATTTAAAAAAGAAGAAGTCGCACTTCATCTCTTTCCCGTAACTATTCGGCATCTACAACTCAGATTTTTCAAAAGGCATAACTTCTTCCTCTGGAAGCCGTTTTTCGAGCCGTTTTTTTTGAAACAACCTAATTTTTCGAGATCTTTCCATTGGGGCAGTTAGTTTCAGCTTTTCTCAGCTTCAATTTAAAAAAAAAAATGGAAAGTGCATGCCCGGTTATTCTTAACAGCACCAATTATTTTCAATGGCTACCTCACATGGTAGATATACTTAGAAGTAAAGGGCTTTATAGAATAGCCACAGGACAAGAAACTAAACCTTTCGATGATGATAAAGTTCCTAAATGGGAAAATAGACAAGATCAAGCACGAGGGTTGAGAGGAATGTCCATTGCTCAAGATCTTCGATTTCACATCCTTGACATTGACACCCCTGATAAAGCCCTTGAAAAGCTAGATAATGTTTTTGGCATTCAAAATCAAATCAGGGCTGACCAGCTTGAAAATGAGTTGCTTACTTTGGACCCTAATAATTTCTCCTCTATTGAAGACTTTTTGTCCAAATTCAAGACCCTTAGACTTATTTTAGAAGGGTGTAAGGTCAAAAAGGAAGATGGTAGCCTCATCTATTGCATTCTTTCTAAGCTTGGCCTTGCACACTCTGTATTTGTTTCTGCCTTCCATTCCACTAGAGAAGCCATCATTTCTTCAGGAACCACCTACAAGAATCCCTCTTTTGATGCCTTTTGTGATTCTTTGATAAGAGAACAAGAAAAACTTTTACACCTTGGTCTTATCACTGTTGGAAACACTTCTAAGAAAGTCTTAGCAGCCCAACAACAACCATATCAAAACAAAGTGTTAGCCCTAAGCAATTTCAGCCGCAAACTGAAAAATCAAATCACCAAAATAATAAGGCAAATCAAAACAAAGGGAAGAAGACAGATAGACATTGCAACTTTTGTAATCGGGATGGCCATATAGAGTCCAAATGTTTTAAGAAGATGGAAGCCTTAGAAGCTGCAATGAAGAAGCACAACATCAATTTGGAGCACTCTACACCTTCATCTTCAGGCATGGCACATTTTGCTTGTGGTTGTCAAGCCTCAAGATCTGGTTATGTATTAAATGTATCTTCTTCTTCTCCTTCTCATGAGTGGTTCATTGGTTCCGGAGCTTCTTACCACATGGTTAAAACTAAATCCATGTTTTCTTCTTTAAATGATTGTAACACCAAACATATTTATGTTGGTGATGATAGATCTCTTAGTGTTGTAGGATCTGAAACCATTCATCTAGATAATGGTCAGCTTATTGATGTACTATGTGTTCCTACCTTGTCATGCAACCTTCTATCTGTTTATCAGATAACTCATGCAGGTGAAGGGAAAATAGTAGAATTCTCACCTCATGATGTTGTAATCAAGGACCTCAAAGATCCTAAACATATTTTAGCTACTGGCATTGCTGATGATTCCACAAGGTTGTATAAATTTGACAACTTTGGGTCATCATCGCTTCCCTCGGTTTTTGTTGCTCATATTGATGATGTGAGCAAACTTTGGCGTGAGCGATTTGGTCACTTAAACTATTGCTCTCTTCAAATTCTATGTAAGGAAAATATGGTGACGAGCCTTCCTATGGTATCTTGCCGAGATGGTGTTTGCTCCGGTGTGTACTCGGAAAACATCATCGGGATAGTTTTGACAAACGTGCCTCTTGGCACGCTTCAGAGCCCTTGCAGCTTGTGCACAGTGATTTATGTGGTCCACTTCCTGTTGTTTCTTTCTCTAGTTGCAAGTACTTCTTAACTTTCATTGATGATTTTTCCAGACGAACTTGGGTATATTTCTTAAAACTCAAGAGTGAAGTTTTTAACATGTTCTTGGCCTTTAAGGCCTTTGTTGAGAAACAATCTGGACATCAAATTCTTAAGTTAAGATCAGACAATGGCGGAGAATATGTTAACAACAAATTTATCAACTTCTGCACTGAGCATGGCATTCAATTGCAACATAATGTTCCATATACTTCACAACAAAATGGTGTAGCTGAAAGGAAGAATAGCACCTTAAAATAAATGGCTAATTGTATGCTTCAATCTAAAGGACTTGGTGTCAATTTTTGGGCAGAAGCCATTAACTGTGCAAACTACATAGTAAATCACACTCCTACTAAGGTTTTAAAGAATATAACTCCAGAAGAAGCTTGGAGCTCAATCAAACCAAATGTAAGTCACTTTCGTGTTTTTGGAAGTGATGCTTGGGCCCATATTCCAGATGCGAAACATAAAGCCTTAGAACCTAAGAGTGAAAAATGTATTTTTGTTGGATATTTTGAAGATGTCAAAGGATATAGACTTCTTCAACTCAAATCCAAAATATAATCATTAGAAGAGATGTAAAGTTTGATGAAAATATATCGGCCTGCGAGCCTAGTTCGGCGGGTGTGCCACCTTTGGCCTGCGAGCCTGATTCGGCATATGTGCCACCTCTGTCTCTCTCTTCTATTTTTAATAACATTCCTTCTAGTTCAGATGATGATAGCGAGGATGACAATCCTCCTCCAGCTCGTGAAATTGTTCCTTATACTCCATCGCTTCCAAGATGGGTCCGCTCTACTCGGGATGCAGCTGGTTCTCTTGTAGGTGACCCTGCCGATCGACGATGTACACGTTCTCTGTTCGAAAGAGCTTCTTCCTTATTGGCTCAAGTTCCAGAAAAACTTGATCCAGAAACCTTTGAAGAAGCCTCCGGTCATCCAGATTGGGATGAAGCTATGAATGAATAGTATCGTTCCTTATTGGCCAATAATACTTGGGTTCTTGTTCCTCTTCCAAAAAGAAGAAAACTTGTCAGATGCAGATGGGTTTACAAAACAATGTTTGGACCAGATGGAAAAGTGGATAGACATAAAGCTCGTCTTGTTGCTAAAGGTTTTTCACAAGTTGAAGGCATTGACTATACTGAAACCTTCTCCCCTGTTGCCAAAATGAATTCTATCCGCCTTGTTCTTTCCCTTGCTGCCTCCTTTAAATGGGAAGTCCATCAGATGGATGTTGAATCTGCCTTCTTACATGAAGATTTGCATGAAGAAATCTACATGGAACAACCCCCTGGCTTTATCCAAAAAGACTCCAGCCTTGTTTGTCGCCTTAGGAAATCTCTCTATGGTCTCAAACAAGCTCCTCGGGCTTAGTATGCCAAAATGGATAGGTTTCTCTTAGATAATGGCTTTTCTAGGTGTCATTCTCACAACACTGTCTACACCAAGAAAGTGGGTAATTCTTTCACCATCCTTGTTCTTTATGTTGATGATCTTATCCTTACTGGTAGTGATCCAAACCATATAAACCATGGGAAGTCTAGCCTCAAAATGAAGTTTGAAATGACAAACTTAGGACACTTGCATTATTTCCTTGGTCTTCAAGTCTTGCAATCCAAGGAAGGCATTACCCTCTCTCAGTCCAAGTATGCCTGTGATCTTCTACACCACTTTCACATGGAAGACTGTAAGCCTGCCCCTTCTTCCTTTCAGTCTGGAGTCAAGATTTCAGTCAACTGTACTACCCCTGAAGTTGATGCTACCTTATACCGTCAACTTGTTGGTAAACTTTTGTATCTAACCCATACCCGTCCTGACCTTTCCTTTGCCGTTGGTCTTGTTGCTCGGTTTATGCACCAACCTCATGAAAGTCACTGGAAAGCAGCTAAAAGAATACTTCGATATATTCGAGGTACAGTTCAGTTCAGGATTCATTACAGTGCAGGAGCATCTCCCTTGTTGATTGGTTTCACTGATTCTGATTGGGCTGGTGGCCCTGATGATTGGAAGTCCACTGCAGGATATGTATTCACTCTTGGTTCAGGACCTATTACTTGGTCTTGTAAGAAACAAAGTGCCATCTCCCTTTCTTCAGCAGAAGCAGAGTATCGTGGTGCAGTTGAAGCTAGCAAGGAAGCCATGTGGCTTCGTCAGATCCTGTCTAAATTTGGTCTCCATCAGTAGCATCCAACTACACTTTGGTGTGATAATTAGAGTGCCATTCAGCTATGTAAAGATCCAGTTTAGCATCAGCGTATGAAACACATTGAACTCCACATACACTTCATCAGAAAGCTCATTCATGATCGTGTTCTTGAAGTGCAGTATTGTCTGACCAATGATCAAGTAGTCGATATCTTTACGAAGGCTCTCACAGAAGCAAAGTTTGCCAAACTTCGATCCATGTTTGGAGTTCAGGAAAGTTGTCATTAAGGGGGGATAGGTTCTAATGCCTCCTTCTTTCTCCTATTGTGTCACTTTTGTAAATCCTTCAATCCTATCCCAATTTGTTCTTAAGGGGGGATGTTAGGATATTTTGACACATCGGAAATAGGCTCCTTTTGTGTCACTTTGTAAATCCTTCAATCCTATCCCAAGTTGTTCTTAAGGGGGGTGGTTAGGATATTCCGACACATAGGAAATGGTTAAGAATAACTTAATCTAGTGTAGAGTTAGGTAAAGTGTGTTTCTTTACCATGTACATTTGTAACTTATAATCCGACGGTCACGATTTGTAGTGATTCGACGGTTATCTCTCACCTCAGTATTAACGACACTTGATTCGTGGCTTAACACTCGATTGGTCCATGATCTCTATTTAAAGAGCATGGAGGGTCATTTGTCTAGTAACCGTTTATGAGAGAAACATATGTAACTTTTCTTTTATATTAATAAATTCCCTGAAGTGGCCGCGTTGGCTCAGGGCGTGGACTGTTTCCCTCTTTGAGGGTTTTAACCACGTGATTATACTGGTGTACTGATTTGTGATCTGTTTGTGAGCGGTGACCTTTGGTTCTTGATCTACGGAACTTACCCTGTAAATTCCTACACAAAATGCAAAATTTTTATCCTCTTCCCTGTCAGATTCTCAACCAGAGCCTTAAACTCTTTGAATCGATCAAAGACCTCATCCTTGGTCTTTAGAAAGTAGATCCAAGTTTTCTTGGAATGGTCATCAATGAAGGTGACGAAGTATTCCACACCACTTAGAGCTCTCATGGACATTGGTCCACAGGTATCTGAATGTATTAGCCCCAAAAGTAGTAAGCTACTTTGGCGTACTTGCCTAGTACACACGCTTTGCAAACATCATCCTGTTTGGTGCTTAATTCTAGAACTCCTGTGATGGTTTCTCTGAGAATTCTTAAAGCCCCATGGTGTAAGTGCCCCATCCTTTTGTGCCATAGCTCATTCAAACCTTTTTCACCACTTCTACCTATCAATGCCATTGGAGATTCTAATTGCAGCTTATACAATTTGTTGCTCCTGACTCCAATTTGGGCCGCCTTCTTCCAACTCGGGTGTTTGACATATAATTTTGTTCCAATGAAGTATACATCATAGCCGTTGTTTTGTAGCTGAGATACAAAGAGCAAGTTCATCCTAAAACCAGGCACATGCAACACATTGGTGGCTCGAAGCCGATCTCCTGCTTTAGTTTGAAAAACTATAATACCTCTTCCAACAGGGGTACATTTTGCCTTATTTCCCATGGTGATCTTGAAGTTCATTTGTTCTTCTTGATAGCTCGAGAAACATTCTCGTATTTTCGTCATATGTGCAGAAGCCCCGCTATCAATATACCAAACCTTCGAGGAAGCAGAGCTTGACAAGAAAGCAACTTCTTCTTCCAATCTGGAAGTCAACACAGAGATGTCGTGATCCAACATATCTTTTATGCTTCCCTCTTTAACAGGAGAGTTGCATGAACCCTTTGGAGTTGCTGCTCTAGCAGCATCAAGACCACGTTCGATTGCAGAATCTCCAATCCTGTTACCCAATCTCAGCTCTGATACCATGTGAAAATTTGAAATTTGAAATTTGACTGCAACATCTGATTTATTTTTCCTACTTATTTCCACATTAAGTTATTTACAAAAAACCCTTAAGTAAACATCAAAATAAATTCTATTGCAGTTATCACATAATTTCATAGAGAATAGAACAGTGAAATATAAGCACAATAATCAATCACATCAACATAGTTATTTTGACAATTGTCCCTGGAAAAACCCAATGCGGGAAAACTGGTGCAACAAACGAGGGTTTATTTATTAATCTTCAACAACAATCTCTTTACAAGGAATGACTGGCAGAATAACGCAACAAAGCTGTAGGCTTGTTGACTTAATCGTAAAATACATAAGAGGTATTGTAATAATAATATATTATATATAAAATGTATAAGAGATGATGATTGAATGTTACAATGAGGCCCTGCTTATATACCCACACAGGTGGCCTTTCATAAATGGGCATGTATTTTAGACATGCCCTTTTCACTAACTTAATGACTACTTACATAATCCCTATTTAACTATTAATAACTATATTAATTATATTTGTTATGAATTATATTCATAACATTGCCTTCCTCTCGAAAAACTTTGTCCTCAAAGCTTAATTTTTCGACAATTTTCATCATTTGGGATTATCTGCTTGGCATGTCATTGAACACTGGTACCCGACTTTTGTTGAATTCTCTCTTGTAATGTTGATTTTGAAACTAAAATTTTTGATTTTTGATTTTTTTTTTAATTAATTTAATTAATTAATTAAATTAATAAATTTTTTTTTTTTAAATTCATACATATATACTCAAATTTATTTATTATATAATTAGTATATAAATTATAAATTATAAATTTATAACTTATATATATTATATATAATTAATTGTATATATGTATTATATAACTTATAATTATAACCGTAATTATGATCGGACGTCCTTTCCACCTGTTCGATACCCCTGTTCGATGCATCGTTTAGTAATGCCTTCGAACTGTTGGGTGTTTAAATTGTATTTATTTTATTAGATACGGACGCAGCACATGTTTTATAAACCAACCGGAGCAAAGAATTGTCTACTTCCTCGTGAAATTGTGGCAGGTAACCATATTTTTCCTTCGAAGGGCGACTTATACCCAGTTCACCTCTATCACCAGAATTGGATGTGGGGTGGAATCCATGGAAGAAAAAGTATTGTGATGCATTGGCGCAAATGCGAGCACCTCGAAGGCACAGTATGCACGGCATCAAGCCCCCAGCGTGGAAGTCACAGCATGCCAAGCCCACGTTCTTAATTCCATAGGTGGTGGGAGTTTTATATATCCGAAGTGCAGCCTCGGTGGCATTTTATATATCCGAAGTGCAGCCTCGGTGGCATTGTTGTAAATGAAATGGGCATCCGAATATCGGTGTTGAAGCGTTTGAATGGAGGAGAAAAATTCCTTATTATATCTCTGCACATCCTCGTTCATAAATGAGATGCATCCATCGGCATCTTTAGTCCTGTTTGGGTACTGCCAAAAAGCATAAGGTGTGCACCCAATTGGTGGAATGGCCGTCACTGCAAAATTTCTAGCGCCCAGCGCATACAGATTCTGGAGGTGGTTGTTCAACTGAGAAATGAGGAGGTCACTGAATTGCCCGGGGGAAAGCGTGGCGTACAAAGGATTCAACGGTCTCGAATAGTAGGTCAGGAAATAGTCGTTGCTTCCGATTGTGATATAGAAGATTGCTTTCGAAATTATTGAAGAGGAAACCTCAGTTCCCACCTTTTGTTCCAATCTGTTCTTCACATCCTCGAAATTTCTTATCTGCCGTGGTATACTATAATGCTCTCCATCACTTACATCACTAGGAGATTTTGGTTTATATCCTAATGCTAAGAGATTTTCATCCCTGGAATCAACACCACGCATAGAAGAACCTTCACTGAGAGGTTTTTCTTCTTCAGTTGTTTTCTTTAACTCATTTGTTTCTGGTGGAGAGATCTCAACCTTTGAAACTGCATCCCCATCTTTTTCTTCTTCTACTGAAGAATCATTTTCATATTCATCATTATCTTCACAAATATCTATTTTTTTTTCTTTTTTTTTTTGAATCGGCTGAATTGTTTTGTTGATTATGTTCAATATTCAGGAATATTGGTTTTTGCGTCAGATTAAACTTGTCCAAAATGGCATTTAATTTCTGCATTAGTTCGTTATGATTGTCTCTAGACTCGCTACGGATTTTCAACATTTGTCTTTCTATCCGATTTGTCGTGTCTTGAAGTTGTTTGATGTCGTCAGAATTTCCTGTAACCTTATCCTCAAGATTGACTAATCATTTAGTGAATTTATCGGAATTGTTGTTGATCTTACTCTCAAGTTCGATCAAATTTTTGTTGAAATTGGCCATCATCATTGATGAAGACATCGATTGGTAACAATTTTGAAGCACAACATGTAACAACTGAAGGTAGCCAACAGTGGCGTAGGTGCTTCCTTCCAGGCGAGAAGATTGTTGCTCCGATGAAGGTGAGGGTGTGCGGGGGTTGATAACGATGTTCTGGTCGTGATAGGGTAATGAAACTGGAAAGCAGGTGGCAGCAGTAGTGATCACACAGATCTTGAAGAGCAACTGCTCTGATACCAAATGGAGCAACAAAGCTGTAGGCTATTTGACTTAATCATAAAATACACAAGAGGTATTGTAATAATAATATATTATATATAAAATGTATAAGAGATGATGATTGAATGTTACAATGAGGCCCTGTTTATATACCCATGCATGCGGCCTTTCATAAATGGGCATGTCTTTTAGACATGCCCTTTTCACTAACTTAATGACTACTTACATAATCCCTATTTAACTATTAATAACTATATTAATTATATCTGTTATGAATTATATTCATAACAAACCTGAGATAATTTTCTCCCAACCTCTGGAGAAATCTGACACCCAAGAGGCTCTCTAGCCTCCATTGCTTCACTTTTGCGTGATCCTCTGTGTAGGGACTTCGTGAGGACTACTTCCTTAGTTGTATTGCCTCTCTGCGTTGCCCCTATGTTGCTCTGCGTCCTTCTTTCTCAAGCTCTGGCTGATGCTGAAACCCTCTTCCTTCTTTGTCCCACAAATCTCCCTCTGAAATCGAATTCTAAATTATGAAGAATTGTCTTCCCTTGGGTTACTGAGTATTTGCTCGACGTATCTTCAATTGACCCACAAGTCTTCATTTATACTTTTCCTTTTGATAAATCAATGGTCGTGATCCAATCTTTAATCAATGGCTAAGATTAAAACAAGCTTGATCCTCATCACTTGGAAGCTTCTCACCCACATTTAAGTTAATTCAGTTTAATTATTTTAATTCCCTAAGTTTTAACTTAGGCTTCATTTAAAATAATTAATTATTTGAATAACTTGCATTCCAGGTGGAATTTCTCCAAACGATTTCTGGGTCTTGGAGATCTCATGTGTTCTAGCCCCTCCACAAAATTTCGGAGCTAGAGCACATCGATTACTACCCAAAAATCGACATAGAGCAATGTGCAGCAGGCATGTTGTCAAAGCACTTTCCTTGCTAAGAGGGAGTGTTGATTTTTGGTAGCATAGGAAGTGCTCTAAGTCTCAAAATTTGTGGAGAGGCTTAGGCACATGTATTCCAAAGAACCCAGGAATCGTTTGTGAAAAGTCCACTCAAAATGTGTTTTATTAAAATAATTATTTATTTTAATGTGATCCTAAGTTTAATCTTAGGAAAATTTAATAATTAAAGGTTATTAATAAAACAGAGTGTGAATCTTCTAGAGAACATGGATAAAGTCAAGTTATAATCTTAGCTGTTGATTGGAGGTATAATCTCGGTCGTTGAAGTCTTAACCGTGAAAATTTCTGAATTCACTTAGCATAAATTCTACTGCAGAAATCTGGTTTACTTCTCCTACTTGTATTTTTAAATTAACAAGTTATTTTCAAAAATATTCACAAAAAAAAGGTAAACAAACTGTAGCCTACACAAATATACAAATCAAGTATTGAAGAATTAAGCACATTCGACAAAGGACACTAGATTTTTCAGATAAATGTTCCTCAAAAATGCCAATGTGGGAAAACCAATGCAACAACTCTTGAGGGCTTTATTATTATGCAGTTTCTGAATACAAACTAGGGTACCTGTAGTGGTTTACACAATAGAGAAAATCCCAGTAGAAGTACCTCTATCTCCGAAGACAGATAATATGGCTGATTTGATTAAGGAAGAAGAACCTCGCAAGTGCCTATGCAGTCACTACGTCACCCTTTAGTGTGGCTGCATCGCACTTTCAAATCTACTGAATCTGAGCCCTATCTGGTCCACTGAAACCCCAACGCAACTCTCTGAGTGACTGCGTCAGCCTCTTCCGGCCCTGCGTCCCTCTGCGTGAGCCCTTCTGGCTTTGCGTCACCCCTACTGGGCTTATGCTACCTCTGCGTAACCCCTCTTGGGCTTACGCTGCCTCTGCGTCACCCTTTCTGGGCCTGAGCTACTATGTGGTACGGACCTGCCTCTTTGCTATTGTATTCTCGACCTTGGACTCATAAATCCCTCTGCTGAATTGCCCCTCGCTGCATTGCAAGCTCACTCGAAAATTCTCAGCAAACCTCGCCCCAAAACTTTGACTTAGCTGAAGTGATACTGCTCTGTGTGTCTTATCCAACTGAATCCAAGCCTTCCTTTAATACTTTTCCTGTTGAACATTCAACGACCTTGATCTAATCTCTAATCAACGGCTAAGATTAGAAAAGACTTGATCCTCGTCACTTAGAACATTCTCACCCATATGTCTAAATTAATTCACTTTAATTATTTATTTCCCCTAAGTTAGACTCAGGGTCTACATTAAAATAATTAATTATTTGACGGGTGAAATTTCTGCAAACGATTTCTGGGTCTTGGAGATCTCATGTGTTCTAGCCCCTCCACAAAATTTCGGAGGTAGGGCACATCTGATGCTAACCAAAAAATCAACATCAACAAGAAGGCTATAAAGGAAGGCTTGAGGGTCATTTGGAAAGACACAGCGAGTGAATCTGGAGATCGAAATTTATGAAGTGAGCAGTGCTCAAGATGAGAAATCTAAGTGATTCCAGCGCAGAGAGGGGCAGAGATAGCTTCCACAGAGAGAGTGATTTTCTTAGCTGAAGAATCATCAGCAGAGAGAGGTAGAGAGAGATCCAACAGAGCCAACGTAGAGCCAGAGAGGCTGACGCAAAGCCATCGCAGAGCCACGGAGGGCTACGCAGAAGCTGCACAGAGGCCAAGAGGTTTTCCAAGATTTTGTTGTTGGATCAGTTTCAGAAGCCGGGAACCCGAGTGTGAGACTGGGAGGCTGAGATTTGAGATTCCGGGAGGCAGATCGATCTATTGCTTGGGTGACGCAGTGCCTACACAGTCACTGCGCAGAGGCAACGCAGGGACCTCCAGGGGCATCTCATCCAGTTTCTGGATCAACCAGATTTTCCGGTGATTGAGTGAGGCAAAACTCACAATCTTTCTGCCAATATTACTCTCTGTAACTGAATAACCCTGGTGGTATTCAGAGATGTATTCAGAAATTTCTACTGCTTAATAAAATACAACCCTTAGATTTGCTGCACTGGTTTTCCTGCATTGGGTTTTTTCGGGGACTTTCTTCCAAAAATAACGGTGTGTTATGTGTATACTATTCTTTGCTCAGTTTCCTTGTTTCAGAGTCATAAGTAATTAAGTGTAGGCTACTTCAGTAATTTGCTTCAATATTTCATGAAGAAATCTGAAATAATTCTGTAATGTAATTTACAAATAGAAGAAGTAAATTCAGTTGGTTGCAGTAGGATTCTGGAGATCATTTAGATCTAGGAATTTTCACACCTTCTATGAAGGGACCATGTCAGACAAAAGAGTATGGATCAGTGACAGATGGAACAACAGTGGCAAAAAGACTATCTTACGTGACAAAGGGAGCAACCTGGATTACAACAGATGGATCTGCTTCAGTGTCAGAGGGAGTTGGGCCCAAAATTTGAGATGAAGGACCTTGGCCTAATGCATTATTTCTTGGGATTGGAAGTGTAGCAGAGATTTGATGAGATCCTCCTTCGACAAAGGAAGTACATTGTCCAAATTTTGAGGAGATTCGGTATGATGGACTAGTACTACAAGTCCATGGCTATACCTATGGTGACCAATTTGATGAAGCTGAGTAATTCCACTTCAAATTCAAATTTGGTGGATCCCATGATGTAAAGGAGGTTGATTGGATCCTTGATGTAGCGAGTTAACACTTTGTCGGATATTTGCTTTGCAGTGAACACCCTGAGCCAGTATAAGGTTAAATTGAGGCAGATACATTTGGTTGTGGAAAAGCATGTGTTGAGGTACCTGCGTGGTATAGTTGGATATGGTTTGATATATGTCTCAGGTTGTGAAGTGAGGTTGTAAGGATATACAAATTCAGTTTGGGCCGAGAGTGCAGAGGACAGAAAGAGCACATTAGGGTGTTGCTTCAGCTTGGGATCAACTATGATATCTTGGTTTAGCAGGAAGCAGACTTTTGTCGCACTCAATATAGTAGACGCAGAGCATATTGTAGACAATCTCAAAAGTCGTGAAACAGTGTGGCTTTAGAAACTTCTTGCAGGACTATCTGATCAAGTCACTTCATCGAAGACATGGTGCAGAAAGGAGCAGTGACGCTCCAGTACATATCGATAGACAAGTAGATTGCGGACATTCTCACCAAGCCTCTTTCTAGAGCGAAGTTCGTATACTTCAGAGACAAGCTTGGCGTGATGCAGAGTACCTCCCTTGTTGAGAGGGAGTCTTGATTTCTTTGCAGGATCAGGCAGGATATCTCTCGAGAAATGTTATCAGAACTGAACCGGTGATCGAACCAGAAAACCCTCTAAAATGGAAACTGGTAAAAATACCGAATCAAAAAAGCGGTCAACCAAAAACGCATAAAATATTCAGATTTTAAAGAAAAACATATGTATTCATGTGCATCCACAGGAATCCAAGCCATTTATCCACAAATAAGCAAACATTCTCATTTATATAGCATGTAAGGGTGCACATAACCAAAATATCATGCAATGCAATCAATCTTTGAACCAAAAATGCATCAACAAATAAGCTGTAGATGGCCTCTAACATCCAAAACATATCATGCTACAATAAATACCTACATATCATCAAAGATCATTGCCTATATTGGGACCTTCATCATCAATATTACCCTCTAAGCATTATAATAAGATAGAAAAAACGTAGCATGTCAACATAAACATAGTACGGTCATGATAGAGGAGTTCGACAACCAATGCCACTAAAATTAAGGTACATAGAGAGGTTGGTGCTCTTGATTAAATGCTAGTTCCATAACCTCATCCATGACCAGGGGTGAATGGTCCAGGCCCCAAGGTATTTGGAGGATTGGATAGATCTTCTCTTGAGAGACCAGAAGGACTTCGGTGGGTCATGTTGATTTGACCAGATGAGATAGAAGAAATTCACCTGAGAAGCCAGAAGGACTTGGCCGGGCCATGTTGATTTGGCCAGGGGTGAATGGTCCAGAGGAAGATCCTCTCATGGGAAGCCAGGCGAGCTTGGCTGGGTCATGATTATTTGACCAAAGGAGATTGATGCATTTACCTAAGAAGCCATTAATGACTTTGGCTGGGCCATGCTGATTTGGCCATTGGTAAATGGCCCAAGATACTCACATTGCCTACTCTGGGATGGAGTGATTTATAGGCATGCATGTGAGGAGTCACATTGCCTACATCAGGATTGAATGATCTACACATGTGCATGTGAGGGAGCCACTACATCAACATAACAAACTCATGAAATTTTCTTAAGGGAGGGGAAATTTCAACTAAGGGGAAATCTGTTTGCAACTAAGAATACCTCCCTCACTAAGAGGGAGTGTTGATTTTTGTGTAGCAATCATGAGTTATTCTTGCATGCCAAAGATGTCTCCAATTCATTAAAATTAATTTTTTTTTTGGGGCAGTAAGTCGGCCCAGGAAGATACGTCAGCCTAGCTCATGAAATGGTGTGTCCTTGGGTAAATTTACCCCCATTCGACTAGTAATAGATGTGACATCTCATTTTCTCCACCAAGCAATTTTTCTTCCTTATCTTTTTGAGGTCTCTTGGACATTTGCACATGTGGAAAAAATGAGGACGAGTTGACTGTTTTTGACTGAGTTGTTTCTCTCTCTATTTGATCGAGTTTGACCCGAGTTGACTAAACTATTTTGGGCTGAGTTTGACCAGAGTTGATTGAGCTGTTGGAGGACCACACATGTGCAAGATTTTGACCGTAGCTGACTTCAGGGCCAAAGTTTGACTACAGGTTGACTTGCTGTTATTTTAACCAGTTTTTGACTGGTATTTGGATTTGTACTTGGCATAGATTTCTAGACAATTTGTTGATTTGTAAACCTTATTGAAGAATAATTTCTCCTAAGAAAAGTTGCTGGGTTTTCTCCCAAGGTTGGGTTTCCTAGGGTAAAATCATTGTCTCTATTGTGCATGGCTGTCTTTCTCTAATATTAATTGTTTCTGCTACATTTATTGTTGATATTTTTTGAAAAGTAATTGCTCAATGATATCAATGGCATAAGAATATTGTGTGGAAAATCATTACGTAGTAATTATCTGGCAGAAAATAGTATTCTACTGTGCTCTTGTAGAAAAATGAACAATAGGAACTACTATACCACTGAATGTGTGAAAACTGAGCACAAGAATGCAATTGATGGATGGATAATAATAGGTCCAGGTTGTTTGTTATGAATAAAATAATATAAATAATGTAAACAATAAATAATGATTAATTAACTAATAGTTAATAATGAAGAGGCGTGTCTAAATGAGACATGACCTTCTATAAAGAGTCACCTGCCTAGGGTATATAAGCAGGCCTCTCACTCTCAATTTTGCATCATCATTCTCATTCATACTTTTATATATACATTCTTGTATCTCAACGAAGATCTTTATATTCCAAGTCTTCTGGAGTATTTAACTTGAAGGAAGAACTTTGTTCGTTCCATTGATGAGTAGGAATCCCATCGAAAAGCAACAATTCACACCCATATGAGTGTGTCTCTAAGGTAGTTTCTTGAAGGGAAACAGTGTCATTTCCATTTTCGGGATACTTTGTCAACATTTGTCTTCCTATATGTCATTCATTGCGATGATGGCACTTGGAGATGATTTTATCTTGCTGCAAGACCAGTTTTTGAAGATCCAATTTGATGTTGTGTCATTAACTACTGGGATTCTTCATAATGCCATCTAAGATGGCACTGCATCCATAAAATGCTTGATTTGAAATCGAGAAACCTTTATTCAAAAACCTCTGCATGCATGGACCATTGTTCTGTCTCCGTAGCTATAGATCAAGCAAAGGAAGCTAAGCTGGTTGATGTTATGAAAATTATTGACTTCATTTCTTTTACTTTTTCCCTTCGATGAAAATAATTAATCGAAATACATTCACAAAGAAACCATTTATCACATTCATCATGTATTGAATCTACTTGGTAAATTAGGGAGAGATTCCCATTCTACTACTATGATTTTTTTCTTGCACTTGGAGTTTGGCTATCTCTTTGCCTTGTCTTCTAAATTAATTAACTAGTGAGCTACATAGTGATTATATCATATCTATCCATTGTAGGTCTCAAGTTGCATGCATAGAAGTTGCTGACCCTCGAAATTGACCTCCCTTGGAAAATCACGCACTCTAGATGAGTACGCTGGCCCTGGATTGATAAACTATAACTGATGGCATCCTCTTCCTGCAAAAGATGATTTGTGAAGGGATGATCCCTTCACAATACTCCCGAACTGAAATCTCCTACTTCCCCTCTCTCCTGGTGCTGCCTCCTCTCCAAACTACGTAATCTCCTACAGGGACTGCGCTGTCTAAGAGAATGCGTGCTCCTGGATGAAGGTTGCTGAGTTCTACGCCCTGAAAAACAATGGCAGAACTCCTCACCTGAGCGGGCACTCGAAGTCCCCCGAGGCTGAGGTTGGGATCTCCGCTCGGAGACACCCGTGTGTTGAACAACACTTGCAGACTTCGCTCAACAGCAAAAGCGTGCTCAATGTCAAAAGATAGAAATCATAAGATGCATAATAGAATGATTGAATGGTGAGCGTCCTCTCCCTTTTATGCTTGAAAGCCTAGCTCCCTCTTGGGCCCCACTTTTCTGCGCTGTCATTTCTTGGCCACACTGTCCCTGCCACTGCGCTGTCTTCGCTATGCATTCACTGTGCTGCTTGGCCCACACTACCTCCACGTTGCCCCTTCCCTATGCTGTCACTTGGCCCTCCTGGGTCCCACGTTGCCAAATAATATTTGCCTCAGTGACTATAGGGAATTATTATTTCCTAAGTGTGGATTATGGGTCCCATCACCCCCTTTATTGACTGTTTAACATTAGAAAGGCAAAACTGAATAAAATTAATATTACCAATTCGCTGCTGCTAATTGGGAATATTACAGTCCTCCCTGCCAAAATGTTGCTTGTCCTCAAGCAACTACAAAGACGGATGCTGGAAAAGCTTCTCACTCTCCCAAGTGGCATCCTCATTCGGAAAATTCCTCGACCTCACCAAGTACTCCCTAACTGTCCGACTCCTCAGCTGTCTCTCCCTGGTGTCAATGATGGCTTCTGGTTGTAACACCAAATGCCCCTCATCATCTGTAGGCGAAAACTCCTCTGTTGCAGTCACCTGCCGCCCCAATGCCTTTTCCAGGCATGATACATGGAAGATGTTTTGGATCCTGCTACTTGTGGGCAGTTCCAACTCATATGCAACCTCCCCTATCCTGCGGACCACCTTGTAAGGCCCATAGAAGCGAGGCTTGAGCTTCTCGACCTCCTTTTGTTTCAGCGTGGACTGCCGGTATGGCTGAAGTCGTAGGTAGACCATGTCTCCTACCTCACACTGCCTCTCTACCCGTCCTTTGTCGGCATACAACTTCTGTTGGTTCTGTGCTGTGGCTAAGTTATCCTTAAGAGCCTGGAGTATATCCTGACTCTCTTGGGTACAATCCTTGGACCTGGGTGCCTTGCTAGCTCCAAACATGACATTAGCAAAAGTCAGAGCATGATAACCATACAAATCATAAAACAGAGACATACCGATAGACATGTGGAAAGTGGTGTTGTAGCAGTATTGTCCTAAATGCATCCAACACAGCAATGCCTTCTGCTGCCCTGTGACATAGTTTCTCTAGTAGCCTTCTAGCCACTTGTTCACTATCTCTGTCTGCCCGTCCGTCTGAGGGTGATAGCTGGTACTTGGAGTTAACTCTGTACCTACCAAACGAAAGAGTTCCTGCCAAAACCCGCCCATGAAACAGCTGCCCTTGTCATTGACTATAGTCTTTAGGAGACCATGCGGTCTGAAAACATCCTTGAAGAACAACTCTGCCACCTGTGCTACTGTGTATCGTGCAGATATGGCAAAAAAATGAGCATACTTTGTCAATTGATCAACGACTACAAAGATGCAGTCCTTGCCCTGCACCGTGGGAAACCCAGTGATGAAGTCCATCGAAATGCTTTCCCACTTTCCTTCCGGAATGGGAAGCGATTGTAGTAGTCCAGCTGGGTGACTCATCTCCCCCTTGTTCCTCTGACATACCTCGCACTCCCTGACATGCTGGAGTACATCCTCCTTGAGGCCTCTCCAAGAGAACCTCCCCTTGATGGCCCTATTAGTCTTTGTGAATCCCTGATGACCTGACAATGGTGAGTCATGGGAGGCACACAATATCTTCTCCTCGAGTTGAGAACCCTCAGTCAAGAAGATCCTGTCCCTGAAGTAAATGATCTCGTCCATCACCCTGTACTTGTCATCTGTGATCTAGCCATCCAACACCTCATAGGAAAAACTGTCCTTGGAGTACTCTACCAACAGCTGAGCCCTCCAGTCCGTGTCTATACTCATCAAAGACAACGCTGCCGGTCTGCGAGATAGAGCATCGACCACTACGTTGTTCTTCCCTTTGATATACTCAATGTCAAAGTCGTATGCCTAGATCTTACTTACCCACTTCTGCTGCCTCTCCCACAGCTGCTTTTGCTCTAAGAAAAATCAGAGGTTGTTGTGGTCAGTCCTCACCCGAAACCTATTGCCCACCAGAGGCTGCCAGAACTTGGCTAATTCATGCATAATGGCCAACATCTCCTTGTCGTATATAGGATACAACCTCTCATGCGGCAACAACTTTCTGCTCTCGAAAGCTATGGGGTGGCCTCCCTGCATCAAAATTGCGCCGACTCCCTCTCCTGAAGCATCACACTCCAAGATGAAAGGCTACATAAAATTTGACAAGACTAATACTGGGAAATTGCTCATCAGCTCCTTGAGCCTGTCAAAGGCTCTTTGGGCTGTGTCTGTCCAACTGAATGCCCCCTTTTTGGTAAGGTCTGTGAGGGGTGCAGCAAGTTGGGAAAACCGATTGACAAACTTCCAGTAGTAGGTGCAGATGCCTACAAACCCTCGGAGTTCTGTCACATTCTTTGGCTCCTGCCATTCCCGGATGGCCCGGATCTCCTCGTGGACTCTCACTCCATCCACACCAATGATATGCCCCACATAGAGCCTCTTTGTCAACCCAAACTCGCACTTGGAGAGCTTAGCGTAGAAATGTTGCTCTTCCAAGATGCGCAGTACAACCTCAATGTGCTGCATGTGATCCTCCCAAGTGCGGCTGTATATGAGGATATCAACGAAGAATACTAGCACAAACTTCCTCAACTGACCACGTAAGATGTGGTTCATGCAGGACTAGAAGGTGGCTTGTGCATTGGTTAGCTTGAAGGGCATCACCAAAAACTCAAAGTGGCCGTAATGATATCTGAAGGCCGTCTTGGGGACATCCTGGTCCCTCACTCGAATTTGATGGTAGCCCGACTCTATGGTGGAGATATAGGGTATGGTAATCACAACCTGAATACCCTGCTCAAGCTCAATGGTGTGCTCAAACCCCGATTAGGTGGCTGTCCTGGAGTTATATGCCCAAAAACCATAGCATATCTGTCCAAGATCGACTGCACATCTGGGTGAACTGCCTGCCCTGTTGCCCTTGCCTCTGAGATACGCAGCTCCACTGCCCACCCTATATCTCCCTTTCGAAAGTCTGCCTCCATTCGGTGTGCTGAAACTGTCTGTGGAGGATACGTGTGCATGCCTCGGATCATCACATGTTTACCGCTCTTCTTGTCTGTCCACTCCATCTCCAAAGTCTTCCAGTCTGTGGTGACCTTCCCCAGCATGATCAACCACTGCACTCTTGAGTCCTAGCACCACGTTGGTGTCTAGAATGTCGACTACAAAAACATGATCTGTCATCGTATAAGTCCCCATGGTTACGGCTAGTGCCGGAACGTATCTGGCCCACTGCATAGTTCTAGCACCCGGTACTAGTACTGAGAAGCCATCAAAGCTCTCTGTCTGTATGCCCCTCCTCTCTACTAGCTGGGCATCAATAAAGTTGTGGGTGGCTCCATTGTCTACTAGAACTGAAACATGCTATCCCTGAGCGGTGCTGCGGACATGCACTGTTAAATACTTAGGAACCCCTCACAAGGATGCAAGGACTCCTCCTGTGGGTGCAAACGCTGCTCCAACTACTCTTGGGGGAGGAGGTGGTGGATAATCCCCCCTCTGCACTACAACGCTGGCCGCTGTACATAACCCTTCATAAGCATCTTCTTCCCCCTCATTGTCGGAGAAGACCTCTATGTAATGTGCCTTCCCCGCGGCACATCGATGACTTGGTGCCCATGGCTCCTGGCATGTGAAGCATAGCTTCCTTCGTCTCAATTATCTCAAGGTATCGTCATCCAAAGGCCCCCGACCTTGGTTCTCCTTGGGAGGTGGAACTCTCGTGTCCTTTCCCTTCGGCTAAAATGCCGGTCTCTGGGGGAAATGAGCTCTGGTCCTGGGCAAAGCATCCTGTGAATCTCTGGTCGTCCCGACTGCATCCTGAAGTGTAGCAGGCCTCGTGGATTTGACTAGCCCACGTAAAGGTTCTGCCAACCCGTCAATGAACATGTAAATCCTCCTAGCTGAGGACAAGTCAGGCACCATCTCTGAAAGCCTCAAGAACTCGGAAATGTAAGTTTCTGGGTTCCTTGTTTGCTTGAGCTTGGTCAGCTCAACAAAATGCTCCTCCGGATCCTTTCAGTGAAACTGCTCCAGCAACCTCCATGTAAACTCTGCATACGCTGTCACTGTCGAGTGACCCAGTGTGGCCATCCCATGGAACCAACAATCATTGGCCTCTCCCCTCAAGGTGTAGTGCTGCCACCTTGATGACCTCTCCCTCTACCATCTGGTCGAGCTGGAAATAAATGTCCAACTTCTCTACCCAAGCTTTCGTTGAACATTTTGAGGATCTGTCAAATGTTAGCAAGAAATACCTGCCCATCGTACGTTGCAGCCCACCATCCTATGTGTACCTACCACCTTTGTTCTGGTTGCGGGGTTTGTTGTCCTTCTTGAGTTGGTAAAAATCGTGGAAAGTTAGAGCTTCACCAAACTCTCGTCCATAGGACTGATACCCCGCAAAATAATCCCCCATATCAACCGGCTCCGGCTCCTGAGGTCCTCTCTTCCCGGTGCCTGTAGTCAGGAATGTGGGCATCGTAGAACGTGGGGGAGTGAGTGACACTACCTGCTGCACTGTGGGTTGCTCCTGTATGTGATGGGAAGTACTGGATCCCTCATCGATGTGAAAACCCCTTGGGGTTTCGCACTGTCTATGGTCCACGGTAAGCTTCTGCCCCATCTCTTCTATCCTCCTCGAGAGCTCTTGCCCATATTTTAGGAGGAGTTGCCTGACCTCCTTCCCTTCATCTCTCTCCTCTGCCATAGGTTCTTCCTCCTCAGCGTCCACCACTGGAACGTAGCCCCCCTCTCCAAAAGTGGCCTCGAGCCTCTGCTCTTGGCTCTTGTACTTTCTTCCTCGGTAAGTGATATATGGTTTTCCTCCCGGTGTCATAGACTGATCTGCTCCACAGGCTGAGCCAAGTCTATGAGCTCTGATACCACTGTAATATCCCAAATAGGAAATAGACAATAATATAAAGCAACATGTTGTAGCCCCTACAACACCCTCCAAAAATACAAAAATAATATAACACACTTCAAAATTTTTGGAGCCCCTTTGAAACTAAAAGGAAAAATGCTAAGTGAAAGTTTTGAAAGGGCAAGTCGCTAAGTCGCGAAACCATACTTTAAAAACAATTGCGACCCCTGCGACCTATGCGACCCCGCGACCCTAAGGTCGCCAGGTTGCAAGGTCGCATGGTTCGGAATTACAGGAGTTGCGACCCATGCGACCTGTGCGACCCCGCGACCTTAAAGTCGCCAGGTCGCCAGGTCGCATGGTTCGGAATTAAAGCATTTGCGACTCATGCGACCTGTGCGACCCCGCGACCTTAAGGTCGCTAGGTCGCAAGAAGAAGTAATTGGATAAATTTGCGACTCAGCGACCTTGCGACCCTGCGACCTTAGGGTCGCCAGGTCGCAAGGTCGCACTCTACCAACTTGCGACCTCATTAAGTGCTCGCACGTGCGACCCCTTTTTAAAAGGGCAGGTCGCTAGGTCGCATTTATCACTTGCAGCGAAAATTTAGAAATTGCTCTGACAGGTCGGCTGGCGCGTTTTCTTCCGGGTAAGTTGCTATTTCCTCTCCGTGTTTCCTTCATGAGCATTTCTTGCCCAAATCTGGCCTCCCCATTGTCTTAAATACCTGCTGGGGAGGCTGTAGGGTTTTCCTGGTGATTTTTTTATGATTTTTTGTTCTCCTGTTATCCCCATAAACCCCAAGGTCGCTTTTTCTTGTCCAGCCCCTCATGGCTTCGTCCTATCCTCGACCTAGACCCCTTCCAGCCTTGTATGCTAACCGTTAGGAAAGAAATCAACCCCAAGCCGCGCGCGTTCGAAAAACCTGGCAGGCCCTTGCGCGACCTGCGACCCAGCGACCTAGTCGCAAGGTCGCAAAGTCGCGCGATCTTCTGTTGGGAGGGTTAGCGACCCTTGCGACCCTGCGACCTGGTCGCGAGGTCGCAAGGTCGCATCTGAGTTCTTCTTCTAAGTCAGCGACCCTGCGACCCCAAGAGAACAGTTAATTGAATTTTTCATTGAGCCAAGGTCGCATCTGAGTTCTTCTTCTAAGTCAGCGACCCTGCGACCCCAAGAGAACAGTTAATTGAATTCTGCATGTATAGACTGTATTTAGCTCATTATCATTATGTCTTTCTCATCCTGGGATTCTTTCCTGAATGCAACAGGTGAATTTGGAACAGACACGATACCGGTCCTCTCTGACTCTAGCGACATGGGGCCCCCAGTGTCCCGAAAGAAAAGCAAGCAGGTGGTGGAAGAAGAATCAGACACAGACGTGCAAACATCTCCTCCACCAATATACAGAGATACCCTTTGCACCTTCGCAAAAGGGGACAGCCTGAGATGGTATGAAGTATACCACGAGTTCGCTATACCAGAAGATGGGTTTCCAGAAGATCTCCCGGACCGGGAAGTATACCTAAAGGTCAAAAAATCCAAGTTACATCTAGCAGGGGCACATCCAGCCATCTTCCCGTGCCCAGAAATATTAGACTGGATCATACAGAAAACGGATCCTAAGAAGTTCTTGATCCGAGATAGCAAAGGTAAAGCTTTCGCGACGTTGGAGGGCTCAGACGCCCAGGTGTACTACTCGCTGCCCCAACCAGAGGAAAACTTTACCCCGAGATGGGCTTCTGCCCATGAAGTACCTGTGGTTGATACAATCAGGAAATGGTGGGCGGAACCAGACAAATTTAAGGTCAAGAAAGATCAGGAGTACCCGGTGGCCGGTCTGAGGAAAGTGTATAAATTAGTAGCCGCCATGCTTTGCAGGTTGCATGGACGTCCGGACGCCACCACCTTCAACGGCGCATGGGCAACTATAATGGAGTATGTAACGGTGCACGGCACTCGTTTCAACTGGGCCGGTATATTAATGGGCTCAATGCAAACAAATTTGGCTTCGGCTTTAGCCCCAGATGAAGGAACGCCGTCAGAGTTCTATATGGCTTCATATCTACTAGATGCTGTCTGTGCCCGGCTGCATTTTGAGGGATGGCCACATAACTACCACTCCGCACAGACCCAAGCAATCCATTTGCAGACCAAGGTATTCTGGGAATCCAGGTACAAGTCAGATATTGAGCAAATCTCTCAGATATTCATTCCCGCCCTTTACGGGAAGCTATTTGGTCAAGACACCCCCTGCATGTCTTGGCGAGCGATGGAGACACTAGGTCAGGTGGTGCACTGGTTTCCGTTCACTGAATATACAATCATCCGAGTATTTGGCACATTCAAAGCACCACATGCTCTGCCTAGGTTTATTACTGATAAGGTGCTTATGCAGGAGGTATGTTTCCAGATGACCTCGGGTTTCTCCAATGTCCTTTCCAAAGGAAAGAAGAAACCTTGGCCCGCTCTGCCCCTCACCATCGGTGCTTATACAGTCAAGGACTCCAGAGAAGTAGGGGCTCAAGCGGAAGAGATAAAAGGTTATCACTTTAGAAGTCTGGAATACCGAACATATGACCCGATCAAGATAGTTCCGGAGCACTGTAAGAGGGCCAAGTTCAAATGGAGCTATCAGCATGTCGAACGCCCGGCAGAGGATGAGAAAAGAAACTGGTACAACGCAGACAGGCAACTAGCTCCGGGGATTGACTCTGACCGAGAAGAAGAAGATCACCAAAATTTAGAAGACAGGAGCCAGAAACTAGGAGGCTCTTCTTCCTCCAGGGATAAGAAAATCCGGACCAGTACGGGTCCTGACACCTCGGATCAGCTAAGAGGAGCAGAGGCCCAAGCCAAGAAGGAAGATGAAAAGAAAATAAGGGAGGATGAAGAGAAACGTAGAAAAGATGCAAAGACAGAGCGGAAAAGGAAACAGGCCGAGGAAAAGGAAGCACAAGCGGCGGCAGAACAAGCACTTAAGGAAGAAATCGACAAAGCCAAACGTCAAAAGAAGGCAAACCAAGCTGCCGCAGCAGAGCGAAAAAGAAAAGCTGAAAGAGAAGCAGAGGCAGAGACAGAACGCAAGAAAAAGGAGGAACATGACAAGGCGGAAGCCGAGCGCCGGCAACAGAAGGAAGGAAAAGGACAAAGACGGGATGAAGAGGATGAAATAATAGAGGACATCGACATATCTCCCCTGGAGATTCCTCCGAGTGGCACGAGAAGTATCCTCTCTGGTGACGATTTTCCCGGAGAACAAGAAGAAGAGGTCTTCGACCTGACTAGATTGACATTTGACCAATTCTCCTTCAAAATACGGCAAGAGAAAAGAAAATCCTTGGCGCAAATCCATCCCGCCATATCTACGGTCGCCACTGAAAAGGACATAGTCCTGGATACAAGGACTAACCCTGTAATGATAGCATCAGCAGGTACCGCTTTTGCCGCGGCTACGGAGGAGAATGTCACTAGAATGAGCAGGGAGATTATTTCTCTACAAAACAGGCTAAAAGCAGCAGAACAGGAGAAATCAGTACTGGAGAGTGAAGTGCGACAGCTCCAAAGTAAGCCTTCCCAAGTCAGTGAGGTCCCACTGGCAGTCATGAAAGAATGTGATGTATTGGAAATGACCATGAGGCAAGTATATAGAGAAATGCTCACCCTAAAACAAACAGTGGCCCCATTGGCAGAGGCACGAGCGGAAACCAAGGAGAAGCATGAGCAGCTCAAGGAGGCCTCGGTAGCTTTGGACAGAATGATAAATTGGACAGCGCAATACCATCAAGCTCCCGAAAATGTGCCTAGGAAGGATTGGAGTCACACGCAAGACGCCAAAGTACAAATCCGGATGAAGATGCAGTCCAAAGACAAGCTGGCCAAAGATTTGGATAAAGTAATGTCTGCATATAATCACCTGATCAGTGGTATAGACTCCATGAACGCTCTTCATCACATTCCGTCGTTAGGGGCATTGGACGAAACTAAAGACTGGGAGCAAGTAGATCAGGAAATTCAGTCTTTTCTACAACCCGTGAGACAAGCTGCTGTCGCACCAGAATTTGAGGCATCACAAGAGAACCTAAGTCAGTTGCTTGTCACTCCAGTACAAATCTATACCAAGCTTGCCTCCCTCTCAATCCAGATCTCCCAGAAGAAAGAAACTCTGATATCGAATGCCTTGGAATGTATGCATCGATTAAAAGAGGAAATCCCTCTAGTCTCCCCTATAGCAGCGGATTACCAGGCATGGCAAGATTTCCTCAAGGGGAAGAAGATCGACGCTCCGGATCTCTCAATCACACGCCCACCTCCATAGCTGAGTTCTTTCTGTCACAGGTCGTGACCGTCCCCAGGTCGCAAGTCGCACCTGCACCCAGGTCGCAAGTCGCACCTACACCTAAGTCGCAAGTCGCGATCACTTCCGCAGGTCGCAGGTCGCATGTTCGTCCAAGGTCGCAGGGCAGCTGAACCGTCGGGAAGTCGAAGCGTCGGAAGGCCCAAAGGGCGTTTCTTGAAATCTATAAATACCCCTGCGGGGTACATAGTTCGGGGCTTCTCTTTTGTGGACTGAAGAGCAATATTGCATTGTAATTGAAGAGTCATACTCTTGCTCATATGTAATACAGAAACTTGTTAAAACCCCTTTGTTGGATGATGTGTTTAGCTGTGACAATACTGTGTGTATTCTGCGTATGGTTTCAGAATATCGTATGATTAATGAAGCTGTGTTTTAAATAGTATCATTCATGCTCCATAGCTATCTGTGATTGTGTTTGATGATGCTCAAAGTTTGCCATTTGTTCTCACAATGAATGTTAATGAACTATTTTATTAGCATTTCATTGCATCGTTCGGAAAGTTAAGGGATATTCTTGCCACAAAGAACTGTTTCTTTGGTGGTCAGATTATCTTGCATGCATTACCCCATTGATGTGTTGCTAACGACATTTCCTGGGCGTATGCATTTTTGTTCATTACCTTGCTACGCACAGTGTTATATATCAGTTTGATACATCAGTCATGTATTCTGTATCATGTGAATAAAGTCTACGTTTGCAGATTCAAGCAGGTTCTTCAAGACCGAAGAGAAAGTCATTTAAGCGGTAGCCGGACCCACACCCCGGACGGGATCCCTATTCCAAACGGTTCAAAGTCTGATTGGGACTTTCTACCGGGGAGATCCCCTACTGTTGGCCGGACATATTTTCCCGTCAACACAACATAAACAAGTAACTACATCAAATAGAGACACATCGTAAAAGTATTGCAAATATGGAGAAACGCTGAGCCATTTTAAAAAATTGTGTAAAGTTAGAGCTTCACCAAACTCTCGTCCATAGGACTGATACCCCGCAAAATAATCCCCCATATCAACCGGCTCTGGCTCCTGAGGTCCTCTCGTCCCGGTGCCTGTAGTTAGGAATGTGGGCATCGTAGAACGTGGGGGAGTGAGTGACACTACTTGCTGCACTGTGGGTTGCTCCTGTATGTGATGGGAAGTACTGGATCCCTCATCGATGTGAAAACCCCTTGGGGTTTCGCGCTGTCTATGGTCCACGGTAAGCTTCTGCCCCATCTCTTCTATCCTCCTCGAGAGCTCCTGCCCATATTTTAGGAGTTGCCTGACCTCCTTCCCTTCATCTCTCTCCTCTGCCATAGGTTCTTCCTCCTCTGCGTCCACCACTGGAACGTAGCCCCCCTCTCCAAAAGTGGCCTTGAGCCTCTGCTCTTGGCTCTTGTACTTTCTTCCCCGGTAAGTGATATATGGTTTTCCTCCCGGTGTCATATAGACTGATCTGCGCCACAGGCTGAGCCAAGTCTATGAGCTCTGATACCACTGTAATATCCCGAATAGGAAATAGAGAATAATATAAAGCAACATAAACAAGTAACTACATCAAATAGAGACACATCGTAAAAGTACTGCAAATATGGAGAAACGCTGAGCCATTTTATTATAAACTGAAAGATAACAATAGTTACAAAATGATAAGAATGATGGCACCTTGGCTCGCTCAAGGCAAGTTGGAAATACTCAGAATCTCTCACTGAATGGATGTTCTCTCATGCACTGCATAACTCCAGAAACTGCTGCTGCTGCTACTGCTGGAACTGCTGCTACTGCTGGAATGGAGCTGCTCCTTGGGGCTGTTCCCCTGCTCAGAAAAATATGAAACTCGGGATACAAACTGTCCTCCAATAACCCGGAAAAACCTAGGAAGGAATCCTGGAATGGCTGACCCCGGAAATTGACCTCCCTTGGAAAATCACGCACTCTAGATGAGTGAGCTGGCCCTGGACTGATAAACTGTAACTTATGGCCTCCCCCTCCTGCAAAAGATGATCTGTGAAGGGCTGATCCCTTCACAATACTCCCGGACTGAAATCTCCTACTTGCCCTCTCTCCCAGTGCTGCCTCCTCTCCAAACTACGTAATCTCCTAGAGGGACTGCGCTGTCTAAGAGACTGCGTGCTTCTGGCTTAAGGTTGCTGAGTTCTAAGCCCTGAAAAACAATGGCGGAACTTCTCACTTGAGCTGCTGCTAATTAGGAATATTACAGAATTGAGGCCTACTGTGTTGATGTCCTTTCCTAAAGCATGAATTTCCCGTGAGGTTGGCAACAAGTTATTTTTATTTCATATGTTTTCTCCTGGGAGTAATGAGCAAGTTGTATTGACTAGTACTAATTTCTTCGTATGCTGAGATGAATTGCTGACATTTCTGTTTCCTTTCAGGTGCTTTCACAGTATAAGTGGCCAGATTCCCTGGAAACAGATTTCATATATGGTATGTGTTTGAAAATATACCAAATACATATTATTTACAGTTAAAATTCATCTCGTATATTTGTCTTAGTTAAGTTGTCACTTCTTTCAAGACTGCTATGTTTATGGACTCTGATGAGGAATGTTTATTCCTAATGGTCGTGTGTTACTCTGAAGGTTCATCCTCTATAGGTACATCTGTCGATGCACATTTTCTAGCTGCCTTTTCAGCAGCTGCAGGTAAAAGATCGATTCCGTCAGCAGCATCTGATGAATCAGATCCAGAGGTATGTTTCAAGGCATGATTATTTTAGTGAACTGTTGTTCTATTATACTTTAGGTATCTTGTCTTGAATTTCATTGTCAAACATTGGAATCTAGATTGAGTTTTTGTTTTAAATTGGTTTCTGTTATGCAGTGGGGTTGTTGGGATGCTCAGCATGAATCAGAAAAACCTTCAATTGGAATAGTCTTTCCAACAATTGAACGTGTACAGTATGGGAATGAAGGGATTCATGCATACAGTCGTCTTCTCTGTTTTGCAGAGGTGAGGGAATTATGTTAAATCGAAGTTGTACCTGTAGCAGTTTGTCATTACTCTTTACAAACTCATATTTAACAGTATTAATCATGAAGCACAAGGTATAATGTTTTGTTGTTGATGATTTCTTGAATGTTCATAGAGTACATGGGAGAGACTGAAATCTGCTAATCTCCTACACGATGCCATTCCTTGTCCTAGAGAAAGACATGGCTTTCCGATGCATGTCAAGGTAATGTGGTAAATTATTCTTTTCAAAACTGCAAGTATGTTCTTTAAATCACCAATTTTTATTTCAGTCAGTGTGCGGACAAATTTCTCCAAAGATTCAAACTGTTTAAAGAGATATTCATGATTATAACTAGCAACACCGTAATGCGAAAGACAATGAATAGTGCTTTTAAAAATTTGGAGGAATAATTTTTTGTGGATCATTGAATCCAAATCATTTAAATTGATTCAAAGAGGAAAATCGTCTCTCTATACTTGTTCTTCCCAGGATTCTTACACTTTATCCATTGTTGAAATGAAATATGTTTTCCAATGATAGAAGCACATACTTTAATTGGTGAGACTTGGTCATAGCTGATTCAGTTCAATAAGTATATTTTTTTTCATTTTATATTTTTGCATTTTAACCACCTTATTGTAATATATTTCATGGGTGACTTGGTCAAAGATGATCACTTACCTAACATTGTATTTTATATTTGTACATCTTGTTGTAGACTTGGTCAAAGATGATGACTCTCGTATATAAATTTAAGGAACCATAGAGTGTACAGTATGTGCAATTGTGACAATATTCTCTGTACTTGGATTTTTCAATTCTTGTGTGTGGATATGTGTACTGTTGTTTAACTGTGGACATATCAGTTAGTATCATGGCATGAAGGTTGGGCTTCTTTACGTGTTCTGCAATTACGGCTTGTTACCTGTCAGTTGTACCTAGCAAATAAAAGAGGAAGACCATCAAAGTTGGACAAGGCACCTGTTAGATTTTCAAGTCCAGAAGTCCAACAGGGCAATTTTTCCCCCTTTTCTCTCTTTCTCCCATGGGGGATTGTAAAAGACAGGGCAATTCCGTACCCCCATGGGGGATTGTAAAAAATGTCATTAGCATGATGAACTTGTGTAAAAGACATAGCCTCTTGGGACCTGGGTAACAAAGAAGTCATTCCAAAGTGTATTTTTTTCACTTAATTAATTTTTATTTTTTTATTTTTAACGAAAAATAATTAATTAAATTGTTTTACTCACATCCTCTAAAGCTAAAGTGCATCTGTTAATTTTGGATAACTAGGTCCCAACTCTATGTTGTGATGCTCAGATGAAGATGCCAATATCTTTATTGGATTCCGATTTTGGAGAGGTGCAAGATTGATCTAAAGATCATCTTGATCCGATGAGCAGAACATTTATTTTGAATTTATTCAAAATATGTGCAGGTCGGCCTGAAATGAAATGTAGGCTTGAAGCCCCAGCAGTTGTGTCACACACCCTCACTAATGGATATAAATAGGTCAACGTTGGAGGTTGTTTTCACTCATCCATCACATCACATTCTCTCTCCTCATCTGATTGGTTTGTTCATCTATTGGAGTCTCCTCTTCATCCACACGTGGGAAAACATAGAGAGGAGAATTTATGTTTTTCAACCTAGGGTTTCAGCGCAAAGTTGACCAGCATTGACTTTGGTCAACACATGGTCAAACTGACCCAAATCTTGGTCAAAATCTGATTTTTTGTAGTCCGCATTTTCAGGCACGAAAATCGAGGTTGACCGTTGACTTTGACCGGGCTGCGTTGACCGTTGAGTGTGACAACATTGACTTTCGTTGACTTTGGGTTAACTGATATTGCTGTCCGAGAGGGTTGCGTGACACTTCTGGTTGGCTGACCGTATTGAGACTTTGCTGGTTGAAGCATCCTGTTGACCGCTATAATGCACCAACACATATATTTTTGGCTTGTCTTCTGCCGATCTACTGGTATGTTCTATCAGCATTTTACTTTCTTGTTTATGTGATTGCTGACTGATATTGGGGATAAAAAGTAAAGTTGCATCAAGCATAGAACATCTACAAAAATTTACATGGTATCAGAATTGAGGTGAAGACAAAGCCCAAGTTTGTAGCAATCACCGAAGAAGAGCATGGGTACTTCAAACTATAATGGCTTTAAAGCTGATGACAAATTGACTGGGAAGGAAGACTTCCATGCCTGGAAGATGACATTGGATCTTAATTTGGAAGACCAAGATGTCATGGACAATGTGCAGGGTAAAATCCAAGAGCCTCCATCCATTGCACCTGCCGGCACCAAGTCAAAGTACAAGAAGAGGGAAATCAAAGCAAAGCTGATAATCCGGGATTCAATTCATAAGGGTCTGGTAGCCTACATATCTGAGCTACACACATCCAAGGAGATGTATGATAAGTTGGTCAACATGTTCAAGGCCAACAATGCAAATCAAGTCCTTTTATTTAAGAACCAATCGAAGAATTTGAAGAAAGGCAAGGATGAATCCGTTCAATCATATTTTCTAAAGTTGATTGAAATCAGAAATAATCTTCTGGCCATTGGGGAGACAATAGCCGATCAAGAAATGGTTCTCACCGCACTTGGAGGTCTCTCCTCTGAATGGCATGTATTCAATACTACCATTCTCAATAACAATGTGATTCTTGATTTTGATGAAGTATTAACAAGATGCGTTCAAGAGGAATCAAGAATGAAGGAATATGAAAATGAAGGAAATGCTGCCTTCACTGCTCGTGCTAAGGAGAAGAACTTTGGTGGTCCAAGGAACAAAGGAAGAGTAGGGGCCCAAGGAAAGAAATGAAAATGTTACACTTGTCACAAGCCTGGCGACTATGCTAGAGAATGCCCTTTCAAGAAGGATTCTCCCGATGATGATGACAACAACAACAACCCGAGGAATCGAAATCAAAGGAACAATAGGTTCAAAGGGAGGAGGAAGGCTTCCTCTGGTGGAAATGGGCAACCTTTCAAAAGGTCGAGAAATTCTAGGTATGAGGAATGTAATGTTGTTGATAAAAGAAATGAATTCATTCTTGTATCCGCCCTCTCTGCTGCATCTCCACCCGACACTATAGATGTCTGGTTGATAGATACTGGTGCCTCAAGGCACATCACTGAGTTCAAGGAAGCACTTTCTGATATGGTTGAGAAGGGATGTTAATCTGAAAATTATCCTTGGAGATAATGCCACATATCCCGTGAAAGGGACAGGGACTGTGACCCTCCACTTGTCTCAAGGTGAAGTCCTCCGCTTGCAAGATGTATTATATGTACCTGATTTGAAGAAGACCTTGTGTCTATTTCTGCCATGGAAGACAAAGGTTTCAATGTGGCATTCTGTTATGTATAATTTATTAATTATTCGTTAAATATAGTTGTCTTAGGTTTATTTAGGTGGAAGGGCATGATAAACGATCATGCCTCTTTGCCAAGGGACACCGTAAGGCTGTATTTAAAGCCTTGGTGATTCCTTCTTGTAATCATCTCATCTTTCATCAATAATAATATATACTTATTCAAGTTTACCAGAATTTTTACACTCCATTGGTATCGGAGCAGTCGCTCTTCAGGATCTGTGTGATCTCTACTGCTGCTTTTTGTGGTCGATCTCTATCGCTCAACTACTGCCGCCATTAACTCTCTGTTGAGCACCTTACAAACCCTCACTCCTCACACTCGCCCTCGGCCTCACGACCCTCACACTCGCCCTCGGGACTATCCCACCCGCACCCCTAAACACTCCGCATCCCTCACCCTCTCGACCGCTCACCTCCGCTTACAACCATTCCCCACCATGCTCATCTCACATCCTCCCCAACCCGCCTCCCCAAACGCTGCACTCACCCCAACCCCCCTGCACGTACCCCTCTCACCCCTCATCCCAACGCTCGGCCTCACGACCCTCACCTCTCCCCATTCCCCTTTCCCACGGCCCTCGCACAACAACCCCACTTCACACTCCCCTCGCTCGCTCGCCCTTCCCCTACGCTAATACCCGCCCCTTCATTGCTCCCGCTCAACCCCCACTCCACTCACACCCTCGCCCCCTTACTCCTCGGCCCTCACGACCTTCCCTCTCTACCCACGGTCACACACACCCCCTCGCAGCCTACCCGCTCCCTCCTCCGTCCACTTCGCACCTACCTCCCTCTCCGCTCACACTCCCTCATAACCTCCCTCCGTCGCCGTCTTCCCCCAGTTGCCTTTCCTGCCCCGCCTCTGTCATCTCCCCGCGTTTTTCCTGCTGTCATTCCTCCATTCCCGTCGCCGTCTCTCCCCACGGTCCGCCTCACCGACCAGGGTGTCAATAAAATATCATACGTAGATTTAAAAAAAATCATGCCCCTACACGAAGAGACGTGGTCAGCAGATTCATTGACAAATAAAATCGTAAAGGTTCCTTGTTAATATCTTTGAAGGAACGATTTTTTTTTTTTGTGGTTGCTTTGGAATTATATAATAAATATATATTATATAATTTTCAATCAATATATATATATATAATAATTATTATTATTTAAAAAAACAATAATAAAAATTATTATTATTATCTAAAAAAAAAAGAGAGGAAAAAACTGGTAGATAAATATTCACCACCGCATATGCGTTCATTGTCGTCATCAATGTCGATGGTTAAATTCCAAAAAAAATTGCTAGATCTTGAGAAACAGCTCAATAATAATTGCGATGACTTTGGCAAAAGATTTGTTGATCTCGAGGATACAGTTGCAGGACATTCCAACGACTTCAAGATACGACAAATCGGATAGAAAGACAAATTTGGTTAAATCATAGCGAGGCCACAGAAAATCATAGCCAAGCAATGCAAAAGCTAACAGAACTCTGCGACAAGATAAATCAAACACAACGACCAATATTCCCTAATATGGAACATAATCAACAGAACAATTCAGCAGATTCAGGGAATTCAGAAGAGCATCATGAAAAAATCGATTCCCCACACCATCACGAAGATAGTAATGCAGATTCTCAAAATAAGCAGCTCTGGAATGCAATTGCTAATCAATACCCCTTTTTCTGATCACTGCCCTATTAGGATTTCCACCTACTTGGAGTGCATTCGCTGCAAGACTTAACAATTGGAAGGTAGCTCCCACTTTTGAAGAAATATGGATTGCCTGCAGTCAGGGAGAATTAAGGATCTCATTAGCTGCTAATCTTGAAGGGACATCAAATGCCTACATTACTCGACATAAAGGAAAGAAATCAGAAGAACCAAGGAATAAAGTTGATATGTCTAAGGTAGAATGTTGTCAATCCCATAAGAAGGGTTACTATAGAAGTGACTGTCTTGACAATCCAAGAAACAACTCCCAAAGATAAGTATCTCATTTCCTTTCAGTTATTGGTTTCATGTACTTATTTAAGTTTTGATTATATCGATACTAATCACCTTTCTTCCTCTATTGTCTTGATTAGGAAAACATTTGCTATATTCTCAAGGAGTATCAAGAAGACCTCTCAAGACAAGGTTTGTCAAGGAACAAAGGTATGCTTTAAAACATTGACTTCTTTATGATAAATGTTTATTCAATTGACAATCTTTTACTAACATTGTTGTGTCCAACTATAGTGAATGACATTGATTCTTATTTTTGGTGATTCATCACTTGATAAATCTACCCACCCCACTCATATTCTTAACTGATTTTGTAGAACCCTAGACAGGTTCTGGAAAACCCTAACTGGAGGCTATGCTAATGTGAATGTTTGAAACCTTAAAATTGCTTAGGGATATTGTAAAATGCTATTTGAAAGTTTTATTGATAATGTCGTGTTTGGGATTTTGTTATGATTAGGAAAACCTAACTTGTTAAGGTTGAATGATAAGGTCTAAAATCTCGACCCTTTGAAGTTTTGGTAATGTTGGGTTTGCTATGTTTCTACATTGAAACCCTAACTCATTAGGGTTTGGTGGAAAGTGTAAGCAAGACCCTTATAATGTCTTAGAAGTATTTTCCTTGGTATGTGTGTCTCTGTCTGATCAAATCCTAGTCTAATCTGTTGTCTAACTCTTATTGATCTTTGTGAAGTTAGGTTTGACTAACACATGATAGGAAATGCCTATGCCTGATTATGAATTCCTAGATATGTGTGTTGACCTAGTGATTGATGGTCACAAGCTTTGGGATTTAATAGAAGTCCTTGTTTGAGATTCTTGGATGATGATATTTGGAAATCTGGGGTTTAATAGCTAAACCATAGTAGTAGTTAAATTGCCTAGTATGAGTGATGTAACAATCTGGGAGATCTATTTAATGATTGTTGAGGTTGTGAAAATGAAATTCTAGGGTTTTGGAGCTAAACCTTACTAGAAGTAAAAATATCTGATAATATGATGTTTTGAGATTTGTGTAAGATTGCTGAAATCTGAGTTTTGATGATTGATTGACAATCTTGGGTCTGCAACTAACCCTAGTGGAAGCTGATCATGATAATGACTGAGTTGTGATTGATCTTTGATTGATTCTCTTGTATGAAATCTAGGATTTGTATAAATTCCTAGAGAGGTCTAATATACAGGACTTCTGAAAGTTATTAGATATTTTTCTTTTGACTTATTTTTAGGGATCGCTATATGATAGAACTAATCTTTTGTCATCTTGAATTCTCTAAATTGTTTCTAGGTTTTGCTATATGTTGTAGTAAGGTATGTTATACATTTGGAAGAAACGTTGAATCCCTAGATAGAATGAAAAATGTTATGAAGTAGTCTGGGGTTTATGAAAAAGTCCCTAGCAAAATGTTGAAAAGTATATGTCTCTTGTTTGGGTATCTGATATGTATAAAGGTGAAAATGCTTTCGAGATTCTGATATGGCTAACTTCATGCTTCTATAGATTTGGTTGTACTTGCTACCTAAGTTGTGCGGGTACCTAATCTTCAATATAGTGAAGATGCTCCCTGATGTGATAAGTATGATGAAGATGATGATAACTATGATGAAATGGTTGAAAGATGCGAAATGTTCTTCGATGATGAAAATAATAAGTTGATTTCCCTTAGGAAGCTTGTATAGAAGAGATCTCCCTAAAATTGAGAGAGATTTCAAATAAAGAGATGCTTCCTAGTTGAGAGGGAGGACATAGCTTGGTTTTGATTGAAGAATGAATTTCAGAGGATATGTTGCTATATGAGAAGTAGGAGAAGGAAAGTATATAATTGAGGAATCTTTTGTCAAAGATTTGGATGGTAGTCCTACTGAGTTAAGGAGAAACATCGAGAACGACCCCAGATGTTTGTATTTGTTTATTTACATGTGAAAGTGTATTATTGGTTGGGGTTGTGTTTGTACAGATGAATCTCTCGAAGGATTTGATACATGTTGGTTACCAATCAGTTTGATTGGGAGAGATTGGTTATCCTTGATCTGTTGGATCAAGGGGTGTTGAGGCTTTGCGAGTGAAGCATTGCCTGGGAAACATCGATCTGACACTTTGTTTTGATGTTTGGTAGGGCGGGTGACATTCAGTGGATGTGCACATAGTTCCTTGAGTTGATGGTTAGCAAGTAAACTTGATGTTACGTAGAGTGGCTGAAAGCTTGAGTATATCTTAGTCCCATCCAGATAGATTGCCCTGGTCAGGAATCTAGTTCGTGGCATTACAGTGCCTAAATTGTTAAGTGACCAATGGATAGATTGCCCTGGTCAGGAATATAGTCCATGGCATTGCGGTGCCTAAAGTTCTTCATTGTTCATATAGTATGAGATCTTCCATTGTATATGTATATGATGAATACATCGCTAATTAAGAGGGAGTGTTGGAAATTGTAACTAGGTTTGGTCTTCATTTGATGTATTGGAGTCATGATGTAATGTACTTGGAAAAATAATAAAGAAAAGAATTTTTATTATTTAATATTGTGACTTATTAAAGGATGGGTTTCATGCTTGGGTCACCATGTTTTAGGTCAAAGCCCCCATTAAGGACTTCTATGATTTATTTTGAGTTAATAGAGTCATTGTGCTTTTAAAGAGACCCTTCTTGGGCTTTTGAATCATGTAAAAAGGTTTAATATTGAGTCAAATATGAATTATCTAACCTCCACACCAAGTCGGCCTAGAAGAGATCAAGTCGGCTCATGTAGGCCCAAGAGACACTTATTAGACCTCACCTAGGGCCTATAAAAGGAAGCAAGTCGAAGTCATTTGGAACACACTCTCTCAAGTAGTTCAATACCTCTTGAAGTAGTGAAGAAGTTCGAAGTTTGCTTCTCGGAAGCCGAAAGAAGTGCGAGTTTTGGGAAGTCTAAGGAGAAGAAGAAAAACAAAATTTTGGTGCCTCTCTCTCTCTCTGATTCGGGCTCCGGATTGGGAGATCGAAGTCTTCCAAGTTTCATTGCTATCAGAAGCCATATGATGCCGAAAGTTACTGGCTAGTCGAAGTTGCTGGAAAGGGGTCGAAATTCTGGAGGCTGACTTGGTGTGGAGGGAAGGTATGGTCTTGGTCTAGGGTGAAGAGTCTTAAAGAATACTATTGAAAGGAAGAATTGTGAAAATTCCACTGTAGTATCTTGGTTTATTTCTCCTACTTGATTTAAATTAATACGAGTTATTTTCATAAATTAGATTCAGAAAACACCGAAATAAACGCAACTACAGCCTACACATGCAAATCATTTACTGAATAATACGCTCATCCAACAAAGTGACACATGGATTTTTGGACATAAGTCCCCAGAAAAACCCAAAGCAGGAAAACCGATGTAGTAGATATGAGGGTTTATTTATAAACTAGATTCTGTGTACAGTAAATCTAGGTTCCAGATCTGGAAAACCCGACAAAGAATAAAAGAAATCAAATCTGCAGCTAATCTGATGTTCTAGTGCCAAATATCTAACTGATCCACACCCTCAAACGTGATTTACAAGACTCAGCCTGGATTTGGCCCTAGAACCCCTCAGCGCTACTCCTGAAGCCCCAACGTCAGCCCTGCTAGCCTCAGAATGCCTCTGCGTTGCCCAAAGAGGGACTGCGTAACCCCTAAGAGGACGACGCAGGCCTTACGTTGGCCCTGGAGACCCTCTGCATATCTTCTGAAGCCCCTTGGAGCCTCTGCGTTGTCCTGCGTAGCACCTGCGTAGCGGTTGTGTAGCACTTGCATAGATATTGCTCTGCTTCTCTGCGTTGTCCTTGTTGCTGCTCCTCTGCCTCTTGCTGACTCTTGGCTCTGGGATCAAATCATCCCCTTAGCCAATACTACCCCTCGCTGCAGGAAATTCCTTCGAAAATTCTTAGCAAACCCTCCCTAGAATTCCAGATCTATTCCTCAGCTCTGCAACCGTGCGTCTCTTCCAGTTGACCCGCAAGCCTTTCTCTTATACTTTTTCATTCATCTCATCAACGGCCGAGATTAAAACGTTCATCAACAGGTGAGATGAAAAGACTGCTTGATCCTTGTCTTTTAGAACATTTCAGCACATGTGTTAATTAATTCACTTTAATTATTTAATTTTCCTAAGTTTAGACTTAGGAAATCCATTAAAATAATTAATTATTTGAATAACTTGAACACCTATTCAAATTTCACAAAACACTTTTTGGTTTTTGGAGATCAAGTGTGTCCTAGCCCCTCTACAAAATTTCAGGGCTAGAGCACACCCAATGCTGCACCAACTATACAAAATCTCAAAACTTCCTCTTAGCACAGAGTGTGCTCTAGCAAAGTGTACTCTAGCAATGCATCCACACCATGCACTACAAGATCTTGTAGCTGGATTCTGTGTTGTTGATGCTTGGCCTGCTGCCCTCCATCCACTGCACTGCTGCTGTCTTTACTGTTGCCCATGCCATTGCCACTGACATTGCCACATCTGTACTGTAACTCCCTCTCAAATTACTGCATCATGCTGCCCATAGCACTTCCACTACTAATTGCTGCACTGCAACTCAGTTGCGGAGAAGTACGCAACTGAAGAATTCTGCCCAACTGTTTAACAGATAAGTCAAGTTTCCTTCCACCACTGAAGCTCCTTGGATGCTGATTTATGTTGTCCTCATGGAGACACTGTCATGCTACAACACTGCACTGTGTGAGCATAGCTTCTCTGCGCTGCTGAAGTCGCAGCAACCCCTCTGCGTTGTTGCCTCCACGCTATTGCTACCTCTGCATTATGCTGCTCCTCCTTCAGCTCTTCAGCTCCCTCTTCCGCTTCAATGTGGCCTCCTGCAACCATCTCCCGACTCATCCCGCTACTCTCTTAAGGCTCCCGTAGCTCGTATGTGATCCAAGAGTAGGGCTGACTCAAGGATCCTGCCACTGTCAGTAAATGCTCTACAAGTCCATGTCACCCCACCTCTTTTTCAAGGTACATGAGCAGTCATGGCTGCATCATCATCAGAGCCATCTTCCTTTGCTGATGCAGCCTTGGAATCAGAAGATCCTTTGTCCTTCTTCCTAGGACAACTGCTGACAAAATGTCCAAGATCACCACAGTTAAAGCACTGGACCTTGGAAAGCTCCTTCTTCTTCTTCCCTTACTGTTTCTTTTCCCTTGATGCAAGGGCTGCATCCTCCTCCTCCTCCTTGACTTTGGCCTTTCCACTTCCTCCGCTGATATTCTGCCAGTCGGTGACCCTCCTGATCTCCGCTTGGCGGAGGATAGGCCACATGTCAGCCCAAGATGGTAACGCTTCCCTTCCCAGAATGCTCCGGACAAACGTTTCCCAATTTTCCGAGACAACATTCAGAGCAGTCCTCACTAAGTTCCCCTCATCTAGAGTAGCACCAGTGCCAACCAGCTGATCTCAGATGGCTTGAAGCCTGAAGAGGAATGGATCTATCTCTTCACCCTTCATCATTTGGAACAACCGCATCTGGTTCTTCAGAAGCATTCTTCTTTGGATGGAGCCTCCTTTGTGCATCGTGTCCAAGGCTGCCCACATGTCATTTGTTGTGGTCTTTCTAGGAATATGAGGAATAACGTGGTCCTTGACTCTGTCTATGATCAAATGCTTAGTCCGCGCTTGATTTTATTCATACTTCTTCAAAGGATCCGCATTGGTTGGTACATCAAGAACCTTCTCTACATGATCTTTGAGACCATACTCATCCAGAACTAAAAGGATTCTAGCCCTGCAGATAACATAGTTGGACATGTCGTGCAATCTATCTCGATGCCTCAACCCATATCGAGCCATCTTGCTTAGATCTGACCAAAGCAATACTTCTCCCTCTAGATCTGGGTTTCTAGGTGACTAGAAACCCTCTAGTAACTGCTTCTGCTGAAAACTTATTTCCCTCCTGGAAATATTTCACCCAAACACAAAAAGACATCACTCTCTGATCCTCCTGATCGAATCTCAGATCTGTTTGGCTCATATCCGCTGAGTAACTGCCTTCCTCCCGCCTTTGTTGTCTTAGCTAGGCACAATTCCGCACCTGCAAAATCTCCACTCCACTAGCACTATTGAAGATCAGAAGCACTACTTCCGGATCTTGGCAAAATTCTTCTGCAATTGGAGAAATGACTTGACTGCATCTCACTGACTGGCCCAACGTAGCCTCAACGTTGCTAAGAAGTGGATTGCGTAACCCCAGACTGGGTGACGCTGTCCTTACGCTGCCCTGGGAAGGGTCTACCTAAGCCTGAAGGCCTTCTGCAGCTTCAGTGTTGTCCTCTTTTGGATCTGCGTTCTCCTGCTGTCAAGATGCCCTTTCCGGATCTGTTGCTTCTTCTACCACCCTGCAAAAAAATATTTCTTCAGCTGATTGCTGGAGATTCAACTTGATTTGTTATCGCTCTGATACCATGTGAAAATTCCACTGCGGTATCTTGGTTTATTTCTCCTACTTGATTTAAATTAATATAGGTTATTTTCAGAAATTAGATTCAGAAAACATTGAAATAAACACAACTACAACCTACACATGCAGATCATATACTGAATAATACGCGCATCCAACAAAGTGACACATGGATTTTTGGACATAAGTCCCTTGAGAAACCCAAAGCGGGAAAAGCGGTGCAACAGATATGAGGGTTTATTTATTAAGTAGATTTTGAGTACAGTAAATTGGGTCCCAGATCTGGAAAACCCGACAGAGAATAAAAGAAATCAAATCTGCAGCTAACCTGATGTTCTAGTGCCAAATATTTGATTGATCCACACCCTCAAACGGGATTTACAAGACTTGGCCCAGATCTAGCCCTAGAAATCCTCAGCATTGCCCTTGAAGCCCCAACGTCAACCCTGCTAGCCTCAGAATGCCACTGCGCTATCCAGAGAGGGACTGTGTAACCCTTGAGAGGGTGACGTAGGCCTTACGCTCGCCCTGGAGACCCTCTGGGTAACTTCTGAAGCCCCCTAGATCCTTTGTGTTGTTTTGCGTAGCGGTTGCGCAGCACCTGCGTAGCTGCTGCTCTGCTTCTCTGCGTTGTCCTTGTTGCTACTCCTCTGCCTCTTACTGACTCTTGGCTTCGGGATCAGATCATCCCCTTAGCCAATACTACCCCTTGCTGCAGGAAATTCCTCCAGAAATTCTTTGCAAACCCACCCTAGAATTCCAGATCTATTCCTCAGCTATGCAACTGTGTGTCTCTTCCAACTGACCCTCAAGCCTTTCTCTTATACTTTTTCATTCATCTCATCAACAACCGAGATTAAAACATTCATCGACAGCTAATAGTAAAAGACTGTTTGATCTGTGTCTTTTAGAACATTTCAGCACATGTGTTAATTAATTCTCTTTAATTATTTAATTTTCCTAAGTTTAGACTTAGGAAATTCATTAAAATAATTAATTATTTGAATAAGTTGAACACCTACTGAAATTTCACAAAACACTTTCTGGGTTTTGGAGATCAAGTGTCCTAGCCCCTCTACAAAATTTTAGGGCTAGAGCACACTTGATGCTACACCAACTATACAAAATCTCAACAAGAATTTATTGAATGGGTTTTTCCCTGGCATGTGCATACATTCTGGTGTCCATTGTTTTATTTGTTGTCGCTTTGGTAATTGCTTGATGAACTAAAAGAAAGAACATATAAAGAATTGTAATAATAAGAAACATCACAAGTAATTATCAAGAATAAGAAAATATTTTTGCGTTTTTGATTTTCTAATAATGCCTTTATTGATAGGATAATGGCCTGTGAGCATCTTCTAGACTGGGGAAGAATGTGGAATTATTTCCATCAAGAGGAGATAAGGTGTAATGCCAAGAGTGGTGGTAAGTGTGGTGGGGGAGAAGAGAAGAATGTTGCTTTTATAGTTAATGGCAAAGGCATAGGCAAAGGCAAGGGAAAGGGAAGTGGGGGATTTCCTTTTGAGGACATGAGAAAAGTGAAATTCTTTGCATGTCACAAGACTGGTCACTATGCATGTTGATGCCCATAAAAGAAGAAGAAGAAGAAGAAAGAGGAATAGGTAGCAGCAGTAGCAGCATCGACTAAGATTGATGACTTTGCTGAGAAATTTGAGAAAATTCTCTTATTTCCTGTATTTAGACAGTAGTACTGCTCTGTATGAGGATAGTGGGCTATGGCTAGTGGATAGTAGAGTATCCAGTCACATGACGTGGATGAGGTCAATGTTCTGCAGTGTTTCAGAGACAGCCTCAAATTGCAGTGTGATTAGTGGGACTAGTACCATGCATGCAATGAAGGGGGTTGGATGTGTCAGATTCTAGGTAGAGTTAGGAGGATTTGTGGAGGTGATAGGGATGTTGTTTGTTCCAGGATTGACGATACACTTGCTCTTAGTGTCATCCTTGGAGATGATGGATATAGAGTTTCGTTTTGGGGTGGACAAGTACTTCTATAGTCAGAGGGAACGACCTTGGATGCTGTTAGAGAATCAAAAAGGAAGAAAGATTCTCTTGTTCTTGATTATGTTGATTTTTGTAGCATCGGAAAGTGCTCTAAGTCTCAGATTTTGTGGAGAGGCTTAGACACTGGTATTTCAAAGAACCCAAAAACCGTTTGTGAAAATTACACTCAGTTAATGTTTTATTAAAATAATTAATTATTTTAATGGAGACCCTAAGTCTAAACTTAGGGAAATTAAATAATTAAAGGACATTAATAAAACAAGGTGAGAATAATCTAGAAAAGGCGAAGATCAAGTCATGTTATAATCTTAGCCGTTGATTAGAGATCTAATCTCGGCCATTGATATCTCAACGAGAACACTATAAAGGAAGGTTTGAGGGCCATTTGGAAAGACACACCGAATCGATCTAGAGTTTGAAATTTCTGGGGCGGGGTTTGCTGAGAAATTCGAGTTAGAGATCTGAGCAGTGAGGGGTAGAGATAGCATCCAGAGAGGAAGAAATTCTCTCAGCCGGTGGAGCATCAGTCAGAGAGAGGCAGAGGTGATCTAACCAAGCCAACGCTGAAGGAAGGAGGGCCAACGCAGTGACTGCATAGGGCTCACACAGAAGCAACGTAGAGGAAGAGATGGGTTTCCAGAATTTTTCTTGTAGATAAGTTTCGGAGGCCGGGATCCTGAAAGTGACACCGAGAGGCTATTCCTTAGGGTCCACAGAGGGAAAACGACTTGGTTGGGGTTGAATGCTGAGCCTGGAAGGGGGTGATGCAGAGGCTGGAAGTTCCAGCGCTGGGACTACGCAGTGCCTCCCCAGTACAAGGTTTTCTTCATCCGGATTAGCTGGGAACTCAATGATTGAGTGAGGTAAATCCTCACAAATTCTTTCGCCACTATTTCTCTCTGTAACTGAATTACCCTAGGGGTATTCAGAGATGTATTCAGACATTGCTACTGCTTAATAATAAAACCCTCAAATCTATTGCACCAATTTTCCCGCATTAGGTTTTTCCGGGGTTTAGTCCAAAATAAAGGTGTCATATGTGTGATTGATTTCCTTGTTCAGTTTCCTTGTTTCAGAATCATGAGTATTATAGTGGAGGCTGCTTTAGTGATTGGTTCAGTATTTCATGTATGATTGAGAAATATTTGTGTAAAGTAAATTAGTAATTACATAATAGAAGAAGTAATCTAGTTGGTTGCAGTAGGATTCCTTAGATTGTTTAGATCTAGGAATTTTGACATGGTATCAGAGCATTGATGTGAAACAGGAAGAACAGATCCGAATTCTGAAGTGAAGGTTGTTTTTGCTACAGTGCAGCTGAACGAATCCATTGATGGATTGCGCAGTTCTAGCTAGGAGGGCTAAGATTTTCTTGGCAGTCTCTCTCTGAGTGATTCGATAGAGAGAAAGGGCTTCCAGATCGAGATCTTGTTGTGGCAGAGGGAGCAACGCAGTGCCTCCACGCAAAAGACAGAGGCATGCGATTTTTCTAAAGTTGTTGCTGGGCAGAAAAGCATCAGAAGGAGTCAAGAGCACATATTGAGGGAATTCTTCCTCGGTGATTTCCTAGCCAAGGAAGACATTATTTCTCAGTTGCTGAGCAATAGAGGAGCAACAGAACTTATCAACTCCATCAGTGAGTGCGTAAGCCTGCCAGGGGTTGTGCAATAGGGAGGAAGAGGGAGCAGATTCGATAGATTTCGGCTGAGATGGCATTTCACGGACTTCGTGATCAGGATCGGTTGGAGGGCTCCTCCAACTATATGATCTGGAAGGAACAAGCTATTTTCTTTTTGTATGAACATCACCTGAAGACGTTCGTGGAGAACGTGATAGTTGTTCCTACAGATGTGGATCAGCTCAAGAAGTACAAGGCAGATATGGCCAAGGCAAAGAGGCTACTCCTTGATGGTGTCAAGGATCACATTGTCTCACATGTCGCTGGTGTTGATTTTTGGGTAGCATCAGATCTGCTCTAGTGCCGAAGCTTTGTGGAGGGGCTTGAACACATGACATCTCCAAGACCCAAAAATCGTTTGGAGAAATTCCACCTGGAGTGAAAGTAAATAATTAATTATTTTAAATGAAGCCTAAGTTAAAACTTAGGGAATTTAAATAATTAAAGTGAATTAATTTCACGTGTGGGTGAGAAGCTTCTAAGTGACGAGGATCAAGTCTAATTTAATCTTAATCGTTGATTAAGGATTAGATTACGACTGTTGATTTATCAACAGGAAAAGTATAAATGAAGACTTGTGGGTCAGTTGAATATGAGTCGAGCAAACACTCAATAACCCGAGGGAAGTCGATTCTTCATAATTTAGAATTCGATTTAAGAGGAAGAGTTGCAGGGCGAAGGAAGAAGAGGGTATCAGCATCAGTCAGAGGCTGAGGAAGAGGGACGCAAAGCAGCAATAGGACAACGCAGAGAGGCAACACAACTTAGGACGCAGTCCACACGCAGAGGTGACGTAGTGGAGGTCAGAGAGTCTCTTTGGTGTCATAATTTCTCTGGAGGTTGGGAGAAAATTATATCAGGTTTTTTCATGAAATTTTCTTCGTTATTTTGCAAGTCATTCCTTGTAAAGGGATTGTTGCTGAAGATTAATAAATAAACCCTCATTTGCTGCATCGATTTTTCCGGATTGGATTTTTTCGGGGACAATTCTCCAAAAATAACTGTGTTGATGTGATTGATTCTTGTGCTTATATTTCACTGTTTTTTCTCTATGAAATTATGTGATAACTGCAGTAGAATTTATTTTGATGTTTACTGAAGGGTTTTCGTAAATAACTGGAAAGTAAGTAGGAAAAATAAATCAGTTGCTATAGTAGAATTTCAGATTTGAAATTTGTTGATTTTATAGCATCGGGAAGTGTTCCAAGTCTCAAATTTGGTGGAGAGGCTTGGAAAACAGTTATCCAGAGAACCCATAAATTGTTTGTGGAAATTCCACTCGGATCTTGCTTTATTAAAATAATTAATTATTTTTGCACTTTGGGAAATTAAATAATTAAAGGGTATTAATAAACCAAAGTGTGAATCTTCTAGAAATGAAGTTCAAGTCATCTTTTAATCTGAGCCATTGATTAAAGATATAATCTTGGTCGTTGATTCATCAACGAGAAGACTATAAGAAGAGGCTTGAGGGTCATTTGGAAATCAAGCCGGGGATATTCTCAGTACCCGAAGGAAATCGATTCTGAAGTAAGAGAATTTGATTTCAATTTGTAGAGGCGAGATTGCAGAGGCAAAAGAAGGAGAGAGAAATCAACTGACGAAGAAGGAGAAGGCAGAAGGGTAAAGGGAAGGGTGTGCTGAGCAGCAGCACCATCCCCTCCACGCAGAGTTACGCAGTCAAGGGAGGGATTGCGCAAAGCAGATACGCTGGATGACGTAGAGGGTGTAGGAGTTCACCCCGAGGGTCGGGAATACTTCTCATGTGTCCAAAAAATTGATGCCAGGTATATGCTAATTTTACTTTGCTCACCAAGACTTTTGTAAAAGAACTTTTCGTTGCTGAAGATAAATACAAACCCTCATCTGCTGCATCGGTTTTCCCACATTGGGTTTTTCCGGGGACAATTGTCCAAAAATAACTGTGTTCATATGGTTGTTTCTATTGTGCTACTTGTGTAATTTTTGTTCTTCTGCTTTTGGTTAGAATGAAGTACTACAGTTGTGTTTATTTCAAAATTTACTAAAGCATCTGTAAATAACTTATTTAATAAGTTGGAGAAATAAATCAATCACTGCAGTAATAATTTTCAGATCTGAAAATTTCACAAGATTTTCACATGGTATCAGAGTTGAGATTGGGGGTAACAGGGTTGGAGATTCTGCAATAGAACGTGGTCTTGATGTTTTTGGTGCAACAACTTGAAGGATACGATGGATCACGACATCTTTGTGTTGACTTCTAGATTGGAAGAAGAAGTCGCTTGCTTGTCAAGCTCTGCTTCCTCAGAGGTTTGGTATATTGATAGCAGGGATTTTGCACGTATGACGGGAATACGAGAATGTATCTCGAGCTGTCAAGAAGAATAGATGAACTTCAAGATCACCATGGGAAATACGGCAAAATGTACCCTTGTTGGAATAGGTATGATAGTTTTTCAAGCTGGAGTAGGAGACCGGTAGTTTTTCAAGCTGGAGTAGGAGACCGGCTTCTGGCCAGCAATGTGTTGCATGTGCCTAGTTTGGGGATGAAATTTCTCTATGTATCTCAACTACAAAACAAAGGCTATGATGTATACTTCATTGGAAAGAAAGTATATGTCAAACACTCGAGTTGGAAGAAGAAGGCTCAAATTGGAGTTAGGAGCAACAATCTGTATAAGTTGCAGTTAGAATCTCCAATGACACTGATAGGCAGCAATGGTGAAACCGATGGGGCACTTACACCATGGGGCTACAAGAATTCTTAGACAAACCATCACAGGAGTTCCAGAATTAAGCACCAAACGGGATGATGCTTGCAGAGGGTGCGTACTAGGCATGTACGCCAAAGCAACTTACTCCAGAAGTAATAATAGGGCAAAGAGTGTTTTGGGTCTAATACAATCAGATATCTGCGGACCACTGTCCACGAGAGCTCTTAGTTGTGCCGAATATTTCGAAACCTTCATTGATGACCATTCCAGGAAAACTTGGATCTACTTTTTGAAGACCAAGGATGAGGTCTTTGATCAATTCAAAGAGTTTAAGGCTCTGGTTGAGAATCTGACAGGGAAGAGGATAAAGGTTTTACGTTCATACAATGGTGGAGAATATATCGATAAAAACTTCACTGAGTTTTGCGCAAGGGAAGGCATCAAAAGAGAATGGACCGCTCCATATAATCCAGAGTAGAATGGGGTTGCAGGAAGGAAGAACAAAACTATTGTTGAAGCGGCGAGGGCAATGTTGTATGATCAGGACATGCCCAAATTTCTATGGGCAGAAACATGCAACATAGCTGTGTATGTTTAGAACAAGATTCCTCATAGGGCCTTAGGTAAGATTACACCAAAGAGTGTCTTCACTGGCAGGAAGCTAGAAGTGAGTAATTTTGGGATATTTGGAAGTTTGGCATACTGCCATATACCTGAAGAAAAGGGCAAGAAATTTGATCAGACTGCAGAAAAAAGGATATTTGGTGGGATATAGTGAGAATGTTAATGCATATAGAATCTAAATTCCTGGCAATAGGAAGATCGTAGTACGACGGGATGTAAAGTTCATGGAGGGCAAAGCTTTTAGGAAATGTCAGGAGATGCCTTCCGAAACGCAGTCAAAGGATGATCCATTGGTCCAGCCACTTCGACCAACCGAAACTAGCGCCAGTGCTTCTCCAAGGCATAAGAATCCAGAGATATTACCTTAGAAAGATTCACAGGAAGAGCTATTACCTTAGAAAGATTCACAGGAGGAATAGGTAGATCCACTCACTACCAGCGGAAGAATGAGCCAGGAATTGCGACAAATTTTGAGGGACGCAGAGGAATTCGTCAGAACTCCTAGAAATGAGAAGAGCAGCATAGACAACCTAACAGGTACCAAGCTTTGGTGGCTCAAGTTGGAGAACTCTCTAGTTTCCAGGAGGCAGCTCAACATCAAGTATGGATAGATGCAATGGTGGAAGAATATAGTTCCATAATGACCAATGATGTCTTGGAAGTGATACCTAGGCCTCAGGACAGATCAGTTGTAGGTTCGAGATGGATCTACAAGATCAAATGTGTTGCAGATGGCAGCGTGGAAAAATAGAAAGCCAAGTTTGTGGCCAAGTGGTATGCTCAGAAGGAAGGGATAGACTGAAACCTTTGCCCCAGTAGCCAGGTATGCTTCTATCAGATCTGTGATATCCCTTTTAGCGCAGATGGGGTGGGAGATTCACCAGATGGATGTCGAGATTGCTTTCTTGAATGGGGTGATAGAGGAAGAAGTACACATTGAACAACCAGAGGGCTTTGAGACACATGAGCAGAAGACTCATGTATTTAGGCTTAAGAAAGCATTGTATGGGCTTAAACAGGAACCTAGAGCTTGGTACTGTCGGATTGATGGTAACCTGCAGAAGATGGGATTCGTCAAGAGCAACGCAGATCCTAATCTGTACTATTTGACAATAGGGGATGAACCTCTAATTCTGGTATTATACGTAGATGACATATTCTTGATAGGTTCATCTAGCCTCATCAAGGATTGCAAGGAGAACCTAGCTACAGAATTTGACATGAAGTATTTGGGATTTATGCATTATTTTTTGGGGTTAGAAGTTTGGCAGCAGAAGGGTGAAATCTTCCTTGGACAAGGGAGGTATGCTACAGAAATTCTGAAGAAGTTTAGGATGCAAGATTGTATACCCATGGCTACTCCAATGATCACTAACTGGAAGAAGATTGATGCATATGAGGATAAAAGTTGATCCCACCTTGTACAGACAACTCATAGGATCCTTGATTTATTTGGTTAACACTAGGCCATATATTTGTTATGTAGTCAACACCCTCACACAGTTCATGGTGGAACCAACGAGGGTGCACTGGGCAACAACCAAAAATGTTCTTAGATATATACGAGAGACAATCGAGCATGGATTAAAGTACACCCAAGGCAATGACATCATAGTGAGTGGGTTCACAGATACAGGTTGGGTTGGAAATTCGATAGATCAGAAAAGTACCACTGGGTATTGTTTCAGCATTGGATCAGGAATGACTTCTTGATGCAGTAGGAAGCAGAAGTCCGTGGCTCTGAGCTCAGCTAAGGCGGAATATATGGCAGCCAACACAACTTCATGTGAAGCCATATGGCTTAGGAAGTTGCTTGTGAATCTATTCAGAAGAAGGAAGGAAGCGACCAACATTTTATGCGATAATCAAAGTTGCATCAAGATCTTTGAGATTCCGGTGTTTCATGATCAGAGTCCGGACGAAGCACATTGACATTAGGTGTCACTTTATCAGAGACTGTGTCCAGCGAGGAACAATACAGTTACAATACATTGCGACAGGAGAACAAGTGGCAGATATCCTCAGTAAGGCTCTAGGAAGAACAAAGTTTGTTTATTTCAGGGAGAAGTTGGGGATGATTAAGAATCCGTTTCAGTAGCAGAAATGGATAATTGCAGTACTCTAGAGGAAGCTGCAGTACAGATGCAACAACAATAGTGACAATGTTGTGGGCAGCAGTAAAGATAGCAACAACGTAGCAGATGAGGGGCAGTAGACTGAGCATCAGCAACGTAGAGGACCAATGTCGTGGATCAGGGTGATGCTTCTGGTGAAGAAGTATTACTATAGCACATTCCTCGCTAAGAGGGAGTGTTGATTTTTGGGTAGCATCAAATGTATTCTAGTTCTGAAACTTTGTGGAGGGGCTAGAACACATGAGATCTCCAAGACCCGGAAATTGTTTGGAGAAATTCCACCTGGAGCGAAAGTTATTCAAATAATTAATTATTTTAAATGAAGCCTAAGTTAAAACTTAGGGAATATAAATAATTAAAGTGAATTAATTTAACATGTGGGTGAGAAGCTTCTAAGTGATGAGGATCAAGTCTAATTTAATCTTAGCCATTGATTAAGGATTAGATCACGACAGTTGATTTATGATGTAGGAGCATTAGCTCGGAAAAATACTTTGTATTTTATTCAACCTAGGGGTCTCATGTTTGTGAGGAAATATTAATTTCATGTAAATATTAGTGAGATTTTTGAGTGATTAAATTATATTTTTAATTAATTATATGTGAGGATTTGTAATGTTTCCAAATAACTGGAAAACATGAGAGAAATTAGATATCTAAGAATTAATTAAGAGGCCTACGTTAGATTTTAGTTTCAAGATTTTAGGGATAAATCTAGATTGTAGGATTTGTTGAGATATTTGAGGATTTGTTGAGTTATTAAAGTGATGTTAACCAAAATTGGTTCAATTGAATTTGTATAAATTAATATGCCTCAAAGGCAAAATAGATCAGGAAAAATAGAGTGTTTTAGAGGTGAGGTTTGGACAGCAAAGTTTGTCAGCCTATGGGCTTTTGTAAAGGGCCATTGATTTGAAAATTTGGCCATGAACCAAGAGGATTTTTGTATTTAATTTCATGTTTGTTTATGAAGGACTTATTTTGAATTGTGTGCATGGTGAATCTGTGAGACTTTACATGTGTAGGGAAAATTGAATTTACTGTTGATTTGTGTTTTAAATCGAATGAAACAAAGGTTTACAATTGTGGAAAAGCATACAATTCTGAACTGTGAACATTTACATAGTTGAGGGAGAATGGGCGCACTGTTTGAAAATAGACAGCGCATTTAAGATTGAGACTTAAAAGGCGTGTTTTGATTCACATTGTGGAATTTAATGCAGGTGTTATACGAACTTGACATGAATCAGAATTGCAGGTTCGAGCCTTGAATTGAAATCGACCTGTTGAGGTGAGGTACCAGGATTGAAACCGGTAATGGTGAGTCGACTTAGCAATGGGTATGAGGCGCGTTTTAATTAAAATCTGAATGAACTGTTTGCATGGTGCGTTGGATAAATTACAGATTGTAATGTATGGGTTATATACAGCGATGAAGAGCTGTATTTTCAATATGAGATGGAGCGCTGTTGGATTGAGAATGATTTCAATTGTTATGCAACGTTTGATTGATATTTCATATTGATATATATTGTTAAACGTTGATTGGTATGAGCCAAACGCGCAGATTGTTGAACAGCATTGGATCAATCGACTTGCAGAATGGTTGAAGCGGATGATCAAACTTTGAATCGAAATATTGTGAAGGTCGAATTTATTGAGGCTGAAGGAACAAATACCATTCCCATTCCGTGTTGAATTTGCAGAACTCTGTTTCTGTTGAAAGAATCCGATGGGTTGTTCCGTGATCAACGTATGCAAACAGAACGGCACGATGGTGGATATGATACAGAGCTTGGGTATAACGTTGCTGTGGTAGAAATGAACCAATGAGTAAGTCAGTAAATGTGTTGACAAGCGATGGGAAGTGTTAAATGTAGAGCCAGAAAGCATCCAATGAAGATGACGAGAAGCAAAGAAATTTAAGCGAAGTCCAAATAATTCAGAAAGGAGATGTGACATTTGGATTGTCAAGGTGAAGGCGCAATTGAATTTGTGTAAGCAGGTAAGCCACATTTTATTTACCAAATATGTATTAAAACTCGTGGCCATATCTATTCTTGCGTTGACTGGAATGCGTATGTTACAAGGATCGAAGGACGAGTAATTTTGTGTGGTCAAATGTTATTTTAAATGACGGTGGTTGCGTGAAGGTTTCATATAAACTTCATTGATATTGGAATGCATAAAGTCGATATGCAGTGGTATTAATTTGCCGGCTTGAACTTTTAAGCATGCGTTTATATTGGCATGTGGGTTTTATCAAAGATTTGAATTCATATGTGGGCATTAGTCAAAAGTGCTATGGCATTTAATTAAGTTTGAGTAAGGCATGAAGGTTGTTGAAATTGAATACTGTTCATATGTCTTGAGGTTTAATTAATCTGAATTTTGTGTTGAGATGGATTAAGCCTTGGGCTTAATTGAAAGTTGAGGATTTAAATAAAACCATTGGGGTTTTTAGTCTTTTCCTAGGACTTTTGGGAAAGATTTTCATTTGAGAATTCATTGGGTTGTGTATGGTTCCATAACCATAAGGTCATATTTGAAAGAGAGTTTCTCTACTTATGTAATGATTTTATAATCAAAGTGAAATGGTTGTGAGATGAAGCTTCCACGAATGATAGTGTATGTAATTGCCCGGACTTGAAGTTTTTATTTGGGTGTTTATTGAAAATGCATGTTTATATGCATGAGAATGGGAGAGATTCTGGGTTTTGTAGGGTTCTCTTGCATCAATTTATCAACAGGAAAAGTATAAATGAAGATTTGTGGGTCAGTTGGAGATGAGTCGAGCAAACACTCAAAAACCCGAGGGAAGTCGATTCTTTAGAATTTAGAATTCGATTTAAGAGGGAGAGTTGCAGGGCGAAGGAAGAAGAGGGTATCAACATCAGTCAGAGGCCGAGGAAGAGGGATGCAAAGTAGCAGAGGGACGACGCAGAGAGGCAGCGCAGCTGAGGATGTAGTCCTCACGCAGTCCCTGCACAGAGGATCACGCAGAGGTGACGCAGTGGAGGCCAGAGAGTCTCTTGGGTGTCAGAATTTCTCCGAAGGTTGTGTGAAAATTATATCAGGTGTTTTCATGAAAGTTTCTTCGTTATTCTGCCAATCATTCCTTGTAAAGAGATTGTTGCTGAAGATTAATAAATAAACCCTCATTTGTTGCGCTGGTTTTCCCACATTGGGTTTTTCCGTGGACAATTGTCTAAAAATAACTGTGTTGTTGTGATTGATTCTTGTGCTTATATTTCATTTTTATTTTCTTTATGAAATTTTGTGATAACTGCAGTAGAATTTATTTTTATGTTTACTGAAGGGTTTTTGTAAACAACTTATTGTGGAAAATAAGTAGGAAAAATAAATCAGTTGATGTAGAAGAATTTTAGATTTGAAATTTTCACAGCTAGCAATGTTACTGCCAGAGAGATGTGGGTATGTTTGCATGACCTATTTGAGGGATCTTCCGAGCAGCAGAAGTTGTACATAGAGCAGAAGCTTTGTATGATCCAGATGTGGAAAGGGGTGTGTGGCTTCATACCTCATGCAGTTTCAGGATATTTGAGATCAGCTGGTGGTAGTAGGCACTACACCTACAACTGCAACCATGGTACGAATGGCCCTTAATGGTGTCACGAAGGAGTGGCAAGTGTTTGTCTGGGGCATAATGGCCAAGTAGCATTACCTAGTTGGAAGCAGTTATGGTTAGCTTTTCAGGAGGAAAAGCTGAGGAGAGACCTTGTCAAGTGCAAACTTGATGGCAGCAGTGGAAGCGGATCGAAATCCATGGAGGAAGAGAAGAACGAAGCCCTTGCGTCGAAGGGACAACAGGCGCAACAGAAACCTAAGTGTGATGTTTCGAAGATTAAGTGCTTCAAATGTGGCGAGATGGGCCACTATGCATCTCAGTTTCCTTTGAAGAAAAAGGACAAGGATGAGAAGCATGACCTAAAGGTTGCAATCGTGAAAATCGAGGAGGATGAGTTTGCCATGAGTGCCCACATTTCTTGAGGAGAGAAGTGAGGTGATATAGAACTATAGTTCTTCTTTGACTTCAGTTGGGCAAGATCCTTGAGGAGCCCACCTCATGGATCATTACCTTGCTACGGAAGCCCATGATCAACAGTAGCAGGATGGAGGAGTTTTAGTGAGAGCCGAGGTGTGATGGAGATGACAATGCAATAGATAGCAGCGGTTATTTCTGGAGCAGCGTAGAGCAGAGGAAGCAACAACGTAGCAACAATAACGCAGTGCATAGGAGTGCAGCGTAGTACAGATCAATGCAGAGCAGCAACAGCGCAGTGCATCAGAGTGACATCGTAGTAGTCAGCAGTCAGAGTCTTCAGCACCGAGATGCATCCATTAAACACTTGTTCAGTCTTGAGTGAGTTCAGTTGTTTCTCTCAGTAGCTGAGTTGTAGTGTTAGCAGTGGCACTGTTAGCAGCACAACAGATGCAACACTTGAGAGGGAGTTGTAGTACAGATGCAGCAGTCGCAGTGGCAGTGTCATGGGCAGCAGTACAGTTGACGCAACAACGCAGTGGTTGATGGAATTCATCAGCGCAGAGGATGCTTTAGAGTCAGAGCAGTATTCAACAGGTATACTTGCTAGAGCACTTTCCTCGCTAAGAGGAAGTGTTAATTTTTGTAGCATCGGAAAGTGCTCTAAGTCTCAAATTTTGTGGAGAGGCTTAGACACTGGTATTCCAAAGAACCTAGAAACTGATGTGAAAATTCCACTCGATTATTGTTTTATTGGAGACCCTAAGTCTAAACTTAGGGAAATTAAATAATTAAAGGACATTAATAAAACAGAGTGAGAATAATGTAGAAAAGGCAGAGATCAAGTCATGTTATAATCTTCGCCGTTGATTAGAGATCTAATCTTGGTCGTTGATATCTCAACGAGAAGACTATAAAGGAAGGCTTGAGGACCATTATGAAAAACACATCGAACTAATCTAGAGTTCGAAATTTCTGGGGTGGGGTTTGCTGAGAAATTCCAACTAGAGATCTGGGCAGTGAGAGGCAGAGATAGCATCCGGAGAGGAAGAAATCTTCTCAGCCGGTGGAGCATCAGTCAGAGAGAGGCAAAGGTGATCTAACCAAGCCAGTGATGAAGGAAGGAGGGCTAGCGCAATGTCTGCATAGGGCTCACGTAGAAGCCGTGCAAAGGCAGAGGAGGGTTTCTAGAATTTTGCTTGTAGATCATTTTCGGAGGCCGAGATCTTGAAAGTGGCATCGGGACTCAGGAGGCTACTCCTCAGGGTCCACAGAGGCAAAACGACTTGGCTGGGGCTGAACGCTGAGCTTGGAAGGAGGTGATGCAGAGGCTGGAAGTTCCAGTGCTGGGATTGCGCAGAGGCTACGTAGTGCCTCACCAAGGTAGGGTTTTCTTCATCCGGATCAGCCAGGAACTCAGTGATTGAGTGAGGTAAATCCTCACAAATTCTTCTACCTATATTTCTCATTATAACTGAATTACCCTAGTGGTATTCAGAGATGTATTCAGACATTGCTACTGCGTAATAATAAAACCCTCAGATCTGCTACACCGGTTTTTCCGCATTGGGTTTTCCGGGGACATAGTCCAAAATAAAGGTGTCATATGTGTGATTGATTTCCTTGTTCAGTTTCCTTGTTTAGGAATCATGAGTATTATAGTGTAGGTTGCTTCAGTGATTTCCTCAGTATTTCATGTATGATTCATAAATATTTGTGTAAAGTAAATTACATAATAGAAGAAGTAATCTAGTTGGTTGCAGTAGGATTCCTTAGTTTGTTGAGATCTAGGAATTTTCACAGATTATTTACTTGTGATGTTCTTTAATTCTTATTATATTCTTCTTATCTTCTTGTCTTCTTAGTTCATCAAGAAAATATCAAAGCAAAAGCACATAGGTCAAGGACAGTAGATGTAGGCCAGTAGCCAAGGAAAAACCCATCTTTAGGGGAAAACCCAATCAATGGTTCTTCCTTCAATAGTATTCTTGAGACTCTAGACCTTGACTCAGACCTCCTCTACACCAAGTCAGCCTTCCTTTGATCCTTCCTCAATTTGACAACAACAACAACAGTAACAACACTATGCAACTTGGAGGAAATACTTTGATCTTGCTTCTAGGAGTTCATTCTTGACCCAATACAACTTCTCAATGCACTAGCACTTATTAAAATCAATTTTGACCTATTCTTCACTTCGCAGTAGAAACATGCAGCGACTGGTAGCAACAAAACAATGAGGGACTTCGATCTTCCAATCTAGGGCACATGTGAGAGAGAGAGAAACACTAAAATTTCGATTTTCCCTCAATCCTTTAGCTTGTCCAAACTTGCACTCCCTTTGACCCCTTCCTTGACTTTGCTCTTTTTCCCTTGCAACCACAGATATCAAATTTCTGTGTGAGTGAGTGATGTCTCCAAATGGGTTCGATCTCCCTCAATCCTTTAGCTTGTCCAAACTTGCACTCCCTTTGACCCCTTCCTTGACTATGCTCTTTTTCCCTCGCAACAACAGATATCAAATTTCTGTGTGAGTGAGTGATGTCTCCAAATGGGAATTCGAGCTTTTGATGAGCTCGAATTCCTGGGCTTGAGGTCGACTTGATCACTTGAAGGTCGACTTGATTTGGAGGGTTCATAAATCTATTTGACTCAATACTTGACCTAATTACATGATTCAAAAGCGCAGTATGGGTCAATTTAAATCTGTAATGACACTATAAACTAAGAATAAATCCTAGGAGTCCACAATGGGGACTTTGACCTAAAATAATATGACCCAAGCATGAAACCCATGCTTTAATAAGTCATTTAATAATAATACAAAATTATTTTCTTTATTCTTTTGACAAGTACAATAAATATTGATTCAAATTCAATTTATGAAGACCAAACCTAGTTATAATCTTCAACACTCCCTCTTAACGAGGGAGGTATTCATAATATACTAGTATGAGGAAGATCTCAACTATGTGAACTGTGAAGAATTTTTAGGCACTTTAATGCCATGGACTAGATTCCTGACCAGGGCAATCTATCCATTGGTCAATCGACAATTTAGGCACCACAATGCCATGCACTAGATTCCTGACCAAGGCAATCTATCCAAGTGGGACTAAGATGGACTAAAGCTTTCAACATCTATAGGTACCATCGGGCTTACTTACTAACCATCAACCTAGGGAACTAGGTGCACATCCACCCGATGCCACCCTCCCTTCCAGACATCAAAACAAAGTGGCGACCTGATGTCTTTCCAGGCAATTCTTCACTCACAAAGCCTCAACACCCCTTGATCCAACAGATCAAGGATAACCAATCTCTCCCAATCAAAATTGGTTGGTAACCAACAACTATCAAAATCTTCGAGAGATTTACCTGTACAAACACAACCCCAATCAGTAATACACTTTCAAATACATTATCAAAGCAAACCTTCGGGGTTTCGATGTTGCCCTTCAACTAATCTCAGTAGGACTATCAATTGAATCTTTGAGAGAAGATTCCTATTCCTACTTCACATGTAGCAACATATCTTCCAAAATGTATTCTCCAATAAAAAATTACGCTGTGCCCGCCCTCTTAACCATGGAGAGTTCATCTATCTAGGCTCCCTCTTAATGTAGGGAGATTAACTTCTTCCTTCGGTGTTGGAGAATCTTTCATGTCTTCCATCCTTCATCATATCAACTTCTCTTACAGACTTCTTCACCGATATGATGTACCTACACAACTTAGATAGCAAGTACAACCAATTTTATAGACGCATGAAGTTAGTCATAACAAAAAAACTTATAGTAGCAGAAGCATTTAGAGTGTTACATAATCAACAAGAGACTATACTTCAATACTTCAACTTCTAGCCTAGGTTTGATATGAACCCTAAATCACATTAGCTATAAGATGACAAAAAATTAGTTCTGTCATATAGCGATCCATAAAAATAAGTCAAAAGAAAAATAAAGGTATCTAATCGCTTTTGGAAGCCATATGATAGACTATCCACTAAGGTTTTATGTAAACTCTAGATTTGACTCAAAACAAACACAACATAAATAACTTCTACTAGACTTCGATGTAAGCCCTAGATTTTCCATCTATAAATTCTCAACAAACATTATATAGATTCAGATGAATATGCATACTAGAGAATTTTAATCATTAGTAGGTCTTAGATGTAAAACCCTAGACTTTTCAATCATCATCCTAGAACTTCAAATTTGGCTAGGGCTTGTTTTCGAACCCTAGAATTTATTACCATTAGAAATTTGGTCAACACACATATCTAGGAGATTACCATCATGCATAAGCATATCATATGTCAGATAATATTAATATATATACCGACCTAGCCTAAGCTGGGGATTTAATCAAAGGAACATATACGTAGGGTTTCATTCCTGGGGCTTTTCATAACAAGGATTTTTCTTGTAGATCTAACCAAAACCTAGGGTTTCAATTCATGTCAAAGCAAACCCTTAATATATCAAAACTTCAAAGATTCGAGATTTCGAACAACATCATTTCACTCCTAATAAGTTAGAGCTTTCATGATCATATCAAAATCCCAAAGATGACATCATCAGTATATCAATTAGTATAACAATTTCTTTATTAATAACCCTAAGTAGGTTTAGGTTTTCACACATTATCAACATACCCTTAGGTTAGGGTTTTCCAGAGAACCTTTCAGGGTTCTTTTTATGCAAACAATCAGACATATATGAGGTGGGTAGATTCATCAAATGATGAATCATCCCAAACAAGAATCTTTTAAGATTCAGGAGAGCTAGACATAGCAATAATTAGTAATGTATAATGGATATACCAAAGAGAATAACAAGACTTTATAATCTAAGACATACCTCTGATATTTTGACAAACCTTTTTGATTTCAATGCTTTGTCTAGTGAGGCCTTCTTTCTTAATCCTTGAGGCCTTCTCCCATGATTCTTGAGCATTCAACAGGTTAATTCGTAGACAAGGAAATAGAGGTAGAAAGGTGATTAGTATTTAATAAAATCAAAACTTTAAATAAGTATATGAAAACAAATAGAGAGGAAATGAGATACTTATCTTGACGAGTTGTTATGGGCTCCCTCCAAAGCTTTGAGGGATACCTAAAAGCTTATAAAACAAGAAAATGTCTTTCCAAAAAGATGTTAAACCTATAACTAAATATAAAATATACAAATGAAATATCTAAAGTTAGGAACAAGGGGCTTAGTAATGTAAGTCCCTTATGTCATTCTCTTCGAGATTTTCTCCCTTGGGAGAGGATACCTCTTCAGCCACATTTGCATGATCTCTATCTCTTTTCTTGTTTCTAGGATTGTCGAGACACTCACTTCTATAGTGCCCCATTTTGTGACAATGATATCATTCAGTCTTGGACATATCAACCTTCTTCCTTGGCCCTTTCTTCTTGAAGTTTCCCTTGTGATGAGCAACATAAGCATTTGAGACTTCTTCATTGTTGGTTACCATTGAGATTCTTAACTATTCTTGATTGCAGGTTGTCCATAGTTCCTCAAAGGTGGGAGCTTCTTTCCAGTCGTTGAGACATAAAGCAAATGCACTCCAAGTAGGTGGCAACCCTAGTACGGTTGTGATTACAAGTTCTTTGTTTGTCACCATTTCATCAATGGTAAGAAGATCATCTCTTATTCTTGCTATTTTCACGAAGAAAGTGGCTACAATATCCTCCTTGGTCATTTTAGTAGTCCTTAGTTCATTTTTCAAGCTTGCCACTTTTCCAATGTTCTTGATGGTAAATAGTTTTGACAAGGCTTCATACATGCCCTGGGCATGATCAATATTTGCTATGAAGGGGACAAGGTTTTCCTTTATGCCTTCAACCATTAGAGTCATGGCTACTAATCCAATTCTCTGAATTTCACCTTATCTGCATCACTTGAGTCTTTTGTGGGCTTCTTCACTTTTCCCTTTACCAAATCTAAGACCTTGTTCTTTTCAAGGATGATGTCAATCCTGTTTTTCCAAGATCTATAGTTTGAAGCTCCTTCAAGCTTGTTCTCTCCCTTGATAGTGTTAGACATCTTCCTTGAAGGTCTTTCCTTAAAGAGTATTCTCTAATGGACTTCTTATGTTTTCTTGATCAATTCCTTGAGATTGCCTTTTCCTTCTTTCTTCGCCAAAGCTCTAATACCATGTTAGAGAATCAGAAAGGCAAAAAGATTTTCTTGTTCTTGATTACTTACTTGTGATGTTCTTTAATTCTTATTATATTCTTCTTGTCATCTTTCTTCTTAGTTCATCAAGCAAATATCAAAGCAAAAGCACATGGATCAAGGACATCAGTAGGCCAACAGCCAAGGAAAAAACCCTTTTTAGGGGAAAATCCAGTCAGTAATTCTTCCTTCAATAGTATTCTTGAGACTCTAGACCTTGATTCGGACCTCCTCCACACCAAGTCAGCCTTCCTTTGATCCTTCTTCAATATGGCAGTAACAACGATATGCAACACTTCCTTCAACCTTGCTTCTGGAACTTCAATCTTGGAGGAAAGACGTCGATCTTGCTTCTAGGAGTTCGATCTTGACCCAATACAACTTCTCATGGCACCAACACTCAGCAAAATCAACTTCAACCTATTCTTCACTTGGCAGCAACAACATGCAGCAATTGGTAGCAACAAAACATTGAGGGACTTCAATCTTCCAATCTAGGGCATGTGTGAGAGAGAGAGAAACACCAAAATTTTGATTTTCCTTCAATCCTTTACCTTGCCCAAACTCACACTCCTTTTGACCCCTTCCTTGACTTTGCACTTTTTCCCTTACAGCAGCCGATATCAAATTTTGTGTGAGTGAGTGATGTCTCCAAATGAGTTCGATCTCCTTGTATATATAGGCTTCTGATGAGCTCAAATTCTTAGGCTTGAGGCCAACTTGATGTGGAGGCTCCATAAATCATATTTGACTCAATACTTGACCTAATTACATGATTCAAAAGCCCAGTATGGGTCAATTTAAATTTGTAATGACTCTATAAACTAACAATAAATCCTAGAAGTCCACAATGGGACTTTGACCTAAAATAATATGACCCAAGCATGAAACCCATGCTTTAATAAGTCATTTCATAATAATATAAAATTCTTCTCTATTATTTTGACAAGTACAATAAATATTGATTCATATACAATTTATGAAGACCGAACTTAGTTACAATCTTCAACAAATGCAACAATAGTGCTTGGCATCGGGCATGGGTATTCATATAGGTTGTTGGGACAACCTGTGGGTATATTCGGGGGGGATGTTTGATACAAGATTAGTGTCAGTTACTGAGAGAGAATGTGACTAGGAAAAGTGATTCTTTTGGTACTATCAGGAGACACAGTTGGTATGACATGGCATTGATAGAGGCTCAGTAGTGTGATAGAAATCTTCAGAGCATGGTTGGTTCTGGTAGGCTCTCAGCTCGGGTTTTAGGGCAGGATTTAGGTTTATAGGGAGCAACTACAGATGATGAGATGGGCTTGGAGACAAATCTAGGTGGTGGAGGTGCCAGAAGTACCTCCCTTGCTAAGAGGGAGTGTTAGTTTTGGTTGCTTGAGAGGTACTTCTGTGTTGGCAGTGCCTAGCATGCAGAAGTGATCGAGCATATTTCACTCTCTAGCCACTTTATTTTATAATGTGATTTTATAAAGTTATAAAAAGACTTATATTTAATGATTAAAAAGTGGCTATGACTTTATAAAGTGGACTCACTTAAGTGATTTAAGTGGGCCCAACATGAGATTAAGCCATGACCATTGTTCTTGAGATGGTGAGATTTAAACTCAGACACTGAGATCTGGGGCTAAGGATTTTAGTCATTAAAGAGAAATAAAAGGAGAAAGGGAGAGTGAAAAGGCACACCTTTTTTTGAGAAGAGAGTGAGAGGAGTTGATGAGAAAAAATAGAGAAGCAATAAGAAGAAGGGCATGAATCTCAAGGAGGGAATTCTCTAAATTGGGCACACACTTCTAGAAAACATTTCTAGCCATTAAGCAGGTCATACAACTAAGTATGGGGACAATTTTCTAGGCAAAGAAGGGCACATGAATTGAGGCTTTTATTGTTGTATCATACAAGCTATCATTGCACAGAAATCAAGGCAACAAGGGCACGATTTTGTAGGCTGCATTTGGGCACAATTTTCAAGCTACAGGAAAATTTGGCACAAAATTTGAGGCTATTGCAGGAATTTGAGGTTTGTTCAGCTACATTTATTGCCGGCCATACAATAGCGAATTTGGGCGATACAGCACGGGAATTGAGGCAGGTTTAGCAATAGAAAATTTAGGGACTGTTTGGCATGATATATGAGATAGGTACAACTTTGTATTGCTGGAAATTTCACCTGTTGAAAAACTCAGAAATTTTCTCTGTGAGCTCAATAATAAATTCCTCTTCTCACTGCTTTTCCCTTCAAAGTTTTATCAGGGACATTGCCTAAAATTTATGTGTCAAATGTGTGGTTGCTTGATGTTGTTTTCCACTCTTTAAGATCAAATAGTATCAAAAGAAACAAGTTGAACGTAAACCAGGTCGAGAGCTTGGTTTATGTTAATTATACTTCGTGATGATTGTCTTATTACTCTGAGAAGGTAAAGATAAATAAGCACTTGATGGTTTGGGATGAAAATCAAGAGGATGATAATTTGGAAGATGGACTGTTGTATTTAGAGCAACTAGAGGATGTTCTGATCCAAGATGATGATGATAAACTTGAGATGCCACCCCCATCTAGTGCTATGGTCCCCCACTTCCAAAACTTCAGCTATAACATCAGGGGCGTCCTCTTCAATTCTGCTGCCAACCTATACTTCACTACCACCATGTGGAGGCCAATGCAAGGATCATGCTGGTGTAAGGAGGAGGGAAGAGAAGATAGATTCAGTACTTTATTTTTCATAGATGATAGATTAGTATTTTGAATTTGGACTTTTCAGTCCTACTTTAGTGTGTAGATGGCCTATTCTGTAAACATTACTATTTGGTCATGTTAACAATTGCTAGATAAGCTATTTCAGTGATTCAGTGGTCTACTTTCTATTATAAACTTAAAGAAAAATTCATGTTTGTTTGAAATTGCTGTTGAGATTTTGTGTATTTGGGGTAGCATCAGTTTAGCTCCAAGTCCCAAATTTTGAGGAAGGACTAGAGCGCACTTGATCTACAAGACTTAGAAATGGATTAGGGAAATTTCATCTGGTTTAGGAGATATTAAATTAATTAATTATTTTAAGTGTATTTCCTAAGTTAAAACTTAGGGAACTTAAATAATTAAAGTGAATTTAATTAAACATCTGGAAATTGTCTAAAGTCACATGGATCAAGCTTTCTTTTAATCTTAGCCATTGATTCAAGATCTGATCATGGCCACTGATTTGTCAATGAGCAAAGTATAAAGAAAAGGCTTGGGGTCATTTGTAAAGACACACAGAGGCAGAGCACGGAAGCTAACCTGAGATTCTAGGGCAGGGTTTGCTAAGAATACTCAAAAGTGTTTCAGCTGCAGAGAGTGGAATTTAGGCCAAGGGGATGATCTGATCCCAGGGTCTAGAATACACAAGAGGCAGAGATCAGCTCAAGGACAGCGCAGAGGAAGGCAGCAACAGCAGTAGCAAGGACAGTGTAGTCCCTATAAGGACAACATGATTTTCAGCAGGAAACCCTCAAGGGTTACGCAGAGACCCTTCAGGGGCAGCGTAGCGACTGCATCACCCAGTCTGGGGTAACACAATCCCTTCTGGAGCAGTGCCGAGGGTTGGTGGACTTCGAAGGCTGACGCAGAGGCTTTCAGGGGCTTCAAAGGTTGACGCAGAGCTTTTCAGGGGCAACACTGGGGTTTCTAGGCCCTAATCTTGGTTGAGTTTTGTAAATCCCGTTTGAGGGTGTGGATAAATTATTATTTTGGCTTTAGATCAGCCAGTGAGTTGTAGATCTAGTATTTGCTCTGTCGGGTTTTCCAGATCTGGAACCCAGATTTGTGTATTAAAAAATGTTATTAATAATAGAACCCTTCAGCAGCCAGAGACTGGTTTTCGCACATTGGGTTTTTCCGAGGACTATTTGTCTAGAAATAACTGTCACTTTGTCAATGTGTGCATGTGCTTATTCTAGATCTGAATTGGTAGAGATCGGTTATGTGTTTTTCTTCGATGTTAACTTGAATTTATTCAGTTAATAACTTATCTAAGTAGGAGGAGCTTAACCAGATTAACAGTAATAATTTTTGCATAAGATATAAGATTAAGAAATTTCTACATGGTATCAGAGAAATTGCAGATCTAGGAGGGTCACCAGCAGGAGAATCTGAAGGATCTAGCTGCAGAAAGCACCTGGAAAAGCAGCAGAAACGCAGATCTGAAGAGACAACGCATTTTTCAGGAGCAGACTCACGCAGAGGGAAGGGTGACACTGTCCAGTGCTGTGTCCTAGCAAGCCCACGCAATTACTGCGCAGAGGCAACACAGAAACAATGCTAGTTTGGTTTGAAGCCAGCCAATGTGATTCAGATCTAAATGTATCAGATCCAGGAAAGAATGCAGAAAAGCTGCAGAAATTCAGAAGCGCTGGTGGGGTTAAAATTCTGAAGTTTTCAGATTTTTAGCCTTAGCACAAGTGACAAAGATTAGGAGGAGGTCAGCTTCTCAGGAAGTTTCTTGCCAAAGGAAACTTAGAGTTTGATCAGAGGATCAAAGAAGAAGTTGAATCATAGTTGATTTGGTAGATTTCCAAGGAGGGAAATCAAGTGTCAGAGGGAGCAGAAGGCACCTGTTTCACCAAGGGCCTTAGATCCATTTCTCTAGCAAAGAGAAAAGGATGTTCGAACACATTCTGAGCAGATGGCTCCTCATGGACTACGTGATCAAGATAGGCTAGATGGCCTCTCTAACTTTTCGGTTTGGAAGGCAAGGATCCTGATTGTCCTTGAGGTGTACAATCGAAGATACCATGCAAAGCAGACTCTACCCACACCGACAGATGCGGATCTCCTTCGGAAGCATAAGTAAGCTGCTAGGCATGCCAAGCGACTAATTATGGATAGTATAAAGGACCATCTTGTACCACACATTGCTGAGAAGAAGACAACTAATGAGATGTGGAAAGTCTTGACTTCTCTGAATGAGGGAAAGTCTGTCCAAAGAAAAATGTTGTTGGAGACCCAAATGAGGTCATTCATGATGGCCAAGGGAGAAGACATGGAGCACTTCCTCTTCAGACTACAGTGAATTAGGGATCAACTGACTGCAACAGGTGCAACGGTAGATGATGCTGTGATAGTCAGAACTGCCCTCAGTGCAGTCACGGATGAGTGGGAAACCTTTGTCCAAAATATCTTGGGTAGAGCAAACCTCCCAAATTGGGATAGCTTGTGGTCAATTCTGCGTCAAGAAGAACTCTGCAGGTTCACCAATAGGTAGCACAGCCCAGGATTGAGCAAACTTGCAAAGTGAAGAAGGAAGATGAGGAAGATGCAACATTGGCACCAAAGAAGCAACCAAAGAACAAGAAGGATCTTTCAAAGATCAAGTGTTTCCAGTGTGGTGAAATGGGACAAAAGGGACAAGGAAGCATCTTCTTCCAAAGCAATTGTGGCAGATGATGGTTCATGAGATGATGCAACCATGAGTGCTCATGAACCACAGAGGTGGGGTGACATGGACATGTAGAGGAGCTACATGGAAGAGAGGCGAGATCCTTGAGCAACTCATCTCTTGGATCACAAGCGAGCTATGACAGCCGTAAGATAGTAGCGAGACAAGTGGAGCAGTGGGTGCATAGATCACAGATGAGGTAGAAGCAGAGGCAGATCAAAAGGCTAGGAGGAGCAGCGCAGAGTAAAGCAGCAGCAGCGTAGAAGCAGTAGCAGCACAGAGGCTGATGTGACTTCAACTGCACAGAGTAGTGCTGCTTACGCAGTGCAGAGCTGCAATAGCGTGATAGATTTCAACAACGCAGAGTAGTGCTGCTTACGCAGTGCAGCAGCAGCGTGATAGATTTCAGCACAAAGAGCTGATGTTACTTCAGTAGTGTAGAGGGAGTTTGATTATGCAGGCAGAGCTATAGCTGTGCATCGTTCTTTAGATGCCAAACAGATCTGTAGCCTATGGAGCTTTAGTGATGAGGATGCAGCCCATCTGACTTGTTTGTCAAAGATTGGCCAAGAGATTCAGTTGTTTCTCTCAACAACTAAAGTTGTAGCGCAAAAGATCAGCTGTGGCAGTGCTATTAGCAGCACAGATGCCGAATAATAAGAGGGAGCTGCAGTACAGAAGTTGCAGTGGCAATGGCAGAGTCATGGGCAACAGTACAGAACTGCAGCAACAGTGCAGAGTTGAGTGGCAGGAGGCCAAGCTTCAGCAACATAGAACCAGTACTCAAAGTCATGTAATGCATAGTGTGATGTATTGCTAGAGCACACCCTTGATGCTAAGAGGGAGTGTTGAGATTTTGTGTATTTGGGGTAGTATCAGTTGTGCTCTAAGTCCCAAATTTTGAGGAAGGACTAGAGTACACTTTATCTGCAAGACCCAGAAATGCATTTGGGAAATTTCATCTGGTTTAGGAGATATTAAATTAATTAATTATTTTAAGTGTATTTTCTAAGTTAAAACTTAGGGAACCTAAATAATTAACGTGAATTTAATTAAACATGTGATGAAATTGTCTTAAGCCACACGGATCAAACTTTCTTTTAATTTTAGCCATTGATTCAAGATCTGATCATGGCCGTTGATTTGTCAACGAGCAAAGTATAAAGGAAAGGCTTGGGGTCATTTGTAAAGACACACCGAGGCAGAGCACTAAAGCTAAGCTGAGATTCTAGGGCAGGGTTTGCTAAGAATACTCAGAAGTGTTTCAGTTGCAGAGGGTGGAATTTAGGACAAGGGGATGATCTGATCCCGGGGTCTAGAATACACAAGAGGCAGAGATTAGCTCAAGGACATCGCAGAGGAAGGCAGTGGCAACAACAACAAGGATAGTGCAGTCCCTATAAGGACAATGTGATTTTCAACAGGAAACCCTCAGGGGTTACGGAGAGACCCTTCAGGGGCAGCGTAGTGACTGCATCACCCAGTCTGGGGTAACTCAGTCCCTTCCGGAGCAGCGCTGAGGGTTTGGAGGACTTCCAAGGCTGACGCAGAGGCTTTCAGGGGCTTTAGACGCTGACGCAGAGCCTTTCAGGTGCAACACTGGGGTTTCTAGGCCCTAATCTTGGCTGAGTTCTGTAAATCTCGTTCGAGGGTGTGGATCAGTTATTATTTTGGCCTTAGATCAGCCAGTGAGTTGTAGATCTAGTATTTTCTCTGTCGGGTTTTCCAGATCTGGAACCCAGATTTGTGTATTCAGAAATATTATTAATAATAGAACCCTCTAGCAACCAGAGACAGGTTTTCGCACATTGGGTTTTTCCGGGGACTATTTGTCTAGAAATAATTGTGTCACTTTGTCAATGTGTGCATGTGCTTATTCTAGATCTGAATTGGTAGAGATCGGTTATGTGTTTTGCTTCGATGTTAACTTGAATTTATTCAGTTAATAACTTATCTAAGTAGGAGGAGCTTAACCGGATTAACAGTAATAATTTCTGCATAAGATATAAGATTCAGAAATTTCTACATGGTAACAGAGCAATTGCAGATCTAGGAGGGTCACCAGCAGGAGAATTTGAAGGATCTAGTTGCAGAAAGCAGCTGGAAAAGTAGCAGAAACACAGATCTGAAGGGACAACGCAGTTTTCAGAAGCTCAGTCACGTAGAGGGGAGGGTGACGTCGTCCAGCATTGTGTCCTAGCAAGCCCACGCAATTACTGCACAGAGGCAGCTCAGAAACAACGCTGGTTTGGTCTGAAGCCAACCAGTGTGATTCAAATTTGAATCAGTCAGATCCAGAAAAGACTGCAGAAAAGCTACAGAAATTTAGAAGAGCTGATGGGGTTAAAATTATGAAGTTTTCAGATTTTTAGCCTTAGCAAAAGTGACAAATATTGGGAGGAGATCGGCTTCTCAGGAAGTTTCTTGCCAAAGGAAACTTAGAGTTTGATCAGAGGATCAAAGAAGAAGTTGAATCATAATTGTTTTTGTAGATTTCCAAGGAGGGAAATCAAGCGGCAGAGGGAGCAGAAGACACCTGTTTCACCAAGGGCCTTAGATCCATTTCTCTAGCAAAGAGGAAAGGAAATTCCTACACATTCTGAGCAGATGGATCCTCATGGACTGTGTGATCAGGATAAGCTAGATGGCCTCTCAAACTTTTCAGTTTGGGAGGCAAGGATCCTGATTGTCCTTGAGGCATACAATCTAAGAGACCATGCAGAGTAGACTCTAGCCACATCAACAGATGCGGATCTCCTTCGGAAGCATAACGAAGTTGTTGGGCATGCCAAGAGGTTGATTATGGATAGTCCACACATAGCTGAGAAGAAGACAACTAATGAGATGTGGAAGGCCTTGACTTCCCTGTATGAGGGAAAGCCTGTCCAAAGAAAAATGCTGTTGGAGACCCAAATGAGGTCATTCATGATGGCCAAGGGAGAAGACATGGAACACTTCCTCTTCAGACTACAGTCAATTAGGGATCAACTGACTGCAACGGGTGCAATGGTAGATGATGCTGTGATAGTCAGAACTTCCCTCAATGTAGTCACGGATGAGTGGGAAACCTTTGTCCAAAGTATCTTGGGAAAAGTGGACCTCCCAGTTTGGGACAGCTTGTGGTCAATTCTGCGTCAAGAAGAACTTCGTGGGTTCACCAAGAGTCAACAAAAGCCAAAATTGAGCAAAGTGAAGAAGGAAGATGAGGAAGATGCAGCCTTGGCATCAAAGAAGCAGCCAAAGAAGAAGAAGGATATTTCAAAGATCAAGTGTTTCCAATGTGGTGAAATGGGACATTTGCCAGCCATTGTCCGGAGAAGAAAAGGGACAAGGAAGCATATTCTTCCAAAGCAGCTGTGGCAGATGATGGGTCAGGAGATGATGCTGCCATGAGTGCTCATGAGCCACGGAGGTGGGGTGACATGGACATGTAGAGGAGCTACATGGAAGAGAAGCGGGATCCTTGAGCAGCTCATCTCTTGGATCACAAGCGAGCTACGACAGCCTTAAGATAGTAGCGGGGCAAGTGGAGCGGTGGGTGCATAGATCACAGATGAGGCAGAAGCAAAGACAGATCTGAAGGCTGGGAGGAGCAACACGGAGAAAAGCGACAACAACATAGAAGCAGTAGCAGTGCAGAGGCTGATGTGACTTTTGCAGCGCAGAGCAGTGTTGCTTAAGCAGTGCAGAGCTACAGCAACATGATAGATTTCATTTGTAAAGACACGCAGAGGCAGAGCATTGAAGCTAAGCTAAGATTCTAGGGCAGGGTTTGCTAAGAATACTCAGAAGTGTTTAAGCTACAGAGAGGGGAATTTAGGCCAAGGGAATGATCTGATCCTGGGGTCTAGAATACACAAGAGGCAGAGATCATCCCAAGGACAGCCCAAAGGAAGGCAGCAGCAGCAACAACAAGGACAACACAGTCTCTCCAAGGACAACGTGATTTGCAGCAGAAAACCCTCAGGGGTTACACAGAGACCCTTCAGGGGCAGCGTAGTGATTGCGTCACCCAATCTGGGGTAACGCAGTCCATTCTGGAAGACTTTCAAGGCTAACGTAGAGGCTTTCAGGGGCTTCAGAGGTTGATGCAGAGCCTTTCAGGGGTAGAGCTGGGGTTTCTAGGCCCTAATCTTGGCTGAGTTTTGTAATTGTCGTTTGAGGGTGTGGATCAGTTATTTTGGCCCTAAATCAGCCAGTGAGTTGTAGATCTAGTATTTTCTCTGTCAGGTTTTCCAGACCTGGAACCCAGATTTGTGTATTCAGAAATTTTCTTAATAATAGAACCCTCCAGCATCCAGAGACTGGTTTTCCCACATTGGGTTTTTCCGAGGACTATTTGTCCAGAAATAACAGTGTCACTTTGTCAATGTGTGCATGTGCTTATTCTAGATCTGAATTGGTAGAGATTTGTTATGTGTTTTGCTTCGATGTTAACTTGAATTTATTCAGTTAATAACTTATCTAAGTAGGAGGAGCTTAACTGGATTAACAGTAATACTTTTTGCATAATTTCTCCCGAACGCTCCCTGGAACAAAAAACGCTTTCCGCTGGGTGGAAATTTTTTTCAATGAAAAAAACGATTTGTTTAGGGCCAGAAATGGATTTTAGGGCTGATGTGGAGGTAAGGGAAGCATTGACATTTCATGGTAATGTTAAATTCTTAAAGTAAAAGGATGAAAATGAAAAATAAAGGAATCATCCTTTTACTTAAATTTTTAACATTACCATGAAATGACTTAGGATGTTTAAGAGTGGTTTCGACCTCATTGGATTTCATATGGAGAAACTAGAATTTTAGGTTTCACTCAAAATTCAACAGACTTAATGGTTTTTAGGGTTTCATGGTTTGGGAATTTGCAATGTTTCCATTTGATTCTATCATGTGTAAGGGTATGATATTGGCATTTGATCAAGAGCATGAAATCCTTTAAGAACCTTGATGTACCCTTCAATCAAAGGAAAACAACTGGTTAGGAATGCTAATCTTTTTCTACCGCATTTTAAGGTTGAGGAGATGAACCCTTCACTCAAACCAAAATCTTTGGTTAGGCATGTTAAACTTTTTCAATTTCTATCATGTTATAAGGTTGAGAAATCGAATTCTGAAGACTTTGAGCTAGATGATGTTTATGTATCTCTTGTTGATGATCCCATTTATAGTAGCGATGAATCAATGATGAGTTTCATGAGAGACCTTGTTGCTCAGTGATTTGTAGTTTTGATGTCTATTTTTGCTACTACTACTACTACTAAAGTTGTAGAGGAGTTTTAGGAGTCCTCAAACTTTGAGCCATATTATTTATGTAGCTCATGTTGATGATCCCTTGTCTAGTAGTGATGATGATTTTGATCATGATGAGGAGTGATCATGTTGTTGATCACTAATATGTAGTCTTGTATTAGGCCAATGGCCTCACAGCTTGTAGCATTGTTTTTGGACTTTATGGGCCATTTGAAGCCTCATTGCTTATGTATTTTTCGATGATATGTATTGCACTCGGTGCCATTTTGATATATTCACCTTTGCATGGTATATAAATGAGCAAACTTTGCATATTTTGTCTCTATTGGCTTAGAATCATGGTTGCAAATCTTAAAAATAGTTTTTTTTATTAAAAAATAATTATTTAATGTATTTTTTTTAAAACCGGTTCATTGAGATCTGACCGCTCCCGGTTAGACTGGTCCCGGTTAGACTGGTTTTGGTTAGAAACCCGGTTCATTAGGTCCATTGGCCCGGTCACCGGTTCCGGTTTTAATAACTATGCTCACACAAATCCAGAAGTACAAGAGGGGTACATGAAGGCATTGGACAAGTTGGTACCTGATAGGGAGGAGTGTGCTAGATTGCGCCTTGAATTAGGCAAATACTTCAGTTGCACTGCGAACTTTCGTTCTTTCCATGCAATGGAAGACAGGGACAGATTTGATGCTATCACATGGTGGGAAGCATATGGTGGCATGGGACTTTTGCCAAAGTTGGCTAAAAAAGTTCTCTCACAAGTTGTGAACACTTCTTCTGCAGAGAGGTGTTGGAGCACCTACAACTTCATACACAATGTGAGAAGAAACAGGCTAAATGAAAACCGAGCTGAAAGCTTGGTTTATGTGCATTACAACTTGAGGTTGTTGAGCCATTACTGTGATCGGGCAAATGAGGATCAATCACACAGAGTCTAGGACAACAACCCAGAGGATGATTATTTGGAGGACGACATGGTACATATGGAAGAATTGGAAGCAGAACTTTTTAGGGATGATGATGAAGCATCAGCAGCACTGCCACACACAGGGCCAGTCCCACCATCTACTGGTAGCAGTGCGGGTGCCAGTGCCAATGCCAGTTCTCGATATCACACTATTGTTCCTTTGCAGATCCAGCCTCCACCTTCTAGTCATGGTCGTGGTACTCCTGAGAGTACTAGAAGACCACCATTTCCTCGTGGCTCGCACAAATTAGACATTTCTCGTGGGCGTGGCAAGGGGCCAGCGAGTAGATAAAATAGATTTGTTGTTTACTAGTCTTTTCTAATTGTTGTTGACAGTTGAACAGTTGAAACTTGACTCTTTCATATATTTAATGACAATTTAAGTTTAAAGTTTGAATTTGAAAGGTGAAACTTTGAAGTTGGCATTTATAAGTTTACAAGTCATTATGAATTATGAATATGATGCTTCATGAAAGTTATATGGTGATCAATGAAGCAATGATGATAAATGTTATATAATATCAATGATGATAAATGTTATATATTGAATTTTGAAATCAATGAATCAATGATGATAAATGATATATATCAATGATGATAAATGTTATATATTGAACTTTGAAATCAATGAATCAATGACGATAAATGTTATATATCAATGATGATAAATGTATATTGAATTTTGAAATCAATGAATCAATGATGATAAATGTTAGATATTGAAATTTGAAATCAATGATGATAAATGTTATATATTGAATTTTGAAAGCTTGAAACTTTTAGATTGATGATTCGCGAGACTCAAGAGTCAATATGTTGTATGCTTCCAACTTGTGGGCGTGGTTGATGAAGATTATAACTTTTAGATGATTGATGTTATATGATTCAATCTATGTTTTTATGTTTTTTATGTCTAATTCATCATTCTATATGTTTTTGTTGACATATATGCATCAATATATATATATATATATATAAACGCTCCCGAAAACGCTCCGGACCAGAAGCTTCTAAAAATGGCGCTCCCGCTCCCAAGTAACCTTGGTAACAGAGCAATTGCAGATCTAGGAGGGTCACCAGCAGTAGAATCTGATGGATCTAGTTGCAGAAAGCAACTGGAAAAGCAGCAGAAACGCAGATCTGAAGGGACATCACAGAGTTTATGAGCAGACTCATGTAGAGGGAAGGGTGACGTTGTCCAGAGCTGTGTCCTAGCAAGCCTACACAATTACTGCGCAGAGGCAGCTTAGAAACAGTGTTGGTTTGGTCTAAAGCCAGCCAGTGTGATTCAGATCTGAATCTGTCAGATCCAGGAAAGACTGCAGAAAAGCTACAGAAATTCAGAAGAGCTAGTGGTGTTAAAATTTTGAAGATTTCAGATTTTTAGCCTTAGCACAAGGGACAAAGATTGGGAGGAGATTAGCTTCTCAGGAAGTTTCTTGCCAAAGGAAACTTAGAGTTTGATTAGAGGATCAAAGAAGAAGTTGAATCATAGTTGATTTGGTAGATTTCCAAGGAGGGAAATCAAGTGTCAGAGGGAGCAGAAGGCACCTGTTTCACCAAGGGCCTTAGTTCCATTTCTCTAGCAAAGAGAAAAGGAAGTTTAGACACATTCTGAGCAGATGGCTCCTCGTGGACTGTGTGATAAAGATAGGCTAGATGGCCTCTCAAAATTTTCGGTTTGAAAGGCAAGGATGTTGATTGTCCTTGAGGCGTACAATCTAAGAGACCATGTAGAGCAGACTCTGGGCACATCGATAGATGCAGATCTCCTTCGAAAGCATCAGGAAGCTGCTGGGCATGCCAAGCGACTGATTATGGATAGTATCAAGGACCATATTGTACCACACATAGCTGAGAAGAAGACAACTAATGAGATGTCGAAGGCCTTGACTTCCCTATATGAGGAAAAGTCTGTCCAAAGAAAAATGCTATTGGAGACCCAAATGAGGTCATTCATGATGGCCAAGGGAGAAGACATGGAGCACTTCCTCTTCAGACTACAGTTAATCAGGGATCAACTGATTGCAACGGGTGCAATGGTAGATGATGTCGTGATAATCAGAATTGCCCTCAATGCAAGTCATGGATTAGTCGGAAACCTTTGTCCAAAGTATCTTGGGCAGAGCGGACCTCCCAGATTGGGACAGCTTGTGGTCAATTACGTAATCAAGAAGAACTTCTGCGGAGTTCACCAAGATGCGGCGAGCGGCGGTCTATGGATAGTATCAAGGACCATATTGTACCACACATAGCTGAGAAGAAGACAACTAATGAGATGTCGAAGGCCTTGACTTCCCTATATGAGGAAAAGTCTGTCCAAAGAAAAATGCTATTGGAGACCCAAATGAGGTCATTCATGATGGCCAAGGGAGAAGACATGGAGCACTTCCTCTTCAGACTACAGTTAATCAGGGATCAACTGATTGCAACGGGTGCAATGGTAGATGATGTCGTGATAATCAGAATTGCCCTCAATGCAAGTCATGGATTAGTCGGAAACCTTTGTCCAAAGTATCTTGGGCAGAGCGGACCTCCCAGATTGGGACAGCTTGTGGTCAATTCTGTGTCAAGAAGAACTCTGCAGGTTCACCAAGATGCAGCACAGGCCAGGATTGAGCAAAGTGAAGAAAGAAGATTAGGAAGATGCAACCTTGGCATCAAAGAAGCAGCCAAAGAGGTGAAGGATCTTTCAAAGATCAAGTGTTTCCAGTGTGGTGAAATGGGACATTTTCCCAGCCATTGTCCGGAGAAGAAAAGGGACAAGGATGCATCTTCTACCAAAGCAGCTGTGGCAGATGATGGGTCAGGAGATGATGCAGCCATGAGTGCTCATGAACCACGGAGGTGGGGTGACATGGACATGTAGAGGAGCTACATGGAAGAGAGGCGGGATCCTTGAGCAGCTCATCTCTTGGATCACAAGCGAGCTACGACAGCCTTAAGACAGTAGCGGGACAAGTGGAGGAGTGGGTGCATAGATCACAGATGAGGCAGAAGCAGAGGTAGATCTGAAGGTTGGGAGGAGCAGCGCAAAGCAAAGCAGCAGCATCGTAGAGGCTGATGTGATTTCAGCAGCGCAGAGGAGTGTTGCTTACGCAGTGCATAGCTGCAGTGGCGCAGAAGGCTTCAGAGGGACAAGGTAGTGTCGCAGCAGCGTGATAGATTTCAGCAGAAGGAGTTGATTTGACTTCAATAGTGCAGAGGGAGTGTGATTACGCAAGTAGAGCTATAGCTGACAGCTGTGCATCGTTCTTTAGATGCCAGCACATATTTGTAGCCTATGGAGCTTCAGTGATGAGGATGCAGCCCATCTGACTTGTTTGTCAAAGTTTGGGCATGAGATTCAGTTGTTTCTCTCAACAATTGAAGTTGCAGTGCACCAGATCAGCAGTGGCAGTGCTATTAGCAACACAGATGCCGAATATTGAGAGGGAGCTGCAGTACAGAAGTTGCAGTGGCAGTGGTAGAGTCATGGGCAGCTGTACAGAATGAGAGCAGCAGTGCAAAGTTGAGTGGAAAAAGGCCAAACTTCAGCAGCACAGAACCAATACTCAAAGTCATGTAGTGCATAGTGTGATTAATTGCTAGAGCACACCCTTGTTGCTAAGAGGGAGTGTTGAGATTTTGTGTATTTGGGGTAGCATTAGTTGTGCTCTAAGTCCCAAATTTTGAGGAAGTACTAGAGTACAGTTGATCTACAAGACCCAGAAATGGATTTGGGAAATTTCATCTAGTTTAGGAGATATTAAATTAATTAATTATTTTAAGTGTATTTAATTAAACATGTGATGAAATTGTCTTAAGTCACACGAATTAAGCTTTCTTTTAATCTTAGCCATTGATTCAAGATCTGATCATGGTCGTTGATTTGTGAACGAGAAAACTATAAAGGAAAGGCTTGGGGTCATTTGTAAAGAGTCTTTACTAAAGACACACAGAGGCAGAGCACTGAAGCTAAGCTGAGATTCTAGGGCAGGGTTTGCTAAGAATACTCAGAAGTGTTTCAGCTACAGATAGGGGAATTTAGGCCAAGGGGATGATCTGATTCCAGGGTCTAGAATACACAAGAGGCAGAGATCAGTTCAAGGACAGTGCAGTCTCTCCAAAGACAGTGTGATTTTTAGCAGGAAACCCTTAGGGGTTACGCAGAGACCCTTTAGGGGCAGCGTAGTGACTGCGTCACCCAGTCTGGGGTAACACAGTCCCTTCTAGAGCAGTGCTGAGGGTTTGGAGGAATTCCAAGGCTGACGCAGACGCTTTTAGGGGCAGTGCTGGGGTTTTTAGGCCCTAATCTTGGCTGAGTTCTGTAAATCTCGTTTGAGTGTGTGGATCAGCCATTATTTTGGCCCTAGATCAGCGGGTGAGTTGTAGATCTAGTATTTTCTCTGTTGGGTTTTCCAGATTTGGAACCCAGATTTGTGTATTCAAAAATATTCTTAATAATAGAACCAATGTGGAAAAAGTCAAAGTCGGGATTAAATCGGCAAGGGTCCAAAAGTTGAAAAAGTCGGCAAAGTCGGGAGTTTTTTGAAAAAGTCGGCAAAATTAAAAAAATACAAAAATATTCATATTTTGAAAAAATCCTGACTTTTTGGAAAAAATCCTGATTTTTTCAAAAAAAATTTAAAAAATTATTAAAGAAATTACCTCAATCACGATTTTTTGGAAAAAGTCGGCAAAAAGTCGGGACTTCGAGGATAAAATCCCGACTTTTTCAACTTTCAAAAAATCGGGAAAAGTCGGCCGATTTTATCGGCGCCTGCAAAAAATCGGGATTTTTTGAAAAAGTCGCAATTTTTTCCCGACTTTTTTCACACTGAATAGAGCCCTCCAACAGCCAGAGACTGGTTTTCCCACATTGGTTTTTTCTGGGGACTATTTGTCCAAAAATAACTGTCACTTTGTCAATGTGTGCATGTGCTTATTCTAGATCTGAATTGGTAGAGATCTGTTATGTGTTTTGCTTCGATGTTAACTTGGATTTATTCAGTTAATAAATTATCTAAGTAGGAGGAGCTTAACCTGATTAACAGTAATAATTTCTGCATAAGATATAAGATTAAGAAATTTCTACATGGTATCAGAGCAATTGCAGATCTAGGAGGGTCACTAGCAGGAGAATCTGAAGGATCTAGCTGCAGAAAGCAGCTGGAAAAGCAGCAAAAACGCAGATCTGAAGGGACAGCGTAGTTTTCAGGAGCAAACTCACGCAAAGGGAAGGGTGACTTTGTCCAACACTGTGTCCTAACAAGCCCACACAATTACTGCGTAGAGGCAACTCAGAAACAACGCTGGTTTGGTATGAAGCCAGCCAGTGCGATTCAGATCTGAATCTGTCAGATCCAGAAAAGACTGCAGAAAAGCTGTAGAAATTCAGGAGAGATGGTGGGGTTAAAATTCTGAAGTTTTCAGATTTTTAGACTTAGCACAAGTGACAAAGATTGGGAGGAGATTAACTTCTTAGGAAGTTTCTTGCCTAGGGAAACTTAGAGTTTGATTAGAGGATCAAAGAAGAAGCTGAATCATAGTTGATTTGGTAGATTTCTAAGGAGGGAAATCAGATGTCAGAGGGAGCAGAAGGCACCGTTTTCACCAAGGACCTTAGATCCATTTCTCTAGCAAAGAGAAAAGGAAGTTTCAACACATTCTGAGCAGATGGCTCCTCATGGACTGCGTGATCAGGATAGGCTAGATGGCCTCTCAAACTTTTCGGTTTGGAAGGCAACGACCCTGATTGTCCTTGAGGCGTACAATGTAAGAGACCATGCAGAGCAGACTTTGGCCACACCGACAGATGCGGATCTCCTTCAGAAGTATAAGGAAACTACTGGGCATGCTAAGCGGCTGATTATGGATAGTATCAAGGACCATATTGTACCACACATAGCTGAGAAGAAGACAGCTAATGAGATGTGGAAGGCCTTGACTTTCCTGTATGAGGGAAAGTTTGTCCAAAGAAAAATGTTGTCTGAGACCCAAATGAGGTCATTCATGATGGCCAAGGGAGAAGACATGGAGCATTTCCTCTTCAGACTACAGTCAATCAGGGATCAACTGACTGCAATGGGCGCAACAGTAGATGATGCTGTGATAGTTAGAACTGCCCTCAATGCAGTCACGGATGAGGGGGAAACCTTTGTCCAAAGTATCTTGGGCAGAGCGACCTCTCAGATTGGGACAACTTGTGGTCAATTCTGCGTCAAGAAGAACTCCACAGGTTCACCAAGAGGCAGCACAGGCCAAGATTGAGCAAAGTGAAGAAGGAAGATGAGGAAGATGCAGCCTTGGCATCAAAGAAGCAGCCAAAGAAGAAGGATCTTTCAAAGATCAAGTGTTTCCAGTGTGGTGAAATGGGACATTTTGCCAGCCATTGTCCGGAAAAGAAAAGGGACAAGGAAGCATCTTCTTCCGAAGCAGCTGTGGCAGATGATGGGTCAAGAGATGATGTAGCCATAAGTGCTCATGATCCACGGAGGTGGGGTGACATGGACATGTAGAGGAGCTACATGGAAGAGAGGTGGGATCCTTGAGTAGCTCATCTCTTGGATCACAAGCAAGCTACGACAGCCTTAAGACAGTAGTGGGACAAGTGGAGCAGTGGGTGCATAGATCACAAATGATGCAAAAGCAGAGGCAGATCTGAAGGTTGGGAGGAGCAGCGCAGAGCAAAGTAGCAGCAACGTAGAAGCAGTAGCAGCGCAGAGGTTAATGTGGCTTCAGCAGCGCAGAGCAATGCTGCTTACGCAGTGCAGAGCTGCAGCAGCAGCGTGATAGATTTCAACACAAGGAGCTGATGTGACTTCAGTAGTGCAGAGGGAGTCTGATTACGCAGGCAGAGTTGTAGATGTGCATCGTTATTTAGATCCCAGCACATATTTGTAGCTTATGGAGCTTCAGTGATGAGGATGCAGCCCATTTGACTTGTTTGTCAAAGATTGGTCAGGAGATTCAGTTGTTTCTCTCAACAACTGAAGTTGCAGTGTAGTAGATCAGCAGTGGCAGTGCTATTAGCAGCACAGATGCAGAATATTGAGAGGGAGCTGAAGTACAGAAGTTGTGGTGGCAGTGGCAGAGTCATGGGCAGCAGTATAGAATGGCAGCAGCAGTGCAGAGTTGAGTGGCATGAAGCCAAGCTTCAGCAGCACAGAACCAGTACTCAAAGTCATGTAATGCATAGTGTGATGTATTGCTAAAGCACACCCTTGATGCTAAGAGGGAGTGTTGAGATTTTGTGTATTTGGGGTAGCATCAGTTGTGCTCTAAGTCCCAAATTTTGAGGAAGGACTAGAGAACACTTGATCTACAAGACCCAGAAATGGATTTGGGAAATTTCATCTGGTTAAGGAGATATTAAATTGATTAATTATTTTAAGTGTATTTCCTAAGATAAAACTTAGGGAACTTAAATAATTAAAGTGCATTTAATTAAACATTTGATGAAATTGTCTTAAGTCACATGGATCAAGCTTTCTTTTAATTTTAGCCATTGATTCAAGATCTAATCATGGTCGTGGATTTGTCAATGAGAAAAGTATAAAGGAAAGGCTTGGGGTCATTTCTAAGGACACACAGAAGCACAACACTAAAGCTAAGCTGAGATTCTAGGGCAGTGTTTGCTAAGAATACTTAAAAGTGTTTTAGCTGCAGAGAGGGGAATTTAGGCCAAGGGGATGATTTGATCTCGGGGTCTAGAATACACAAGAGGCAGAGATCAGCTTAAGGATAGCGCAGAGGAAGGAAGTAGCAGCAGCAGCAAGGACAGCATGATTTTCAGCAGAAAACCCTCAAGGGTTACGCAGAGACCCTTCAGGGGCAGCGTAGTGACTGCGTCACCCAGTCTGGGGTAATGCAGTCCAGTCCGGAGCAGCGCTAAGGGTTTCTAGGACTTCCAATGCTGACGCAGAGGCTTTTGGGGGCTTCAGAGGCTGATGCAGAGCCTTTCAGGGACAACGCTGGGGTTTCTAGGCCCTAATCTTGCCTGATTTTTGTAAATCCCGTTTGAGGGTGTGGATCAGTGTTTATTTTGGCCCTAGATCAGCCAGTGAGTTGTAGATCTAGTATTTTCTCTGTCGGGTTTTCCAGATCTGGAACCTAGATTTGTGTATTTAGAAATATTCTTAATAATAGAACCCTCCAGCAACCAAAGACCGGTTTTCTCACATTGGGTTTTTTCGGGGATTATTTGTCCAAAAATAACTGTCACTTTGTCAATGTGTGCATGTGCTTATTCTAGATCTGAATTGGTAGAGATTTGTTATGTGTTTTGTTTCGATGTTAACTTGAATTTATTCAGTTAATAACTTATCTAAGTAGGAGGAGCTTAACCAAATTAACAGTGATAATTTCTGCATAAGATATAAGATTCATAAATTTCTACAATTGCTAGAATCTATATGGTTGATGCTCGAACCGTTAATAATTAATGTGTTATGGATGTTTTTATCTTGATTTATGTACAAATATGCATGTTTTCATATATTCTGCAACTAATTTGGCATTCTGGATGTTTTTTTGAATATAGAGTCTAGACGCTTATAGGATCAGAATGCATTACTTTCGAGGATTTTTGGAAAATGATGCTCTCAATGCTGCCATTCACAAAAATGCTCCTGCTTCATGCAACCTTGCTTACCTCTATAAGAGAAGAGTTCAATGATGAAGACGAGAATCTCCTTCCTCTATTTATATGAGATGTGAAGGGAGTTTGAAAAGTCAAGTGGACCTAGTCCACGATAAGCAACCTACAAGATGGAAATAGGTCCAGACATGTGAATTTCTTGTCCTACAAGTGACATATGTCAAGCTCCAATTTGATGAGCATCCACAAGCATGGCTCCAATACAAGAGGGCTACTCATCCAAGGTCCAACGCTCCACCTCCAAGGGCTCCAATACCCCACTACCTCTCCCAGGCCATGCACCCATTAAGTCCACTCCACCTACATGATCTCTATTGCAACCCAAGTGTTCCCAAGTCAACTTGAAGACTCATGCAAGCATCCAAGCAGCCCAATGATTTCTTGGGCTCAACACATACCTCTAGAATGCAAATGCTTCTCCAATGCAAGGCACTCTCCAAGCAAGCAACTGCCTCCATGTGGCTAGTGAGTAGTGTGTTAGCAAGCTGTCTCCAACTTTCAAAGGAATAATGTGAATCAGGCATGCATATGAGATCTAGCAACCAACGAGTAAGGCACTTCCAATATGCATGTTCATCATGGATCAGTGAAGGGCTAATCATCGATCATGCAACCCACATTTCATGAAGCACCCTTTAACATCAAGATTACATAAAATATTAAAATTTTAATGAAAAAATATATTTTTAAAGATTCCAAACCATTAAAGACAAAATATGCAAAGTTTGTTCATGCATATACCACATCATGGTGAGTATGTCAAAATGGTACCAAGTGCAATGCATATTTGAAACAAAATATTTAATCAATGAGACTCTAAATGGCCTCTGGAGCCCCCAAAACATTATGCTACAACCCACTAGCCTCCTACATATCACCAATCAACATGATCAATCGTGAAACTCAACACGAGTGCATTGTATTGTTTTCAAGTGATTTATTGTTGAAGATTTTCACTGAAAGACAGCCTCTAATTCTGCTGCAGCACTTACACCTGAATTTCAGACTTTATAAGGCATATTGTCTTCTTCTACACTTTAGGGAACATCACTTGTTCTAGGGATGCAATGGCTTGCATTCCTGACCACTTTGGGGGTTTAGCCTACAATTTTCAGGATTTTGTCTAAATTTGACTTCATGCTATATTTTTAGTGCATGTCACATGGTTGTTGGGCTTTATTGCACAATTGCAAGACTCATATTCTGCAGCCAAACATCTTAAATCTAGTATTTCACTAGCTGACCTGCACATTAAGTTCTACTTTGAAAAAAAAATAACAATAATAACTGTGGGACAGCCTATATGGTACCAAATTGGTACCCACTCAGCTTAGAAGGTATGAACTCTGCCAAGCTGGACTGGTTTGGTATCGAACCTGGCTGTTTGTACTCTAAAGCAGCTCATTTGGTACTAAATTGGTCCCTGATACAGTTTGTAAGTTGAGTTGGGACCCTTAGAACACATCCATGACAATCCAGAAGCTGCAATTAACTGCCTGAATATTGCTGTGTGTTGTCCCCAACAATTTTGCATTGTCTGTTGCAAAGATATGGCTGGAAACCCCACCTCCGGTTACCTCCAGTGATAGGTATATGGTACCAAACTGGTACCCACTCATCTGAGAAGGTATGAACTCTGCCAAGTTGGATTGGTTTGGTATCGAACTCGGCTATTTGTACTCTAAAGCAGCTCATTTGGTACTCACTGCCTGAATATTGCTCTGTGTTGTCCCCAACAATTTTGCATTGTCTGCTGCAAAGATATGGCTGGAAACCCCACCTCCGGTTACCTCCGGTGATAGGTATATGGTACCAAATTGGTACCCACTCAGCAGAGAAGGTATGAACTCTGCCAAGTTGGACTGGTTTGGTCTCGAACCTGGCCGTTTGTACTCTAAAGCAGCTCATTTGGTACTAAATTGGTCCCTGATACAGTTTGTAAGTTGAGTTGGGACCCTTAGAACACATCCATGACAATCAGAAATATAGAAGTAGCTGAGCCATTTTATTATAAAACTGGTGCAAGAGTACAAATATATGGAAGGGATGCACTTGGGTTTGCTTCAAAGGCAAGTGGAGCAAAGCCCAGGTGAAGCAATGACAATCCGGAAGCTGCAATTAATTGCCTGAATATTGCTCTGTGTTGTCTCCAACATTTTTGCATTGTCTGCTGCAAAGATATGGCTGGAAACCCCATCTCCGGTTACCTCTGGTGCTCAGAAAATTCTACAAAATTATTTCTAGGTTCCTCAAGCAAAACCCACCAAAACCATAGATGGTTTGGCCTGGTTTTGACCTCCCAAAATCGACCCCCAAATGCCCTATGCCCTCCAATGACTGCTGAAGCACACTATCTGTCAATACACCAACAAAATCCACCTAACACACTCTTGAAAAGTAGCAATCAACTCCACCAACACTTCCTTTAATTCTCCTGACAAGAAATAGCTCCAATGAATGAGTCTCTTACTCCCATGTGTGCTCGATGTCTATCTTATGTGCTGGCCCAGGAACTGTGAAATGACCCCTCAAAACTGCTCCAAAAATTCTGAAAATTTAGAGAGAGGCTCCTCACATCCCAACGAATAAAACCCAGAATATTTTGAACTAATTCTAGCTAAACCAACAATTTGCCCTGCTATAACAATGATGATTTCAGACCCAAATATCGCCCTGAAAATTCTGAAATTTTAACCACAAAGTGCTCTCACTAAACCTAGAAAAACCTAGAAAATTCTTGAGATGAATCCACCAGTCACTGAAAACTAAAAATCCACATGTAGCCCATCACGATCTACCAGTGAGCTACAAAAATCAAAATTCTCTAAGAATGGACACTTTCCTTGAAGGGAAATTCCTCCAAATCCCTCTAAAATTTCTTCCTCAAACTTCTAGCCAAAATCAGCTCCAATGCTCGGAAAAACACTACTACTCAACCCCTGCAAAATAGCTGGAAATCCAACCCACATTAGTTAATCCTTCAATGAGCAACTGGAACTGCCTTTGTGCCGAAGGAGCGGCAATTAGAGTGAATACTTGCAATAAAGCTTTGTGGAAATCCTGAATTGGACTCTCCAAATTACGTCACTAGGGAGACATTTGAAATTCTCCGAAATGAGGGTGGAATTCCGCTTGGAGATTCCTTATGCTAAACAGTGTTGGTTGACTTGGCTAAGCAGCTCAAACAAACTCTCCAATTCTGAAATGAAATGCCAAAATAGAATGATCAAAATGAGGCTCTAGTTTTCCTTTTATATATCCTTTCCCTTTCTCATACCATGGTTTGATTTCTCTCACTCTAGGCTTTGATACCATGGTTTGATTCTTCCCATGGTTCAATTTCCGTTTTGGTAATCTCCACAACTTATCTCCATTGTATTTTTTTCTTCTTTTTCTATGTCCCAACCATTCCCCTTTCTCCAAAATTTATTTAATATCTCCACAACTTATTTCTCCTAATTTTATTTATCTAAAAATATTTATTATTCAGCCAAAATTGCAAAATTAAGAGTTTCCCTTAGCAAAATTATTAATTACATTACTGGTTGCCCCACTATTTTCTCCATATGTTGCTCTTATTTTTTTTGTTGTACTTAGTTTCCTATTTCAGTTATTTTGAGAGTTGCAATAGTGGTTCCATTTCGGGGAAGAAAACATCACAGGCGTTGTTTGTATATTCAACGTGGCAAGTTGGATGCTTTGTTGGAGAATTGCTAGTATTATCCTTTTGGGACATTCTTAGGCTGGGTGTCCTATCAGTTCAATTTGATCCTAACTAATCTGAACTAACAATTAAACTTTATTTTGAAATTTATAATAATTTTGACATTATTGGCTGAGACTCCCCTCTCTTATGGATCTCTCTTTTAAAAAAAATATCATTTACATTGTGTCGTATGTACATTTTATAATACGATTTCGATTAGAAGATTTCAAAGTATTAATTATATCCATATCCATGTGCATGATATTAGAAATATTTATGTATTATAGGAGTTAGGTAGGCAATTTGAAAGGGTGCAGTTTAACTCTTCTATGTTTTTTTCCCCTTTTCTCGTTTTGGGCAATACAATTAGTGAGATCGCAATTTTTGGTTGTTAAAATGTGTTTTTGCATACATCAATGAAATCAGTGCTTTGAAAAACCCTTGGCGTAACTGGATTGTGCAGCCTCCAAAGCTCAATTCTGCGATTCACACAAATTTCTCATAGACAATTTATTCATGTTATTGGCAGGTCGCAAGGCGGCGCTTTCAGTTTTTTTCCAATGCACCTTCCTTTGGGTGGATATATTGCGGTTCTCATAATTTTAGTCCGGCTGCATGGGGTCGTCCTTTGTTTAAGCCTTCAGCAAGTAAGGCAGCAACTAGTGCTGGTTCAGTATTGGGTTCAACTCTTCGCATATGTAATTATGAGATTGGTCTTGTATTTATTGTTCCCCCGCCTGAAGATCCCGGTTGCACTGTAAAGAATCGTGAAGATCTGGACAGGTTTATTTTTCCATTTGTTGTACCAGCACCCAAATACGCAGAGTCAGACAGACCAGCAACAGCTAAGGCAATGCGTGAAGCTAGAATTGAGATGCTGAAATTAAAACAGTTGGAGGAAACAGAAGCTGGAGAATATTTGGAGCTAGAGGAAGTGCCAGACGAGGAGGAAGATCTAGATGAAGAATCATGCAGGGAAGGCTCTAATGATGGTGGTCAGCAGGAAGAGGAGGAAGAAAAAGTGTATGCTGAAACGCTTTGGAGCCAACTTGATTCCTCTCATTCATAATCTCTTTACAGCAATCATTATTATATTTTTTAGTTCATTTTATGATCAATTCACTCGTGGCTTAAGCTGCCTTTTGGCAAGGCCATTGGATTGTACATTATTCAAATCTATTCATCCTATAAATAATTCATTGTACGATCTCAATCCATTTCAGAAATATTTCGTTGTACCATCCCAAAGTTTAAAGCCTTATATTGTGTCTAACAACTTTATTGTAAACAATGGCAAGTGCATTATACGTGTAAAGCATAAAAGATGTACTGAATGAGAATAATACTCTTATCAAAGTTAAGTTGTTCAGCGTCGTTTTGAACGCTGTTGATGGGTCATTATTACATTCTTTTCAGATGGACGATTGGCTCAAATGGTCATTCTGTATGACAGGCTTCTATTTTTCTAACGATATATCTGGCATAGGGGTAAATAAAGGCTTGATATTGCAGCTGGCCACTCTTGGTTGAATGCTTCTGTCTATATGTTTGGATCAAAGCTATCAGAACTATAACCATGACTGGAAACGGCCTGGGGCCAGAGCAAAACTGGAAGTACCGCCTGTCAGAAAAGTTTAAGAATGGCTAGATTAAAAATATATCAAATATGTATTCATGTATAATTATGCAAATTTAAGTTATTAGATGTAAAGTTTGTTTCTTGTCCCAAGAGGTGTCCTACAGTTCAGTTCAGTTCCGTTCCGTTTCTTAATGGGTAGATGTAAATATGTAAATGTTGATTTAATATGAGGGAAATGGATTCAATTAAATTTGTTATATTATGTTTTTGTTTTTATTAATAAAATTATAAACATGTTTTTAGACATATTATATTAAAATAAACTTAAATAATGATGATTTATTTTCGTAATTATGATATTTTAGAAAATATTGAGCTGAGAGACTCGTTCTAAAGCTTATTCTCATTCTACATTCTAAAGCCCCATATGAAGGGGTGTAAGTTTGCCATCATCTATTTCCCTTTAAATAAAAGCAAATGTTAAAAATTATGTTCTAAATAGAAAATGTAAGTTTGCTATCATCCATTTCCTTTTAAATAAAAACAAAAGTTAAAAATTATGTTTTAAATAGAAAATGTAAGTTTGCCATCAGTCATTTCCCTTTAAATAAAAACAAATGTTAAAAATTATATTTTAAATAGAAAATTAATGTCGACTATAATGATAAAAAAAAAATGAATATGTTGTGAAGTAATTAGAAGTAAAAAAACATGTGAGTAAGATGTTTAAATCTTATAATTTGGTTACCGATAATTAATATTGGCACATACTTGAAATATGTTAGTAATAAAAAACTATTTTATTTTGCATCGTAAAACAAGTTTGCCATCATCAATTTCCCTTTAAATAAAAACAAAAGTTAAAAATTATGTTCTAAATAGAAAATTAATGTCGACTATAATGATAATAATAAGAGAAAAAATGAATATGTTATGAAGTAATTAGAAGTAAAAAAAATGTGAGTAAGATGTTTAAATCTTATAATTTGGTTATTGATAATTAATATTGACATATGTTAATAATAAAAAACTATTTTAATTTGCATCATAAAATGTAATAATAAGAGAAAAAATGAATATGTTATGAAGTAATTAGAAGTAAAAAAAATGTGAGTAAGATGTTTAAATCTTATAATTTGGTTATTGATAATTAATATTGACATATGTTAATAATAAAAAACTATTTTAATTTGCATCATAAAATGTCTGGATATACATGTTATGTAAAATATTTTAATGTCAATTATACATTATTATACATTATCTATCATTTAAAAAAAATATGTATATATCATGAAAACATTAAGTTTTTATGGTTAAAACATTAATTTGGTCCTATATATACTTTATTTAGGATTCAAAAATGCAATTTATATGATGAAAAATAGCACATTGTTTTTTACACTCTAAAGAAGTTTGCACGTGAAGACATTTGATCACTCTTTGATCACTCTGATCACTTTCGACTCTCTGTACTTAAGATGGATTTATTTATATTAAATGGATAGACATCAATTGATAATAGACATTAAAACACTTCTTGTATTGCAGAAACTAATATATTAAATGAATAGGAATCAATTGATAATAGACATTAAAACACTTCTAGTATTGTTAAAATTAAAAAAACCATAAGAACTACCTGTTGAAATTTGAGAGAACCAAATAATTTCTAGACTTTATAATTACTTGTGACTATTTGTTTGCATGTTTTTCATATATTCTTTATTTTTTTCATCAGGTCATCAAGCAATTATACAAATGCAATACACAAAAGACAAGATATCTGAAATTAGGCCAAAGGCCATGGAAAAACCCATAAGAGGAAACCCTCTCAATCCTTTCCTTATAGAGCATTCATCAACAAGAGAAATCCCAGTCACATATAGAAGATCCAATTACCAAGTCAGCCCTCCACCAAATCTGATCATGAAATTGCCATATGATAGTCCATAAGTATTGCTCAAAGTATGTCGCTTTGCCTGTCTTCAACCAACCTCAGAGGTTTGCATTATTACAAAGATAATCACCATAGATACTTGTATAAATACCACAGAGAACTAGCATTATCATTACATGAAGCTCCCATCATTATTTTAGGATACTTGCATCATCATTACAGAAAAATGTCTCTGAAATCCGCATTAGCATATACTTAAACTCGCTCTCAAACCTCAAGAAACTCAGATGTCATAGCCCTACTGGTCTTAGAGAAACTCAGATATCTGAGAGCTCACCTGCCTCAAAAAACTCAGATACTTCAGAACTTTACTTGCTTCAGAACCTCATATATTACTTCTCTGAACAAATGATCGAATTGCGAATCAATTGGTGTAAACATTCCAATATATAGTTGTTTCTTTGTGTGAAGGGTAACGACCTTTGAGTAGGTTATAATTTAACAATTTTAGTTACTCTCACCTAAAACTTTTTAGGTTATAATTTAACAATTTAGTTACTCTCAAGGTTTAAATAAAAAATATTTAGACATTAAAATTAATTTTAGACATTAATTAAAAAAATTTAACCAATTATGAAATTAATATAATAAATAAGAATTTTAAATTAGGGTTATTATTTTAGAATTAAAATTAATACAAATAATATAGATAATTTAAATTAAAAATTTGAAATATTTATTTAAAAGTTTTTAAATTTTTATTATTTAAATTAAATTAAAATAAAAAAACTTTAAAAAATTTTAAAATAATAAAGTAAAATTTATTTTTAACATAATTTGTTGTCGGCTCCTATCATCATCATTAGCTTTCACTATTTATACATTGACCTCTTGCGAACCTCTTTCATTCTTCATTCATTTCTTGTCCTGAAAATGGATCCCCGTTGGGATTCGAAACGTCAACAATTGTTTTATGATACTGTGGATAATCCAGATTCTGCAACTAACGACAACCACAGAAGTTTGAGAACCATAGTAGGTCAACTTGTTTGCTGGGAGTGCTGACTTGGTAGATTGGAAATATAAATGACACTCAATTTTTTTCATTGACCAATAATAAAGCATAAATAACATGCTACAAAATAATAATAATATTTTTTTTTCTTTTTTTTAAAATGAAATCCATATTCATACAAGTACAATGATAATTATGAAGATTGAACCTAATTACAATTTAACAACTCCCTTTTAACTAAGGAGGTATTCATAATGACTAATTAGGATATTCTCAAGTTGAAAACTTCTATAAGAAAGGATCTGGATTGATAAGCGTCAATGACGATTTACGTCATCATTAGAAGCATTGTCATAACGTCAAGGCCTAGGAAAATTCACTCTATCTCTCCACTAGATCATAGCACAATGCCAGGAGGCATAAAATTTGGACACCACCGCCTCTCAAGGCACATACCCCACCCAGGTGTTCACCAAGTTTTTCCTCACGAGGCCATTTCCTAATCCATTGCCACAATATTTGACACTAGGAAATGTCAATCCTTGTGACTATTCTTATCTTATATCAATGTACTTACTTACAGTGGTTTGCCCTAGTCAGGGTACAAATCTTCAAAGGATATCGGTCTCAGATGCATATGCAATCCACCATTCTCCCTACCAATGTTCTTTACTAGGCTTACAATTGTTAGTCCTGGCCATAATATGTGACACATGGAGAACACGTTGATCACGCTCACTCCCTATCAACTAAGGAGGAGGTATCCACAAGCCTAAGTTTGTCGCAAAAATACTCATCCTCTTTCATGAAAAGGAACTTCATCAATACATCGGCTATATGTTCTTCCGTGAAGATCTGTTGTAGTTTCTTGGCTCCTGTCTGCATGAAACTCTCGTATCATAAAGCACTTTGACCTTCTTGGTTCTCTGTAAATCTTCATGCAACATTGATCAATATCATAATTGAATCCAGCATGTCATCAATTAGTTCATCAAACACTTTATGGAGCCAAACTTCTTCACAACTGATTGTACATGCCTTCACATCTTCTTCATTATGATTCTACTTCACGTTCTTCCAAGAAATCATACTAGTTCCCAACCATCAATAGTATCTTTATTCATCATTAGCATTTCCAACTCAATCAATGTGTTTTTGAATTGAACCAATCAGTTTTCACTACAATAATATCAGAAATCTACAATTTCTTGCTAAAGGGTATTGCCCTAGATTTGTCATATTCTCCTTTGATCACAAGCTTCTCTGGGTTTTCTTCCAAACTTCAAGTAATATTATAGTTCCCTCTTTCCAACTGAGGTAAGCGAACTTATTCATGCTACCATCTAATCAACTTCTTTGATGCATATATCAAACTGTTTCCTCCAGAATCTTCATGGCTTTGCCACATTCTTCCAATTCTTGCATCTGTTAGTCAAGTTTAGATAGTTCTTGCCTTGACCCGCAAACTTTATTAGAAGGCTATGAAAAAAAAATATAGACAAAGTACAAAGATAACAACAATAATAGTAATCAAAGGGAGATGTAGAGTACTTATCTTTTTTAGGAAGGTCAACTCCCCCTTAATCTTGGACCTTTTCACCAACTTTGTGCGTACATCAGTATGATGTCATTTCTTTCATCTGTAAGAGTTGGATGTTCTTCTTGCAGTGGAAGAAATTAGTTAGGGTTTGTGTATCTAGGGTTTTCTGATTCAAATATTTTCAAGGGTTTACAAACCCTAGATGCTCCAAAGTCTTCAAAACCTACCATTCTTTAAAATTGCAATTTCTACAAGTACACTAATAAGTTAGTTGCAAATCCCTAGAGATGTTATTGACAAGTCTTCTAACATGGATTTTATTTCATTCCTTAATTACAAAACCTTGTCTTAATATGCAAGGATCCATATCAATGATTTTTGATATATTTATACAGATCCATTTATAATGTCCTACTATAAGATCAATAGCATATGTGATTTCATCATGACTTAGAAACTAGTATCATGGGTTATTGGTTGAAAGTGAGTAAATAATATACTTACCTCTTTCAACCTTACCCTTTCCATCCTTGTAGAGATCTCGTCCTTTGCAACATAGATTATATTCTTCTTTAGATGACATATATCATTTTTCTCCTACAAAAGTACCTTGGATCTTCAACCATCTAACTAGGATGTGAACCATAGATATTGCTTACAATGTTTTTGCAATAACGTTGTCTATCTTATCACAGTTCTTCCATAGTGTTCACAAAATTACAGAGATGGTCCTTATGGCTTTGGTTCCTTGTAATTCAGAAACTCGTCTTCTTCCTCAGATCTTCGTTTTTCAGAATCTATGATGTTGAGATGAAGCTTGGAAATATTATTCAAAAAAGGATCGTTGTAGAGATTTGGTACACTTTGGTTGTAGATTCTTTGAATTGCTTCAAGAAATATCCTTGCAATTCTACAAATATTGAGATTATAGGACTTGTATGAATGCTCGACTTGTCTTCATATTGTAACATTATAGTCTTGGATTAGTTCAATTTGGATACCACAAAATGAGCTTCATAGTTTCGAGTTTTTTTAGTTAGCGGGGTGACCTTCCAATGAGCAAAAACCAAAAGGTCACAGTTATGCCCTTTACAACGGTATGTAATGAAGTTAATTTTAGAACATAGTGGGATTAGTCCTTCGCACGTCATTGTTCCATGCATGAGCCACATGTATAGTCTTCTTTATGTCTCAGATCCTTTTGATCTTCCTCCCAAATTTCCTTCAGATGTATGTATGTTAATGAGATTCAATGTTGATGACCTTCAATTATATTCTTCTCTCAGACGAACAAATGCCTTTCTATGTGATTCAAATCACAATTCTCATCACCACAGGTTCAGATAATTCAGACCTTCAATTTCTTTCATGAGTATATATATATATACCTCAAAGATATGAGTTTTTGAATTTTGCATAGAATAAACTCTCAAAGGATTAGCATCACCCCAATTAGAATATAAGAAAATATTTCTTGGTATGGCATCAACTTGGTCACATAGTTTTACCATAAAACTTTTTTATAGAAGTTATTTTCCTTTTGATCTTCGTAATAGAGGTCTTGAACTTTTCTTCTAGGTCTCGATCTAGACTCCTTTAGGGCTTGACCTAGTAATCATTCTCATAATCCACAGAAAAATAGCTTTGAAATAAATTCGGATGGCAATGAGGGTATATATTTCAGACCTTCTTGACATACCTTGAATATATGCTACAAATCTCGAACCATTGTTTCAATTTCGGATATAGGCCACAAATTGGATATTTGCAACAAACTTGTTGGAAAATGGATAGTTGCAAATTATTATACTTATTTTCTTGATCTCTTGATACTTGCTTGTGAATCTTAATTATCTTCTTTATGTTCTTTAGATATATCTGTTAGAATGAATTCTTAACGCAAGTGTACGAAAAGAGATCACTTTAGCTACACATGACAAACAACCCTAACGACAAAGATGGTTGCATAACTTCTTTAGATATGCAATAGATGGTTGAAACAAATGCAAAACAAACCTAAATGTATGCAGTATAAGCAGCTAAATAGTAAAATGAAATAATATTTTCTCCAAATATCCAATGGACAAGACAAGATTTATAAAGAATTTTTATATTATATTAACACCTGGGAAGGGAACAAATAATGATGTTACCAGTCCCCCTCAATGGGATGGATTAGTGGCTATCCTCAACGCTTCAACTTCAAATTTTCTCTCTCTCAATGGTGTAGAAAACCCAAGACGTGTAGAACTCAAAGAGAGCTCAATAAGCAAAAAGAAAATAAAAGTAATAAAAGTATGACAATGACAGGAGGATCAAAGTCCAACCATGATAAAAGGATCAAAAGTAAATAATGAATGGAAAACCCTCCTATTTATAACAAAATATTCAGTTATCCTTTATAATGGTGCATAGTAAAATATTATTAACCAAGATCTAGATCTCACTGCTTGGAATATTTTATTATATTTTTTTGGGGGGATAATTTAAACTGGTTAAATCCTTTTATTTAAAAATAATAAACAAATAAATAATTTATTTATTATTTCAAGGATAATTAAATGATTTATTTATCATTTCAAGGATGAGGTTAAGGAATATTTTAACAAATAATGATTTATTTTATTATTCCTAAATTATTTAGTCAAATTTAACAAGGAATATTAATTAAATAATGATTTAATTAATTATTCCTAGATAAAAATAAGATAAATAATGATTTATCTAATTATTTCTCATTAATTGGGTTAAATATGACCAGGAATATTATTTAAACGATGATTTAATTAATTATTCCTAGAGGAAAATCAAATAAATAAGGATTTATTTAATTATTCCGCATGGGGTTTCCTATTTTGACCAGAAGTAACTTAATAAACTGTTGTTTATTAAATTATTCCTTATAGTGAAAGTAATTTTACTATGGTAAAATTGGTCTTACATGGTGTATTTCAATCCATCTAATTGTAAATCGATAGATGACAAAAAATTGGTGTAACAAATTGCCCTCCAATGTGCGAGCGTTAGGAGCTAATCATATGACTGAAGTACGTTGTAAGAACATAATCACTAGACACCAAAGGGGAGTCATAGAGAGAGAGATCTGTAGACGGAGTGAAACAAGAGAGGACAATAACCTGAGGGGACGAGACCTACAAATGATATAAGTTTCCTTTAATGTTTGGGTACTTGTTCCCAGTGAGGTGGGGGGGGGGGGGCATACCTATGTTCGCCGAGATGACAAAGTACAAAGAATAATGGTGCGCCCAGTAAAATGAGACTGAGCTATAAATTACATGATATGTTGGCATAAACATGGGCCTAGGACAACAGCCAGGACTGAATACAATAATATATGAGTACATGAGATATAATAACCAACAGAGAATCCCTAATAAACAGGAAAGGGCTTTGAAAATATGAATGGATAATATAAGTGATACATGCATGCTATAGGCACTGCAAGCGGCTGGGGGTGAACCCATCAAATCTGCGGAGCTGCATCTGAGGCTGCAACATGAAATAAGATCATTCGTGCATGTGGGGGGATACCTGAAGGGCTACCCACTAATGAGGTCTGAAACATCTCACACATACTCGAGAATCACTGGATCAATCTGCTGGATCACTGAACTATCGAGTATACGAATCTCGATCATGTTGAAGTGGAGCAGATAAGAAACAATCAAGTCAAAGGGAAATAAGGAGTCCCTTTGCCTTATCTGAGGTACTGAAAAATAATGGAAGCTGGAATCAAGATACACCACCCTCTAGACCTGTCTTCTAGAATGAATATGTTGATGTCGACAGAAGGAGGTCTGTCATAGGTGAGGCAATAAGGGTCCTCAAATAAGGCACGCGGAATAATGGTAGAGTGATTGATGGACTGACACCAGGGATGATGATGGAATGAGGGATACTGAGTAGCAAATGGGCGACTTCCCTTGTCAGAGGATAAAAAACATGGATGACCTAGCAATGACTGACTCGAATCCTGAGGGGATGGGGGACAGTGAGACTGGAGGCAAAAATGGGCTACACAAGAGAGGGACAAGGCGTGAATGGATGTAATTCTGTGACGGGAGGCAAAGGGACTCGGGACAAACTCCATGAATGTGATGATGGCTCAACTCAGATGCTTTGATCAAGGGAAACTCAATGCTGCTGCCACACGGAATACGCCTGGTGGGGACCATAAAAACATGAGCAAAAGATGGTTACTCATGACGAAAATAGACACTCGTATCGACAAGTATGAAGGTTAAGTGGTGCCCCAAGTACAAGTGGCGCAAGTGCAGAAATTCAATTTTGAGAGGTGTCGAAGTGACTCTTCTTGGAAAAAAGGCTTCCGGATGAAGTATTAAATCACCAAAAACCATTAGGGCAATTTTGAGATCTAAAATGGGCCTCCTAAGAAAAATGTACAACCAAAATAAACTTTATAAGAACCAATAGGATTCAAGAAGATGATGTCAACCATGGGGGATGATTCACCATATTTGGAGTAAAAAAGTAAAAATAATAAAAAATAATAACAGTATTTTTCAACTCATATTTTCAACTTATATCCCTAATTTTTTAATCAAATTTCGAGCGGGAGTACTCTTTGAATGCAAAAATTAATTCTTCATCCAAGGAGTACCCATGTTGCATACTTTCGATGGACCCTGCTACACGAAAAATGAGAAATACATGGAAAAAACGTGATTGCAATCATGCTTTTCATGTATTTCTCATTTTTCATGTAGCAGGGTCCATTGAAAGTATGCAACTTGGTTATTCCTTGGATGAGGAATTAAATTTTGCATCCAACGAGTGTTTCCACTCGAAATTTGAGTAAAACATTAGAGAGATAACTTAAGAATAAACATAACCCATCTAAGCGTAGATCAGGTCATATTTTAACGCCATTTGGAGGGCAGCTTCTTCGGTTTGAGGAAAATGCGATGTGACATCTTTCTCGATAGGAGGCAAGAGAGATCTAAGGAACCAGTCTATGTAGAAATGGTCTTTGAAGGTAGGGGATTGACATAGGTGCTCTCTTCTCCGCCATTCTTGGACATGAACGGATAGGCGAGTCGCAGATGATTGACGAAAATCAGTCAACAGTTCGATACCAGTGTCATAACGAAGAGGAAACTGGAAGTAAGATAAAAATTCCTGGGCAAGAGTCGCAAAGGTGGTATGAGAGGAAGTGGCCTGATCAACATACCACTTAGAAGCTTCACCTATAAGCGTTCGTTGGAACAACCGAAGACGGACAGAGTCATCGGTAATGGAGTTAGATGAACACCACATGTGGAAATATTGAACATGATTTGAAGGATCTTCTCCAGCAATACCTTCAAACTTTGGGATGTCGGAAGGGAGCTTTTTCGGCATAGCAGGCCAACTAGCGTCATGGTGTATAGGGTCGTTTATCAATCGGTCCAAATTGGGGAGGCTGAGGCCTGCCATGAAGGGGAGAAAGGGCGCATCTGGGGTAGTGTCCATTGCGGTCCCACCAGTGGTATTCCCAGTATGAGGGCCGGGGTTACCACCAGCATTAGGTCCTGCACCAAACATGGTGAAGGTGAGAGGAGGAGAACCAACGGCAGAACCAAAAAGAGATCCCAAAGGGCCAAAAGAAGAGTCGGGGTGCAGACTCGGTTGAGGACTAACTCGACTCCAATGCAGAGGAGTAAGTCTCCCTACCAGAAACTGAGGATGAAGACCAAGAAGTCTCTGGGATGAACGCCTTGGTGGCGCAATGGTGATGACAGAAACACGACACAAGGGAAAAAGAGACCAACAAGGGCAGGGAGGTGCAGGATCAAGTGATTATAATGTCGAAACAAGGGCAAAGAGGTGTAGGATCAAATGATTTCAACGTTTTAGAGTATTTGCTTGGCGGTGTTAACCAAGCCCTTTTTCGCTTAGGGTGTGTGTGTAAAAGTGTGTAAATTTTAATTTTTAAACCCAGAAATTTGTAGAGAAAAAGAAAAAGTGTTGTTGTAGAGCTGTAAATAACCCTGCAAATGACAATATATAGGTTTGCAAAACAGAAAATAAACAGCTAATCATGCAATAATTTAAACCCAAGAAGGTGGGTCTCTCAACAATTAGTCTATAGGTGAGTAAAAAACTAATCTAAACACACTAAAATAGGCTAATAGATCTTGGGTCAAGAGGGACAGAGACCTAAAAGATAAAATCTGTTGGAAAGTGGTGCAAAAAACAACAACAAATCAGAGGAAAATTACTGTAAAAAGAGGTGGCGAAAGGCTATCTCCAGGAAGGAAGCGGAGTGCCCCCTAAAGGAAAACCCAAACAAAGCTAAAAGAGGAAATTTGGATGGATAACAAGCCAATCTAAAGTGGATCTAAAAATGAGGTATCAAATTTGAAAAAATGGCTAAAGACTCTGATATTTCAGACAACCTGCAATAGCAAACACTCTTCCACAAAAAATGGAGGGTACTGAAGCCCTAGGGGGCGAGGTTCCCACTTAGTTGAGCGAAACAGAATAAGTATAGGTCCAAAACAGGCGAATATGGAGGTCAGAAAACCCTGAATAGAGGCTCAGCTAAACCCAGAAAAGTTTCAGAAAAAACCCTGTAGAAAGTCCAGGTCGCAGTTTTTACCCTGTTTTCAGCAGAGGTCGCACTTTTTGGGCAGTAAAGTGCGCCCTGGAGGTCCAGGTTGCAGGTTTTGGGCAGAAAAGTGTGACCTGCACTTCCGGCACTCTTGGCGGCAGGTTTCAAAAAAAAAAATTCATCTCAGTTGCGGCTGATGTTGTTCACCTGCGCAATGGGTCTGAAAACACACAGAAGTTAGAATTTTTATCGTTTTAGGTTTTATGAGTTAAAAACAACATCAAGAATAAGAAAAACAAGGGGCTGAAGAGAAATCTTAGGGTTTGAAGCAACTGGATATGCAAGAATCAGAAAAACGACAGCGGTCGTAATGGTAAACCAGTGTGGAGTCGCTAGTTGTTAGTATGAATCTTTATTCGGAGAGTACGAAAAAAGACCACTTTAGCTATGCATAACTTATAGCCCTAACAGTAGAAATGACTGCTAATATCTTCAGATCGAAATTAGATGATCAAGACAAATGCTGCAAAAATTTAGGTCTATGCATTAGAAGACATTAAATAGTAGAAAAATAAGATTTACTCCATAGATCCAATAGACAAGACAAGAATATATCCAATGAATAATTTTATTAATGGCTCCTGGGAGGAAAACACAAGAGGCTGTTCCCTGTTCTCCTCAATGGGATGGGTTCTTGTGAGTCCTCAACACTTCAGATTTAGAACTTCTCTCTCTTGATGGTGTAGAAAACCTAGACAAAAATGGAAAAGTATGGCTATGATTATGGATCAATAGCCAGACCAAGTGTTAAGATCCAGAGTGATCTTTAGGCAACAAAAGGTGATAAATGAATGGGAAAACCCTTCTATTTATAACAAAATATTGAGTTAGTCTAGAGATTGGTGCATAATTAAAATATTATTAACCAATTCTAGATCCAACTTTTATGGAATACTTTATTATATTTGTTGGAGGGAAAAGGAATTTGACTTGAGTCAAATCCATTTATTTGTAAATAATAAATAAATAAATGATTTATTTATCATTTTAAGGGTGTGATTAAGTAATAATAAATAAATAAATGATTTATTTATCATTTTAAGGATATGGTTGAGTAATAATCAAATAAATAATGATTTATTTAATTATTTAAGGGTGAATTAGTCATATTTAACAAAGAATACTATTTAAATAATATTTAAACAATTATTCTTTAGAAAATAATAAGATAAATAATGATTTATCTAATTAATTTCCTTGTTTTGGGTTAAATATAACCAGAAATATTAATTAAACTTTTGTTTAGCTAATTATTTCGTGAGGAAAATCAAACAAATGTATATTTATTTAATATTTCCTTATGGAGTTTCCTGTTTAGACCATAAACAACTTAATAAAGGTGATTTACTAAGTTATTTTCATAGTGAAAGCAATTTTACTTGGAGTAAAATTGGTCTTACATGGTGTACTTGGATCCATCTAATGATAATAGGTTAGATGACCAAAAAATGGTGTAACAGTAAGTTTTCTGTAATTTTCATCAGGATCTGTATATCTAACAAAGGTTGGTTTGACCACAAAGAGATGTTTTATCTCATGCTGTAAATAAAACAAATTTTCAATTCTTTTGTGCAACACTTTGCTTGTAGGTACTCCTTGCCTATCTTCCTTTCTTACTTGTTCTTTGGAAAAATATTTGATCTTCTTGTTGTAATCCTCTTGCTTCATTAATTTATCATTTAGAACAAGAATGTTTGGCAAGCCTTTTTGCCTCAATATATCAAACTTTACCATAAATCTAGTTATGGCCAAATCCATGTTCTGACACTTCTCTTCAAGCTGCTTCATCCAATTTTTCTTTGTAGTTACATTTCTCACTTCAAGAATTGTTTCAGTTCTATCATTTATCCCAATCTCATCCAATTCTTGTTTGTTTTTTGTGTTGAGAAATTTGATTATTTCTTGGGCCTCTTCAGGTTTGGCACCAAGCTTTTCCTTTGGATGCTTTGACCAAGTCCTTTTGTTCATAAATGACTTGAATTGATGACTAGGTGTCATTAATTGCCTCAATAATATTGGACAGCAACTGATTTTTAAGCCATTAGTTCTTTCAAGGTTAACTCTGCTTCAACCTTCTTAAGTTGCTCACTTAACCTTTTGGTTTTCTGTTCCTCTGTTTTAGCATTGATTTGAGCTAATTTCTTGGCATATTCCAAGTTATTAATTTTTTCTTTCAACCTTTTGATTTCATTATTCTGAATGGAAATATCTTCCATAGATTTTATGAGCTTGCTGGCTTCATTTATTTGTTGCACTGCTGAAGTAGATGATTCTATATCAGAAGTAGTGGAAGAAGTCATTGGCATAATTGTGGCCAATGGGACTTTTGGTTCCAATTCCTCTGCTAAGGTTGAGGGAACTGATGTAGTGACCATGGGGATTACTATAGGAGGAGCACTTTGAGTTTTTGTCACTTCTTTCTCTTGGAAAAGCTTGTCCATTTCTATCTCCATTTCTTTAATTTGTGCCGTCATTGGAGTATGAGACTCATCATCTCATATTTATGATTTGCCTCCTGCACAATTTCTTTTTCTTGTGGATTTTCTGTTAGAGGAAATTTTAGTTGCTTTCTAGGTGTTGTAGTATCAGCATTTTTCTTTTTCACCAATTCTTCTGCAACCTTTACATTTGCTGGGACATACCCTACTTCAATTGCAAGTTCTTATAAAGACTTGATTCTAGTGTCCTTAGGATAAGAGGAATCTTTTTCAATCCTGATTTGATCTCTCAAATTGGTTATAGTGTTCTGAAGCTTCTGGGCACTCATTTCCTTAGAAGTCATAGTAGAATAGAGCATTTCAGAGCTTCATGAAACTCAATTTGATCTAAGGGATGAATGATATCAACTGGTACTTCCAAGTCAACTTTCTTGTTGTTTGCTACTATTGTAGGTTTAGGCACTATTGGCTATATAATTTTCATAAGAAATTTCTTGTTGGTGTAATCAAAGGCTGAGAGTAATCTATTTTGATTTCCTGGAGTCTGCTTTAGATACTGTGAATAAATCTCATTCTTTAACTCTTCATTTTTAGCCTTGATATCTTTATATTTCTCTTTAATATCATTGTATGTATTCTCTACTTGCTGTGATGAGGATGACTCCATGTTTTGTTGTTTTCCAATCATATGAGTGTCTGGAGTATCCTTTTCCTGCTCATTTACAATTTTTTCTCTGTGTTCTCTTCATCTAGCACCTCAATTGTTTCTTTTTCCTTGTTCACTGGATTGAGCTTAGGTTTCTTATTATATCTGATTTTAAACCTAGTCTCTGTTGTTGTTTCAGTTGTGTAGGTGCCTTCTTCCCTGATTCTCTTAGTGGCTTTATCCTCTTGATTTATAGTTTTCAAGGTGTGACTAGTATCACCCTATTTAACTGTTTCTATCAAGGTATTTTCCAGCCATTCTGTTTGATTAGAAAACTGTTCAATCTCAGGCCTTTTATCATGGATATAAGGGGTCAATTTTTATTTTAACCTCATTTTACTGATTATTCCCTGAGGATCATAATTCCACAAGAAACTTTCTTCAAATTTGTTTTCCAACAAATGTTTTGATGCTTCTATACCTACTTCCCTATGATTACAAATGAAAGGACCCACCTGGTTCTTTAATTTGAATTGAGTCTTCTTTTGGCCAAGAAGTTGATAGAATCCGAATTTAGAATTTTCCTTATGTACTCTAAGGTAAAAACTCTCATTGGAAAATATTTGGGCATATTATAGGGTAAAAGGTTTAACCTATGAACTCTGATCTCTGTATGATTTTATTAAAGGTACCAATCTCCAGTTCTGCTTTATTCCAACAGCTATAACACTTTCTTTATCTCATTACTTATTCTTGGTTGTACACTGTTTGTCATCATGTTTATCAATGGATGAACAAAACAATCTATGAAATCCACATAAGTGAATTCAATTGATTATTTTCTAGTTAAAGAGGTCCAAAAGATGATTGATAGTGTTTTCCCTTCTGCATCCAATTTCTGAAGGGTTATTGGGAATTTATCTGCTTGGAAGTAAAGGAACATGTGAAAGAGGAAGGATAAATATTTGAAAACTCCTTCAGTGGGAAATTTCACAAGCTAATCATGGATATTATCAGTTATGTATTTAGCATAGTTATATATGACAAAATGAGGTTGACCTGGCACAAAAGTGGATAGAAAACCAAGAATAGACTCATCTGTGTGCTCATCAGTAAAATAACCTAGGATAAAGGATAACATGGAAATGACATGTCTTGATCATTCAGAAAATTTAGAAGATGAATATGGAGGGTTTATATATGGTATTTCAACATATGCAGGCATGGAAGTTTGGAAGATCTGAAATCTCTTTGGAAAGTCTAACTCAATATAAAGCTTTGTGAGAGCTTCTATGGATAATGGGATTGCATTGGGATCTGGTTTCAGATGAAGCATTAGGTTTATAGACTCTGTAGTAATAGTGAACAATACTTCTTTGTTAGCATCAACCACAACTATTTGGTCTGGGGAATAGTAGGATTGACACAAACTAATGACTTCTAGACACTGATGAGTATGTGGGACTACATATTTGGGTAAATTGGACTCCCAAACCCGAGCTTCATCTCCCAGATCTAAAGATTTTTCTAGACTCCAACAGTGGAGATATAGAAGATTAAATTCAATTATTGGATTAGTTATTTTGTAATCCACATCAGCTAGAGGTGTATGATCAACATCTACAACAGGAGGTTGTAGTGGATTTATAACAATGGTGGTTTTAGAAGCCATTACTGGGTTTGATTTTGACAATTTTGACCTTATGGATGCTTAAAAATCTGTTTTAGGCTTTTTGTACTCTTCTGTAAGCTTAGACAATTTACAGAAGGTATTTTTGGCTTAACAGAGGTTTCTTGAACATTTATAGGTAGACTAGGCTTTCTTTTGGTTTTAACCTTCAATTTTAGTTCAAAAACTAATCTTAAAACTCTTTAAAGACTCAGTAAAGATACAACAAGGGTTTTCAGCTCATTTTTTGGGTAAAATAAACCTATAACAGATTAATCCATGTAAAAAAGGGTTCTGAGTATTTTTAAAAGGGTTTTTGGATCAATTAGAATTTCTTTAAGGTCAACAAAGGCTTAATTTCTTCCATTTCATTTAAAAAAAAATATAGTATTCAAAACTGAGGTTTTATCAAGGTTTTCTACAGAAAATACGTTCTTTGAAGGTAATTAAAGTCTTTCTGTAGACAAACAAGGTTTTATGGCGACCAATTTCACAGGAAAATCTTTCAAATGACAGGAAGGTTGCTTTTTTGAAGAATACCTATTTTTTGCAGGTATTTGGTCTTGAAACAGGGTTTCTGAGGCGTCAGAGAGCTTTTGGAAGCTGTTGAAGTGCTTGGAAGTATAATGGAGGCTTAAGGTGGTCTTAGTAGCAATTTAAAATGGATTGTCTGGTATTTAAGCATGTAGGCAGGGGAAAATTGTCTTTTCTTCAATAAGAAGGGTTTACACAAGCTGAAAACTCAGAAAAGGTTTACAATGCGCATAAATGAATTTTTATAGAATTTTTAGGTTAAAATAGTGTACACATTCAATGCCGGTCAAATCAGAATGGAGGTGGTTTAGCATCAGGAGGAGAAACCATAAGCGGTTATCGTACGATGAGAAAGTGGTTTGCGGTTTTTAGCCAACGAATGTGATCCAATAAGGAGTGGACACGTGGAGGAGAGAGGGTAAGACTAAACCACCCATTTCGCAAATATCAAATCGATTAAGCTTGGCGCTTTTGAAATTGCGATATTGGTTTTGGATCGTCAGATCTGGGGAAGGGCTTGTGAACGGCTGAGATCTGGTGGTGTAGTTGCTTGGAATATGGGGCATGGGGCCCAGGATATGTGGCGGGGTTGGGTTAATACATTTAAATGTAGTTTAAACGTATAAACATAATGAATTAGTGGGATATATGTAATATGGATTTACACAACAAATAAGGAATATGCAAGTGTAAAAGCGAAGGGTAGGTTATATTATATATAATATGTTTTAACCTGTGGGGAAGTGGGATAATATTTGGCACATGGGTATTAAAACCATAGGTTAAACGATAATATAGTGGGTTTGGGGTATTTAAAATAAAATGAATTAATATAAATACGAGGGAAATATTATAAGGAATTAATAAAATAGGTTAGAGTTAATATGAAATGAATGTAATGAGCAAAAATACATATAAACAAACTAAACAAAGTGTAAAATAGGCATTTGAGCACAATTATTGTCCCATTTTAAATATTTACACTTAATACTTAGAATAAATAGTATTTTTTGGGTTTTTTGAATGTTTTTATATGAAATGAAATTAGTTAAAGGGGATTTTTACTTTAACTTAGGAAAATGGATTATATCTTTGGAAAAGGGTGATTATGTTGAGAAATGGGTTTTTATGAAGGGAATTCAATACTTATTACCAATCAGTTATTAAGCCTTGGGTCCGGTCCCAAAAAAGGTCAGAGAAATGCTTTGAACCTTTTTAATTGAATGTTTTGAATACTGAATACTTTGAGGGGAGGGAAATTAGTATTTTTGCCAAATGATGTTTTATTACATGCCTTGTATAACTGCTTTCTACCTACCCATCATTGATTCTATCATTTTTTCATTATCTGCATGGGTGCATTTGAGTTTGCAACCCTAAATGCACTTTTATTTTAAAGCAAAAACTATCTAAATCTAACCTTATTCCATCCGAGGGCTCAGATTTGACTGTTGAGCTCCTCATTTATTCTCTAACTATCTATTGATTTGTCAAGTTTAAACTATTTTACAAATATTTATTCTCTATCTATAAACATGAAATTCAAAGCATGAAAAAGTTTAAGATTAAACTATTTAACTCATCATGGATTATGGCATTTTGAATAAGCTGCACATAATCATTTTTCTTGCAGTAAAAGTAAAAGTAGTGGCATTTTGACTTACATCACTTTCATGTCTTATTCTTATTTATTTTTTCTTTTGGGGTCCATTTTTTATTCTTTTTGATATTTTCTTTTCAAGTCCTTTGATCTTTCTTTTAGGACTTTTACCCTCTTTTCATTTTTTATTATTATTTTCAAATATGGGAGAAAAACTTGCAAAAAGCAAGGTATGTACATATTTACAAGACTAATCATAGTCAATTCAAAAATTATGAACCCTATTATTATAGGACCCTAACACTGTACATAGATGTCAATATTCAAAATATTTTCCAAAGAAAGAATAAAAGGAACAAAAGGCAGCAGAGAAAGCTAATAAGGTAGAAAAACAACAAAGGCAGAGTCGTGAACGTGCTGGGTAGAGTCGTGAACGTGTTGGGTCAAGACGTGCACATTTGGGTCGAGTCGTGAAATCTAAGCGGGTCAAGTCGTGAACGCGGGGCAAGTCGTGAAGGAGTCAAGTATTCTACAAACAACTAGAAAGAAATGAGCGGGCACAACCAAAGAAGAAAAGTCGACAAACCACAGCAAGGGAGCAGTGAGGACTATTGGATTTGAGCATCGATCAATGACGGAGATTAAATCACATATCGCATATCAATGATTTTTATAGTTATAACTTAAGAAATCGCAAGTTAAAATGTTTAAGTTGCAATGTAATGAGTCACAAAAAATGAGAAATGTGAAGTGCGGGAGATGGTGTGGTAGTGACGCGACAAGCTAACGTGGTAGATGGCCTGGCCTAGACCCCACAGACCGCAAATAGTTTATTATGATGTGGAAGAGACGTGGCAGTGGCATGGCAAGGTGATGTGGCATGATGACGTGGACCTAGCCCACATACTGCACATTGCAGATCGTAGAGGATAAGTTATTGTTAAACGTTACAGGTTGCTAAGTACGATAAAGAGGCCCAGATGCAATGTAGTTTCAAAGGAAAAATACAAAGGATTTCAAATCCGCATGTAGAGCCTTTTTTGTGTTAAATCGCATTGGAGGAGGAAAAGGAGGTTACAACGTAAAATCTATGGAACGTGAAGTGCGATGTGCGATGCTAGGTGGGACCCGATCGCAATCACAAATCGCAAATCTTAAAAGATAAGATGCAAAGGTAAGTGTTAAAACCTTCGAAGTGTGATATGTGATGTGATGGGGCCCGATCACAAATTACAAACCACATGTTTTAAAGGACAATCATGGGAGGTAAGTTTTATAATCACCGAAGTGTGATGTGCGATGCCTGTTGGCAACCGATCGCATAGCACACATCACAAGTTTTAAAGGTATAGACTAAAAAATGGCATGAAAGACTTATGGTATAATAAGCCCCGAAAAGGAATGAAAACAAAGGAAGTTGAGTCAGGCAAAGGGAATTCATGGAAAACTGTTATGGTATACCACCAGAAGTGTAAAGGCAGTAGAACACATCAACACCATCACCAATCAATGAAAAACGGCCAACACTATACCATATTTGATTACCCAATGCCAATTGTCTGGAAAAAAAGAGCCAGATGTTTGAGCCACCATTGGTTGCCTCTTCATGACCATCACAGCCACCTCCAAGCTTATTTTTTGATCTTAAAAAGAGCCATCGAAGTGTTTGGATCCATGAAGAGCTACCCAAAATTAATTCTACAAGCGGTGTTTTTGTCAGAGATTTCTGATCAGGCCTTGCATGGCCACACTTGTCCATTCTCTACTAAATTGTAATCAATGAAAGGTTTCCTAGTAAGGTAGGGCAACCAACTTAGTCTTTAGATAAATACTGCATGTCTTAGTAGTATGAAGGGTTGGAAAATTGGACCCTGTTAAAACTTGCATTGTAAGAAGTATTGGAACACTGTAACTGTTTGAGTTGGGCATCAATAATAATAGATCGTTCATAGGATTCTTGAGCTATGTTAATGGTGATGTTTTTCCCCCATGTTAATTTTTTTCCTCTATCTTTTCATGTTGTGCATCAATTTATCTGATTTCAAAATAGAAAATTTAGATTAAGATTTGCTGAGAGAGCACCTTAATTCTATCTATGTTTGTTATCTTAATGTTTTCTTCTGAGGTGTAGTTAAAGAATTCTTAACTACTCTTTAGCTATTATTGAACTCACTGCTTTCTTTCATATCATATTCACACTGCTAGTAAGATACAGTCTGCATAATTAGCTTGCCCTGTGAATTCCCTTGAAAATTTGATGCATAATTCAACCTTTTATGACTCCATAGCCCAATGGATTAAGTTTCACAGCTCTGCCTACCCAACCACACAATCAATCAAACAAACAACCCTCATAATTTCTATAACTAGCCTAATATCAACACTTATAATTATCAAGTTAAATCATAAAACAGAGAGAGCCCTCTCTGAGTCTAGGAAGGCTAGGTCATGAACTCCAAAGTGGTTTGATGTTTTTCCTCTATCGTTTTTTCTTTCCAATCTCACAAATTATGGAGTGATAACACAGGTAAAACGTTGTGTGAGGACACACAACAGGTTAGGGATGGGAGGATGTTGGTATGCCAAAATGGCCTATTTTTACCCTCTTCCTATAACCATTAATCTCTGTTTCATCTTTATAAACATTGTCATTCCTACACTAGTCAAAGAAACTGTCTATTCCTACATAAAATTCATATTTCATTATTAAGGTTTATTACGTGATTTATTAATCATTTTAAATAGATTTCGTACTTTTAAATATTTCTTTAAACTTATATTTACTTTCCTAAAGGTATGTGATAAGTTAAGTATTAATCATTATGTTAGCGTGATCTAAGTGCAGGCAGATTCCTGCATCGCCAATAATCAGCATTCCATGATCTCCGCAACAGTTCGATCACTCCACGCGGGAATTATAATCGACGTCTTCTAGTTTGGTTCTGGATTAACTAAATTCAAACACAGTAAGATTTTACTCAGGGATGATGCCAAATATAGGGTCTACAAACAGGGATTAACTCCTGACTTATCGTAGATGCTACCCAATCCTGAAATTTTGGTTGTTAGTACATTCAGCCGAAAGGCTTGATCTGGGAACAAATCTGTAATTAGCAATCACGGCCATAGGCCTAACTATTGTATAAAATATATACCCTAGATAGAACTAGGTTAGAAAAGTGGTATCGACAGTAGCGTGACTGTAATATTGTTTTTTAATTTCATTATTGCCCTCGCTCTAGGGCTGGACTCAAGCTATAATGTATGTTTGCTAATAAAAGTTAATACAAGGAATTGTGCCATGATTTTCTCACATTTCATCTAATTTATTGATGCGTTGATTAAAAGTGCTGAAGAGTTTTGTTTCATAAAAACAAGAAACGAGCTGGTTGGATAAGGCCCAACCAACCCAGCTCGTTTACCCTCGTGCTTTCATTATTTCAAAGGTTTGTGTGTTGATTTATTTATTTGCAGTTGCATGGATTAAACCTTTACTTCATTATTGCTTCAGAGTTTTGATTTAATTTCATTTAATAGTGAAGGAGTGAACGGATCCATTGTGTGGAAGTTTAAATTAAATTAATTTATTTCCTGAAATTTATTTTCTGGTTTTCTTCCACTTGGATCGTGCAGGAAGGCTCTTCTTGCACTAGTGCATGTAGGATTCTACACTCCGGTTTGCTCATTTATTTACAACAAGTTTTCTTTCCCTTTTCTCGCATATGACTTCATTTACTTCTACAAGAAATCATTATCATCAAAAGAAAGCATTCCTAATATTAAAAGCCAAATTCTTGAAGGTTAAGAATGACTTCGTAAAATAAGAAATAACGTTATTTCAACATCCTAATTTATGTTTGTACTTCACGATTTAAGGGAAAGAGATTGAAAGTAATCGGCAATGTTATAAGTGAACCCGTCGAGAGTTAAAATTTGATTGCATGCAAATTTCTTTGACTGAAAGTCTACTTTTTCATCATTGAAGATTTTTTTTTCTTTATAACTTATTCTTATTGCAAGTACAGTTATTTAAAAGCATTCCTTTCCGTGTGTAAAATTATCTCATAATTCAGCTCGCAATTTCAATTCTTTTCAACACGCCTTTAATTATTTCGAAAGTAAATTGGAAACCTTTGTGAAGGAAGCTCTATCCCTGTGCACGAGCTGGCATATTGTCACAAGAACAGAGTGCTCTAAGACTTAAGGCTTAGAGCACCTACACAAAGACATAATTCTTCAGTATAAGAAGGGAAAATGTACTTTTTACATAATTTATGTGCCTGCACTAGTGCAATAAGATTGCAAGAGTACAGGAACAGTTATTTAGTGTAAAAGGAAAATAATTTAGAAAACAGATCTTTTCAAGGGCCCACTTGTTAAACTGCCACCATCTATACTAAAGATAAACATAGAGTTTTATTTTAGCATTTAAGATTGTTTCCAGCTGTGTGAAAATCCCTTTACTTGACTTCTTCGCAAATGCATTTTTTTACATTCCAGCGCTAGAATTTCTTTTGTGTCAATTTCCTTTAAAATTGTTTTCTGTTTGATTCAGAAATATTTTTCTTAAGAAAAGGAAATAGGAATAGGAAAAGTTCATACCACTTCTGACATTACCTATGCTTCGTCTCTAAGTTTACGAAACCCCTGGGTTGACAATTGAGTGTTGAAGGAGCTTGCTTAAGTGCAATTCCTGCACCCAACACTCATCGTCATCTAGTGGGGCATCCAAATTTTCCCCTTCTTCTTCATGTTCTTCTATCTCATTCTCTCACTGTGAGAGGGATGAAAACTAGTTTTCTTGTACTTCTATTGTATATTGAAAATTCTCCTCAGGGTCATATTCTAGATACAAATAATTATGAATATTATCCTATTGATCCTTTCTCTCTCTTTTCAATAGCTACAAGGGTGGCCTCCTATACTGGGGGTTAAAAATCCTGTTAGAAGCTTGTTGAATTTTTCAAGGGGGGTTTTTTCTCTCTAATTCCAATTTTACAAGTTTGTTATAAAAATACATTATCAGTTTGTTTATTTCGTCTAGCTTCTATTCTTGGGTTTCTTTTACATGGCTTGACGAACTCGCTTCTTCATTTCCCATCCTCCTATCACCATATTCCACCTTCCCTTTCCACTTTCTAGTAGAGGTGAAATGTGCCTCAAATTCCAGGGCGTTTGTTTGGATTTTATCCAGAGTACTAGATTTTATTTCTCTGAGAGTAAATACAAAATATGGTTCAACGACTCTGGAAAAATCCAATTTAGCAGCAGCCTGTGGAGGTTTAATTTTGGTAGGAAGGATGTTATACAACCTATTAAACCTATTATAAATTATGATACATCCTCATTATGTTTTTTCTTCATGGCATTGAATTATGTAAGAATATATCCATGGTCCCTTTTCTCCCCCCACTTCTACATTAAAGAGTTCTCCATCTCCTCCCAGGTGTTAATAGAAGCATTTGGTAGATTCTTGAACCATTTCCTAACCTCCCCATCTAAAGAGTGAAAAAATTGTCTTAGGACTACATCTAGATGTTCCACGTTCAAATTCTCAACAAATGTACAAACAATTTCTATTTGTTTTCGAGCTAAAATATCATCCTATCTAGTATATATTGGCAATAGTTTAAGATAATCTTGTGGCATCCCATTCAAAGGATACTAAAAGTTGAGTGGAGAATATTTATTAAGTAGAAAACTAGGTACAATCATGTTTTGCAATGTAGGTAGTAGAGGATTTACCACAAGAACTATTTGAGGAACTATAAGATAGTAGCTAGCTAGAGATGCGGTGGAGTATTATTAGTGCCCTGAGTCAGACTAGTAATAAGTATATCTTTGACTTCTTCAAATTCTAGGAAAGTATGGAATGTAAAAGGAGGTGAAATGACAAAGTCTTCTTCAAATTTTATTCTTGAGGAATATGAGGGAAACAATGGGCAACTTTTTTCTGAATGTCCCAAGCCTCTGGAAGAGGACTCAGGGTAGTTTATATTAAGCCTTCTATGAGATGGAAGTTGATACTTTAGGAAATGAGGTCACATGATCTATGGTAATGGGATTTCTCTATTTCCAAAATCTCCTGGAAATAATTCTTTTAGGGTCATATAATGAGGGATTCTTTTGCTGAGAAGTGTTAGAGTGAGTGTGAGGCCTTTTGAAATCTAGGGTGATTTACTGAAGATTTATCAAGAGGATTTTCCAAGGAGAGGGAAATTCAACCCACAGCCCCTTTGCTCACCTATCCAAGGGGTGTAAAAGTGTCACACACAGGGAAAATATTCTGATTCGTCCCCGAAAACAGTGCTAGTGTACAAATTTATAGAAATTCTATATCAGTGGATTAAATATGATCTTGTGATGTACTAAAACAAGATATTGAATCCTTATAAATATTTTTGGAATAGAAAACATGATTTCTCAATCACATGCAAGCAAGATAAAGAAGTAAATCAATTGCACAACACAAGATGTGTTGTGAAACCAGCTCCAAAAATAGAAGAAAAGAGATATCAACGCCTTAGAAATGAGCCACTTCGAGGGGGAAACCTCCAATACATTACATGAATGAACAATTCTTGGATGATACAAATTACAAAACCTCCTTTCTATATATAGGAGTCCATGGGGCCATAATGTAATCCTAGTAGGGCCATAATGTAATCCTAGCTGACCTAACAATAATAATTTAAGGTAACAATAATAACAATATGGGGTTTACAGGGGTACAATAATAACAATAAGGTGGTTACACTAACAACAATAAGGGACTATGCTAGTAATATGGGAACCTAACATGCCCCTCTCCTTCAAAAAAGTGTTTTCCTCAACACTTGAGTAGCTCTGGGTGCTTCTGTATAAAATTCTCATCCTCCCATGTAGAATCTTCAGTGGATAAGTTCTTCCACTTGATGAGATACTCTGAAATTGATCGATTTCGTAGCTGTCGAGTTCTTGTTTCCATGACCACTTCAGGTTCCAATATAATTTTTTCTTCCTCATCAAGTTCTGGCAATATTGTTTGAACTGGAAGATTTTCACCTATAATTTTCTTTAAGCATGAAACATGGAAAACTTGATGCACTCGTGAAGAAGCAGGAAGCTCCAATTTGTATGCCATAGTACCAATCTTTTGCAACACCTTGTAAGGATCATAGTACTTTGGCAATAATTTATTATCCTTCTTAGCTTGCTTGAGGGACATTTTTTTGTATGGTTGTAGCCGTAAAAATACCCAGTCTCCTACATCAAAACTTATCTCGCTGCGATGTTGATCTGCCTGTTGTTTCATTATATTTTTGAGCCAAATTCAGGTTATCCTTTAAGAGTTGGAGAACTTCTTGTTGATGCTCGATGTGATCTTCCACTGCTTGAACCTTCTAATTTTCTCTTAAAGATGATATGATGGATGGTGGATGATATCCATAAAGTGCCATAAATGGGGTCATTTTTGCTGCAGTATGGAAGGAAGTGTTATACCACCATTCAGCGAGAGGTAGCCACTTGACCCATTGTGTTTGTTTATCAGATACAAAACAACGAAGATATCCTTCCAAACATTTATTTACTATCTCAGTTTGACCATCTGATTGAGGATGATAAGATGAGCTATGAGCTAATTGAGTACCCAAACAAGAAAATAACTCTGTCCAAAAATTTCCAGTAAAAATGGGATCTCTGTCGCTCACAATAACCCTTGGGCTTCCATGTATCTTTTGAATTATGTCCACAAATGTAGTAGCAACTGTACTTGCTTTAAATGGATGAGATAATGCACAAAAGTGTGCATACTTGGTAAGTCTATCAACTACCACCATGATGACACTTTTTCCTTCGGACTTAGGTAAACCTATGATAAAATCCATTGAAATCTCCTCCCAACGTTGACTTGGAATGGATAAAGGTTGTAGAAGACCTGGGGTCTTAATTGTCTCAACTTTATTATGCTGGAAAACCAAACATTCCGCCACAAAATTTTGAATATCAGATTTAAGGCCATCCCAAAAAAATTCTTTCTTCACCCTGTGGTAAGTTTTTAAAAATCCTGAGTGTCCTCCTAAAGGAGAAGTGTGCAATTCCAGAAGAATCTTTTGTTTTAGTTAGGAATTATTACAAAGATATAATCGATCTTTGTACCATAAGGAATCATTTTTCCAACTAAATGTATCAGATGTACTAGGATCTTGCTGCAACTTTTGAATGAGTGTCCATACATCTTTGTCCTTCTTCCATTCATCTCTTGCTTCGGTTATCCAATCTGGTTGGATAATAGAAATGGCACAAAGAATTGCTTCCACCTCTTCATTCTTTCTTGAGAGTGCATCTGCAACAACATTAAGCTTTCCTTTTTTGTAGATTATTTCAAAGTCATAACCCAACATCTTTGTGACCCATTTTTGTTGCTCTTCTGAAGATAGTCTTTGTTCCAAAAGTGTTTAAGACTATCATGATCAGTTTTTACCTTGAAGTGTCTTCCCATTAGGTAAGTTCGCCATTTCTTTAGTGCATGCAGTATTGCTAGCATTTCCTTCTCATAAATAGGTTTCTGTAAATACTTTCCTTTGATTGGACGACTTTCAAAAGCAATGGGTCTTCCTTCCTGCATTAAAACTGCACCAATTCCATTTCCTGAGGCATCACATTCCACAATAAAGGTTTTTGTGAAGTCTGGCGTAGCTAAGACCGGTGCTAGGCACATTGCCTCTTTAAGATGTTCAAAGGCCTTGGTTGCTTTAGGAGTCCATGAAAATGCATCTTTCTTCAATAATGTTGTTAGAGGTGCTGCTATTCTCCCATAATTCTTAACAAACTTGCGATAATACCTGTTAACTCGAGAAATCCTCAAAATAGCTTTATGGTTGTGGGGACTTTCCATTCCTTAATGGCTTTAATTTTGTTAGGGTCTACCTTAACACCCTCGTGAGATACAATATGACCCAAATATTCCACCTCTTGTACTCCAAAGAAACATTTGGATGTTTTGCATATAATTGTTTCTCCTGCAATAGTTTGAGCACCCTGTCAACATGTTCAACATGATCCTTCCAAGACCTGCTGTAGATTAGTATATCATCAAAAAATACTAGCACAAATTTTCTAAGGAAGGGTTTGAAATGGAATTCATCAACCCTTGAAATGTAGAAGGTGCATTGGTAAGGCCAAAAGGCATGACCAAAAATTCATAATGACCCTCATGAGTTCGAAATGCTATTTTTGGAATATCTTGAGTCTTCATTCTAATTTGATGATATCCTGAACGAAGATCCAACTTGGTAAAATAAATTGCTCCATGTAATTCATCCAATAATTCATCAATCACAGGAATGGGAAATTTATCTTTAATGGTGAGCTTATTGAGCTCCCTATAATCCAAACACATTCGCCATGATCCATCCTTCTTGTGTACCAATACTACAGGAGCAGAGAAGAACTTTGACTAGGTTGAATTATACCCGCCTCTAACATTTCTGCAATCATACGTTCAATTTCTCTCTTTTGGAAGTAAGGATATCTATAAGGCCTGATGTTTGGAGGAACACTTCCTGGAATCAAATGAATAGCATGATCATGATCACGAATAGGTGGGAGTTCTTTGGGAGTTTCAAACACCTTGGAATGATTGTCCAAGACTTGTTGGAGATCTGCAGAAATAGATGATTTTGATGTTGGAACTTCTAGTGAGCATAGTTGTGCAATTACGCCTCGCTGTTCTTTCTTTAGAAGCTTTGTCATGACATTAGAGCTTATTATCCTTCCTGGCTTCCCCGCAATACCCCGTAATTCAACTTCCTTTCCTTCTGAAAAAAATTTCCAGAAAAGTTCTTGAAAATTAAAAGCTACCGTCCCCAAAGATTGTAACCATTGTACTCCTAGTACAACATCAGCACCTCCCATAGGAATGGAAAGCATTGGACTAGTCAATACATATTCCCCCATGGTTAGCTTGATATTATGGCATTTTATAGAGCAATTTATAGTTCCTCCATTTGCAACCATCACTTGACATTCTGGTGCTGGGTATAGGAAACAATTCAATTCCTTCGCTACCTTACAATGAATAAAATTATGGGTGCTACCTGAATTAATCAACACTATTACCTTTTTCTTCTTAATATGTCCTTCTATCTTGAGAGTTTGAGGAGTGGTAATTCCTGCCAATGCATTACACGATATGGTCGGACTCATTTCTTCCTCTTCTAGTGATAATTTTCTTACGGGAGCAAAGCCATCGATACCATACAAATGTATTTTGTTCTAAATGTAAAGTTGCAATGCGTACCTTTTGTGTGTTTTGCACATTATGGAGATCAAAATATTGCTCCATCTGTAGTATCCATGTTACAGGATCCTTTCCATCAAACTTCCTCATATCCATTTTTGGAATATGGTGATTCTTCCCGCCAACATTAGAGTTTATGAAATCACGATTAACATTTATTTTGTTCTCATCATGAGTTTCCTCTACTATCTTTTCACCATTAGGAAACATTTCTTGTATCAATTTTGTCAAACCTTCCATGTCTGCTTTTAGATCATTCTTCATGTTTTCCATGTTGTCTTTCATTTTTTCATCGATCTTAGCTTCCATGTCATCCATATTAGATTCCATGCCATCTATCTTAGATTCCACGCATTTCTTCAAACCATCCATATTATTCTTCAAACCATCCATCTTCACTTCCATGCCTTTCTTCAAAACATGCATTTCATTTTTTTTTGCTCTTTGCGAGAGCGAAATTTGGTGCACTTTCTCTTGTAGTTTTGATAGATCATGTTGCAATTATTCATCTTCATAAGTCATAGCAGAGCCTTTTGAAGGCTTAATGGGTATTGAATTATTTTTACGGGGAATTTTTTTTAACCCAATACTGGTATATATTCTACAATATTTCCTTGGAATCAATTCAAATTGATTCTTCAAACACAACTTATGCAATTCGTAAAAAAAATACACACCGTTTTCTTGCTTTTGAGGAGCTCGATATTGAAATTGGATTATCTTTGTGATTGTGGCTCTTAAATATCTGAAATTATGCACTAAGGTAGCCTTCTAAATTATCTTTCGAATGCCACAGGTCTGACTTGATTTGGATTCTCCAAGGCAAAGTTATGTCCAATTTCCCACAATGACCTAATTATGGATTGGTTCAGTAGAGCGAAATTGTACGACTTTCCATGTGTCACTGTTTCTTCTTTTAGCTCTAAAATTGATAGAAAAGAAACTAAAGTCCGTTTACTTGCGATCGCTTTTTATGGCACTCCAATCCGATGCTCAGAGAGAGAGTTATGAATATTTTCCCACGATCGCCTCTTTGAGATGAAATTCAGGAGCCTGAAAAAGCACTACCTTCCACAGATCATATCTCCGAAAATATTGTGAACCAAGCTCTGAAATTTTGCGACGAGTTTCCTCAGGATTTCAGCTTCGCGCCCTAAAAATTTCAGATTCTAAACCTTCGTAGAAAATTTTTTATAGCGCAAATTCCATGATGACCTGTTTAGATTAAATTGAGGAGCCTGAAAAAAGACCTAACTTCCACAGATCATATCTCTGATATTGAGAACCAAGCTCTGAAATATTTTGACAATGCTCCTAAGGATTTCAGCTTCACACCCTAAAAATGTTAGCTTCTGAAACTTCGTAGAAAAAGGTTATAGCAAAAATGCCACGATGACTTATTTGGAGCAGCGAAACCCTAGAATCCAAAGCTCTAATACCAAATGTTGTGAAACCAGCTCCAAAAATAGAATAAAAGAGATATCAACGCCTTATAAATAAGCCACTTCGAGGGGGAAACCTCTAATACATTACATGAATGAAAAATTCTTGGATGATACAAATTACAAAACCTCCTTTCTATATATAGGAGTCCATGGGGCCATAATGTAATCCTAGTAGGGCCACAATGTAATCCTAGCCGACCTAACAATAATAATTTAAGGGCACACTAATAACAATATGGGGGCTATAGGGGTACAATAATAACAATAAGGGGGTTACACTAACAACAATAAGGGACTATACTAGTAATATAGGAACCTAACAAGATGTTCTTGGGGAAAGAAACTGCTCAAAAACCCACTATCATATACTGTATAAAGTCAAGGAATCATGAGACAATACAATGCTTAATCTCTCATGAGATTCTCCAACACTGCCAATTTTCTCCCGCTGATCTAGGAAAAAATGGACAAACACATAGCCAATTCTCAATCTTCCTTTAGAATTCCTTCATCACGCAATTCCTAAAGAATTAGGCCCCTATTAAATAGGAAAAAAAGATTTCACAATCCATCATGGCTGCCTCATGGATTTATAATTGCACATGGGCAATTCTCTAAAAATACAATTGATAGTTATGTTCCCTTTAACCTCTGTCTCAAATGGGTCTTCCTCAAAACTGGCTTGCATGAAACTATTTATAGTGAATATTCAGTTATCTAATTGATCACTACTTGTGAATTAAATCTAATTTAATTCAAAGTACCGCTCACTAATTCATCACTCAGTTAGAACTAGTTAAACTGATTTTAACAAAATTAATTGAGTTACCTAATTACACATGCACCCCACTAGTGCATTAACTGCAACTGGACCCCAAAAATATTATAATCACTCTACATGTCTCATCTTAGACCCTCAACTCGAATTTCTTGAGCTAACTCAATCATCATGACTTAGTTAACTGATACAAGTTGTTATGAGATGAAATTGAAATTTATTGTCCAATTTATTTAAGGGAAAAATAAATTAGACACCCACATTCCTCACTAGTGTGTAACTCAAATTCCTCACTGAATTTCCTCACCAATGTGTGTGTACTTTTTGTCCTTTCTGGTTTCAATTTCACTATTTCTTGTTGCAAATTTCAACAACTAGACAATGTTGTAGCTTATAGATACAATCTTCCAGTTGAGTATAGGTAAGTGCCTATGAAACATTAGAGTATTGATAGAATTTTTTGGAATTGTGCATTTACATTCAACACTCAAAACAAATATTTAATTAGAAATGGTCCAAAATTTCTTTCAAGAAGGTGGATTTAATTTATAACGGAAAGTATCTATAGAAGGATTAATATTAGGCTCTGGTGGCTAAATTATAGAATCACATAGCTCATTTTTTCATTTTAGCATACGTGAAATAAGAACATGAATAAAGGAAATTAAATACACATGGCTAAGCATAGAATCCCATGCATCAAAATTTAGTAGAAAAATGAACAGATGAAAATAATAAATGATATATCAGAGTACATGGAGACCATATTAAGGACGCTAGATATCATTAATCACAAATATCTCTAAACAAAATTAGACATAGAAGAATCCACGATTTCAAATAATACATCCAACGACTACTATTACATGCCATCTAAGAAGAAAGAAATGGATAATGAAGTAAGCATAAGGGAGAGCACATACTACAATATTATGCGAGTAGAATCACCAAAACTTCTTTATTAATTTTTAGACAGAGCTTACACTTTTCCTTCTCCATTCATAGTTCAAGAGTCCCTTTGAAAAACAAATTATAAACCCTTCAAAATTTATCATAAACAATTTTTATAGGGTCTGAGGACCTATACCTCTTACAAAATATTACTTCTTGATCTCCTAATTATTCATCACAAAAAAAATTGTGCAAGCATGCTACTTGCACAACTGTACTAAGTAAACCCTAACTGAATTGAGTTCATTTCTTGAAATAGAATATTTGCAAAAACATAAAAAAAAAGTGTCACGATTTACCCAGTCAGAATAATCTTCATTCCTACTAGATAGGTTCTGGAGGAAGAGATCATGGGTCAATGCTCTATATTTGTGGAGGATTGACGAATTGATCACATTTCTGTCACAATGTTGGGCTCGATAGAGGGGAGTGAAAGAAAATTTGATATGAAATCTTAAGGCTGGTGAGCTCTACATAATTTGGCCTAGTGTGAAACAAGGTCCTCACTAGCCATAGCAACTGGAAATCCCTCCTCAGATAGTTCACTATTGTCTTTCCCTTTAAGGAGTATGTCTTCTCATGGGAGGAGTTAAACCTTCTCTTAGCCTATAATAGCATTTGATTGTACTTCTACCATGGGATTAATTCTTCTATAAGGTCCCAACAACTGGGAAATACGACTCTAACCCTCTTCTCGAACTCTGAGTCAAACATAACTACATCCTTTAGCACCTATTCTAGACATTCCTCGACCTTGGCTCTAGTAGGTTCCTGCTGGATCATCTCAGAGACCTCCAAGATTTTAGTTACACTGTTTACCACATTTATGGCCCTCAACTCACTGGTTGGTTTTTAATTAAAATACTGAATGAATTTTTTAGCTGTCTCAACATTTATTACATCCTCCTCCTTTGAATCTACGATAAAGAAATCATAGTCCTTGATTGCAATTTTTTTCTTTGCCAATCAAGGTTATATTCTCCCAGTTATTATTCACTTCTGTTATTATTTCATCCCATATGAGTTGTTTGGCCTAGAGGAGGGACATGTTACTCTTCAACCTATTTTCATTTTAGTGATTTCTTAGCTTGTTATCTGTATATTTTTACTGATTAATTTTTCAATATTATTTTTAGTCTCTAGATATTTCTCCTTTTGTGCAAGGGCACACTTGGTAATATCCAAATCCACCTACACCTTCTTTTTTTCTCCTTCAGAGAGGTGCTACTTAGTGAGGGTCTTAGGGAGATGCTTAGTAGGATTTTGCAAATTCTATGGTACAAGCACTCCACAAATATGAGTGTCAATTTTCTATTGGAGCTCTCCTCATAAACATAATTGAAATAATATACTTGCACTTTTACACCATTTCCTTGAAGGATAATGTTGTGTGTGATGTTTTCTATTATCTTGAATGATTACGATGTTTAATTTCTAGTTTTGACATAAAAAAAATTGCAATTTATCACTTAATGCAACACAAATATAGTTCACCCATAATTAATGTCATTCATACAAAATCAGTTAAGAAACTACATATTCAATTATTCAAGTTTTTAATTACATCAACCACAAAAAATGAAAACTAATAATGAAAGGAGAAATTTACATTGAACTAAACACATCTCTAAGAATTTAAAGTTAAATTGTAATGTGAAAAAAATTATTTTTGTAAGCTTACTTGATCAAGTTTAATAGTACTTACAATAATTCTTTTTGTATTTATCAAGTTCACTCTTTGTTGAACCCGAAAACCAAGAATCAATTGAGTTAGAATCCCTAATCGAAATTGATATGATTGAGTGGTTGAAAATCAAATCATTATAAAAATAACAAGTTAGGGTGTATTTTTAGTAGTATCTAATACCCTTAGTTTCTTGGAAACGAAATCAAGCAAGCATGAAGTGAAAGCGAGTGAGTATAAACGAGTGTGAATAGTGAATTGCGAAATTCATGGAGTTGTTTCATTATCAAGATGTTTATTAGAAAGAACCAAAAAGAAATTTGGTTTCACTTACCAATGGAACATTGAGAAATGAAATCACAAGTTTGCAAGCCATGCAAGAAAAGGTTCATCTATTGGAATCTCAATCCCAATTCTAGAATAATGAGTTGTGGATCTCAAAAATCAAGAACATTGAAGCATTATAAACTAGTCGTTGTTCACACCAACCTCCCTTTTTATGACAATGATGATAGTGATTTAAAATCCATTCATTAAAAAGTCAACAACAAAAATTGTAGATGGAGTTGTGCATGTTCAAGTTCAATGCAAGCTTTACAATATCATTGTAAGGCATTGGGAAGAATCAAATACTTAATTACAAATTTTGTATAAAAATGTAAGGAAAGCATAACAATAATTTATTGAATACATTCTTATGTTAAATAATTAAATAATTTAACTACAAAATATATTTTCCAATAAAAATTAAACATTTAAAGTACAAATTCCAACCAAATATAATTCACATGATAAATAAAAGAAACACCTATATTTTATGATGACTGACCACTAAATTAGTTGTAGAAGGGTGATTCACTACCCAACCATAGAAATATAATGTACATTCCATCCCCAAGCTTGGGTATGATAACATAAGAGTGAAGACAATAGCATGGGATTTACAAATCACTTAGCTACACCCGTAATGCTTAGAATTGTTGGAATAAAAAAAATACCACAATATCTCTAAATGGAATCTATGCAAGTAACTCAACCACATTCAATTAATTGTAAATTCCTTCCCAACAACCACACATAACACAAGGTTTATAATTTACCTTCTCCACTATGGTTTCCATCAAATCCATCCTCTCTAATATCTTAGCATAGGCATAGTAATTGTGTTTCACTTTCCTCTCTCAGTATCATACATTATTTTAACCATGGATTTCCAATCCTATTCATACCAAAGACATAGTTAATCACATATAAATATTTCTTATAAGACTATGGGATTTACTGGTGCATGTTGTAGGTAGAGAGTATCCATATATTCGTATGTACTTCGTCTCTAGTTGATAAAAACACATTAGAAGAAGAAAAATGAATGAAATGCAGAAACAAAAGGAGAATTTAATGCGGAAAATCAGAGTTCATATACAATTGAATTGCATGGGAACACACATTTCCCTTCAAGTAAATTTATCCTTGGTAAGAAAAAGCAAGCTTTCATGGAAAATGTGTAGATATAATACTTCAAAATAGTATAATAATAGAATAAAGTTTGTCTTCGTAGAGCCCCTTTTCTTCCCCTCGCATCTCCTCAAAGTTCCCTCTTTTTCCTTTTGAAATCTATTTGGTGGTTTGAATTGAGTTAATATTTATTTTTTACATACTTACCCAACATAATATATAATACACTATGGTTATATCTATTGACATGGCGACTATGAATTTTAGAAAACATGAACATGATATACAACTTGGATATAAGTCTATATTTCTAATAATTGGCTAGTCATGTCTTGGCATCTATATCCATATGAGGAATACATACAAGCTATTTTATAATTGGTTGTTAACATTATCCCCTGTGGTTTTATACTTGGTAAAATACCCACATATTGACCATATGTTCATCAATATAATCACATCAAAAGTAGGGATATTACATTGTAATAACCATACTTGACTCAAAGATAAATATTTATGGATGCATCATAAATAATAATACTTGATCTGGATTGGATCACTATATAATTTTTCATCCATCTCAATGTGTTAAGTGTGGGAAAATTATAGGAATCAACTTACAGGAGAAATTTTGTTGGCAAGACCATGTTTGGAGAATTTGGATATAAAACCTTTTGGGGCCACTTTGAGGCCTTAAATGATTTTTTTTTGAGGTAAGAATTTCTCATTGAAGTGTTAGACCCTGTGGCATTATTTTACTCCCAAATTCATTTCCAACAATGCAAGAAATATGTCAATCGAAGTTTGAAAAATTTATGTCTCCCAAAATTTAACCTTTCATGATTGAACAATCATGGTTGGAGATGATGCCACGTTAACCCTCATTACTCATGCAAAATTGGATAGCCACGTGAAGAATATGAAGAATACTCTAAAAGTTTTGAAGTTGCAACTATAGTTGAGATTTAAAGGAGTCAAACCTAACCCCTAGTTGGTTCTCAAGCAATGTTATAACTAGGCCACTAGGAGGAAGAAGGGTTCCATTCATTTCGATTGTAACTTGTTCCAAAATAGAGTACAACAACCCAAAACTAGGAGTGAAAGAGCATAACATAGGTTTTTTAGTGTCTGTATAAACCTATCAAGCCACATGTCTTAGGTAACTCCACAAAAAATTCCTTCTCCTTTTTACTTGTATTATTTTTGTTCCAAACAATGGAGAGCAGAGCAACCTCACCTTCTAGTTGGGTTTTCTCCCATAACGGTCTCGCAAAGAATATATCCTGTTTATTGTGGTGATATGTGAGTGTATTTAATTTTTCCCTATTTTCCAAATTTTATCTATACATGCATAAATAGAAAATAGTAATTAATAAATATGGAATCTAAGGAAATTAATCCTTATAATATAAATTTCAATTTATTTTTATTAGATCTAATGTGATGAAGCATCCAATGGAATATTAATGGAAATTTATGGATCATACTAGTATAAAAGCAGGATTCCTTGGGAATTTTGCGGGAACTTGTAAGGGATCCATGAATCTATCTAAGTAAGAAGTCATAAAACCCTAGGCATGGATGATGAATATGCTCATGATAATTCTCAACATTTATTAAGGGATAGATTCTCAAGCATATAGGCATAGGTGGTAGATATCAGCCACAATATGAACCTCCTTGTGATAGCTCTAACATAATATCTTGTAATCATAGAAGATGGAGGTTCTAACTCATAGATTAGATCAAAGGGAAAATCATGGGATACAGAAGACACATAGAAGGAGTCAATGAAGAACATATAAAATAGCATCCATGTTCTAATGTCATGAACCATTCATATTCCATCCTCAAGATGGAAGGAAATGTGGACATAAATTCATATCAAGGTGAGAACAATTCTTTAAAATTAAATAATTAGTTGTACCAGTTAAACGATTAATTTAGCATTCACCACATAGATGAGGAACATTCATAGAGAATTTAAATGGCCATGCCATAACCTAGTGGGAAATCCATACCAGGACACTTAGGATGGAGGGTAATCCCTTAGTAAGTAAGTGGGAGGAATTTAAAACCTGTAATAAGTCCCAATTTTACCCTATTAGGTATGTAAAGACCAGTGGATCCAATTTCAGTACTTTAGGCAGAGGTTGGGTAGAATGTATAGGAATTAGGAAGTACACTATGTAATTTAGGAGGATATTCATTATGCTAGATATCTCTCCTAAGAGTCTAGATGTACTCCTTTAGTATTTGTAGGGTTTGCACAACCGTTTATGAAAGAAACTGATGTTGTTCAAGCCAAGAACAATGGATGAGGCTTGTGAACAAGAATAGTACCTGAATAACATAGGCAAAAATAAAGAGAGGTAATGTGATTTGAAATAGAAATAGCACTAGGAATCTTCTAGGGAAAGGAAGAAGAAGCAGAGAGGGGGAAAATAAAAGAATAAAATACCCATTGCACATTAGTGCAAACTATCAATCATTGTAATCACTATAAAATCGATGGCCACATAGGATAAGTGCTAGATATTGCATCAAGAGCTAAATGAAAAGAGCCAAAAAAAGAATGAGAATAAAAATAACCTGCTTGCCATAAATTCAAGAAATTAGGTGGAAAGTAGATTTTATGTATACGAGAAGATTATCTACAACTCAACGTAGAAGGAGGTGAGTTTCAATATAATCCATCAATAGGAAGAGAAGGATATGATCAAGTTATTCGACATTAAGATATAGGTCAATAATACCAAGATAATTACCTGTTCAATTTTGATTCATAGGCAAATCTCATAACTATGGATATGGTCAAAAAAATTGGATTGGAGGTTTGAGACCATCCTAGCCCATATCGATTGGGATGGGTAAATAAGGATATGGAAATTAAGGTAGAAAATAAATGTAAAATAAAAATAACTATTCATTTTATTGATGAAGTAGAATTACATTTAGTTCCAATTGATGTATATGCAGTTGTGTTTGGGTTTCATTATATGCACTTGTTGGGATGTAATATTCATGTGAAGAGCCAACCAATACCTCCTAATCAAGTATGGGAAATCTTTCATCATAACAAGCACAAGGGTAAGTCTAAGTTTTTACTGATAAGTGCCAACCAGGCTCATAAATTGATTAGTTCTAGCAAGAAATATCTTTCAATATTTTTAACAGACAACCAATCTAGCGAGGAATCAATAAAGGAAAAGGAATCCTTGGAGGGGTGTACTAAATAATAAATAAAACTATTAGAACATAGGGGAGTTTTCCAATATCCTAAAGGGCTACCACCCAAGAGGGAATTAGAGAACAAGGTCCAATTATTGTTAAACTATCCATTTCCAATTGTTTTTTTTTGTGTGTAAATTAGACTAATTCTATTAAAAAATGTATGGTACATAAATAATTACAAGCAAGAGATGCTGGAAGATGCAGGGATTTTTCACAAAACAGATCCTTGCACAAATAAAATAGAGTGTGTGTTCCTATTAAATGAAATCCATCAATTTAATCTTCAATAAAGTTTATTTAGACTCAATTCAAAATACATATGAAGAGAGAGCCAAACAATAACTAAATAATTGCCTAAAATACAACCAGAAATTTCAAAATGCAAACCCTTCCTTGGCTAAATATTATAATGATTGGCCTCTCGGCTCTCACCCTTCACATGAACTCTCACACTAATTCTCTCTATCTCTCACTGTATTCCTCACTGTCCTCCATCCTCACACAATCCTCATATTTATACATAATTATGGATTAATTCCAATCCATGATTTTCTCCACACAAATCTCAACCAAAATCTAAAATAGATTTATCCCTTATTTGAGTCAACTGAGTTCCATTGAAGGAATTCCTGATCCCTAAATTATATACCTAACTCAACTCCACTCATATCCTTAATTTATTAAAAGAATATTTACAATAATCCTCACACTCACATTTTTCTCTCTTAATTTAAATAAAATGAGCATAATCATTTATAAAATAATTAAAAAGACATCACCCCCTATTTACACAACATATTAATGAAAATCAAGCAGGATGCTCCTGCATCAGACTCCCCACGTAGAGAAGTTTCCATAGACTCCTGTCTATGAGGTCTCTCACTTTTCTGTAATAATGTGATAGCCACAAGTATCCATGACTTGCTCCCTCCAAGATTCCAAACTCTGTTTTGCTGCTGGTCTTTTGAAGTATCAACTCTAATTTGTAATTCATCACATGATTCCCAGAATAGTATTTTCAGAATACTATCGAATGTAACTCTCAATTTTCCATATCACATCATCTTTATTTCAGGAATTACAGACTTGTATAGAATAACTGATACCTATTCTTCTGGTCTCCAAACTCTGAAAGAATCTCGAACTGGTTGTACATCAGCATCACTCATTCCATCAACCGGATTCCATTGCCCTCTCCAATAATTTCTTTCGCCAATTCCTTGGAGTAATTCCTCTTTTTTTGATGCTTTCATCTCCAACTGTGTTGAACACTCAATTTTCTGAAATGAAGAATAATCAAGAACTTCTTCTTGATCACAACTATAGTCATTGATTGCTTCTATAGTAACAAATCTCTGATCTGGTGTAGTATTTGCATTCATCAACAAACTACTAGTTTAAAAAAAAAAAGACCTTTTGGCCTCATTTGATGCTTCAAGCACCAATCTCCCATCATAGACTTCCTAGATTTCAACAGATCCTGTTTTGAATTGCTGGCTGCTTTCATCTTTATCTTGCTGGTTCAATACTTTTGTTTCCTTTATGTCTCTAAAGACATAATTTTCTTGCTGCTCCTGATATTTCATCTCATCTCCAGATAATTTTTGTTCAATTTATTTGATTTCAACATCATATTTATTAAATTTTCCCTCTGTACCTACAATCACATTATTATTTGAAAATTTATAACATTCACTCAACTCTCTAAATGTTAAAAACATTTCATCCCTATCATGCACAACAACTACAATCTCTTCTGTATCAGGTTCTGCAAGCTTCACTTTTCCCTCAGGTTCCTTAAGCCATCATTCCAAGAACTCTATTTCCATTTGAAATCTTTCCAGCATTTCATCACAACCTTTATTCCCAGTTTCATTCTTCTTCTGGCAATATTCCTGAGTTATCCTGCTTTCTGTATCATCACATTGCAAAATTCTGTCAGCAATTTCATTAAACAATTTCATTTGTTTACCTCCTTGGAATATAACTTCGGCATTTTCATTATGCTTCTGCTCCATAACAGCTTCAACTGGTTTTATTACACCCAACAAGAATTCATTTATGATTTCTTCCTGCTACAAAAAATCAGTACCTTCCTCCTCTGAAAGGCATTTGCCGTCATACTTCACCTCAAGAGCTTCATTCATCTCTGTGACAGTTTCACCAGGTTGTCCATCATCTTCTACACATCCTGCAAACATACACATACTATGAGCTTTAAAAATGCAAGGCTTCAGAGCCTCATCTGCTTCTCTTGTCAACACATCTTCAAATTCTTCTAAACTATTCCAATAGTCCATGAGATATTTCTCATTGATCTTGTAGTTGTCACCCAGAATTTTACCCTGTTCTGGGCCACAAATGGAAACTTCTGTTTTCAACTCAGACTCTCTAAGTTCTTCACATCTCAATTGCACACTCATCATCTGCTCAAGCTTCCTCAGCTCTTCTGTCAACTGTATGTTTACCTATTTTTCCCTCTTTGCGTGTAGCCTCTGCCACTTCACTTTCTTCCTCATGGTCCAACCATGTCTCTGGTTTTCCATATTTCTCTGCAACAATTCCATCAATAACTCAAGCTGAATTGTTATCTTAGCTTTCTCCCTCTCATACTCTTCATCAATCAAATGCTTACATATGCCATTTGCTTTTGGCATCTTCCTTCTTCTGTGGCGATCTTTCTCCGAATCTCTGAAATGACTATCAATAGTCATCTTCTCCTCCTTTTGTGAACTTCATCTGTTCACGTGTGGATTTCATTCGAATCCCCTTTTCAGCAAGCCTTCATAATTTCCATCCAAAAATACAAGCTCTCTTCCCGTGCTTGACCTCTTGCGGTTCTCTATCTAGAATCATTTCTGGCAAATCTCTTGCTCCTCTTTGCTGCAAAACAACAACTGCAGTATTTCCTGTGTTATAATGACCAAACTCTTTGGGTGTCAGGTTCTGCCAAGCATGCACCCAATTACATTCAAAACTTTGACTTGGCTTATGAATCTTTGACTCCAGACTTTACATCAACTCTTCGTCTTGGATGAAAATACACCCTCTTGACTCAAGCTATCCAACTTTTCATTTTACCTTAACATCTGATTTGAATTCAAGGCTTGACCCAATAATTACAATAGTGGATATTTTGACTCTAATTCAAGTTATATAACATACCAATGAACATCCACCCTTAATACAATTTCATGATGTAAAATCTTCACCTTACCAATTCTCTCTCATACTCCTTCTTATGATAATATCATAAGTCACTAATTACATCATCTCCCTTTATCACTTCACATGATACTTAGCCTTTAAATCAAAATGCAATCCAATTTTCCCAAGATTTATTTTATGATGAAAATAAAATAAATCATTAATTTCCAACATTTAAAATACCTCTTTGAAACGAATGATCATACCTTATGATCCCTTCAAGGTTATTTAATAAACCTTTTCTTCGCAATTTCAAATCTCTGTATTTCGCTCTTCTCTGTTGTTTTTATCACTGTGAATATTCACATGCCCTTCATTCAACACACTCATCATCTTAACACAGGTAGTTTTCCTGTACTTCTATGCACCATACAACTGCATATTATAAATTGTACATCAATTCACATCTCTTCACCTTTGTACAGAGAACAAGCTACTCATGCTTTCAACCTCTTTGATGAATAATGTACAACTCATACATTGTGTCCATCCTGAACAACACCTCCTTAGGCGCCGCCATATGACGATAAAAGCAAGGATTCTACAACATCAAGCAATTGTGGTTTTTTTTTGTTTTCAATCTTAAAACACAAATCAAAATAATTCTCCCATTTCCAACTACAAGCCTTGATCCAAAATGACGCAACTAAGGTTGCAAAAAACCCACACTATGCATAATAAACAATCTCATATATTATAAAATGCATGTTTCTCTTTATATCACCCAGGATAGCACATTCTCCTTTTCCATTCATTTAAGCGGAACTTAAATTTCCTTTAAAGCTATTGTGGTGATAAAACCTTCTACATCCGCATTTAAAACATTTTCACTTTAATTATGGTTATGGTTTGAACAACATGTTGACATATATATAAATCATTCCCGCAAAAATACTTATCTATAATTTCCATTTTGGTTAAGAAAAACCAAAAATGTCAACATATAATATGCTCGCCCCACAATTTTACCGAACATACCTTTTCTCGACATTTACCATGCTTTTGCTGCGTAACTTTTGTTGTCTTCTGTTGTTTCCTTTTATTTCACTAGAATTGAAGGATTCACTTCTAAAGCTTAAAGATTTTTATTTTTCACTATCACTAGAAGAATCGCTTCTCAAATTCCTCGATTCAAAGTCTCTGTCACTCTCATTCCCATTAACCGGTCGTTACCATATTCCTTTACAGAGCATAATGGTTTTACGCTTTGAACTTGTTTTATTGAACAAATTTTAATTTTGGCCACAAGCTCTTCACTGCCACCTCAGGATATGCCCCTGTTGCATTCTCACCACTAAGCATAACACAATCAGGCCCATCCAGAACAACATTAGCCACACCTGTAGCTTCAACATAGGAAGGGCAAGGAGACTTAATCATGGATTCCAACATTTGAGTAGCAGTGACAACGGGCTTTCCAAGTAGATTTAACTTGTATATCTTCATTTTCTGAGCCAAGAATATTTTTTCCAACTGGAATCTCCATACCAAAATATCCTCCTTGTCTTTTTCTGTAGGAGTCAACGATCAACCACAACTCCAGGAAAATTAAAATTCCATTACAATGTCGATGAAATCATTAAGGAAATCGTTGCTATATGTGAACGTCGGCACTAGAAGGAAAGACTGTAACAATGTTTTCTATGTTAATGGAGCATTACCAACATGGGACAACGCATTTGGAAAAAAATGATGCATTATTGCAGTTGCTACCAACACAAGCCATTCACACAGGAATATAAAAACAAATGCAACCAAATACAACTTCAAAGATGCCTGTAAATGTTGACTCACAACTTCCCTTTATCGTGTGAATTGGAAAACCATTGTATATATATTTGTGCTTACCACAATACCGAACGCTTTCCCATCAGCATGACCCCATGGGGACTATGTTTAATATTTCATGAAGTCTCATAGGAACTCGATCCGTGCAGTAGCCAGATCATGCTGGCTGCACTCCACGTTTCCACAATGACTGTGTCAACCTACTAACACAACGTCGAGTTCAATCCACATTGATCGCACACCACATCTCCATAATGAAACATCTTATCCATCATCTGTGTTCAAATCAATCGGTGTTTTTGTAACCTTTGACAGCCACTCCAAATGGCTGAAACACTTCACGTTGCTCCAGTCACCAAAAAAAACGCACAACGAGTTCTCCTCTAAATGATAATCCACACTCCTATTCACGCATAACTCTTTGGCTTCAACCGCTCCTATTACAGGGACATACTGTAATAATTTCCACCAGCACAACTTGTAGATGGATTTAGGTGGAAAATGCATAAAAAATAACATAGAATTCACAATCCTCTTAATACTACAATCAAACTAAATGCACAACTCTCTCACAATGTTATGTAGTAAACAATGTATACAATGCTTAACTAGTCAACTTTCTCCAGCAAAATTCCTCCTCACAACTCTGTCACATTTTTTTATAAACTCGGAACTAACCTTAGTCTCTGATACCAAATGATGCAGGAATTATTCACAAAATAGATCCTTGCGCAAATAAAATAGAGTGTGTGTTACTCTTAAATGAAATCCATCAATTTAATCTTCAATAAATTCTACTTAGACTCAATTAAAAATACATATGAAGAGAGAGCCAAACAATAACAAAATAATTTCCTAAAATACAACTAGAAATTTCAAAATGCAAACCCTTCCTTGGCTGAATATTACAATGATTGGCCTCTCTATCTCTCACTGTATTCCTCACTATCCTCCATCTTCACACAATCCTCATATTTATACATAATTATGGATTAATTTCGATCCATGATTTGCTCCACACAAATCTCAACCAAAACCTAAAATAGATTTATCGATTATTTGACTCAATTGAGTTCCATTGAAGGAATTCATGATCCTTAAATTATCTACCTAACTCAACTCCACTCATATCCTTAATTTATTAAAAGAATATTTAAAATAATCCTCACACTCACATTTTTCTCTCTTAATTTAAATAAAATGATCATAATAATTTATAAAATAATTAAAAATACATCACCCCCTATTTACACAATATTTTAATGAAAATCAAGCAGGATGCTCCTGCATCACTGGAGATACGGGTAACTGGAAATGACGAAAAATCAACTTTGGTCCCATGAGAAGCAAAAAGTGAATAAAATAGAGCCCAGAAGATGAACATGGGTGCTAAAATATACAAACAGAAGTCTACCCAGAATGGGTGGAGTTCTCAGTACGAAATTTTTTTCCTTTTTTTTTATGGTCTAACCCAGCCATCCTAGGGCTAATTTTCTGGAACCACTTGAAGATTATTGGTGACTAAAGGAGATGGCTCCTTATTTGATTCTGCTGAGGAGGTGTCATGAGGCCGCTTCTGAGCGCTTGTAAGACTGTTGGGCTCACCTGGGTCTCCCGGGGTCATGTCCGAATCCTGTTTTTCCTTTTCCTTATCTGCTTCGTTCTCTTCCTCATCCTCATCCGAGCTGAAGGAGTCGAGGTCATCCATGGGTGGCAGTGCACATGGTTTCCAACTTTTGGATTTTTATTTCTGGTTGCTCTTCTTCTTTTGGATCGGGAGGGAGGGGCAAGAGTTCTGAAGGTGCCCTGTTTGATGATAGTGATGGCATAAAAAAGCTATGTTCTCATAATCTAGGGTCCGTTTCCAACTATTGGCCTATACAGACTGTTTGTTTTAGAGGAAATTGAAGGGAAGAAGCAATTACAACAACTAATAGATTAGGGTGTGATTCGACCAAGTATTTGACCTTGTGGGTCACTCATCATAATTGTGTCAAAGAAGGATGAGACTTCAAGGATGTGCATTGATCATAGGGTGTTAGAAAATATTATGCTCAAGAATAGTTACCCCTTGAGCAAGATTGATATTCTATTAGATTAGTTGCAACAAGTGAAATAATTCACCAAGGTGTATTTAAAATCAAGGTAACACCAAGCATGGGTTAAGGAAGAAGACACCTGGATGAGTGAATTCAAATCCAGACAAGGTTTGTATGAGTGGTTTGTCATACCATTTGATATATGTAATGCAACACTTACAATCATGAGAATAATGAATGATATATTATTATCTTTTTTAATTAATTTTCTATTTTTTATTCAAATGATATAATGGTTTATAGTGCTACCTGGGAGGACCACATCTTGCACTTGATGCAAGTGCAAGAGACTTTGAAGAAGCACTAATTTCAAGTAAATCTCAAAATATGTGATTTTTCACATTAATAATTCTTGTATTTAGGCTATGTGATTGGTGGAGGGGATATTAATATAGATCCTATAATGATGGAGGCCATCATGAAGTGATAAATGCCTATAAATGTTTTTGAATTTAGGAGTTTCATTGGAGCAACACAGTACTTGAGGAAATTCATAGTTTCATTTTCAGCAGAAATTGTACCACTCCACACAATAACAACAAGTGGAAATAGTTTTTAGTGGGGAAAGGGTCAACAATAATCCTTTGAAGAATTTAAAAACAAAAGTATTTAAGCACTAGTTATTACATTACCAAATTTGTAGGGGCCTTCAATAGTGGAGACAAATGTGAGTGGGTATGTTATGGGAGTGACCTAGACGTAGGGAGGAATCCATGTATGCTACCATTCTGAATTATTTCATGGGAAATTTGTGACTAACCTACCTAAAGCAAGGAAATATATGCTCTGGTGCAACCTATCAAGAAGTGGAAACATTATTTGATGGAAAATGATACCATTATCCACATAGATCAGCAACCACTATAGTGTCTTTAGGACCAAAATAAGTTGTAGTAAACCAAACACTAAAAGAGGATGGTATTCTTATAGTAGTTTCATTTAATGATCAGTTATAAGAAGTGTAGGACAAATAATTGGACAACATGCTTTCATGGCCACCCACATAAAACATTACAACTTTAGGAACTCTAACGCACATGGATCCTTTCACCCATGATGCATACAGAGAGGCATATGCATAGGATAAGGACTTCAAGTAGATGTTTCACTAATTGTAGATCTAGAGTAATGCAAACAATGGAGATATCAAAGTTGACTATCATCTCTAGAACATGTTACTTTGCAAGCTAGAGAAGTTATTTTTTCCTAAATAAGGGTGACTACAACTAATTAGAGAGTCTCACACCTCCTAGATTGTAGGGAATTTCGGTGTAGGGAAGAAAATGGCCAACTTACATATGTATGTATACTACCCAAGAACGCAAGAAGATATAGCTATATTCATTAGAGGAAGTATGCTTTTTTGTACCAGCAAGCCTAGTAACATGAAAGAAGGTCGATAGGATCCCTTACTTAAATCCACTATCATTGGGAAATAATTTACATGGGCTTTGTGGGAGTTTTACCAACAACAAGAAAGGGACATGAACACATTTTGTGGAATTTGGAATATCCAAAAAGATGTGCATGCCCTATAGAAAGAACATTGGAAGGAAATAATCAACAAACTTGTTCTTTGAATAGGTTTGGGTGCACTTTGGGATAGCAAGGACCATTATTTTAGAGAAGGACACCTCATTTATTAATACATTTTGGAATACATTGTGGGAGAATATGGACATAAATTTGAAGAGGTCTACAAAATTCCTTCCATAGACATATGGGAAAATAGAAGTATTCAATAATACTTGGGTACATATTTTGAGGGGTTAAATAAAAAACATCTAAAGAACTAGGATGAAAATTTGCTACATGTACAACATTCTTATACGAGAGTAGTCCACACTTATACTAGTAAGTCCCCATTTAAAACTTGTTTTAGATATTTTCCACCTTCCCCACTGGATATTTCATATTGGAAACAAGGAGGAGTGAGGGAGAATCACACAACGAATGCTTTAAGGGCATAAAATTTGTTGAGAAAATTGGGTAGATCCATTTGCAAGTACAAAAGAAGCTAAATAAGTCACAAGAAAAGTAGAAGGTTGGGGATTATCAACACATGAATGGGAGGTCAATCATAGTGGGAGATAGAGTATGGTTACAGTTGAACAAGGAGCATTAAGAGAATTTTGAGATCTAAAATGGCCTTCTCCTTACTAGTTGAGTCTTCGTTGAGGAAATCAAAAATCAATTCACTTTATCAGTAACTAAGCCTAGTCAGGTTCATGATCAAATTTCTATCCAAGAGGGATAAGGTTCATTATGATGATTTAATTGGTCAATTGGGTATTCTTGGGCCAAAAGCTCCTAAGGAAAATAATAAAATAATAGTTAAAATAAGAAAATAAGATTTATAGCCCCAAGGGTAAGCTCAGTTGGTCGAGATCCTGTTGCTAATTACTTCGCCTGTTGGGAGGTCACGTGGTAAAATATTATCGATGCCCTTGGGGTTAGACATCGGTTTTTGTGCCGACGGGTGGGATCCCTTCGGGTTGATTTGCCTAGATTTTCCCTTGGATATAAAGAAAATAAGTTTTTTGAATTTTTGAATAAAAATAAAGGATTTTTTTTTTTTAATTATAGTTATGGCTTATCTCCTTTTACTCAAATTTAAAGATGTGTAATTAAATTCCAAATCTAATGATTTCCCACTCTGCATAATTCTAAGTAGACCCACATAAAAAAAATTGAAAATGCATGAAAAAACATGTTGGAAAAAGTGTAGAACACACATTTTTCATATATTTTCAAGTTTTTTCAATGTGGGTCTAATAAAAAGTATACGCAGTGAGTACTCATTGGATGTGAAAATTAATTTTTCACCCAATGGGTGTCTACACTTGAATTTGAGTAAACCTATAAGGAAATAAGCCAAAAATATGGTTTAAAAAATAGTTTTTTTTTCGTTTCCCTTCAAACTATTTACCTCTGGTGATGACATCATCATATTCAATCCTACGATGCTCTTAAAATTATTATTTTTAGTACATTTTTTGTTTGAAGTTCATTTTGACCTCAAAATCTCCCTAATGAGGCTACAAAGTCCTAGTGTTAAAATTGAGGCTTTGTGATATGATCCTTTTGAGATACAAAAAAAGGTAGGAGATAATTCCTATAGACATAGTCTACCCCATACATGCACATTTACTCAGTGGTGAATGTGGAAAATATCGAACTCTACGAGCCTTCCATGTTGGAATAGGAAGAGGAGAAAACCCTACCTTCTAGCTCTAGTTGTCTAAGCATAGTTGTTAGAGGATACAATTTTTCATAAGAAGTCTAATACTACAATATAGGGGTAGCATGAAATTTTGCAAATTGGGTCGAATGGAAAAATTACAGTAAAAATAATATGGTACTCTAAGGAGAATGTAAAGGAAAATTTTTCTCATCTCATTTAGTAATTTTTTGGGGACCAAAAGCCTCCCAAAATGGGGAGTTATGATTTGGATTGGATCAATAACTAAATTTTCATCCATCTTGATGATTTCAACATGGAAAAATTGGAGTAATTAGCTTACAATAGTAGTTTTGTTAGTGGGCCTAATTAGGAAAACTAGGGTTTGAAACCTTTTGGGACCATTTTCAGGCCTCAAATGATGTTTTTTAGGGGTAAACATTTATTGTATAATCACTAGATATAGTGATGTTGTTCTACACAAATAATTTTCCAAGGATACAAGGAAGATGTCAATTGGATTTTGTATGAAAATTTATGTCTCTCAGAAGTTGATCTATTGTGATTAAGCACCATGGTTCAAGAGGATTCCATATTATGCCTCACTACTCATGTAAAAGGGTATATTCACATGAAAAATATGAAGAAGACTCTATAACGATCTAATTTGTAACTCTAGTTGAGGTTTGAAAGAGTAAAACATAACCTTGAGTTGTCTATTGGGCTATGTTACAACTGGGTCACCAATAGGAAAAGGGATTCCATTAATTTTGATTGTATCTTGTTCCACAATAGAGTAGAATAACTTGGGAGTGGAAGAGAGAGAACATAACATAAATGGTTTAGTGTCTACAACAACCTATCAGGCCACAAGTCTCAAATAACTCCATATAGAGTTCCTCATCCTTTGTACTTGCATTATTTCCATTCCAAAAAAAAGAGAACAAAACAAACTTCCATTTTAGCTAGGTTTTATCCCATAATGGTTTCCTAGAGCATATCTTGTGCTCATTGTGTTTGATATGTGATTGTATTTAATTGTTTCTATTTTCCCCATTTTATTTATTACATGCATAGATAGAAAACGATAATTAATAAATCTGGAATCTAAGGAAATTAAGCCTCGTAATATATATTTTATTCTAATTTTATCAAATTTGTTATGATGAACTGTCCAATGGAATATCCATGGAAATTTAAGGATCAATACTAGTGCCTCTAGTTTCTAACCTACTGTATTATATGAAATGTGAAATGAAATTCATTTTGATTGACTAAAAAATTGAAATGGCAATTAACATGGTTTCAAATTGTCATAAGAGAGTTCCAATTTTTTTTTTTTATCAACCACTAGAATTTGATAGGATATAAAATGAATTTGAGTCTTAAAGAAAAAAATGATCATAATAATAAATGAAATATCATATTACATGAAATGACACAATTTTAGATTTTTCCATTCAACAGAAGAATCTCTCCTACCCATGCTAGATTCTAGGCATTCTAAAGTTTGATATTGAAGAACTATATAATCATAAATATTATCCCAAGGGTATATTCCAAGAACCAATGTGTTAATGGTGTTGGAAATATGATGTAAAATGTTGTCCTTGATGGAAACCTACTTGATGAAGTTGTCCTTGATGGAAACCTACTTGATGAGTTGCCTTTTGATAAGCAACCTATTTGTTAAAGATGTAAAAATGATGTATCTACAGGGCATTTCAAAAGTGACAGAGAAAGGCAATCTAGTTAGGATCAGAGAAATGATAAAAATAACATGTCACAATGTATACGTAGGTTTGATGAATCCAACCTGCATACATACGCCACTTGGTATACAGGCAACCTGCGTATACATCCATAATTAGTATATTCCTAGTTATTATGAAGAGAAGTCACGTATACACGCGGGTACAAAGAAGAAAAGTCATGTATGCCTTTTGCGCTCCAAAATTATGATACCCAGGGGCATTACCATGGTATTAGCCCACAATATTGAGCTTTGTGTTGCCTATTTGATTCTATTCAAGAATACCATCGGCACTTGTGTGGTTTTGGCTCATGGTATTGGCAAAGGCTAAAACTATATAAGGATATGAAGATCACAGTGCAAAGGTGTGCATGTGTTTGGGTATTGAATGAATACTTCACTCTAATGTATATCTGCATGGAATGGGCTACAATTTATTGTTAGATCTGAAGTAATAATGCACTTATGAATACAATGATGGATCAGGATCTCTAGACCTGAAATGACTATGTATTTCCTAGATCTATTTTATGAAATGTTTAGATCTATGCTCTGGAAAATGTTTGTGGAAGTGAAGGGTAAGATCTAAAGCTGATTATCTATTTTGAAGAGTTACGCAAGACCTGTCATGTTTGTAGATCTATACGCAGGTTCGTCTCTGTAAAAGCGCGTATATACATAGGTTTAGTTAAGAAAAAGCGCGTATGGGATCTAGGGTTTTACTTAATTGTGCAGAAGGAAATGTATGATCAGTTTTATTGTATTACTGTTGTCTGTCAATGATGTCTTCATATAGATCTGGGTTGTTTGAATACTGATCATGCTGCTAGTTGATTATGATTAAAGATCAGTTGTTGGTTGGTTAATTGATGATTAAGTGAATGATTTGATAAGGGTATGAGTTTCAGTTTGATGTATGTCCTTTGAGCTTAAATATGTGGAGTGGGTCTAGTCTGAAAATATGATGAAAAGAGGCCTACAAGTTGTGTTGTGTTGAAGTTGTTTGGATCTAGTGTGAAAATTAATGAAACGTGGTCTGCGGTGGTACTGAGGGTCGAAGCTTTTAGTAAGGGGGTCGTAGCTCCCTTCCAGTGGTTGTTGGTAAATGAGATCAGGGGGTAGAAGCTCCCTTATAAGAGTGGCTGGTAAATGAGAAGTAGGGGGTCATAGCTCCCTTATAGTGGTAGCTGGTAAACAAGATTAGGGGGTTGGAGCTCCCTTCCAGTAGTAGCTAGAGAACGAGAGAAGGTTGCAACCTTTTGCAGGTGGGTGCCTATGTGCTGGTATGAGTCTGCGCCAGTACAAGATTGTAAACAGTTTTCTTTATAATAAATGTTGAAGACAAAGACAACAACAATGGTGGTTTTCTCCCGAGTTGGGTTTCCACCTTAAATCCTATTGTTCATGTGTGTTGCTTATGTGTGATTATTTATTATGTTCTTATTGCACATGATTGCTGCTTACTAAACATATGATGAATGAATGATGCACTGATCTAAGTAAAGAACTATCTGCATAATAAGATCTCTTGACATACACAATTTTTCTTAAAGATATCCGTGTGTATACGCTAGTTGGGTTCATTAAAGCTGCGTATAGAAATTCAATAAGGAAAATGTAAAAGTTTACAGTAAGTTATAAATATTGATTCACCCACCCCCGTCCTCTTAGTATTTTTCCCAACAATTGGTATCAGAGCAGGTCCTTCAGAAGAAGCTTGATCGCTTGAAGGAGATCCATTGCAATGGGAAGTCATGAAGGAGTATTTTCTATCAAGCCACCATTGTTTAATGGAAGTAATCTATTATTCTAGAAGATACGAACAAGAGATTATTTGCAAAGTCTTGGAGCAAACATATGGGGAATCGTGGAAGGAGGTTATCAGTATCCAAAAATTGTTCCTACAGATGCAATAGAAAGAAAGATATATGAAATCAATGCCAAAGTTGTCAATGGATTATTAGGAAGCTGGTCAGAAACATAATTTGTCAAAGTGATGTAGCTAAATTAAGTAAAGGAAATATGGGACAAGATCATTCAGAGCTATGAAGGTGATGTAAAGGTAAAAAGTGCCAAATTTAAAACTCTTAGCATGCAATATGAAAATTTCAGAATGCATGATGATGAAATCATTACAAGTTTATTCCTAAGATTAGATGAGATTGTGAATTCTATGAGGAATATGGGTGAATATATAAAAGACTCAAATTTAGTAGAAAAGATATCGAGATCTCTAACTCCAAAGTTCGAGTCAAAAGCGTCAGCAATTGAAGAAAAGTAGGATCTGAAAAATCTTACTGTTATTCAACTACATGGTATCCTGACTACTTTTGAAATAAGAAGAGGAGGTCCTTCACAAGTCAAATAAGCTACTTTTAAGGCATGTGCAAAAGGAAAAGAAAAGGAAGTTCTCAAGGAATCAAGTTATATATCAGAAGAAGAAGAAGAAGAAGATTTTGTGAGAAGACTTCAACCAGGTACTGGAAGATTCAGAGGTAAGCTTCCCTTAAAGATTTTTTCTTGTGGTAGAGTTGGTCATTATGCTGCTAAATGTCCTTATAAATAAAATCATGATAAAGGGAAATAGTTTGAAAAAGGAAGGAGTTATTATCCAAATGAAGACAATAATGGATTGTCAAATGAGGAAGAATAAGATTCTGATCAAGATCTGCAAGTGCTCATGGCATGTATCATGGATGATGATAATTTCCCAAAAGAAAGGGATTTGGTTATTGATGAATTGCATAGATCAAGAAAGAAAGGATGCTTTCATGGCTGTTTTTTCTATTGTAACTCATTTGGGCATAAGTCCACTGATTGCAGGTTAATTATGATGAATAGATCTGAGAAATTGGAGAAGTTCCAACACACAATGAGAAATTTCAAGAAAAGCTGGAAAAAGAAGAAGCACCGGTAAAAAATGTACGGAATATTGACCCTAATGCAGTCATCCGATTCTAAAGTTTACTTCTCATAATGATTGCAGGAGTGATGTGAGATAAATTATAGGAATAAAAAATGTATCATCATAGGGGGAGCAATATATGGTGATTCCCATGGTTGGTTTGGTAATTCGGGTTGTGTTTATTTCTAACAGAGCATCTAATGTGACAACAGAAGACATGTACATAATGTATAAATCTAGAAGGTGATGGAGTTGTGAAATTTTCAGTATTTCACTTTCTATACGTGGGCTTCATGAACTATAACCACGTATACACACGAGTTCCAATAGTGACAGTTGCGTATGTTTTTCTCTGATAATAAAAACGGTGAGGAAAACTCAAGAACAATTTTTGATATGCTGCTGACAGTAATAATTTTCTTGATCTGATGTTGATGGTTATATCTGCTGATATGATATTAATTTTTGATTATCTTCTTGATGAAGATGCTTTGATGAATTGGCTGGTGAAGGCGTTCAGGATGCTCAGGCTTAGGAGGAGCATTATCCTTGCTTTGAATAATGCATTGTTGCCATTATGATGGTTCTGAAATATGATCTCTCCCTTGAGGTCTTTTGGTCGTGGTTATAAAAATTCATATATGTAATTTGATGAAAAGGTCATGATGAGACCCATGATGTAAATTTTTTATATTCATTCATGTAAGGACTTGTTCAACTTTGTAAACCCACTTGGTTGGGTAGTTGAGTCAAAATTTGTAAACCCATTTGGTTGGGAAATTGAGTCAAATATGTAATTCCACTTGGTTGGATCATTGATGTAAGTATAAGTCCTTGGTGATAGGAAAGGTCATACTCGGTTGAGTTATAGAGTCATGTACTTCATTGAAAAATATGTCTGAAGATTTCACATGAACTCAGGGGGAGCATGGTAAATTCAGTGCACATCATATCTACAAAGCTCTTCTTTCTACAAGGGAAGAGGAACCTTGGTTTGGTATTGATCCGCCCTTTGCCTTTGATGTCAAGGGGGGTGATTATCTTGGTATTTAAATAATGGTTATGATTAATGTATCTATATATTGTGGTGATCAAACACCATCATCGTTGCCATTGAGTCCAAAGGGGGAGATTGTTGGAAATATGATGCACTATGTTGTCCTTGATGGCAACCTACTTGATGAAGTTTTCCTTGATGGAAACCTACTTGATGAGTTTCCTTTTGAGCATCATATTTGTTAAATATGTAAAAATGATGTATCTACAGGTCAGTTCAGAAGTGACAGAGAAAGGCAATCTAGTTAGGATCAGAGAAATGATAAATATAATATGTCACAATGTATATGCAGGTTTGATGAAGGCAACCCACGTACATACACTACTTGGTATACATGCAACCCGCGTATACATCCAGAATTATTATATTCACAGTTATTATGAAGAGAAGTCGCATATACACGCTGGTACGAAGAACCAAAGTCGTGTATGCCTTTTACGCTCTAACATTATGATACCAAGTGGAATTGCCATGGTATTAGCCCATAGTATTGAGCGTTGTGTCATCTATTTGATTCCGTCCAAGAATACCATCGGCACTTGTGTGGTTTTGGCTCATGGTATCGGAAAAGGCTAAAACTATATAAGGAGATGAAGATCATAGTGCAAAGGTGTGCATGTGTTTGGGTATTGAATGAATACTTCACTATGAATTATATCTGTCTGGAATGGGCTACAGTTTATTGTTAAATATGAATTAATAATGCACCTATGAATACAATGATGGATCAGGATCTCTAGATTTGAAATGAATATGTATTTGCTAGATCTATCTATGAAATGTTTAGATCAATGATCTAGCGGATGCTTACTGAAGTGAAGGGTAAGATCTAAAGTTGATTATCTATTTTTAAGGGTTACACAAGACCTGTCATGTTTACAGATCTATACGCAGGTTCGTCTCTGTAAAAGTGTGTATATACGCAGGTTCAGTTAATAAAAAGCGCATATGGGATCTAGGGTTTTTCTTAAGTGTGTGGAAGGAAATGTCTGATATGTTTTATTGTATTACTGTTATTTGTGAATGATGTCTTCATACAAATCTTGGTTGTTTGAATACTGATCATGTTGCTAGTTGATTATGATTAAAGATCAATTGTTGGTTGGTTAATGATGATTAAGTGAATGATTTGATAAGGGTATGAGTTTCAGTTTGATGTATTTTCTTTGAGCTTAAATGTGTGGAGTGGGTCCAGTCTGAAAATCGTATGAAAAGAGGCCTACAAGTTGTGTTGTGTTGATGTTGTTTGGATCCAGTGTGAAAATCAATGAAACGTGGTCTGCCGTGGTCTTGAGGGTTGAAGCTTTCAGTAAGGGGGTCGTAGCTCCCTTCCAGTGGTTGTTGGTAAACGAGATCAGGGGGTAGTAGCTCCCTTCCAGGAGTGGTTGGTAAACGAGAAGTAGGGGGTCGTAGCTCCCTTCCAGTGGTAGATGGTAAACAAGATCAGGGGGTTGGAGCTCCCTTCTAGTAGTAGCTGGATAATGAGAGAAGGTTGCAGCCTTCTGTAGGTGGGTGCTTGCATGCTGGTATGAGTCTGCGCCAGGACAAGATTGTAAGAAGTTTTCTTTATAATAAATATTGAAGAGAGAGACGACAACATCGATGGTTTTCTCCCGAATTGGGTTTCCACCTTAAATCCTGGTATTCATGTGTGTTTCTTATGTGTGATGATTTATTATGTTCTTACTGCACATGCTTACTTCTTACTAAACATCTGATGAATGAATGATGCACTGATCTAAGTAAATAATTATATGCATAACAAGATCTATGGACATATGCAAGTTTTCTTAAAGATATATGCATGTATACGCTAGTTGGGTTCATTAAAGTCACGTATTGAAATTAAGTAAGGAAAAAGTAAAAGTTTACAGTAAGTTATAAACACTGATTCAACACCCCCCCCCCCAAAAAAAGTATTTTTCCCAACAAATGGAACTTTATTTTGAATGGAAAAAATATTTCCAAAATCAAAATATTCTAACATTTTACTCTCATAATGTTCTTCACTTTAGTGTCTCGTTTTCTATCATATTTTCATGTCTTACTATATTCCAACAACATGCACAAAAATGAGATTTATAACGAGTGGAAAATTGAAAACATATAGGAGTTTGTACAAGAATTTTAGGATCTTCATGAATCTTATAACCCTTGCAAACCTGAATTCTAGCGGTTTTTAGCACTGCTGGTAGTTGTAACTCTTTTACTAAGGACATATTCCAAGAATTCTATAAATTGGACATCAAGGTTTACATCTCTCATGTCTATGGTATATTCCATGCATTCTATAATTTGGCATTTAGTAATTCAACAATTTTCTCTCATTCCAAGGCTAGATTTCAAGCATTCTCAAGTTTGACGTCAACGTGTTGATGTAACCACCTTTTTAATAGAACAAAAATTCTATAAAATCAAATTTATTGGCATTTTTCCCTTATAAAAGTATGTCAAACTTTTGGAACTTCTAAAGTGTTAAATATGTTAAATTCTATATGATTCCAACAAATTTTTGTCTCATGCCTTGGCTTTATTCCAAGAATTATAGAGTTTAACATTCAAATATGTTATATTTTAAATCACACGAAAGAGGATTTTAAATCTCTTGGACATCTAGTTTTTATTTTCAAAAATATATTGATTAGTAGTGTATCCATATAGTTTTGTACCTTTTACCTGGTTGCTCCCTAAAAAAGTACATATAGACTGTAGAGGAGAAAGTATTACTGGAAACCATGGTCTATGAATTATATATACACCAAGGTCAACAACTAATCTAGAGAGAATAATACAAAATAACTAACAAAATTCTTATTTATTAAGTTTAAATTATTTACCAAAATTAAACAATTTTATTATATACAACAAAACAACACCATCTAACTAGATGGACGGAAATATTTTTGCTATAGAAAAGTTTCAATTTGTCACTTATATCATACTATCTAAGCACAATACTAAATACTTGAGAGGAAACACAATGATCTAGATATATATTGTTGGACATCGGGTTCAACGCTCCCCGTGTGTTTCGCGACATGGAATAACTGCCTCTCGTGGATCCTAAATTTGGCATTTTTAGCGAAGACTAATAACCTGCGGGTTTTGGTCTAACGAAAATCGGGATTCCAACAAGTGGTATCAGAGCGACCGGTCTCGAGTTGGAAACTCACCTAACTCGCGTTGGGGGGGGGGGGGGTGGGGGGAATTGTTGGAAATTGGGTTCAATGCTCCCCGTGTGTTTCGTGACATGGACTAACCACCTCTTGTGGATCCTAACTCTGGCGATTGTAGCGGAGACTAATAACCTACGGGTTTTGGTCTAACGGCAATCGTGATTCCAACATATATAACATAAGAACTCATTATGTTAGAAACAATTATGAAAGTTCTAAGGAATCAAAAAATAACCATTTCCTAAAAGTTTATGTTGAATTTGGATCCCCAAGATGCAAGTTTCTTGATTATTATTTACAAATCCTTAGTATTATATAAGACATTTCACCAATTTATAATGAGCACTAGACATGCACATATACCATAAATTACAAATATTTCTAATTTTGTAACATCAAAATATATGTTGATTAACTAATTTAATATTGAATTATAAGTTATTGGTGTTTGCATATTTAATACAAGTGTTTGTATACACCTCAAAGTAGAAGCAACAATATTTATATATGCTAATATACTTTCTTGCTCACATTTATCATAATCCACAAATGAAAGAATTTTTTAGAAGCATCATAAACTCCTTCACGAACTATTGTACTTGTAGTTTAAATGGTATGTGTTTGCATATAATTTTACATTTATATAGTATCTAAAACAATAAGAAATTTACAACTTATAAACAAATTTTGTAGTTACAACAATAATGTCCATTATTACTTAACTAAGCTTGGGGTACAAATTCCCCTCTTCACCTGATTCACACACAATTTCACTTATTGCATCTCCTATAAATCATAAGAACACGTGTATCATCCACTAATCAATTTCCATATTCTATCAAACCTTTATAATGTTATAAATAACAAAATATAAATCATACCAATTGAAGCTTAGGCATTAAAAATAATTGTGATTATAAGCCCCACCAACATCAATGAGTTACTTATATAGTTCAACCATTTTGATCTTTCCAAATTAATTTCATAAACAATCCATAAGAGGAGTTTCCAAATAAAATAGGAATGGAATGCTTACATGAACCTCTTATATGTTAAAACATATTGAATATGATGCTTTTACTTTATTCACAATAAAACCAGTATAACCTTTGCAAATGTTACTTTCTAAGAAGTCGTCAACTAGAATATACTAGTGGAAATATATTTATAATAAAAAAGAGAGTTATGGTATTATCATTAGTATAACCATACTTCCCACCCTCTACTCTTTATCTACTAGGTGTTCTTAAATTTTGGTGGATAGTGCATTTCTCATAACAAGAGGTATAGTTGCATAATAGCATAGTCCATGCTCCTTTTGATAGTTATCGATATGTTGGAGCGATTAAGGCATTGTAGGGTCTTTGTTTTTTATTATTATTTGAAAATACTTATTTTCTGCATTTGTTTCCACAATCTATTGTTATTCCCACCTACGTAAAATTCTTCCATATATCTTTTCCCTACATACAACTTATTCCACACAGACACTACTCCACATAATTTCTTTCTCGTAGGCTTTCCTCTTGAACCTCAAGAAATAAACACATTAATGTAAGATTTTTTTATGGAAAATTAACATAAATGATGGATTAAAGTTAAAATGGGTTGTGATGATTACATTAAAAACATATATTTCTTTCACTGATGATGGGACCCCTACCCTTCTGATGATATGAACAACTATGTTGCTCACCTCCAGTCTAGAATGGCAACTAAAACCCCAAGTTGAAGCTTTGAAAGTTTGCCAAGAAATTCCCCATATTTTGCCAATATCCCAAAACTAAAAGATCAAAACCATAAGATTGTCAGCCCAACTCAATTCCAACATAATTATTTTAATATAATGTTTCATCAGGAGGTGTGGAGGAAGCTTTCATTGTGCGGAGTGTGGAGGTGTAGAGGTGCAACGTGGAAGCTTTCATTGTGCGAAGTGTGGAGGTGCGAAGGTGCAAAGGAAGCTTTCATTGTGCTTCCTCCAAAAATCAAAATGAAATTATGGCAGTGATGTCTCTTCCACAGATATCGTTTGTAACTCCCTTTGATAATAGTGAGATCTATATAATTTTTAATATTAATACATCAACACATTAATGTGTGATTATTTTATGAAAAATTAACATAATGATGGATTAAATTTAAAATGGGTTAAGTGAGATTTATTTCTTACATTGAAAACTTAGACTTATTTTATTTGCGCTGAGACCACTTCCCTTCTGATGATATTAATGATGATGCCACTCGTCTCTAGTCTTGAATGGAAATTCAAGCTTTGAGCCAAAGCTTTGCAAGTTTTCCAAGCAATGCCACATCTGTCGCCTATCTCTCAAAACTAAAAATTGAAAACTGTAAGATTGTCGGCCCAACTCAATTCCAAAGTAATTCCATTTTAAGCTAATCTAGAACATATTTATATACACTTCACATATATACACATTATAGTAATTATGACAATGTAATGTCTTTTGAGGATATTTGTATTAAGTTTGCTTATTTATTATTGGTAAGTTTGAGAGGCTTTGACACTATTTATTAAAATTCACTAAGCTTTACTTTTTCGTATTAGCATAACTGTGTGATGATTAAAATAGCTTGAACAACATAACCATCATTGTTGATTGCATTGAATTCCTAGTACAAGTTAACTAGTGACATCATAAGATAGTTTTAAACTTTAGTAAAAGTCTTGATAAGTTTCTGCCACTACGATTATAATCTAGTGTGGAGGTACAAAGGTTTTTCTTCGCGCTTATGCACCTTCACAACTCCACTTCCACAAATAATTGAAAATCACACTCAATCAAAATTCTTTTAAATTACATTATATATTATCGATTGAATTTTTTTTTTACACCTTTAGAAAAAAACTCAAAACCATAAGATTAACTCAATTCCAACATAATGTCATTTGTAAACTAATGTAGAACATATTTATATACACTCTATATAGATTTGTACATTATAATAATTATGAAAATGTAATGTCTTTGGCGATATAGTATTAATTTTGTATATTTAGTATTGGTTATTTTTAAGAGGATTTGACAATATTTATTAAATTTTGTTAAGCTCCACTTCTCCAATATCACCATGTATCACCATAACCATATGATGATTAAAATAGCTTGAACAACATAGTCTCTATCATTGATTGCATTAAATTCATGCTATAAGTTAACTAGTGACATCATAAGAAAGAATTAAACTTCAGTAAATAGCTTGATAGGTTTCCGCCACTACAATTATAATCTTGTGCGAAGGTGCTTCTCCACACTTCCACACCTCTCCACTTCCGCAAATCATTGCAAATCACATTAAATCAAGATTCTCTTAACTTGTATTATATATGATTGGTTGATTTTGTTTTTACACTTACAGAAAAAACTGAAAACCATAAGATTGTTGGCCCATCTCAATTCCTACGTAATGTCATTTTAAGCTAATGTACTATGTATAAATCTACACATTATAGAAATTATGACGATGTAATGTCTTTGAGGATATTTGTATTAAGTTTGCTTATTTAATATGTGAATTCAGGTTTTCTTATTTATATTTTACATTAGGAATCCAATTTTCCTTTTCCATATTAATTGTAAGACCAAAAATCAATTTCAAATTCATATTTTATCTCGGGAATAAACTCAAAGTGACTTGTAATTTGGATTTGGAAAATAAAATAACATTTTTAACAATTTAGTAAATCCATTTATTTGGACCACATGAATCAAATGATTTATTTGGAGCTCATGAATAAAATTATTTAAAATTGTGGAGTACACAAGTATCGGAAAGTGCAATGATTAATAGAAAGTGAATGTTATGTGTGAGTTAAAAATTTGGAATATGCAATTATTAGAGCTCATAAATAGTTTTAAAAATATTTTGACTTGTGGTGACGTTATTTATTAAACTTTTTTAAGCTATATTTTTTTAGTATCATCATAAATGATTAAAATAGTTTGAACAACATAACCACATCCTCTAGTATCCTCATAAATGATTAAAATAGCTTGAACAACATAACCACCATCAGTTGATTGCATTGACATCTTAGCTGCAAGTTAACTAGTGACATCATAAAAAAGGGTTAAACTTCAATAAAATGCCTGATAGATTTATGCTAATATAAAGATATATGTGTCTATACTACAACTAATATAACTATAATATTAACATAATAAAATCATATGTGCTTTATACTAGTTGTATTAATATAATGATAATGATAGTAACTTATAGATAACTATATATATTCAATATTATATATAAGGTTTGAGTTACCATGGTTGTGTCTAATTTGGACTATGCTTTGAGGTATTATCCGATTTTAGAGGAGTATTAGAAAGGTATAAGATTGTTAAGATGGCTGTGTCTAAGTTTAAAAGTATTAAATTTAAGTAAAAAAGTTAATAGGTTTCTGCTACTATGATTATAATCTATTGTGAAGTTCAATATTATATATAAGGTTTGAGTTACCATGGTTGTGTCTAATTTGGACTATGCTTTGAGGTATTACCCGATGTTAGAGGAGTATTATAAAGGTATAAGATTGTTAAGATGGTTGTGTCTAAGTTTAAAATTATTAAATTTAAGTAAGTAACTTGATAGGTTTCTGCCACTATGATTATAATCTAGTGTGAAGTGCATCTTTGCATTTCCACACTTTACAAATCATTGCAAATCACATGCCATCAAAATTATTTTAACTTATATAATATAAATTCTTTTAATTTATATTATATATGATTTGTTGATTTTGTTTTTACAAAAACAACACTCAAAACTGTAGGATTGCCATCTCATCTCAACCAACTTAATGTCATTTTAAGCTATTATAGAACATAGATCTGCACATTAAAGTAGCTATGCAATATATTGTAGAACATAGTTCTGCACATTTAAGTAACTATGCAATGTAATGTCTTTGAGGATATTTTTTGCCTTTTCCTTTTCCATATTAATTGTAAGAGCGAAATTCAATTTCAGTTTTTCATATTTTACATCAGGAATAAACTCAATACAACCTTGTAATTTGGAATTGGAAAATAAAATAACTTTTTTAACAATTTCTTAAATCCATTTATTGGAGCACATTAATCAAATGATTTAAAATTTTGGAAAATAAAATAACGTTTTTAACAATTTCTTAAATCCATTTATTTGGAGCACATTAATCAAATGATTTAAATTTTTGGAATACAGAAATAAAAAGTAAATATTACCTGTGAAATAAATTTGGAATATTGGAGAGTGCATATTAATAGAAAGTAAATATTACCTGTGAATTAAAAATTTAGAATATACAATAATTAGAACTCATAAAAAGTTTTAAAAATATTTCGACTTGTAAACTTTTCTAAGCTTTGCTTCTCTAGTATAACCATAACTGTGTGATGATTACTGTCATCTTGAACAACATAACTGCCCCCATTGATTGCATTAAATTCATGATACAAGTTAACTATTGACATCATAAGAAAGTGTTAAACTTCGGTAAAAATCTTATTAGGTTTATATTGGTTGATTATAATCTAAACTGTCCTATTTATACTGCATCAGCTGAACCTTAATTACTGAGTTTATTCATCATAACTACCGCCATTGATTGCATTAAATTCATGCTACAAGTTAACTATTGACATCATAAGAAAGTGTTAAACTTGGGTAAAAAGCTGATTATAATTTGAACTGTCCTATTTATACCACATCAACTGAACCTTAATTACTAAGTTTATTCATCATTTTCTATATTCTTGTTGTAGAAATATAGTGCAGAAATTCAGGGTAAGAAACTGTGTGATATAATGGTATATGGTATTTTTTTATTAAATCTGGTAAATGGATTTTCTTGTACTAATAAAAAAAGAAATATGTATGCTAATAACTTTGGTGTTAAGATATATTTATGCTTCTAGTATTCATTGATTAATATGAGCTTTATATTTAAAAAGTTTAGTAAAGTAAAAGTAATTAAGGGTTTGTGAGAAACTTATTACTCAAATTCAAATAAATGTATGTCTCAAGAGAGGCACAGACATAGCTCATTATAGCAATTATACAGAAGTACAGTGCAATGGGTACCTAGGGTATCTAATAATTGTGCTGTGATTAAAATATCTAGAAAAACATAACCACCACCACCATTGATTGCATTGAATTCCTGTTGCAATTTAACTGGTAACATCATAAGAAAGTGTTAAGCTTTAATAAAAAAATTGATATGATTATAATAATCTAGTGTATATTGTGTGATGATTAAAATAGCTAGAAAAACATAACCACCACCACCATTGATTGCATTGAATTCCTGCTGCAATTTAACTAGTGACATCATAAGAAAGTGTTAAGCTTTAATAAAAAGTTTGATAGTATTATAATAATCTAGTGTGGAGGTGCAGAGGCGCTTCTTCGCACTTGTACGCACTTCCGCAAATCACACATAATAATTATAATCATATAAACAAAGGCAAGGCAAAGGTTCTTTAAACTTATATGATTGGTTGATTTGTTTTTACACCTTAGAAACAAAGGCAACCAAGATTCTTCATCATATAATCGTAGTGACGTACAAGTATCTGAAATCCCTGCCTGCCAATTCGTTTCGTTTGGTATTGGCTCAACCATTTCTATTCAGTCGAGTGAGGTGTAGAACCAAGAATGGTTTAAGGTTTGGAATAGGCTAAAAGGAAGAAAGAAAAGCAAGTGTGGAGGTGTGGGAGTGCGGAAAATGTAACGACGTGACTTCTCTTTAATGTTATTAGTAGAGACCAAAGTAACTAAGAGTTATATTTCCCAAAATGTCGCTCCCGTATCTAAGAGTTATTACAGTCCCATTAGCGCCTTGGATGTGAATGTATAATGGACATAGGAATTGGTACCCCATTTGATGACACTGCCATACTGTTATAATTATCAAATTGTCATACAAAATCATCTGGATGCAAATGGCGAGTTTGAGCATAACATTTCCCAATAAATGAATAAAATTAGTTTGTGCAGATTCAATTAAATTAGTTTGTGATGTTTTGGTTGGTGCTGTAAAATAAACATTTAGCGCAATTTGATATTCGAGTTTAGATTGAATTTTAACATAGCTTTCAGAGAATAAATAGAAATAAAATGAACCCCACACAATGTTGCTCTGCTCTACACAGTGAGATATATTACAATCATCCACAATCAGATAGATAACAATAATTTCCAAACCCACTTGTGCTGAAGGTGATGGGAAGTGTGAAAGTGTATATGCTAGTCTCAGGCTAACAATGTTAGTGTAGGTTAACAATGTCAATGTCATTGTTAGTGTAAGAGCACTTCCAAACTGAATTATCATTTAGAAAAATAGTATTTTTTCATTTAAATTAATTTGTGAGAAACTAACATATATCTATATTAAAGGATTCTCCACCAGGGAAATTATGTCACATCAAGGATTGTTAAATCTATGGAAAATTAGAAACAATATTTTCATAAATCATAAAAATAATTTTTAATTTATAGGAAAATGCAAATATTCAGCATTTTCGGAAAACTTTGGTTAAAGTTACCAAAAAATCACAAAAGCCCGACAAACTAATCGAGAATCAATGGACTTTAACCCAAAGCAAATGCTATAGTCCTTGGTAGAGACTAACAAGTCCAAACAACAAATTAAGACATCCATTACAAATACGTTTACAAAAGTTTTATATAAAAAATATCACTAAAACGTTCATCCCTCTTTATTTCATTAAGAAATCAAATTTGAGACTATATCATCCATAGAAAGAAATGTGTACATTTGTCATTAAGTTAGACCAACATATTTGAAAATAGGAAAATTACATTCTACACTAACCACTTCATACCACTCCATAGCTCCTTAGAAATGTATAGTAGTGGATTCCAATAAATCATTTGAGGAAGACTTTTAATTTGCATCAAAGGAAACTACTTTCTTATCCTCTAATCAAAAGTTCTTAAAAAGAAATCATCTTCATGATGACAACTTATAGACTACTTAATGGAGGTTTAGAATAGTTTACTATTAATCCATTATTAAGAAAAAACGTTGATTTATTCTTCTTTATATAGTGACCCCACTTGACGAAGGACATATATTTTTTAGCTGGCTTCTTTACCACAATCACCAATCACGGGAAAATTCTATACTTTGATAAAGTTTAACAATTGGTTAATGTTCTTGATCAAGGCAACCTAGTTCCCTTCAATCAAGTTTCATCATTTGTTAATGATCTCTATGAGGGAACAATACTTGACCTCCAACTATGAACATGATCCTTTACCATTGATAATAATTTTAGACTCTCTAAAATTATATAGACTTTTATACTTGAACTCTTTCAGCTGCTATAATTTCCAAGAATGGTAGTTCTCATGCCAACACTAGATTCTAACAAACAAGAGTTTGTAATTCTAGAATTCAAGAATTAATACCTCTCCTAACATTAAATGGTAGCAAATTAGAGTTTGGAATTCAAGAATTAAACAATTTTGGTCTCTAATTCCAAGGATAGAGTGAGCATGGTATTAATTTAAGAAAAATTATAAGAGGTTGGATTTGACATATTTGATTTTTTGGAACGATACATTAGTTTAGATAGATATGTTTCCTTGTTGTACATAGCATACACTTTAATAAAGGATAGAACATATTAAATGTTTAGAAAAAAAATTCTTATTAAGTTATGTGTAGGTAAGAACACACTATAAATCTCAATTGCATTTCATTATATAGGAATAGCATGAGAATAATGGTCATTTTATCATAGTCTAACAATTTTTGAGGTGTTGTACTCTTTTTAGGTAATCTCAACTGATTGTATTGCAGTCAATGGTTTGGTCATGCAAGACTAACCTTAGCAAGTTTGGTGGGGAACAATCAACTAGGGAATACAAGTAAACAGTGAAGTTGATAACTCAATGGTCAAGTCAAATTTAGTTAACTTAATTGAAGTTGAAGGGAAATTGAGAAACCAATGGAAGTCAATAGTCTACTAGATCAATCAAAAGAATCCTAGTTGGTTGTAAGCGCATAAACAACTTAAACTGGTGGGTGAGAGGGAATCAACTATATTGGATAAATGGTTACGAATCTTAGCTAATGGTCTTCAACCACTTGTATTCATTTGAGAATGATTCGAATTAGGGTTTTCCTATGCCTATAAATAGAGCATGATGTAAGGATGATGAGAGTTTCTAAAATATAAGAGATGTAAGATGAATGCATTAGTATTAGGTGTGGACTAAGGTCAACATTTTTTGTAGACTAGCTATAATACTTGGTTGAGAATACAAGATCGATGGATCTCAAAGGTTAGCCAATTTTCCTAGTTAAGAGTTTTCAAAGTAAAATCTTTATGTGTTGTGTAATTATTTATGGTGTGCCATGTTTATTTTAATATCTTTAAGTTATCTCATGATATTTAAAGTTTTATGTTAATTGTTCTTGTAGTTTGGATTATGTCTAGTTGAGTTTATAGCTTTGGCTTTTTGTATTTGAGGTGTAAATTAGGTGCCTTAAGACCAACGTTTGTATCAAAGCTCATTTTGATTACAAAGGAACATCTCTTCTATCAAATTTTTATGATATTTAACTTGGATTTCTTCAGGAATGTCATTCTTGATTAGATTGAAGACATGAATGCTTGAATGAGAGTCTTAAGGCATAAATTCAATGAAAGAAAGATGGTTATTAGTACAAGAATTGATATTGATAAATTTATCAACCAAAATTTGAGATATGGAATATTAAAATGGAGGCTCTCCTCAAAAATTAAGAATAGTGGATTGTTTTGCATCCCAAAACACCGCCGACTAGAATGTCAATGGAGAACAAGGATAAAGTGAAAAGAAAAGTGAGGAGTATGATTTAACTATGTCTTGCAGATTCAATGCTGTGCAATGTATCAAGGGAAGACACTCATAAGAAACTATGGGGGAAGTTGGAAAACTTATACTGATCAAATTTGATGGCCAATAAATTGTTTCTTTAACATAATATTTAACTTAGGATGAGAGAGGGTGGCTAGGTCACATAACACCTTTATGCATTTAATATTGTGATCTAAATCCATTATTGAGTGTGGATATATCTGTTATAGAAGAAGAAAAATGTATCAATATGTTGTTCTCTTTTCTAGACACAAGATATTTTAGTAATGGCTATCGAGAGTACTACAATCAAACTTTCCCTTGATGATGCAATGACATCTCTATTATCAAAGGAGATAAGGTGAAGGAAAATGGAAGGATTGACCAAAGATGCTCTATTAGTAAGAGGTTGACTAATTGATAGATGTAAAGGTAAATTCTCCAAAGGAAGATCTAAGTCTCCTACTAAGTTGATAAAAATATGCTAGAAATACAATGAAGTAGAACATTATAAAAGATATTACAAGTAGAATAATGTTGAATAGAGCAAAGGATTTGATGAGTAGTTGACTGAAGGGAAACTTTATTCAGATGAAAGAGGAGATGTGTATTTAACTTCAACAAGTTCATGATAAAATCACGATGAATGGTTGATCGAATTAGGAGCATCCTATCATATGACACCTCACAGGGAGAGGTTTTGTGAGTATGAAGAATATGCTGGAGGGTGTGCCTACCTAGGGACAACTTGGAAACTAGGATACTAAGTCAAGGTCGAGTTCAACTAGTGCTAAAGGATGATTGGACTAGAACATTAAAAAGGGTACTACACATTCCAGGTTTGGTGAAAAAGACTATATATGTCAGTTGAATGGTTGATGCAGATGTGCACACGTATTCAAGAAGGATTTATGAAAAATGGTTCATGGGGTGATGGTATTGATGAGCAGTGTTAGGATTGAGACATTGTGTTGGGAATCAAAGTAATAATGAGATGGGGGGTGAATTAGTATTATAAAAAATTTCACAATTATTTAATCAATCAAATAAAATAAAAAAATTATAATGCACTAATCACATAAGATCTTGAATGCTCGGAATTAAAACCCATATGGGAGAATTATTATTATTATTATTATTATTTAATTATGATGTAAATTTAAGCTCCAACTTTAGATTACATCAAATTATGTAGGCACCAACCTATAAGAGGATCCAACCCCCTTTTCTTTGCAAGAACCAACTTTCTAGAAGCACCAAATCCCACTATTTGTAGGAACCAACATGCTGGAGTCACCAACGTGTTGGGCGTACCAACCCCTTGATATTTATAGGCACAAACCTACTACAACCACTCAAATCCTTTTTTCATTCATTTTCAAACTTAGATCCATGGCCTTTAAAATATTTCTAAAACAATTGAAAATTTATTAGATCTTCTCATTGTCTTCTGCAACAACCTTTGTTCCCTTTAATTCAATTCATTTTTCTTCAAGTTTTCAATCTTTAACTTCTACATGTGGTTCCCTTTTCTTCTCTAGATCTAGATAGAGCTTCCTCTTCATATCTGTGTTGATAGCATCTTCTTCTCTCAATTACGCATGGGAACATTAACTTATCATGTTGTCATCCTATTTATTTATAAGCATTGTCACTTTAATAATAATCCCCACGTACTTTAATTCTTCAAGGGAAAGTGGCACCCGAATGACAGATTTTTGTCTCATAGCCCTTGACAACTAGCTCCCAAATTCATACAATCATAGGCCCAAAACATGCTCTAAAACCATAAGGATCTTTACACAGAGTAGTTTACCTAATGGTTAAAATAGAGACCTTCCACAATCACTCCAAGTAATTAAAAATAGATCGATGGTTGAACCTTCATTCTAAGACCCCTTTCCTAACCAAAAATTAAAAAATGTGGGTGGGTGTCCAAGATTTGTAAAATCATCCCTCTCTCTTCCAAGCATGGAAAATGAAATATGTAGGTCAATTTGATTTGACGATGATGATAGTATTTTGGACCCCCCATATTTTATGAGTTTTAACGATGGCTTAGGGGTCTTATATTTGTCATATGTTCCCCTAATCCAGTGTGGCACCACATCGATTATTTGGGCCCACTAAATTACCATTTGATCTCTAGTTTTCATTGTACATCCATTGGCCAACTCACTTAACATTGTGGAACTTACCAAACTAGTCAGAAATGTGAACCTAAGGTTCTTCCACCTCACTTGCCATGTCAACATTCTGCCACATGTCATTCCACATCACCACCATGTGTCATGCCATGTTTCCACCATGTGTCACGTGAAAAAGAGCCACTTGTCCACCCAAAAGGGCTTAATTAACATGCCATCTATAAAATTCATAGTGTCATGTCATCACAGTTTTAGATCACTTCCATCTATCACCACTTGGCTATTAGCTCATGCTACCACATATTAGGGGTCCACTGCTAGCTTATCTCTAGAAAAATATAGAAAGGAGTCCTTTGAGAACAAGAATATATGCTCCATACCCAAAGGAATATATACCTGGATATCTCCCCTCACATTTTATTGCTCTTCTATGTCATCAAACCAAGACAGCTTCTAATTCCTCTGATCTAACCAATCAAAATCTACCACATGTCCTCTTACATCACTGCCTATCCGAGAAAATATGGTATGCATTATATTTCTCAAGTGATTGGCTATTACACCTCAAAGAAGCCTGAATGCCTAGATGCCTTTTACAACAAAACTTTTCTACCAAAATATTGATGGGTATGCCTCCACAATAAATTGATATATAGGATTTTTCTTAATTGGTTACATTGTGCAACCCTAGATACTTGAATTCTTGAATATCTCTTCCTCCACCTGGAACTTTGTTGATTGTAACCTTAACATGGCTACTACGAATTGAATCTAGATCTGAGTCTTTTCTTAAGTGGTTTCCTTGTGAAATCCCTAGATACTTGGATGCCCGAATACTTCTTGTGCATCCTTAATAAGTCCAAAAATCTGAATAATCTTCCTTTTCTTAGCAACTATGTCAGTACCATATGCTTCAAATGCTTGGATGAGTCTATATGGCTTGGATCGTCAATATCCCTAGATTCCTTGAGTCCATATTTGCTTGATAACACTTCCTTCACTTCAAACCAAATTTTATCCTCATTCGTTGGTATTTTTACCAAGTTCCATATACCATTGTGAAGGTCTCTAAGACGGATATCTAATCAAGAAATTTTCATGTGTTTTTGAATAGGTAACCTGCAGATAAAATGCATTCAAATATAGGCTATTAGGATACACATACAATAGTCGAAAAACAAAACAAACATCAATAACAAAATCCCCCAAAACTTGTCATCACTTGACATCAATGAGTAGAATTGAAATCAACGACAATGACTTCCAACTTTTTTAACAATCTCCCCCTTTTGAATTGATGGAAACACTGCCAATCATGCAAGTAATTGATGGCAACACTTCCCATGTTAGGCTATTGAAGGAAAATCTATTGTTTTCTCACTCTCCCCCTTTGCTTCTAAAAATATAATGGTTAACCACTCTCACTCTCCCCCTTTCACACTCACCATCTACAATACCTTTGTACACACTTAATCTCATCTCCAATTTTTTATCACTCTCCCCTTCTGACATAAATGGTAAAGGGTTATGGCTACTAGAAATATATGATTTTCTCACTCTTCCTTGTGATACTAGCTACATTTATGCATATTGATATATGTTTCAAGAACCAAATTCTTCCCCCTGAACATGTGCTACATCACTTAGTCATAAAAATCCCCCTAATCATGATACTTATTACATATAACCTTATGTCCACTTCATCAATATGATCCTACAGTGTAGTACTCTCTAAAAATTGCCATGTGTTCAGTAGCTTCCAGTCCCCATATTGACAAAATTAATGTGATGAAAGAGATATCACACCTAATCATTGTCTTAGGAACTCAAATGACTCCATAGGAAGTGGTTTGGTGAAGATACCTGTAATTTTCTCATTAGTGGCAACACATTCAATCCTAATCATATAATCAACAAATTTAACTCTTAAGAAATGATATTTAATAGGAATATGCTTTGTTTTGAAATTTCGTTACAATATTATTTGAAATACTAATAGCCTTAATATTATCACAGATCATGGGAATAGGATCAATGTATTCAATCTTGATATCCTTGAGATTTTTTTTGATCCAAAGATCTAAGTACAACATGCAACTACTACTATATACTTTGCTTCAGTTGTAGACAAAGAGAGAGTTTTTATTTTTTCTTAGCCAAGACACCAAACAATTACACAAAAATAATGTTTCACCAATTGTTCTCTTTCTATCATAAACACTTCCTACCCAATCTACATGAGTGTATGCTATTATATTGAAATTTTTTCTTCCTAAATACCATAGACCATAATAAATTTCACCATGTAAATATTTGAAGATATTTTCACTGCATTCACATGGATCTTCTTGGGGTTATACTGGAATCTAGTGACCAATCCTACAACTTGCATTATGTCAGACCTTGATGTTTTTAAATATAGAAGTTTCCAATAATTGACCTATATGTAGTCTAGTATACATCAGGGTATTCATCTTCCTTCCTCAATTTTCATCTAGTGACCATGGGTGTGCTAATAGGTTTACAATCTTCCATGCAAAATAACTTCAAAATTTCTTTTAAGTATTTGGAATGAGAAATGAAAATAAGTTTATCTAATTGAGAGACTTGAAATCCAAGGAAGAATGACATTTATCCCAACATGGACATATCAAACTCCTACATGTCTTCTACAAACTGCTAACCCAGTTGATCCAAATGACTTCCAAAGATGATATTATCCACATACACATCAATGATTAGTATACTACCATTATCATATTTAATATAGAGATTACTATATGTTGTTCCCCTTTTGAATCCCAATTGTTGTAGGTATCTATCCAACCTTACATACCAGTCTCTTGTATTGCTTTATTTAGTCTACATAACTGATCTACATCTTCTGAAAACTTGAATATATATGGTTTCTCAATGGACACTTCCTCCTCTAGTTCATCATTTAGAAAAGTTGACATCCATATGATACTTTAAATTTTCTATGACTTGCAAATGCTAGAAGTACCTTTATTTCTTCTAGTCTAGCTTCAGCGGCAAAAGTTTCTTCAAAATCAATACCTTCTACCTATGCACACCCTTTGCATACAAGTCTAGCTTTATTCCTCAGTACTTGTCCATCTTCATTCAACTTGTTTTTAAACACCCACTTGGTGCTAATGAAATTTTTTCCTTTTGGTCTAAGATCTACTTCCCAAGTGAATTTTTATCTATATAATCCACTTCCTCATCCATTTTCTTGACCTAATTCTTATCTTCATTAGCTTGATCAAAAATTTTGGGTTTTACTTGGGATAGTAGTGCCATATTTTCATGTCTGGGATTACCAATGAATTTCCTTCTAGTTTGAACTCCCAATTCTTTATCTACAATTATTTGACTTTCAAGATGTTGATAATCATAACCTTGGTCGAACATTTGAATTACACTCAAAATATTTCACTTTAGATCATCAACATATAAAACATTCCGAGCCTTGGTATTTTCATCTAAGTTAACAATCCCTCTTCCTTTTAATTAGGCTGGAGCATTGTTGTTGAATGTGACACTTGCACATCTATCTTCCCTTAGAAAGATAAATTTACTTTTGTCGCGTGTCATGTACTTTGAGCACCCGCTATCAACATACCATTTCCCTTCTTGATTATGGGCATATAATGCAAATCCACATTCTTTAGACTTATCTTGTCTCTTTTTCCACTTTATGCTTTCTTGATGTAGATATTTTTTAGGAAGTTGATACCTAGGAGGATTAATAAATATGCTTCTGCATGGACTTGCTTTGTTCCAAAAGTTATTACAATTAACACATTTGATATTGTTCACAAGGGGATAAAATGCATCATTCTTGACAACATAGGAATTCATAGATCTAGAATTTAAAAATTGTTTGGATCTAACATTTTATTTTTTGATAAAATTATTGGCTCTGTCGTTAATAGCCTTATGTCCAAATTTATGACATGAGTAACAATTAACATAAAAAAAATTTGTACCCAAATGTGTACTATCTTTGTGGAGGAGTACACACGTTGAATATTTGATACATTTCTTACTAATACTCCAATTTTCCTTGAGTATTAGTCATGGATCTAATGAAATTAATTCTATTATGGTCCTTATTTTTGTCATTCCCTCATTTTATCTCACTATGTAATCCTTTGAGCACATTTTAATAGCTTAAGGATTCTTCTTTCCTGAGGACCTAGTGTTTCTCTCACCTTTCGAGATCTCATGGGGTTATTTGTACCTTAGACATTTCTTGATTGTTGGTGATATTTGGAAAGTGAGGATGTTATTTAGTGTCTATGATCTTGTATAAAATATGAGATTCAATTATGTTTGGGAATTGCTGTTCTCTAAATATTTTCTTAGAGAAAAAACCTTTGCTTCTAAATTTTGATAGATATTCTCCCATGTTATCAACTGAGTTGTGAGGATCTCCTCTTTTCTCTTAGCCTATTCTACCTGAGTTTTAAGGGAGATAATAACTTCTTCATATGAATTTGAATCTCTACTTTCATGCTTTTTGGATAATCCCTATTTCACAATGCATACTTTTCCTCTAGTATATTGTGACTCTTTTGTTTATCCTTTAGCTATTGTAGAATAATTTCTTTAATTCGATGAAACTATTATTTCTCTAAGACTTCCCATTCTCGTAATTATGATATATACTTCTTCACTTTTGATCTTTTTCCTTTTCTTGCCTTTGTGCTTTAGAGTAAGGAAATTTTGAATAAAATTGACCAATTCTACCACATTCATAACATTTTAAAGGAAAATTACTTTTATACTTTCCAGATCTCCTCTTTAACTAAATCACAAATTGGGCCATCTATTGATTTAACTCATGACTAGAGAAATATTGATTTTCTTTAGTGTCAAGTCCTTGTAATACTAGTGTATTCCCTATATTGTTATTTTTGTACCCCATAGAATCCCACTATTATTATTGTTGTTCCCTTACTTTATTATTGTTATGTAGGCCCTAATTATATTTTGACTATTTAGACTCCTATATATACCAAGTAGGTCTTGTCATTTGAATCATCCAAGAATTATTCATTTATGTCATGTAAAAATAGGTTTCCCCTTGAAGTGGCTTATTATTAAGTAATTGATCTATATTTTCTTAGGTCTTTCCATTATTTTGATCTGGATACATAACATTTGGTATTATATTTCTTGATCATAGGGTTTTTCTACTTCAAACAGGCCATCTTAGCTTTGTTGCTATAATTTTTTTCTATGAAGCTTCAGACCGTGAAATTTTGAACACATGGAGGCGAAACCTTGATAAACATATGGTTACAATTTTAAACCTCGTGATATTTTTGGATATATGTTCCAAGGAATTTAGGGTTTATGTACGCTCCATTTTTCAGTCTCAAACAGGTGTCCTTGGGAAAATCATCATAAATTTCACTTCAAGCATTATATTTGAAATTCGTAAAAATTTACAAAATCAAACAGATTGTAGTTTTTCAGGTACAAATTTTAGGGTTGAAGGTTAAAATAGTGACACGTGACATTTCGTGCAAGTTTTCTCTACTGAATCAGTCAATAATCATGTCATCATGGGAAATTTGGCATGATTTTATCTTAAAGAATCCAATCTATGTCTAACTTGTGGGGTTGGAAAGAATACAGAGAGAGATACCAAATAAAAAAAAATCTAACCTTGGGAGACCAATTCATAGAGATACAACAGTTTAAAGGGCAGCCATATTAACAAGCTCAGAATCAAGCTCTTAAGAACAAAAAAGTTGTATATTTTAAAAATTGCACAACTTTTGTTTGAAAAATTAGATTGAAGTGATTAAAATGGCATAAAGAAGCACATATATATATGTGTGTGTGTGTGTGGTTCCAAAATTACTCACAAACAAAAAATTATACACCCATTGAGCCCAAAGAAATTTTTACTACTATGCATGAAAAGAGGAAGAAATGCAATATGATATATCAAAATTGCGGGAAGAAGTGCAATAATTTTTTGCTCTCACAAAGACCAACAAAAAATTAATTGGGAATGATGATGAATAGTTTAGAAGAAAAAATAAAAGGGGACGTGGAAGGTTTGAAGAATGGTTTAAAATAGGAAATGGAAGGTTTGACAAAGTTTCTATGAGAAATGCTTCCTAGTGGTGATAAGGAATTCCATGAAACTCGTGATGAGAACAAAAGGAATGTGAATCATGATTCTAGAGACTCTAACTTTGGGTTGAAGACCCACCATATTCCAAAGATTGAAATGAGGAATTTCATGGAAAGGATTAGGTAATATGGATAACATACATGGAGCAATTATTTGACCTACATGATGTGAAATACACACAAAAGGTACACATTGCATCTTTATATTTAGAACCTAGTGAGTTTGTATGGTATTGATGGCTTTGTTCTCGTAAATCACTTGTCACTTGGACAATTTTTACAGATTATTTGGTAATACATTATGAAGATACAAAAATAAATACCTTCTTTATCCAATTGATGAATCTCAAACAAAGGGGTTCATTTGTGGAGAATATTGAGAACTTCTAAAGACTGAATATCAAAGTAACTGATATTCTAGAGGAGCATCTAATTGATGCCTTCATGTGGAATTTAAAGGATAAAATCCAACATGAGGTTTTCCTTTTGGAACCTTGTATAGATTATATAGAAACTCTATATCAATGGATTCAATAAGATCATGTAATGTACTAAAACAAGATATTGAATCCTTCTGCTATATTTGCGGAATATGAAATATGATCGCTCAATCACATGTAAGCAAGAGAAAGGAAATTATCAATCACACAACACAAGATGTATCTGGGGAACGAACATTCTCAAAACCCATCTATCATATATTTCACATAGTCAAATATACATGAAACAATACAATGTTTTCTCACACTGAGAAAAATAATGCACTCTATTGATCGTCTCACCCTGATCGTGCTCAAAACTGACTAGCAATTCTCCGGCAAAATTGACCAACACTTAGCCAATTCTCAGCCCCTTCTTAGCCTAGCCTTGCACATGCAATCCCTAGGAAATTAATTCCTATTAAATAGGATAATCAACAATCATTTACTGCACAATCCCAATGGAGCCTACCTCTGACTTTATAATTGTGCATGGGAAATTCACTAATATTAAAACTGATAGTTAACTTCCCTTTAACCTTCATCTCAAATGGTTCATCATCAGAATTGACACGCATGCAACTAATAATAGAAAATCATCAGTTACTTGGTTGATCACTACTTGTGAATTAAATCTAATTTAATTCACTTGACCTCTCACTAGCTCATCACTCAGTTAGAACTAGTTAAACTGATTTTAACTCAATTAATTTGAGTTAACTAATTAAACTCACACCACACTAGTGTATTAACTGCAACTGTACCCTTAAAATAATAGAATCACTCTACATGTCTCACCTTTGACCCTCAAATCAAAATTCTTGATCTAACTCAGTCTTGTTGACTTAGTTAACTGATAAAAGTTGTTATGAGATGAAATTACAATTTATTTTCAATTTAATTAAGGGATAATTAAATCAAAAGCCTCACATGGTAGCCATTTTTTGGTGCCATTTTCTAGATTTTGTTTATGGATGCCAATTTCGCTATTTCTTGTTTCTAATTTCAACAAACTCAAGTCATTGGAAAATACATTTAGGGTGGAAAGAAGAAATAAATATGATAATGTCTTATAATGCATTAGCGAGAATTATCAGTCCTCACTCTCAAGATATAATGACATATCAAGAAGAAAAAATTAATAATGTTGATTGATTCAGGTAGTAGCATATTTTATTCATTGCTAGATAGCCAAGGATTTGAATTGCTTTCTATATCCTTCACTAGAGTGTCATGTGATGGTTTTAGATTTAGGATCAAAAATTTCTTCAGAAAGTGCCATAATATCAATCTAACCATGGGGGAATATGTATTGAATAGTTCAATTCTTTCCATTCCAATGGGTGGTGTTGATGTTGTATTAGGAGTCCAATGGTTACAATATTTGGGGATGATAGCCTTTAATTTTCAAGAAATTTTCTTGAATTTTTTCTAGGAAAGAAAGGAAATTGAATTAAGAGGTTTCACAAGGAAACCTGGGAAGATAATCATCTCTAATGGCATGACATTTTTTTTTAATAAAGAATAACAAGGGGTAATTGTGCAATTAAGCTAACTAGATGTTCAAACATCTAAGTCATACATTTATCCATGTCTCCAAAGCTTCATTGAAAATAATTCCAAGGTATTTGAGACTTATAAAGGTATCCCACCTATTTGTGATCATGATCATGCTTTTCACTTGATTCCAGGAAAGTTTCTATTTGATTCCATTGGAAATCCCACACACTCTACCTGAGCCAAATTTGTGAAAAAGGCGGATAACATCTATAAAATAAATCTTCCATAGCAATATTTCATAATGGCCCTTAAAATGGCAATGCAATCATTAGCTGGCCAATTCACTAGTTTGTGGCCTTATCCAAGAGCCATGCGGTTTTGGTTACAAAAGAACTGGGAATATTTGGTGAAAGGAAAAATTTCCCTCCACTTCTTTGGATGAGGTTTTTATGCTTTCCTATTCAAAAATAAGGAAGATAGATATATTATTTTCTGCGGTGGGCCTTACTTCCATGGCTCATAGGGAATATATTTGAACCGATGGACTCTATATTTCAACCCCAAAAATGATGTCCCATCAATTGTTATCATTTGGATTAGGCTCCCCCATTTGATTTTTCCTCCAAACATCATACCTTATAGATATTCCTATGACCAAAAGAGTGAAATTGAACGTATGGTTGTAGAAATTCTAGAGGAAGGTATAATTCAAATTAGTGAAATTTATTTCTCTTCTCTAGCAGTATTGGAGCACAAGAAGGAAGGATCCTGCCGTATGTCTTTGGATTATAGAGAGATTAAAAATATCACTATTAAATGCAAATTTTTCATTCCTATCATTGATAAATTTTCACTGATGAACTACATGGAGAAAATTACTTCACCAAGTTGGATATTCATTCAGGATATCATCAAATTAGAATAATGATAGAAGAAATTCTAAAAACAGTATTTGGAACTCATGAAGGTCATTATGAATTTTTGGGCATGCCTTTTGGCCTTACCAATGAAACTTCCACATTTCAAGGTTTGATGAATTCTACTTTGAAACCCTTCCTTAGAAAATTTGTCTTAGTATTTTTTTATGATATACTAATTTACAACAAGTATTGGAAAGATCATTTTCAACATTTTGTCAAGGTGCTTAAACTATTGGAGGAGAAACAATTTTATGAAAAACAATGCAAATATTTCTTTGGGGTACAGGAGGTTGGATATTTGGGTCATATTGTATCTCATGAGGGTTTTAAGGTAGACCCTAACAAAATTAAAGCCATCAAGTAATGGAAAATCCCCACAATCTCAAGGCATCTTCGAGGATTTCTCAGGTTAACAGGGTATTATCGCAAGTTTGTTAAGAATGATGGGAAAACAAAAACACTTCTAACAACATTACTCAATAAATATGCATTTTCTTGGACTCCAGAGGAAACTAATGCCTTTGAACATCTTAAAGAGGCAATGTGTTGAAGCTACACCATAATTCACAAAAACATTTATTTTTGAATGCGATGCCTAAGGAAATGGCATTGGTGTTATTTTAATGCAAGAAGGAAGACCCATTTCTTTGGAAATTCATCTAATCAAAGGAAATAATTTACACAAAACTATTTATGAGAAGGAAACATTGGCAATATTACATTCCTTCAAGCAATGAAGCCCTTTCCTAATGGGAAGACACTTCAAGGTAAAGAAAAATAATGTTGTTGATGTATATTTTCTTATGTATCTGCTTTATTTTGGTTTGCATACATAACATTTATACCTCTTTGAGGCTTTGAAGGTGGTCTCCTTTGGTTTTGACTCCTTATTTCCAATTCTCATTTCATATGCTATGAGAGTTCCATGTAGTTGTTCCATTGTGAGAGTGTTCAGGTCATGCATCTCTTCAATGACATATATGTTGGCATTGAATCTCATGGGAAGATATTTAAATACTTTCTAAACCATAACTTATTCATCAAGAATTTCATGAAGGCCTCTAATGGTGTTAGCTGCTTCATTAAATTAGAGCAATAATTCTAGAAAATTTTCATCCCCATTCATCTTTAGAATTTCAAAAATAATTCTAGGTGTTTGAAGTTTAGATTTATTTACCTTGGCATCTCCTTCATAACTTTTCTTGAGCTTATGTGAGACCTCCTTTTCATATTTACAATGCATTACCTTGAAAAGTTCAAATTGATTAAGACAAAACAAGATTTCACTCTTGGCCTTTGCATTGTTTGAGGAGGCCATTATTTAATATGGATTTAGTGGAGTCGTTAGACCTGTGTATCCAACTTCAACATATGTCCATACATCATCCACAAGATACATTAGGTAATCTTCCTTCCTTATCTTCCAGAAGATATAATTTTCGCCATCAAAGATTGGTGCTATGTTTAAGAAATATCCATCTTGACTAACCATTGATTCCATTTAGATTTACCTTCCAAGTCTTAAAAAATTCCTGAAGGAACCTGATATGGTACCAATTGTTGGGAATAAAGGTAATATTAAAGGGGGGTGAATTAGTATTATAAAAAATTTGCAATTATTTAATCAACCAAATACAATGATCAATTCAACAATGCACCAATAACATAAGATGTTGAACATAGGGAATTAATGTGGAATATCATATCGGAGAAATTTTTTATTTGATTTTATTATGATGTAAATTTGAGCTTCAACTTCAGATTACATCAAATTATGTAGAAACCAACCTATAGGAGATTCCAACCCCCTTTTTTGGCAAGCACTTGTAACTTGCTAAAAGCACCAACTACCGCTATTTGTAGGAACTAACCTATTGGAGGCATTAACCTCCTGATATTTACATGAAGCAACCTGCTACAACCACTCAAATAATTTTTTAATTCATTTTCAAAATAAGATCCATGTCCATTAAAATATTTATGAAATAATTGAACAATTCTGAGATTTTCTCATTGTCTTCTGCAACTACCTTTCTTCCCTTTAATCCATTAATTCAATTCATTCTTCTTTGGGTATGCAATATTTAGCTTCTACATGTGGTTCCATTTTATTCTCTATATCGAGAGCAAGTTGCATGTTTGTCTATGTGTTGAAAGAAACTTCTTCTCTCAGTTATGCATGGGAACATTAAATTCTCATGTTATCATCTTATTTATTTATAGGCACTGCCACTTGAATCTTCATCCGTACAGACTTCAATTCCTTAGGGAATCTGGCACCCAAACACCAAATTTTCATGTCATAGACCTTGATGGCTAGCTCTTAGATTCATATAAGCATAGGCCCAAGCCATAATATAAAACCATAAGGTTCTTTAAACAAATCAATTTACCCAACGGTTAAACAACAAAGATCTTCCATAGGCTCTCTAAGCACTTCGAATTAGATTGTTGACTGAATGTTCATCCCGAGAGCCCCTGACATAATCAATAATTATATAAATGAGGGGGAGGGGTCTGATATTTTTCTCATATGCAACCTAAATCACCTCTATCTCTTTTGAGTGTGCCAAATCAAATTCATAGGTAGATCTAATCTAATTATGAGGACCATACTTAAAGGCCCCCCAAAGTTTTTGACTTTTAACAAGGAAGGGGGGATCTAAGACTTGTTGTATGTACCCTTGATAAAGTGTGGCGCTACATAAATTATTTAGTCCCATTAAACCACCACCTAAACTCTAGTTGTCATTTCACATCCATTTTCCAACCTATTTAACACTATATAACCTTACCAAATTGATCCATGTGTCATGCCAAGGATCATGCTAGCCCAAAAGAGATCATGCCAAGGATAATTGGCCAACTATTTTAGACATTATAGACCTTACCAAACTGATCCTTTTCCCTTTACCACATGTCATGCCATATCTGCACCATGTGTCACTAAAATAAGAGCCAATTTTCAATCCAAAAGGGCCAAATATGATAGCCACATGTTACAATCATAAAGCGTCATGTCATCAACTTGCCACGTCACTACCACATAGTTTCCAATTCATGTTTTCACTTGTATGTGGTCCACCACCATTTTATTTATGGAAAGTTTGGATATGAGACTTTTGAGAACTTGCATATATAATCCATGCTCAAAGTCCCAGATACTCAGATACCTCCTCTTGTGGCCTATTTCTCTGCTACATCATCATGCCAACTTAACTTCCAAGTAATCTAATCTAACAAATCACATTCTACCAAATGTATTCTATACCAATTCTTTGCCACATCATTGCTTGTATGAGAAAATTCGATATTCGGTAGATTTCTTGAGTGATTTGTTATTACACCTCCAAGAGGCCCAAATGCCTGGATGTATTTTACAATAGAACTTTTATTCTAAAATCTTGATGGGTGTACCTCCATAATAAATCTAGATATGAGAATTTTCTTAGATGTGAGTCTCTTCTTAATTAATTTCCTTATACAAAACCTAGATACCTGCATGTACATATTCCTCTTGTGCATCTTGGATAATTCTGGATATCTGAATATCGAGATAATCCACATTTTGTTATCAAGTGCACCAGTCCCAGATGTTTCAGATGCCTAGATGAGTCTGGATGCCTCAAATATCCAGATGAATTCATCATCTGCCTCTTTCTTCCAACCACCAACTTGGTTGCACTCAAGATGCCTCAGATGCTAGGATTCCTTGAATCCATATCTATATACTAACACTTCATTCACCTCAAACCACATTTTCTCTTCATTACTTAGGAGTTTGACCAAGTGCCATATACCATTAGAAAGGTCTCTGAGAAGGAAATCCAACCAAATACTTTGAATACAATTTTAAAAAACTTACCAACAAAAACAAATCCTTCAAATATAGGCTAATAGGCTACACATCCAATGGTCAACAAACAAAACACACTTCATTAACAACATCAACAATCTCCCCCTGGACTTGTCATCATTTGAAATAAATGACTAGAGTTGATATCGATGACAACAACTACCAACTTTCTCAACACATTTTATAAGCTAACAGGGCATAGTGAAATGAGTGGGTGCAGTAGTATTTTCTCTTAAACTAATTTATTATCCTCTTGTCTAATTGAAAAAAACCATGTTGTCGCATCAAAGAATTGGACATATTGGAGGGAAATAATTTCAAGTTATGCAAAGAAAATACATGGTCAAAGATTTTCCTAGTAACTCTATAGAAGTTCATTGATCCATATTTATGAAGGAATGAAATGAAATATATATTTCAACCAAAACGTAGAGATACAAAAAAAAACTTCAATTAATAAATAACAACCACTGAAAACTGTTTACATGCAAAAAAGAAACAAACTACCTCAAGCGATGGTAGCTTATCTCTGAGAAGGGATGTGATGACTACATGCCTTATAAACTGAGTTACAATGAGGTTTTGAGGCCTTTTTATCATGAATAAATAATGAGAAGCCATAAACATACAAGAACATAACCCTGGGAGACGAAGTGCCAAAATTTTGTGGGCCTCGATAGGGTTAGTTGGAACGTCAAATTCCCGGGGTTGTAACTTTGGCACATGATATCTGTTGGGTGTGCATGATACCTCATTATAAATATATATACGATGACAAAAAAATTCAATAGTAAATGGAAACCATTGACCCCCTTTTGCTTGTTTCCCCAAAAAACATCGTTTAGAGCCTCAAAATGGCTTCAAAAGTTCATGACTCGAAAAGCTGCTAAAAATAGAAAGTATGCCAGAAACTAGGAAACTGAAAGAAAAAAGTGTTGGGGGTCTAAGTGAAATAGGTGGGTGGTCACCAATAAGAACCTAGATAAGTCTCCCCCCCTTAGGGAGTAATGGTCCCCATTGCATTGAGTGTCTCCATGAGATGGGGAAACTTCTGCTGAACTTGGTCCCTAGTGTCACACTTACCTTGGTATAGGAGTTGGATGGATTTGACAACCTGATATAGTTGGATCCTATATTTGCGAGTGTTCTTAATTTATGTTTCCATGATCTGATCAATCGTTTCCTTTTCAATGCAATTTGGATTGATTTCTGTTGGTGTCAGCTACTCAACAATGTCTGATGTGTCCAACAATAGTGGAAAATATGGTTGAAGGCAGTCCACATTGAATACTGGGTATAGGCCAAGGAATGGGGGAATACTTAGATAAAAATAATTGTCACCCACAACCTTGGTGATTGTCTAAGGCCCATATCAAATTGGTCGATGCTTTTGATGGGCTCTGGTAAGGTGTTCTTTCTACAAATGCAACCAAGCTTTGTCGCCCACTTGAAACTTATGTGGCACCCAATGTTGATCATGATGTTGTTTGTAATTGGAATTTTCTTTATCCAGGATATCATGAACCTAATGAAATATGTGTTTCATGCATTCAATAAAACTAGTGTCTTTATCAACTTTGGACTGAACATGTTTGTATTCTTCCTGTGTAGTCGCAAGAGGCTAAATAACATCAATGGGACATAATGGTTGAAATCATAGGCCCACTTGAAAGGGGTTGTGGCCATTTGAGCTATGGAGAGATATGTTATAGTTGTGTTTCACATAGGGAATACTCTCATCCCATGTTCGTGGATTCTTGGAGTTGTACATGTGTAGTATGTGCACTATCATGTTATTAATAACCTCTGTCTGGGCATCAATTTGAGGATGGAATGCAGTTGAATTGGTGAGTTTAGTGTCCAAAATCAATGATAGGCTTGAAACAAATGAAATTAGGAATCTACTATTCCGATATGATATAATGGTACATGGAATCCCAAAATTTACCCACACTTTTTTGAAGAAGAGTTTGGAAGTGTCTTCTGCTATGATGCTCTTCTTGCAAGTGATTAATTATCCATCTTAGAAAATATATCAAGAACCACAAATAAAAATTCATTACCATGCTTGGTAGAAGGAAGGCCAAACATATATTCCATGGAGATGGATTCCCAAGGTTGGCTATGAGTAGGTAAAGGAGTGTACAGGCCTTGCTTCTTAATGGTTGGCTTGGCGATGGAATAGGCACTGTAGGATCTGATATATTTTCGAACATCTTGTTATATTTTTGGCCAATAGAAATACTATTATATTACTGCCATGCTTTTATCCAAACCAAAGTATCCTGTGACCCAACTGTTGTGCGCCTCCCAATTCAACCCAACATGCTTGCTTGAAGGAACAAAAAAGTGCCCTAGGTAGCATAACAATTCATCTTAGAGGTGGAACTCTGGTAATTTCTTGCCATCCATCATCATATGGCATGTGGTGGAATATTATGGATCATTTCTATATATTTGCGGCCATTCAGAATTCTTGTTCCCACAATATTTGAGAATAGTAGCCAGTTCCACAACCGTGGGTTGACTAAGGCAATATCCAATGTTATTGGTGCTTCCCTTCTTATATTTAATGTTCAAATGGAATTTTGCATCTATGTGGACCATCTCTGATGGTGATCATTTTGAAAATTCCCTTGTGTCTACATAAACTGAAGAGGTCGAGGATCTGCGTGGATTATCATCTCCTTCCCTAGAATTTAGTATTTCCACTAATGGAGAAGCCTCCACGATGGAGTACACATCCTTATCGTAGGTGGGGTATTTCCGAATAGTCCCAGAAAGTGTCTCACTATGATAGGCCACTGGATGCCCTTGATGGGTGATAATTGCACCAATACCATAGTCGAAGGCATATGTCTCAATCTCAAATGGTTGTTGTAGGTCTGGAAATGTGAGTAATGGCGTAGAGGAAAGCTAATGTTTCAAGTCCACAAATGCCTTATGTTGTGCCTTGAACCATAAAAGCTTTTATTTCGCTCCTTAGACCATTGTGTCATTGTTTTCAAAATTTTTCTAATGTCCTAGTCCATGTTGACATTTGAGTCATTTTCAATAAAGGTAAAAAAAGAGTCTCAAAATCAGGGTACTTTTAAGGGAATAGGTGTCATTAGTGTTTTAGGGTCATAAAATTAGTTAAAATCACTAATTTAACTTATGTCAGTGCTGAAGGCTATTCTTCATTTGGGTAATACAGTTGCAGTCACCTTGTCTAGGATAATAACTACCTCTATTTTAATTTCATTGTCAACACAGTAATGTAATGGAGGGAAACTATTTCTCTAAATTGAAAACCATATTATTCACACAGTGGAAAGTGCAGCTATGTCACTTAGATTTTGGTTATTTCAATTCAGAGTTAAAGACAATTATTCCTCAAGCATATAGGGGCAGTAGAGAATATTTTAAAGGCAAGGACCATTCATGTTTGAAGATCATTGAAGACCCCTATGCTATAAATGTGATTATTCTTTTAAGTAATATTAATAATTATTTGACCTAAGGGGATTATTATTAGTGAATGGTTAATTTACCTATGTGGCTAACCTATAGCTACCTCACCTAAGTCAAGCCGAAATCATAGTACGAGGTATATGACATTTAATGATAATGTGGAGTGTTAAGCCTAGTGGGATGACTTGGTGCTTGTTTTTGAATTATTTCAAAGCATGCCATTACTCCTTGCCATAATTGCAGGAACGAAATAAGAGAAGACAACTTGGTGCTCACTCAACCAAATTCCTTTGTGCATGCTACAGGTAAATAGAATCCCTTCCTCCAGCAAGTAGTTTCAGTTTTCAAAGTAGGAAAACCAAGGCTTCGTGGACAGTATTGCAACTAGAGTTGAACAGTTGTGTTTGTGAGAAGTATTGTTGTTGAAAGAATGGGGAAAGGAGGAAATGTCAATAGGTCAGAGCCAACAAATACAATATTTGTGGATGCTAGGGCTAAACCACAGTTTAGATCCACTGGCTGGTATAAATTCCTACAAAAGTTTTATGGGGAGAATGTGGCTTTAGCTCAGGCTTTTGCTGAGAGTTTCGATGGTGAAAAGGTCAAGTTAGGCAGCAAGAAATTCAATGTTTCCGAGGCCATCATAGCTCATGCTACCCAAACCTCTGCAACTAGTGAACGCTGGTTCAAGAGAAAAATGCCACCCAAAGAAGTAAGTCTCTACCTTAAGCCCGAACATGTTAATGTTAAGTGGAATCCAACTGCACACATTTCTTGTTTTAAGGCCGAGTGGCAGCATGCTATCACCTCAGTCCAAAAATGCATGACATGTGAGGGTAGGTTTTCCTCTGTCCATCATTATCATTTAAGATTCCTTACTCACATTTCAGGAGATAAACCTATGAGCCTACCCTATTTTCTATATAAATCTCCACTCAAATGTCCCTAAAGATACAAAAAATCCCAAACTACTCTTTGCACAATTTGTATCATAGGGGGATGATTAAAATTCTAATTGTCTATCATCTTAGAAAGAAGAAAACTACTCAAGATAATTTTTTGAGAGAGCAGGGGTTTGGTAGCATAAATTCTAGGAGAAGGGTAGGGATGCCCAAGAAAATAGACACCCATGAGAAAACCACTGTTGCCCCTATTTCACACTGCTCACCATCTAACTCTGTATATTCATTAATCTTCTGCCAAGTTAATCCTACTTCCATCTCATTCAAAAGGCCAACTAGAAGCTCGATTAGGAAGGCTGCAAATCCTATGCCTATTCCAACAGTGTCACCAGTTAATGAAGTTCATGTCAGTAGCTCACCTAGGGAAACTCAAACCCTAAGGTCTTTCTGGTGTTCTGAATGCAAGTGTTAATGACAAGCTTTCAGATCTCGAGAAAATGTCTTCTAGTTTGGGTGGAATGTCTTCACCTTCCTTCTAATTATTAGTAATCAAAATTTAATTTACTTACACAAAATTCAAATGCATTTAAAATTTGTTACACAAATTTTAAATTGCATTAAATTTGTTATACAAATTTTAAATTTGCATTTAAAATCAATTTTTAACTTTCACGTAAATGTAATCATAATTTCACACTATATATATATATAGATATATATATTGCAATAAATCCATACAATATATACATTACAATAAACCCATACATAGCAAATATTTCGAATTTTGTGTAGTCAATAATGGACTCAACACAATATTAAAACCCCTTTAACATATTATCGCATCCATTTCCCTTATTAAAATCCACACAACTAAAATTGCGATAGTCGTAGATCTCCAAGCTTTCATGCAAAAGCCGTCAGATTTAAAAGGCTGTAAGACACCCAACTTAATTAATTAAGCCGAATTAATAAAGTATCGGGTCCATCTGATCTCTTAAACTCCGTGCAACTTTATTTGTGATTTTCATCGGATTTGAATCTCTCATATGATGGCTATTAGATATATCATATGCTGGGCAGAAATTTCAAAAAATTAAATCCAATTTATAAATTCATCGGGTCCATTCCAATGGTTAATCACTATGCAACTTTAATTGCGATATCCGTTGGATTTCAATTGGATGGTTTTCGCTGCTACTAAATCTCTATTGAACAGATTTTAGATCTAAGTAGATATTAAATCTTTGCAAATTAAATTACGATTTCACACTACAATGATCTCATTTTATTCAGTTCTGTCAAATTCACTACCCTTTCAAGAAGTCACGGATTCCCTACTTCAAAAACTAAAAGTTTTTCAGTTTGACAACGCAAGCAACCATTCCATTTCATTGTGAACAAATAAAGTTTACATTACACACACAGTCGATTAAACAAGAATCGATCTGAATTAAACAATTCAGAAATATTCGAATAAAATAAAAACCTCCAGGATTTGGAAATTTAGCACAATTATTCTGGTACATAGGAAAAATCGATTTTTCTATTTATTCCATTTTTAGTCCTATCAAATCTTCCTCTTTTTTATTACATTAAAATTTACAAATATATAATGTTCACACAATCCTTTCAATCCGATTCTTTTGAAACGGATTTGCCCAATCTTGGATAAAAATCCTATTATATGATATTTGCCTAAAATTCTCAACCTAAAAACTAAATTAAATAAATGAAATACAAATCTATCTGAATCCATAAATACTAGTAAAATCTTATCTATCAAAATAGTAAATCGCAGGCTAAAGTATCCCACTCCTTTGCTTGTAATTTTTTTTTTGGATTTTTGGAATAAAATGAAGGTTTTATCCTTTGAGCCTCATGCTCCTGCATTAGACTCCTGAAGACAAAATTCTTCATGGGATCCTGTCCATGAGCTCCTTTACAAAAATTCCCAATTTCTGTAGCATGGTATATGTCATCCAAGTAGCTTCTGCAACTGGTTGATCTTTCCACTTAATAAAATACTCAAAGTATTCCCATCCTCTCGTTTTCTTAGACAATATTTTGTCTAAAATATTCTATGGCTACATTTTTCTGCTGTGGGTGACTATTTCAACCAGTCAATCTCTTCTTTTTCTTCAGATATATCACCTATATCTCTATCCTCATACCTGTACAAATCAACAACATTGAAAATTGGAGATATTCCAATGTCAGGGGGTAATTAATTTCATAAGAATTTGCAGAAAATTTTCTCGATACTTTGCATGGCCCAATTTTTTTAAATTTCAACTTATTATATGCCCTTTTTGGAAATCTTTCCTTCCTCAGGTGTGCTAGAACCAAGTCTCCAACCTCAAAGTTAACTTCTCTTTTCTTCAAATCTTTTATGGTTTTGTATTTGATGTTGCTGTCATGTAATTTTTGTTTTACATGTTCTTGTATTGCTTGAATTTATGAAGCAAACTCTTCTCCATCAGCACTTCTCATCTCTGCTTTTCCCAAATTCCTTAATTCATACACTCCTCTTGGGTGCATTCCATAAACTATATGGAATGGACTCTGCCCTGTACTCCTGTTAGGAGAGTCATTATAATCATATTAAACCTGTGCCAAAATCTTATCCCACTATTTAGGATGTTCACCTGCAAGACTTATCAAAATATTACCCAAGCTTATGTTCACCACCTCAGTCTGTCCATTAGTCTGAGGGTGATAAGCTGAGTTGAAACTTAGTTTAGTACCAAGTTTTTTCCACAATATCCTCCAAAAATGACCAACAAATCTGGTGTCTCTATCAGAGACAATGCTTTTAGGTAACCCATGCAACCTTACAATCTCCTTGAAAAACAGATTAGCAACATGAGTAGCATCATTGGTTTTATAGCATGGAATAAAATGTGCCATTTTAGAAAATCTGTCATCTACAACATAGATTGCGTCATTCCCTCTATGTGTTTTTGGTAAACCCAAAACAAAATCCATACTTACCATATCCCAAGGTCTGTCTGGAATAGGTAATGGAACATACAAACCTGTGTTTTGACTTCTTCCTTTTGCATACTGACAAACTTTACAATTTCGCACAAACTTCTCCACTTCAGATCTCATCTTTAGCCAAAAATAAAAATGACTTAGATGCTCATAAGTCTTATCTGCACCAAAATTTCCACCAAGTCCACCACTATTTTTCTCTTTAATTAAATTTTCTCTCATAGAAAAATTTGGTATGTGCAACTAATTTCTTTTAAACAATAAGCCTTCTTGCAAGAAAAAATCCAGCCACTTATTTCTGTCCCACAAAACAAGATTACTTCATGCTTCAAATGCCTCTTTAAAATCCAAATTTGTTTTATACAATTCTTTAAGAAAATAAAAACCCAACACTTTAATTTGACTTTCTTGAACTAAAATGTTTTTTCTACTTAAGGCATCTGCTACTTTGTTTGCTTGGTTAGTTATATGTTTCAATACAAAATTGAAACTCTGAAGATACTCTACCCATTTTGCATGTTTCTGATTTAGTTTTGGCTGTTGCATAATATACTACAATGCATGATTTTCTTAATAAAGCACAAACTCTTTAGACATCAAGTAATGTCTCCACTTCTTTAATTCCTGTACAACTGCATAAAATTCCTTGTCATAAGAAGAATGTTTCCTTCTTGTGTCATTTAGTTTTTCACTAAAATAAGCTACATTTTTGTCTTCTTGACTAATCACAGCTCCAATAACTTCTCCACTGGCATCACATTTCACTTGAAAAGGTTTATTAAAATCAGGCAAAGCTAAAATGGGTTTTTCTATTATCTTCCTTTTCAACAAATGAATTTTTTTTTTCCTGCTTCATCAATCCATTTAAATGGTTGTTTGTCCTTCTTTATAGTTTCAATAATAGGAGCATTGATCTTACTAAAATTCCTTATGAATTTTCTATAAAAACTAGCAAGACCATGGAAGCTTCTTACCTCAAAAGCACTCTTAGGTGAAGGCCATTCTATGATTACCTTTATCTTCTCTGGGTCCATCTTCATTCCATCAGCAGAAATAAAAAATCCTAAGTATATCAATTCTTCCTTCATGAATGAACATTTTTTTAAATTTACCAGCAACTTTTCTTGATGCAACTTCCTTAAGGCATAATTTAGATGTCTCAGGTGTTCTTCTTTAGACTTGCTTTAAATTAATATATCATCCGGATATACTATTAAAAATTTACCAATAAATTCTTTCAGCACTTCATTCATAAGCCTCATAAATGTACTAGGAGCATTTGATAATCCAAATGGCATTACCATCCATTCATACAATCCTTCATTTGTTTTAAAGGTTTTTTTCCATTCATCTACTTCCCTTATCCTAATTTGATGATAACCACTCTTTAAATCCAACTTTGTAAAATATCTTGCCCCACTTAAACAATCCATCAAATCTTCAATTCTGGTTAAAGGAAATCTATACCTGATTTTATTTTGTTGATTTCTCTTGAATCAGTGCACATTCTCCAGCCTCCATCATTTTTTGGACTCAACATTGTTGGTACTGCACAAGGACTCAAAATTTCTCTGATAATTTCTTTATCTAATAGCTCCTGCACCTGCTTCCTGATTTCTTCATTTTCTGTGGGAGTCATCCTGTATGTTGCTTTATTTGGAAAATTTGCTCCAGGAACCAAATCTATATGATGGCTGATTTTTCTAATAGGTGGTAATTCATCCGGCAAATCATCTACAATGATATCACAATAATTTTCCAGCATCTCTTGAATTTCAATTGGTAAATCAGAAATTTTAGTGGAAGTAATTACTACCTTGGGTTTGCAAATTAATGCAAAATTTACCTCATCATCTTCAATCTGCTACATATATTCTTTTCCACTCAGTAACAAAGCTTTCAGATCAGATCTTCTTTTTGATGCATCTTCTTCTTCTAATGGCAACAATGTATGATTGATACCATCTTTACAAAACTTGTATGTGTTCTTCTTCCCATCATGCATAGCTCCTTTGTCATACTTCCAAGGTCTACCCAACAATATGTGACGTATGTACATGAACATCACATCACACATAATCCTGTCTTTGTAGTTGCCCAACTGGAATTCCACTTCACATTGTTCATTCACTAACAATTGATGTGCTTTCTGAAGCCCTGACACCTTGTAGGCTGTTGGATGTTTCTTTGTTTTCAATTTCAAGTTATCCACCACTTATGTAAAGACCAAATTATTAGTGCTACCACTATCAATTACCATTTGACAACATTTTCCTTGAACTTTGCACACACTTTTGAACAAAGTTTTTCTCTGTGTTGGTTCAACAACTTCCTTTGCTGGTTTTAAAAAAAAATTGTTAACTACGAAAGATTCTCCTTTCTTTGGTGTATTTTCTACTTCTGGCACTTTTTCTGCTTCCTCTCCATTCTGAGCAACAATTACATTTCTTTGATTTTTCCCCACATTCTCTGGACATTCATAAGCTCTGTGTCCAAGCTTATTACATCTATAACATATGATTTCTCTTCCTCTGCCTCTGCCTCCTCTTCCTCTAGAAAAACTCATTCTGCCACTTGAATCACCTTCTGTGTGTGTATGCTGACTTGAGCTGTTGCTAGCTCCTTCTCTCGGTGCTGTAGATCTTCCTCTACCACCTTGACTTCCATTTCCCCGGAAAGTACCTCTGCTTCTGGCATAATACTTCCTTATGAGTTTTTCTTCAGCCTTCAAGGCCATCTGATAAGCCTCTTCCACTGTTTTAGGAGACAACAGAATTATCTCATCTTGGATGTCCATTCTGAGACCATTAATATATCTTGCAATCTTCTCTGTTGTATCTTGAATTTGTCCTACTCTCATGCTCACTTTGTAAAATTCCTCTGTGTATTCTTTGACTGTCATTGATCTCTGTCTAAGATTCTGCATTTGTCTAAATAATGAAAGCTGATAATCACTTGGCAAAAAATTACCTCTCAGCTTTGCCACCATCCTGTTCCAATTCTTTATTGGCTGCTTACTAAGTCTCCTTCTTTCTTCCTTTCACTCCATCCCACAAAAGTGCTGCATGACCTTTCAATTTTGTGACAACAAACTTCACTCTTTTTACTTCATCTATTTCTTCATAATCGAAGAACTTATCCATGTCATTTACCCAATATATCAACTCTTCTGGGTTTAAGCTTCCTGTAAAAACTAAAACTTCAACTCTGGGTTTAGATGTGGATCCCAACACTGATTTAAAAAATCTCATTTCAGGAGTAACTTTTTTAGGTTCTCCCTCTTCTGCAGATTAAAATTCAGGCTCGCTGACATCTCCGACATCTACATCTCTTTTATTTCCCATTTCCATAGCTTCTAATCTGTCTTGCATCTGTTGCATAACCTCCATCACCTCAACATTTGCAACTGGTCTTCCTCTCCTTCAACCAGCATCACCTCCTCGTCCAACTCTATAAGCCATGTTGGATTTATTTTCCTGATATTTGAGATCTCTCTCAGTGTCTAAATGCTGCTCTGGTACCACTAATGGTGTTTTGAATGCAGGTGTTAATGACAAGCTTTCAGATCTTGAGACAATGTCTTCTAGTTCAGGTGGAATGTCTTCACCTTCCTTCTAAGTATCAGTCATCAAAATTTAATTTACTTACAGAAAATTCAAATGCATTTAAAATTTGTTACACAAATTTTAAATTTCATTAAAATCATTTTTTAACTTTCACGTAAATAACGAAATCATTATTGCATACTACATATATATATATATATATATATATTGCAATAAATCCATACAATATATACATTACAATAAACCCATACATAACAAATATTTAGAATTTTGTGTAGTCAATAACGGACTCAACACAATATTAAAACCCCTTTAACATATTATCGCATCCATTTCCCTTATTAAAATCCACGCAACTAAAATTACGATAGCCGTAGATCTCCAAGCTTTCATGTGAAAGCCATCAGATTTAAAAGGCTATCAGACACCCAACTTAATTAATTAAACCGAATTAATAAAGTATCAGGTCCATTTGATCTCTTAAAATCTGTGCAACTTTATTTGCGATTTTCGTCGGATTTGAATCTCTCATGCGATGGTTGTTAGATCTATCATATCCTAGGCGGATAGTTCAAAAAATAAAATCCAATTTATAAATTCATTGGGTCCATTCCAATGGTTAATCACTATGAAAATTTAAATGCGATATCCGTTGGATTTCAATTATATGGTTTTCGCTTCTACTAAATCTCTATTGAACAGATTTCAGATCTGAGTAGATATTAAATACCTGCAAATTAAATTATGATTTCACACTACAATGATCTCATTTGCTTCAGTTCTGTCAAATTCACTACCCCTTCAAGAAGTCACGATTTCCATACTTCAACAACTAAAAGTTTTTCAATTTGACAATGCAAGCAACCATTCCATTTCAATGTGAACACAACAAATAATGGTTACATTACACACAGTCGATTAAATAAGAATCGATCTGAATTAAACAATTTAGAAATATTCAAATAAAATCAAAACCTCTGGGATTTGGCAATTTAGCATAATTATTCTGCTACAGAGGAAAAATCGAATTTTCTGTTTATTCCATTTTTAGTCCTATCAAATCTTTCTCTTTTTAATTACATTACAATTTACAAATATATAATGTTCACACAATCCTTTCAATCCGATTCTTTTGAATCAGATTTTCCCAACCTTGGATAAAAATCCTATTACATGATATTTGCCTAAAAATTCTCAACTTAAAAACTAAATTAAATAAATCAAATACAAATCTATCTGAATCCCTAAATACCAGTAAAATCTTATGTATAAAAACAGTAAATCACAGGCTAAAGGATCCCACTCCTTTGCTTGTATTTTTTTTTTGGATTTTTGGAATAAAATGAAGGTTTTATCCTTCGAGCCTCATGCTCCTGCATCACTTTCATGGCAGAATACAAGAAGAAACTGCACAGAAAAATGCAATGTCTCCTGAAAATTCTATGTCAAAGGACAAGGAGCAAATAACCTCTTCACGGAGCCAACCTAAGAAGAATCTCTTCATGGCAGAAGAACCAGTTTAATTCAACCCTGGACTTCTTGCACCTAAACCTGTTTTTTTACCAGTGGAAGTCAACCCTGGTATGAAAAGTTAAAGCCATGTTCCTGAAACATCTCATAAAGCACAACCAAGTAGTGGTACTTCTCTTACAGAGTCCACTCTCTCATAGGTTTTTCTTTCTCTTAAGAAGGGAAAACAGAAAATTTCAAAGCTTATCATAGAAGAAGATCCCACTTTGGCTCAATTAGTTTCTTCCATTGGATCTTCGATTGAGAAGAGAAAGAAAATTGTGATACACTCATATTCCTCCTATGAAGACAACAACGACCCTGAGTGCACAAAATTAGAAGATGAGGAGGGAGATTCTAGTAAATTCATACATGGAGGTAAGAGGTCCAATTCATCACTAATCTCTATGACAGGAAACCTCATAGTAGACCCAAAAATAAACTCAGGCTGAACAACACGTTGATTACCAATCCTAAATTAAGAGATAAAATTATCAACATTGATGAGAGCCCTGAAGAAAAAATAAAAAAGAAGAAAAAGACTCAGTCAAAGAGTCAAGCACAAAGAAAGAGGTCAGATAAGAGGATGACTAAATCAGAGGCCATCAAGATTTTTTCCTCTATTCTAGACCGCTGATGAACGAAGGAAAATGGCTACCTTGGAGAAACTTCTTGGGTTAATGTTGCATGTTTTCCGGATATAGCTACTTTTTCTGTGAAGGTATCAATTATTTTGAATACCAGAATATGATGGAAAGGGGCTAATTTTTTGTTTGTTTTCATGATGGTGACATCAAACAAATGAAGTGGAGGAGTTTTTTAGTTGCAATGGATGATGCCAGGTGTCATGTAGCCAGTCTTCTATGAAATGCCAGGGTTCTGTTTTGCACGTTTGAAGGAGAAAAACCACATGTCACTCTCACTATTTTTACACCTTTTGTTGAAGATTGGTTGCACCAGAACAGAAGAGTGGTCTTCAGATAGGCTACCACCTCATACTAACATTTTGGATTGACAACCTTCATGATGTTTATCTTATTTTTAATATATCACTTTGTATTTAAGTTTAGGGATAAGCCTCATCTCTTGCACGATATTGTAATAACTTTTGAAACAGATTACCTCTTTTGTAGAGATGACAGTATCATATTTTGTATATATATGCCAAACTAATATGAAGTAAAGGTTTGTGGTTTTAGAATCTTGACTCATATTATCAATAATATTTTTTGTGAATGAAATGGAATGATACTATTGAGGACTTATTATCAATCTGGTGTGTGTATTGTCAATTTTACTTGTGTTTCCATATCTTATTTCCTTCAGTTTCAGTTTGCATATCCTCATGCTATTATCTGTTCTTATTAGTCTCTTAAGATGTTCATGTGTTTTATCAGTTTTTATTAGTCTCACATAGTGAGCATTCATGGTAAAATATATATTATAACAGTGGAAAGAGCATCACTCATTATAGTTATCCTTCATAATATTTCAGTGAGAATCTTGTAAGACTAGAAATAGCTTTCTGTTGATGAAATATTGTTAAACTATTACTTTTGTTAATTTCTATCAAATGCAGTAGATTTCTTCTTTGCAGACCTACCATTTCCTCTCTCACCTTACATTGTGTTCTCCTCATAGGCTACAAACTCACTCTTTGCTACCACATCAGGCTCCAATACCCTCATTAGTAGAGTTGTGGATTTGATTGAAATCTCTTTTCAGTGGATGAGAGTTTAAGCCACCTACCAATCCATAAAACAAATCATTAAATTTCCTTAGAGTTTAGGATGTGTCTAGCCAAGTTCTTGCTGCAGTCCAAGTGTTGATTCCAACGCCAACATATTTTGGTGTGTCTGATGGGAGACAAAGTCCTTGAAACGAAGTATTATCCTGAGTCTCTTATTTTGAATTGTTGATAATCAATTCTTGATGATGAAGAAGGATTGGTAACTTGAAGAAAACTTCAAATTAGTTCACCTGGTGAATCCACAAACTGGAAGAGGGGTTTCAAGACCTCCTTCTACAAGGAGGAATCAAAGATCTCCTACCGTGACTCCAGTTGTTGGCCCAGAGAATATCATTAAATATGCAAAAGGAAAACATAGATCAGTTGAGGCCACATCTCAGTCAGTGAATAAGGTACACAAAAAGCACATTCCAAAGAAAAAGGTACCTTCATCTACTTTAGAATCAAAATAATTTTTAGTTTAAAATGATTCTGCTGAAAAATCTCAAGTTGAAACTACTTCCCTAGAAAATAATGTGGATGTTGTTAACCTAGGCTCAGCTAGAATTTTTTCTCACTCATCACCTAGTAAATCTGAGATAAGTATTATTCTAGTCAAAGAGGGAAACAATGAGTTTTTAAGTGTTGATAAGAAATCAAAAGAGTTTGTGATGATTGGAGGGGAATTAGAACATGTATTAGCTATTGAACCTTTTCTTGATAGGGATGTTTTGACTGAAGAATATTTTAAGACTATTTTTAATTTCCTTCAAAATCATCCTGAATACCAGTCTCTTATCACCCCTCAGCAAGAGTATTTTCCTTTTTCTCCAAATCTAGTTGTTGGGCCATGTTCTTCTCATCCACTAGAATAGAGTGTTCCTGAAGGCCTTACTTTCAACTTATCTGATTTCCTTGCTCAAAAAAGTAAATTTGAATTAACTCCATCCCCTCGAGAGACAAATTTGAATCTGATTCTTCTATAGAAGGAGAATTCAAGACATCCTCTCTTCATATTTTTGAAAATCTACTCTTTTCAGTTCCAAAGCCTGAAGAATCAACTTAAAAGATTGTGAGTGATTGATGGCTTTTTAGGCTATAATAGAATTTCAGTTGATTGGAAAGACAGAGAAATGACAACATTTACCACACCCCAGGGTACATTCTTGTACAACAAAATTCCATTTTCTCTGATGAATGCAGGTGCAACCTTTCAACGGGCAATGTATATTTCCTTTGCGAGAGAAAAGGAAATATTTGTAGTCATCTATTTGGATGACATCACAGTCTATTCAAAATCTAGTGAAGACCACTTGAAACATTTGAAACAAGTTTTTGACAAATGAAGAAAGTTTGTTTTGTCCTTGAAACCAAAAAAGTCATCCTTTTTTGTCCAAGAAGGTAAAATTATTGGGACATATTGTAACATAAATTTGCATCTGTATTGATCCAGGAAGAGTAGAAGCTATTCAGAAGATTGGTTTGCCAAGGAATAAAAAATAATTGCAGTAATTTTTATGGAAATTCAATTTTCCGAGGCATTTTTTTCCTAATTTTGCAGATTTGTTCAAACACATAAATGTCTTACTGAAAAAAGATGCAGAATTTAAATGGCGAGATGAAGGAAATAATTCTTTTTCAGCAATCAAGTCTGCCTTGACTGAAGCTCCAACTTTGATTAGTCCTGATTTTGAAAAATATTTTCAGATTTTTTTCATATGCTTCAGAAGAAACAATTGCAGTTGTCTTACTACAGAAGAACAAATAAGGTTTAAATCAGCCTATTTCATTTTTCAGTCGTGCTTTAAGGGATGCTGAATTAAAGTACAACTTGACTGAAAAACAAGCATATGAACTAGTTAAGGCTTCGAAGTCTTTTCAAGTTTATGTGCTGCACTAAAAAATAGTTGCTTTTGTGCCCAATATCATTTTAAAGATGTTTTGCTGCAGCTAGATGCAGATGGAAGAAGGGGACGATGGCTGACCAAAATTCTGGAATTTGGTATCGAGATTAGACCAACTAAATTGATAAAAGGTCAAGGCTTGGCTCGCTTGATGGCTGAATCTAAATGCAAGGCTTTGAATCTGAATGTAGAGGCAGATGAAGGAGAGGATGGAGAAGCTATTTCTAATTATCCTGAAATATTTCATTCATATTGGTACAATGACATAGTATACTTTTTGTTAAATTTCAACTATCCACCTAAAATGGAGAAGTAAAAAAGGAGAACTTTTAAATTGAGAGCTACGAAGTATTACATTTTGGAAGACCATCTTTACTGGAAGGACCCCGTTGGAGTCTTATCAAGATGTGTAGATGAAGTTGAATCCAAAAATATTATGACAAAGATACATGTAGGAGTGTGTCGAGGGAATTTTTATTGGAAAGCCACTGCAAAAAAAATCTTAAGAGCTGGCTATTATTGGCCAACGTTTTTCTTTGATGTTTTTTCCAAATTTAGTAGCTGTGTCGAATGTCAGAAATTTGCTGGTATACAGAAATTTCTACCATTACCTCTTATCCCTATTTTAGTAGATGTTCCTTTCCAGCAGTGGGGGTTAGACTTCATCGGTGAAATTCATCCACCTTCATCAGGACATCATAGATGGATTCTCACAGCCACAGAATATTTTAATAAATGGATTGAAGCTATACCAACCAAGAATTATGCTGATATGGTAATTATACAATTTATGTTGGAAAACATTATGTGAAGGTTTGGTTTTCCATAGACATTAGTAACTGATAATGAAATGGCCTTTAAGTCTACTAAGATGTACAAACTTTTCCAGCAATATGGAATTGAGTTGACTCATTCCACAACTTATTACCCGCAAGGTAATGGATTAGCCAAGTCATCGAATAAAATTTTAGTGAGGATCATTAAGAAAATGTTGCATGAAAATAAGAGAAATTGGGACACTCAACTGGTACATGATCTGTGGGACGATAGATTAAGTGGTAAAAAATCAATTGGAATGTCTCCTTTTCATCTTGTATATGGTACTTATGATGTAATGCCTTTGCAATTAGCTCTTCCTATCATGAAGTTCTTGCAAGATGAAGTTGATGATGAATGTAATGTCCCAAATTTTGCAATAAAGTATTTGGGACATTAATCTTTCTTTTATTTTAATAAAAAGAATAAAATGGGTGAGGGAACCCATGTAGCAAATTAATAAACACTCCTAAGGTGCAAAAAGTCACTTAAGTGGCTAAGATAGCAACCCAAGTGTGAAAAGGGGCCAAAAGCAAGTGAGCTAAACCATGGTTGACTAAAGTCAACAACGTACCCAAGAGGGAAAGCTTGCACAAGAAGATTGCGTAGTTGGAGTGGAGGGAAATTTGAAATGAGAGAGAAAGCCTAATGTGAGTGGGGTCCATGCACACATTGCATAAAATATGAAGGAGAGCATTGTGGAGATGATTCTTGAAGATAGAATTCGAAGTTGAAGCTCTCTTCAACTTGTTGCTGTTTAGCACAAGAGGGATTCCTGTTTAGGAATTCCCTTCTCTTCCATGGGAGGCCATGGAGAGATTGTTCTTCATATTCCTCACACCTTGGCTTGAGGCCAAAGCAGTCATTTGTAGCTACTACGTTATTCTTGCAGCAAGAGAATGCTAGAGTTGCTGGTGTTGCAGTGAGGGACCTTCATCACCACTTCCGGAGCTAGTTTGTAGAAGGGAAGCTCATTCCTTCTCTAGGATATCAGCAAAGGACCATATCAGAGCTTTATTGCAGATTTGGCATTAGGCCATATGTGTTTCTCTCATGCCCAACACAATCTCCTTCCCTTACAACGTTATCTTCAGAGGTGGCTTGCATAAGGGATTCATTTTGTGCACTAGTGAGTGCAATATTCAATAAGGGGATCAGCTCCTTCACTTGGAGATCATTGGAGGAGGTATCATGGTTTATTGCAGCATCTCTTTCCTTCTCCTATCTTATATTATATTTGAGTTGCAGCAGTTACACTGCAACTCCGACATTTTTCTATTTTATGTATTTTAGCCAATCCCTTGAAGGATTGAGGCAATAATGTTTTCTGGGGTTGAGATCTTGCTCCCCCATATTTATTTGAGCTCTTATTTCTGTATCATCATATGTATATCAGTTGGAAGTCATTTTCCCCTATAGACTGTGCAGTTATAGAGTAGCTGGGTTTATGTAGCAATGTATTCTCTTGTTTATGTACATTTTCCTTAGAGGCTGATTTGCACTCACCTTGAGAGGTATTTTCCTCAAGGATCTTGTATAATATTTGCTGCTACACATTATGTATTAGATTTTTACTCTTCTTACATTGCATGAGTCATTATTTCACTGCTGTTACATATTGAAGTTTTAATATTGCTGAAGATTCTCTCATTGAGCATTGTTCCGGTATACTTGTTGGTGGGAGATCTGTATAACCCCCTTAGGGTTATTTCTTTGAGCTTATATTCTGCAGGGAGTTGGTATCAGCCATATTCTAAAGCATCCTAGCACTAGGCCTTATTTTCACATGGGCTTCCTTATACAGCGTCCTCATGGACAACTGTTGCAGAAATTCCTTGAAGGGAATTATTAGCTCTTGACAAGTTCTATTGGAAGAGTCTGATAGTGGGCCAGGTAGCCTCTGGATCTCATTATTCCTTGTGAAGATGACATATCTAGTAAATTCCCCAGCAGTCAATCTCTAAAATAGTTCAGTGTTTATTGTTAATACTCCCAGAGGTGGAAAATAGGAATACCTCAAGATATTCCCAGCAAAGAAGAAATTTCCCCATTTGTGACATTACAGTGGTATAAGAGCTTCGAACTTGGCTCAGCCTGTGAAGTTCAAATTTTAGAGAAGAAGAGGTCAGAGATGATGCAGAATATGAGATCAATCTCATCAGTTTTGGGTCTAATAACAACCTCTCCAAGGAGGTTGAGGAGATAGAAGAAGGAGAAGTGGAAGGACCATGCACTTCCTATTCTCATAGAGGAGCAGAGCAAAAGCATGGAGAACACTTGGAATTTGAATTCTAAGTGAATATCTGCTGAATATGGAAAAAACCCTAGACTCCTCCAAGAGGCTCTATCTTTTTCACACTTGTTCAACAGAAAGAGGAGAGAACAGGGTGGTTCAAAAAATGGGAGGAATGCAAGGGTTTCTACGCTTGCTGATTTTCTCAGATCTTGATCAGAAGATTTGGCCATAGGAGGGAGGAGCCCTCACTACCAGAGGCACATGCCAACACTGTTACATTCATGGAGGAGCAACCTCCACCTTCAATTATTTAGGCAGCCAACACACTTGAGGAAGAGACTCTTGCAGCAAGATTCTTCCAGATCTCTCCAAGGTATGCATGAGTTTTCATCTATCATGGAGGATTGTACATTTTTACATGTTAATTTTCTTGAGGAGGGTACTTTCACTGTGTTGTGCCATTATTATTAGACACCCTTGATGAATCAGGCACCACACATGAGGTTGGGGTTTGATACATAGATCATGGAGGAGATTGCATTTCAATGTCCCATGAAATGCAAAGGGAGAAATCTGTTTTGGGAAAATGGTAGCTCTTGTGAAAGAGGTACCAAGTGGCAGGATACTTACACCAAAGAGTAGAGCTTTGTGGATTATATGTGCCCAGCGGAAATGTGGAGGATCCATAACCCATAGGTCCCAGGATCTTTTCACACTCATTGCACTTGATGGAAAAAGGGGAGAGTATGGGTGCATCATGATGGGGTGGAATTTCTCTTACCACTCATTATGTTCCCATTTCAGATTGGGTATGGTGGAAGTATAGGGGAGCAGCAAACATTCTTGTTGCTCAGATTTTGTTTGATGTTGCGGGAGCAAGAGGAGGCACTAGCATAGTGAAAGAGGATTGCTCTTTGATCTTGGATGCCAAGCAACACCTTCTTCATGGGAGGAGCTCTACATTTGCAGCATCATGATGGGAGGAGTCTTTGGCAAGATTCATGCCAAAGAGGGGAGCTTTGAGTTGACAGTGGCCCTACTCCAAAGGCCAGCAGCGCTGTCACTTGAGAGCTTAGACTACTTGCTGGAGTGTTCTCAAAGCCACTTCACAAGTGATATATTCTGGAGGTATGTAGATGATGAGCATGAAGGAGTAATGGAGGGAAGCATTCCTTACTAAATTTTGAATTTCTTGGCTTGGTTTCACAAGCAAAGGAAGAGGAGTCTACATGCAATGTTTATGGATTCTTATTTCATGCATTTCCATGCATATTATTCATTGATGGAGGAGTCCACTTGGAGGGCTTTCTAATGGATGTATATCAGCATTTGGCTAGCCCAAGAGATGATGATATGGTTGGCACAACCACTCCCTTGCTATGTTGCAGTAAGGGGGACTTTTCATTGGAGCCATTTTCAGCTCAAAGGCCAAGGTACTTGATGAGGGAGGTAACAAATTTCTCTATGTGTGGTGCTCTCTTATTCTTATGACGAGCATGTTATATCAAGGAGGATCCTTCCTTCTTGCACATTATGTTCAGCCATGCTTATGGTCTATTGCAGCCAGGAAGATGGCCATCTTGTGGTGGTTTGTGGGGGAAGGCCACATATTTTTGGTGTGCACCTTTGGCACAAAATTTTGTTTTCATGATCACATCTTGTAGGATGAATGTGGCAGAAAACAAGTGGCTTTAAAGCACTTGTTATTTTTCATTTTGATGCGGGCTAGGAGTGCACTACATAGGTTCCTTTGGTGGAACAATGAACCACTTTCCAGTTGTCATGAGACAACTTGCTTCTATTGATTCTTGCTTCCATGCATTGCAAATTTTTATTGGTTCATGGGGAGCTTATTTGGAGAGTGGGATATAAATTGAAGATTCCCATTGGGAGTATGATTCTCCCAACTTTGCATGTTGTATGTTTCAGGAGAAGCAATGGGCATCCCATGATTGCCAAGCTTCATCTCTTTCCTACATGTGGGAGGAGTTATTTGGAGAGTTCAAAATTTTGGAGGAGGCATTTCATGGTTTGAATGATTGATGGGGTGGCTTGGGTATCTCATGAAGACCACTTTATTTCAGCCATATATCAGCAGCAGCCCCTATGTATCATGAGGAGGGAGAGACTCATGGGGTAGATGTGCCCTTTGGGAGAGAATACCTCCACTCTTTTTGCAGCACATGCTCCAAGGAGGAGTATGGAAGATGATATGGTCACCATGTGCAGCCATGTGTTTTTCCCATGAGGTGGACCATATGTTGTTTGGATGCCATATGTGGATGAATTCCAACTCATCACATATGAGATGATTTGGGCCAGCTTGATTTGCAGCGTTGGAGGAGAGATCTTTTGGGGATCTAGACTTCATTTTTCCTCTTGAAGGCAACACTATTGCAGCCCAAGTTCAGCTTTCACTCCACATTCACCATAAGTGGAGAACAGGACAGCGTGGGGTAGGCTATGAAGCTTACCAAGTTCAGAAATTCAGCCCACCGATTTCATGAGCACAAGGTGGAGGAGTACTTCCAGGAGTTGCCTAGTTGGAGGGTGAATCATTTTGTTGGGTGATTGCTTGAGGATGGAGGATCTACAGGAGGATATTTTAGACTCCATGCCTTGAGTGGAGGACTTTTTTGCAGTTCATCCTTGCTCTTTCTTGAGGACAAGTAAGTTTTGGGAGGGGAGGACTGTAATGTCCCAAATTTTGCAATAAAGTATTTGGGACATTAATCTTGCTTTTATTTTAATAAAAGGAATAAAATGGGTGAGGGAACCCATGTAGAAAATTAATAAACACTCCTAAGGTGCAAAAATTCACTTAAGTGGCTAAGATAGCAGCCAAAGTGTGAAAAGGGGCCAAAATCAAGTGAGCTAAACCATGGTTGACTAAAGTCAACAACATACCCAAGAGGGAAAGCTTGCACAAGAAGATTGCATAGTTGGAGTGGAGGGAAATTTGAAATGAGAGAGAAACCCTAATGTGAGTGGGGTCCATGCACACATTGCATAAAAGATGAAGGAGAGCATTGTGGAGAGCATTCTTGAAGATAGAATTCGAATTTGAAGCTCTCTTCAACTTGTTGTTGTTTAGCACAAGAGGGATTCCTGTTTAGGAATGCCCTTCTCTTCCATGGGAGGCAATGGAGATATTTTTATTCATCTTCCTCACACCTTGGCTTGAGGCCAAAGAAGTCATTTTCAGCTACTACGTTATTCTTGTAGCAAGAGAATGCTGGAGTTCCTGGTGTTGCAGTGAGGGACCTTCATCACCACTTCCGGAGCTGGTTTGTAGAGGGGAAGCTCATTCCTTCTCTAGGAGATCAGCAAAGGACCATATCAGATCTTTATTGCAGATTTGGCATTAGGCCATATGTGTTTCTCTCATGCCCAGCGCAGTATCCTTCCCTTACAGTGTTATCTTCAGAGGTGGCTTGCACAAGGGATTCATTTTTTGCACTAGTGAGTGCAATCTTCAGTAAGGGGATCAGCTCCTTCACTTGGAGATCATTGGAGGAGGTATCATGGTTTGTTGCAGCATATATTTCCTTCTCCTATCTTATATTATATTTGAGTTGCAGCAGCTACACTGCAACTCCGACATTTTTCTATTTTATGTATTTTAGCCAATCCCTTGGAGGATTGAGGCAATAATGTTTTCTGGGGTTGAGATCTTGCTCCCCCATATTTATTTGAGCTCTTATTTCTGTATCATCATATGTATATCAGTTGGCAGTCATTTTCCCCTATAGACGGCACAGTTATAGAGTAGTTGGGTTTATGCAGCAATGTATTCTCTTGTTTATGTACATTTTCCTTAGAGGCTGATTTTCACTCACCTTGAGAGGTCTTTTCCTAAAGGATATTGTATAATATTTTCTGCTACAAATTATGTATCATATTTGTACTCTTATTACATTGCATGAGTCATTATTTCACTGTTGTTACATATTGAAGTTTTAATACTGCTGAATATTCTCTCATTGAGCATTGTTCTGGTATACTTGTTGGTGGGAGATCTGTATAACCCCCTTAGGGTTATTTTTTGAGCTTATATTCTGCAGGGAGTTGGTATCAGACATATTATAAGGCATCCCAGCACTGTATGGACTTATTTTCACAGGGGCTTCCTTATACAGCATCCTCATGGACAGCTGTTGCAAAAATTCCTTGAAGGGAATAATTAGCTCTTAACAAGTTCTATTGGCAGAGTCTTCTAGTGGGGAAGGTAGCCTCTGGATCTCACTCTTCATTGTGAAGATGACATATCCAATAAATTCCCCAGCAGTAAATCTCTGAAATAGTTCAGTGTTGATTGTTAATACTCCCGGAGGTGGAAAATAGGAATACCTCATGATATTCCCGTTAAAGCAGAAATTTCCCCATTTGGGACATTATAATGAATATCTAGTCCAAAGGAGAATGCTACAGTTGATAGAGGCACAAAAAATCATAGAATCATTGCTGGATAAAGTACAAAAGTATCAGACTAAATTCAAATATGTTTTTGACAAAAGAGCCAATCAATAGTTGTTTCAGGAGAATGATTTGGTGCTGCGTTGGGATGTTAGGAGAGAAGACCATGGAAAGAATGGTACGTTTTAAAATTTTTGGTTTGTTCCATTTATAATTACTCATGTTTTGGAAAATAATACTTTTCTGCTCAAATATCTCGATGAAGATTAGCTAAATGGAGCCCAATCAATGGTCATTTTCTTAAGAAGTTCTTTGTTTAGTAAGTCAGTTGAGTCATTCCATTGTATATATCTGGTGTGATGTGTCAATAAACTCCATGCCCAATGGTACTTATTTCTATATATATGGTCAGTATTGAGTCCATTCAGTCAATGGTTAATCCTAGTCCTTATTTTCAAGAAGTCTTTTGAGTTTCAAAGGTTTTTAAGGAACTGATTCTACAGTCCTTGAAGCCTCACAGGGAGTACTTCATCCCCAATAGGAGCCACTATTAGCACTAAAAAGTTTAATGGTGTAATCACCATTGTGTCACTGTTTTCAAATTTTTTCTAATTTCCTAGTCATGATGAAGTTTGAGTCATTTTCGATAAAGGTCAAAAAAGAGTCTAAAAATAAAGGCACTTTTAAGTGAATAGGTGTCATTAGTGTTTTAGGGTCATAAAATAAGTTAAAATCACTATTTTAAATTATGTCAGTGTCAAAGGTTATTCGTCGTTTGGGTAATAAATTTGCAGTCACCCTATATGGGATAATAGCTACCTCTATTTTACTTTCATTGTCAACATAGTAATGTAATGGAGGGAAACTATTTCTCTAAATTTAAAGTCATATTATTCACACAGTGGAAAGTGCAACTATTTCACTGAGATTTTAGTTATTTCAATTTAGAGGTAAACAAAATTATTCCTCAAGCATATAGGAGCAGCAGAGAATATTTTAAAGGCAAGGGCCATTCATGTTTGAAGATCATTGAAGACCCCTATGCTATAAACATGATTATTCTTTTAAGTAAGATTAATTATTATCTAACCTAAGGGGATTATTATTAGTGAATGCTTAATTTACCTATGTGGCTAACCTATAGCTACCTCACCTAAGTCAAGCAAAAATCATAGTACTAGGTATCTGAAATTTAATGATAATGTGAAGTGTTAAGCCTAGTGGGATGACTTGGCGCTATTTTTTGAATTATTTAAAAGAATTCCATTACTCCTTGTCGTAATTGCAGGCATGAAATCAGAGAAGAGAAATAGGTGTTCACTCAGCCAAAGTCCTTTGTGCCAGTGATAGGTAAACAAAAACCATTCCTTCAACAATAAGTTTCATTTTTCAAAGCAGGAAAACTAAGGCTTTGTGGACAGTATTGCAACCAGAATTGAACAATTGTGTTTGTGAGAAGTCTTGTTGTTGAAAGAATGGGGTAAGGAGGAAATGTCAATAGGTCAAAGCCAAAAAATACAATATTATTTGTGGATGCTAGGGCTAAACCACAACTCAAATCTGCTAGCCGGTATAAATTCCTACAAAGGTTTTCTGTGGAGAATGTGGCATTAACTCAGGATATTTCTGAGAGTTTCGATGGTGAAAAGGTCAAGTTAGGCAGCAAGACATTCAACATTTCTGAGGCCATCATATCTCATGCTACCCAAACCTCTGCAACTGGTGAATGCTGGTTCAAGAGAAAAGTGTTGCCCACAGAAGTAAGTCTCTACCTTAAGCCCGAACATGATAATGTTAAGTGGAATCCAACTGCACACATTTATTGTTTTAAGGCTGAGTGGTAGCATGTTATCACATCAGTCCAAAAATACATCACATGCGAGGGTAGGTTTTCCTCTGTCCATTGTTATCAGTTAAGATTCCTTGCTCACATTTCAAGAGCTAAACCTATGAACCTACCCTATTTTCTATATAAATATCTGCTCAAAATGTCCCTAAAGCTATGGAAACTCTCAAACTATTATTTTCATAATTTGTATCATAGGGGGTTGATTAAAATTGTAATTGTATATCATATTAGAAAGAAGAAAACTACTCGGGATAAGTTGTTGAGAGAGGAGGGGTTTGGTAGCATAAATTACAGGAGAAGGGTAGGGAGGCCCAAGAAAAGAGACACCCATGAGAAAACTAGTGTTCCTCCTGTTTCACACAGTTCACCATATAACTCTGTACATTCATCAATCTTCTTCCAAGTTAATCCTAATTCCATCTAAGTTAAAAGGCCAATTAGAATCTCAATTAGGAAGGTTGCAAATCTTATGCCTATGCCAGCAGTGTCACCAGTTAATAAAGTACATGTGAGCCTCATGCTCTTGCATCACTTTCATGGAAGAATACAAGAAGAAACTGCAACAAAAAATGCAATGTCTCCTAAAACTTCTATGTCAAAGGACAAGGAGAAAATAACCTCCTCTTCACGGAGCCAACCTAAGAAGAAGCTCTTCATGGTAGAAGAACCAGTGGAAGTCAACCCTGGACTTCTTGCACCTAAGTTTGTTTTTTTACTTGTGGAAGTCAACCCTGGTATGAAAAGTTCAAGCCATGTTCTTGAAAAATCTCATCAAGCACAACTAAGCAGTGGTACTTCTCTTATAGAGTCCACTCTCTCACAGGTTTTTCTTTCTCTTAAGAAGGGAAAACATAAAATGTCAGAGCCTGTCATACAAGAAGAGCCCACTTTGGCTCAATTAGTTTGTTCCATTGGATCTTCAATTAAGAAGAGAAAGAAAACTGTGACACACTCCTATTCCTCCTATGAAGACAACAATGACCCTGAGTACACAAAATCAGAAGATGAGGAGGGAGAGTATAGTAAATTCATACATGGAGGTAAGAGGTCAAAATTCATCCCTAATCCTTATGACAAGAGACCTCATACTAGACCCAAAAATAAACTCAGACTGAACAACAAGTTTATTTTCAATCCTAAATTAAGATATAAAATTATCAACATTGAGGAGAGCCCTGAAGACAAAATCAAAAAGAAGAAAAAGACTCAGTCAAAGAGTCAAGCACAGAGAAATATGTCAGATAAGCAGGTGACTAAAGAAGAAGCCGTCAAGATATTTTCCTCTATTCTAGACCTCTGATGAATGAAGGAATAGGGTTTCCTTAGAGAAAATTTTTGGGTTAATGTTCTATGTTTTCCAGATATAGCTACTTTTTCTACGAAGGTATCAATTATTTTGAATACCAGCATATGATGGGAAGGGGATAATTTTTGGTTTTTTGTCATGATGGTGACATCAAACAGATGAAGTGGAGGATTTTTTCACTTGCAATGGATGCTGCTAGATATCATGTACCAAGTCTTCTCCGAATGCCAGGGTTTTGTTTTGCACGTTTGAAGGAGAACAACCACATGTCACTCTCACTATTTTTACAATTTTTGCTGAAGATTGGTTGCACCAGAACAGAAGAGTGGTCTTCAAATAGGCTGCCACCTCATACAACCATTTTGGATTGAAAAAATTGATGATGTTTATCTTATTTTTAATATAGAACTTTTTATTTAAGTTTAGGGATAAGCCTCATCTCTTGCACGAGATTGTAATAAAATTTTAAACGGATTTACCTCTTTTGTAGAGATGATAGTATCATATTTTGTATATATATGCGAAACTGATATGAAGTAAAGGTTCGTGGTTTTAGAATCTTGACTCATATGATCAATAATATTTTGTGTGAATGAAATGGAATGATACTATTGAGGACTTATTATCAATCTGGTGTGTGTATTGTCAATTTTACTTGTGTTTCCATATCTTATTTCCTTCAATTTCAGTTTTCATATCCTCATGCTATTGTGTGTTCTTATTAGTCTCTTAACGTGTTCATGTGTTTTCTCAGTTTTTCTTAGTCTCACACAGTGAGAATTCCTGGTAAAATATATATTATAACAGTGTAAAGAGCATCACTCATGAACCCAAATTGATCTTTTCTTCTGTTATAATATGACATGTCCATTTGAAGGGTACCTCCCAAATTTTTAGACCAAGATCTGGAAATTAACATCCCAAATCTAGAAGGAATGTATGCAACTACAATCTCCATTACTAAGCTCTTCATAGGAAATTGGGTAAGGGAAACAAACACGTCCTTAATTACTCCTGGGCACTTGAATTTTTTGGAATCAAAGGTGTAGAGGTCATGGTATTTCTTGGTGATATCTAATCCCAATTCATCCATCACATTCTTTGGCATGAGATTATGGGAAGCCCTAGAATCTAACAAGCAATGATGCAACAATTTGTCATGGATATTGAGTGACAGGTAGAAAGGTGGTGAGTTGTCATCATTTTGGTCTTGGACATGACAACCTAGATAAATAGTGGGATGTTCATCCTCAAGGTTGATTGAATTGAGAGTGAGAGGAGGCTGTAGTAGACTTTTAAATACTCTTTATATGCTGGATTTTTCAATAATTCCAGAAGTGGGACCAGAATTTTGATTTTATTCAATTCAGATTTGAAACTGAAATAAATTGGAACTAATTCCTTATTTTTTGTTGTAATTTTGACAATTGGGGCAGAATTTTGAGGTGGAGGAACCTCATTTACCTTGGCCTCCTGTTTAGCATCTTATTTATCTGAATCTGATTTTTGTTGAGTTTGTTGAACATGACCTTTTGACCTCAAAGTATAATTTATGTTTTGAACTTATTGTTGTTTTTGATCATTTTGTGCATAAATTTGGGCATTCACATCATCCGAAAACAAACAAATCCTCGATTGGTCTTCATATTCTTGTAATGCCAAACATATCGACTGTGAAGTTTCTCCTACAAGGTTCATTTCTTCATTTCCTTCTTCATTTATATTCAAAGGAGGCTAAACATTTTGATCATCAACATTCCTCCATGGGTGTTGTAGGATTTGTTGAGGTTGAAAAGGCCTCCTGAAGGGAGCCATATTTCTATTGGACCCAAAAAATTCATCCTTTGTTGTCCATGAAGATAAATTATTGGGACATATTGTAACATAAAGTGGCATCTATATTGATCCGGGAAGAGTAGAAGTTATTTAGAAGATTTGTTTCCCAAGGAATAAAAAAGAATTGGAGTCATTTTTAGGGAAAATTAATTTTTTGAGGAGTTTTTTTCCTAATTTTGTAGACCTGATCAAACACATAAATGTCTTGCTGAAAGAAGATGTAGAATTTAAATGGCAAGATGAAGCAAAGAATTATTTTTTAGCAATCAAGTTTTCCTTGACTGAAGCTCCAATTTTGATTAGTCCTGATTTTGAAAAATATTTTCTGATTTTTTCATATGCTTCAGAAGAAACAATTGTAGTTGTCTTACTGCAAAAGAACAAAGAATGTTTAGAGCAGCCTATTTCATTTTTCAGTTGTGCTTTAAGGGATGCTAAATTAAAGTACAACTTCACTGAAAAACAAGCATATGCACTAGTTAAGGCTTTGAATTATTTTCGAGTTGATGTGCTGCATTAAAAAATAGTTGCTTTTGTGCCCAATATCATTGTTAAAGATGTGTTGCTGCAACTAGACGCTGATGGAAGAAGGGGACGATGGCTGACCAAAATTCTGGAATTTGAAATCGAGATCAGAGCAACTAGATTGATAAAAGGTCACGTCTTGGCTCGCTTGATGGCTAAATCTAAATGCAAGGCTTTGAATCTGAATGTAGAGGCAGACGAAGGAGAAGATGGAGAAGCTATTTCTAATTATCCTGAAATATTTCATTCAGATTGGTACAAGGATATAATATACTTTTTTTTAAATTTCAATTGTCCACCTGAAATGGAGAAGTAAAAAATGAGAGCTTTTAAATTGAGAGTTGTGAAGTATTTCATTTTGGAAGACCATATTTACTGGAAGGAAACTGTAGGAGTCTTATTAATATGTGTATATGAAGTTGAATCCCAAGAGATTATGACAGAGATACATGTAGGAGTGCGTGGAGGTCATTTGTATTGGAAAGCCACTGCAAACAAAATCTTAAGAGCTGGCTATTATTGGCCAACTCTGTTCTCTGATTTTTTCGCCAAACTCAGGAGCTGTGTCGAATTTCAGAAATTTGCTGGTAAACAGAAATTTCTACCATTACCTCTTATCCCTATCCTAGCAGATGTTCCTTTCGAGAAGTGGGGGTTTGACTTCATCAGTGAAATTCATCCACCTTCATTAGGACAACATAGATGGATTCCCACAACCACATACTATTTTACTAAATGGATTGAAGTTGTACCAACCAGTAATGATACTGATACGGTAATTATCAAATTTGTGTTGGAAAACATTATGTCAAGATTTGGTTGTCCACATAAATTAGTAATTGATAATGTGATGGCCTTTAAGTCTACTAATATGTACAACTTTTCTCAGCAATATGGAATTGAATTAGATCATTCTACACCTTATTACCCACAAGGTAATGGATTAGCTGAGTCATCCAATAAAATTTTGGTGAGCATCATTAATAAAATGCTGCCTGAAACTAAGAGAAATTGGGACACTCAGCTAGTACATGATCTGTGGGCAGATATAGTAAGTGGTAAAAAATCAATTGGAATGTGTCCATTTTAGCTTGTATATGGTACTGATGTTGTAATGCCTTTGCAATTAACTCTTCCTGTCATGAAGTTCCTGCAAGATGAAGTTGATGATGAAAATCCAGTCCAAATTAGAATTCTATAGTTGATAGAGGCACACAAAATCAGAGAATAATTGCTAGATAAAGTACAGAAGTATCAGACTAAAGTCAAATATGTTTTTGACAAAAGATCCAATCATAATTTGTTTTAGGAGAATGATTTGGTGTTGCGTTGGGATGTTAGGAGGGAAGACCATGGAAAGCATAGTAAGTTTGAAAATTTGTGGTTTGGGCCATTTAGAATTGCTGAACTTTTGGAAAACAATACTTTTCTGATCAAACATCTAGATTATGATCAACTGACTGAAGGCCCACTCAATGGTCATTTTCTTAAGAAATTCTTTTTTGAGTAAGTCTGTTGAGTCATTCCATTTTAAATATATGGTGTTATGTGTCAATAAACTCCATGCCCAATGGTACTTATGTATGTATATATGGTCAGTCTTGAGTTCACTCAGTCAATGGTCAGTCCTAGTCCTTATTTTCAAGAAGTCTTCTGAGTTTCAAAGGTTTTTAAGGCACTGAGTCTATAGTCCTTGAAGCCTCACAGGGAGGAATTCATCCCAAATAAGAGCCAATATTAGCACTGAAAATGTTAATGGTGTAATCACCATTGTGTCACTGTTTTCAATTTTTTTCTAATGTCCTAGTCCATGTCAAGTTTTGAGTCATTTTCAATAAAGGTCAAAAAAGAGTCTCAAAAGCAAGGTAATTTTAAGTGAATAGGTGTCATTAGTGTTTTAGGGTCATAAAATAGGTTAAAAAAAATAATTTATCTTATGTCAGTGCCGAAGGCTATTCATTGTTTGGGTAATAAAGTTGTAGTCACCTTGTCTGGGATAATATCTACCTCTGTTTTAATTTCATTGTCAACACAATAATGTAATGGAGGGAAGCTATTTCTCTAAATTGAAAGTCATATTATTCACACAATGGAAAGCGCAAATATTTCACTGAGGTTTTGGTTATTTAAATTCATAGGTAAATACAATTATTCCTCAAGCATATAGGAGCAACAGAGAATATTTTAAAGGCAAGGACCATTCATGTTTGAAGATCATTGAAGAACACTATGTTATAAACATGATTATTCTTTTAATTAAGATTAATTATTATTTGACCTAAGGGGATTATTATTATTGAATGATTAATTTACCTATGCAGCTAACCTATAGCTACATCACCGAAGTCAAGAATAAATCATAGTACGATTTATCTAACATTTAATGATAATGTGGAGTGTTAAGCCTAGTGGGATGACTTGGCGCTTGTTTTTGAATTATTTCAAAGCATGCCATTACTCCTTGTCGTAATTGTAGGCGTGAAATCAGAGAAGAGACGTCAGTGTTCACTCAACCAAAGTCCTCTATGCAGGATAGAGGTTAACAGAAAAAATTACTCCAGCAATTAGTTTCAGTTTTCAAAGCAGGCAAACCAAGGCTTCATAGACAGTATTGCAACCAGAATTGAACAGTTGTGTTTGTGAGTAGTCTAGCTATTGAAATAATGGGGAAAGGAGGAAATTTCAATAGGTCAGAGCCAGTAGATACAATATTCGTGGATGCTAGGGCTAAACCACAGTTCAAATCCATTGGCTGGTATAAATTCCTACAAAAATTTTCTGGGGAGAATGTAGCTTTAGGTCAGGCTTTTGCTGAGAGTTTCGATGGTGAAAATTTCCAGTTAGGCAAAAATACATTCAAAATTTTCGTGGCCATCATAGCTCATGCTACCCAAACCTCTGTAATTGGTGAACACTGGTTCAAGAGAAAAACGCTTTCGACAGAAGTAAGTCTCTACCTTAAGCCTGAACATGTTAATGTTAAGTGGAATCCAACTTCACAAGTTTCTTGTTTTAAGGTCAAGTGGCAGCATGCTATCACCACAGTACAAAAAAACATCACATGCAAGGGTAGGTTTTCCTCTGTCCATCGTTATCAGTTAATATTCCTTGCTCACATTTCAAGAGATAAACCTATGAACCTACCCTATTTTCTATATAAATCTTTTCTCAAAATGTCCCTAAAGCTACAGAAAATCCCAAACTACTCTTTGCACAATTTGTATCATAGGGGGTTGATTAAAATTCTAATTGTATATCATCTTAGAAAGAAGAAAAGTACTCGGGATAAGTTTTTGAGAGAGGAGGGGTTGGTAACATAAATTATAGGACAAGGGTAGGGAGGCCCAAGAAAAGAGACACCCATGAGAAAACCAGTGATGCCCCTGTTTCACACAGTTCACCATCTAATTGTGTACATTCATCAATCTTCTGCCAAGTTAATCCTACTTCCATCTCAGTCAAAAGGCCAACCAGAAGCTCGATTAGGAAGGCTGTAAATCCTATGACTATGCTAGCAGTCTCACCAGTTAATGAAGTTCATTTCAGTATCTCACCTAGGGAACCTCAAACCCTAAGGTATTTCATGGAAGAATACAAGCAGAAACTACAACAGAAAAATGAAATATCTCCTAAAAATTCTATGTCAAAGGACACGGAGCAAATAACCTCTGCTTCATGGAGCCAACCTAAGAAAAATATCTTCATGGCAGAAGAAACAGTGAAGTCAAAACTATACTTATTGCACCTAAGCCTATTTTTTTACTAGTGGAAGTCAACCCTATTATGAAAAGTTCAAGCCATGTTCCTAAAAAATCTCATCAAGCACAACCAAGTAGTGGTACTTATCTTACAGAGTCCACTCTATCACAGGTTTTTCTTTCTCTTAAGAAGGGAAAACATAAAATGTTAGAGCTTGTCATAGAAGAAGAGCCCACTTTGGCTCAATTATTTTCTTTCATTGGATCTTCGATTAAGAAGAGAAAGAAAATTGTGATACACTCCTATTCCTCCTATGAAGACAACAATGACCCTGAGTACACAGAATCAAAATATGCGGAGGGAGAGTCTAGTAAATTCATACATAGAGGTAAGAGGTCAAAATCCATCCCTAATCCATATGACAAGAGACCTCATACTAGACCCAAAAATAAACTTAGGCATAACAACAAGTTGATTTCCAATCCTAAATTAAGAGATGAAATTACCAACATTGAGTAGAGCCCTGAACACAAAATAAAAAAGAAGAAAAAGACTCAGTCAAAGAGTAAAGCACAGAGTAAGAGGTCAGATAAGAGGGTGACTAAAGCAAAGGCCATCAAGATTTTTTTTCTCTATTTTGGATCTCTGATGAATGAAGGAATAGGGTTGCCTTGGTGAAAATTTTTGGGTTAATGTTCCATGTTTTCTGGATATAGCTACTTTTTCTTCAAAGGTATCGATTATTTTGAATACCAGCATATGATGGAAAGGGGCTACTTTTTGGGTTTTTTTCATGATGGTGACGTCAAACAGATGAAGTGGAGGAGTTTTTTAGTTGCAATGGATGCTGTCAGGTGTCATGTAGCAAGTCTTCTCTGAAATGCCAGGTTTTTGTTTTGCACGTTTGAAGGAGAACAACCAGATGTCACTCTCACTATTTTTACACTTTTTGCTAAAGATTGGTTGCACCAAAACAAAAGAGTGTTATTAAAATAGGATGCCACCTCATACAAGCATTTCATATTGACAACCTTCATGATGTTTATCTTATTTTTAATATAGAACTTTGTATTTAAGTTTAGGGATAAGCCTCATCTCTCGCACGAGATTGTAATAAATTTTGAAACAAATTTACCTCTTTTGTAGAGATGACGGTATCATATTTTGTATATATATGCCAAACTGATATGAATTAAAGGTTCGTGGTTTAACAATCTTGACTCATATGATCAATAATCATTTTTTTGAATGAAATGGAATGATACTATTGGGGACTTATTATCAATCTAGTGTGTGTATTGTGAATTTTACTTGTGTTTCCATATCTTATTTCCTTTAGTTTCATTTTACAGATCCTCATGTTGTTATGTGTTCTTATTAGTCCCTTAACATGTTCATGTGTTTTATCAATTTTTGTTAGTCTCACACAATGAGCATTCCTGGTGAAATATATATTATAACAGTGGAAAGAGCATCACTCATGATAATTATCCTTCATAATATATCAATGAGAATCTTGTAAGAATAGAAATAACTTTATTTTTATGAAATATTGTTAAACTGTTACTTTTGTTAATTTCTACCAAATTCAGTATATTTCTGTTTTACAGACCTACTGTTTCCTCTCTCACCTTACCTGTCTTCTCCTCATATGCTAAAAAATCACTCTTTGATATCACATCGGGCTCCAATACCCTCATTAGTAGAACTGTGGATTTGACTGAAATCTCTTTTCATTAGATGAGAGTTTAAACCACCTACCAATCCATAAAACAAATCATTAAATTTCCTTAGAGTTTAGGATGTGTCTGGTCAGGTGCTTGCTGTAGTCCAAGTGTTGATTCCTGCGCCAACACCACCCTTGGTAACTTGGCTCAAAGAATATGTGATATGAAATAATGCCAACACAAACCTTCGATAGAATTTGGGAAGGCCCAAAACGTTGGGAAGCTCAGTGAGAATTATCGAGAGTATTCATCCCCAAACGGCTTGGATCTTAGCCAGATCCACATGCACACCTTGCTCATCAATTATATAGCCCATATATGGGACCTAGTTCATGTGAAATCAAAATTTCTCCAAGTTGGCACAAAATTTGTTTTTTCACAGGGTTTGAAGGACATGTCGAATATGTTGCAAGTGCTCTGCACAACTCTTGTTGAAGATGAGGATGTTGTCCAAATATACAACCATGAATGAGTTGGTGAATGTTGCAAGATGCCATCCATTAGCCTCATAAAAGTTTTTTGGGAATTTTTCAACTTGAAGGGCATGAAAAACTACTCAAAGAGGCCCTCCTTGGACTTTAAGGTGGTCTTCCATATGGTTCTATTGGAACTTGGTGATAGAAAAACTTCAGATCAATCTTTCTCAAGTACTTAGACCCCTTGAATTGGTCAAGAAGGTCATAAATTTGTGGGATAAGGTTGATGAGCACCATCATTAGGTATATTCTAAGGAGTTAAATATCACCCTTTTAGCTTAATTATTCTCTCTCTCACATTTAATTGCATTTTGTCATATTTTGCTTATTGAGAATGGTGTATTAAGGGTTATCATGATTCGAGTCCTAATAAGGTTTAAATGCAGGAAAATGAAGGGAATAATACAATTTTTGTGAAATATTTCATTATCAGGGCTAAAATTAGACAACAAGGAGTAATTTTAGGTAGCTTTACCACCTTCTTAACTCATAAAGGAAGCCAATATCTCTTGAAGATTCTCCTCCAATAGCTCAAAATTAGAGGCAGCAAAGCAAGTGAATGATCAAAGGGATCCAAGCTCCACTTCTCTCGAGTTCTAAAGGAAAAAAGGCCTAATTTTTAGGGAGTTGTTGGTAGCTACCCTCTAGCATAAATATGCCAGAGAAAAAGCTCACTAGGATTCAAATTTTGAATGCAGCTAGAGCACTCTTGGATTTTATATTAGACATTTTTTACTTTCATTGTTCATGTAAAAGACTAGTTATGAAATAAGATGAGCATTTGGTTTCTTTTCCACTGATTTGATTTTAGGGAGCCAGGCTTGTGGGTTACAACCCAATCCATTGGCCTTAGTCTCCCTTCTGTACATGTGCCTTTATTTTATGTTTCAGTAGTTTACTTCTTTCATTACCTATTTGGTAGCATATAAAACATTAAAATTGTGTGCTAAGCCCCCCTTTCTCAACTCTTCCACCACATACCAAATATATTTTCAGTTTATGATCTCCTGGAAATGTTATATGGTTTTTACTTTTCTTATCATGAACATTTTGTAGATTTAGAGGTATATTTCTGTTTCAATTTCATAGGTAGATTTATCTAAATTAAACTCATCTTTTCCACCAATTTTATGATAAGTTTGTAAATGATGAATGCATGAACAAATGTTTTGATTGCAGTAGGAACGAACCCTTTAGCACCGTCACCTTGAGTCGTCACCCTTCGTTAGATACCTTCCATCCAAGTCACCTAAAACCTTGTTTTTGGGGTCATCATTACATCACCGAGAGAAACCTTGTGGGTGAAAGACATGATTTTTGAAGGGATATTAGCTTTTCCAAGGGGTTAGATATCCTTCATCTACCAAGATCCACCTTTTCCCCACCTTTCCTAACCTTCTTCTCATCATTTTTGGCCTCCAAATCATCTCAGCCTTATTTCTGTAGCTTTTGAGGACATCCTATACCACTACAATAAATCCTATAGCAGCTTCCTATAGCAGTGCCAAACAACCTCTCTTTCAGCCCAAAATAATTCTTCCACCTCACCTAAGCCTAGCCAAGCCACCAATGGACCTTTAGCCTTGAATGTTTGGTCCAGGGACCCTCTTAGACCACCCAAGCAGCTCCTTCTTTTTCTGCAAAATAGAGCCATTTTAAAGTGTGATTATTCCATTACAATATGCATCATTAAACACAGTAGTTAAGCATAAGTTAGATAGGAATTAGCTAGTCATTGATTCAACATGTGTGCTCTATATTAGTTTCCTTTTTTTGCAATTCAATTGAGTAATCTAGACTAT